>JAEAOA010001951.1:7297500-7975000 GCA_016746295.1 Potamilus streckersoni
CTGTTCTGTCTGGTATATATTTATAATTCTTTGTAAAACAAAAATCCTATATACCTTGATTTCTTTCATAGGAATCTGGAACGACTGTGTGTATATATGAGAATTAATTACTAGGTCGTCATGCGAGTGTGTCTGCTACGCACTAGCTTATATAACAACGATTCAGTGCCATCATTTTTTGGTGATGCGTGCTTAGTCGTGACGGTATATGGGTTGGTGCGTGCAGGCAAGGCGATGGGTGCCATTTTCTCGCGGACCTGGGTTCGAAACTCGGTAGAGTACGAATTTAATTTCTCTAACCTGTATGATAGTATTGTTTGTATTAAACTATTATTTCTGCCCACTATTATCAAGATTCTACTACAGGATCCAGGGATAGCACAGTCTGTTCTGTCTGGTATATATTTATAATTCTTTATATATATATATATATATATATATATATATATATATATATATATATATATATATATATATATATATACAAATATATATATATATATATTTCCCATGCCTCATTAAATAAATTTACACATTCAAAACTTGCCTATTATGAACAAATATAAAACTCAACAATTGCTAAGCCTGTTTGGTTTAAGATAAAAAGTATAAACACTTGGAGAATGAGCAAGCATAATTTTAAAAACTTTAACACTGATCATTATTTTTGTGTGGAAGGAAGTAAGTATGGATGAAAATGCAAAAAGTCACCCAAGTGATCACCATGTCAAATGTCAAACTTCTATCATGAAAAGCCCAACAAATTTTTTTTCCAAAACCATGAGAAAAAATCAGTGCATGGATTGGTTAGAAGACAGCAAACAAAAAAACAAAAGATATTTTAAGTATTACCCTACCACTGGTAACTCGAACCTCAAATATACCTTCCCCTGTCAACTCTTTTAACAAATAAGTAGAAATGACTTTAAAAACATCCACTAACAAAATACCTTCACAGGCATATGGCTTGTCTTCATCAGCATGTGCTTTCTCTTTCTCTTTCTCCGTGTTCTTTTTTCTTCCACGTCCACCACCCTGAATGGATATTTAGACATGCATATATAAATAAATTTAGATTCATTTAGTTCATTTACACAATCTTAAGTGATTTTTGTTAAACAAATAAAAACTTCAATTATATCAATTGCTTTCTTTCTGAATGATGCAGTCCTGCTTTAAGAATGGATGAATTCCTTCATTTGTAATTGTTCTGAGCATAAAAAAGAATACACACAGAAACTGATTGTAATTATTGCCCGACCACTATGCAATTTTGCTGTTGAAAGTAGTTTTTGTTCTACTTCAAGTAACCACAAAGGGAAACTGCATCCTACTTTATTTGATGATCCAGGTACATACATGTTACAAACCCAAAACATAAAATCTGGAATCTTTCGTCCCTCAAAAAAATCAAACAAAATTTGGGACATATCAGCCTTCCTATTTTTTCTTCTGCTGAATGTAACACTTCTGATGTTTTAATGTTCTTTTGATTTTGTTAGTCTTTTAAATAACGAATACAGTGAAGTTTTTACCAAGTTCAAATCTAAAGTTTATAATCAATCTTATAATTTTCCTGGAATTGTGTGTCCAAGCATAAGGATTATACATGAACCAAAATATAGATGGGTTTCATTGCTGTGTACTATTTTTAACCATGGCAATTCTGAAATACTGATTTCTGTTCACTCAATGATGCATGCACAAAGTCACCACAACATAGTACTTAAAGCTGGAATAATTTCTGTATTGTCACACAATACAGATGAGTCCACTTTACGGAAGCAATCTTCAGCTAATGAGGTACAGTGTTTTATCTACAAATGGCTTCATGTAAGTCATTTGACTAATCAAGTCAAATTAATGAGTCCTATTCAAGCTGATGATCAGTCTAAAGTAGTTTTTTTTAAAAAAAATTATATTAGTTAAATACACAACAAAATATTAGTTACATGTGATTAAAACCAATAAGGCAATTACTCTGCCAGAAGCACCTGAACATTCTATATTTGTTAAAAATCTTGATAATGGTTTCATATCATCAAAAATAATCTGAGCATACATGAAAAGGGGTTTATTGTTAGCTATGTCAGTACTTTTATCTGCCATTGCTGTCACAAATGACAAATTTTGCAGGACATATATAAGACTATCCTCAACAACATTCTATAGGCCCTCCTCAGAACAGGTAGTAGCCAAGTCATACTGAATGGTGGAATTCTTCAAAATGTCAATGGCATAAATTTCTTTAGCTGTAAAGTCATGTATTAAAATTATTGTTTTTTGCACATTTGGTCATCAAGATTTATTTTAGCCTCTGTACATATATTGCAAAACAAAAAGGCGTACTCACTGTCACATTCTTCACACAACTTAACTTCTTTTTGAAAATGTAGCCAGCTTAAGTTTTTAGCCACTGCTGCACAAAATTATGTTTTATCTTACGAGTAACCATTATCTCATTTTTAGATGATGAAGGCTCCACTGGTTTGATAACAATACTATTGTCGACAGTCAGTTGTAAAACCATGGTCCAAATGATAATTTTGTTTCGGATCTATCTTAATTTTTTTACCTTTGATGTCATTTTTATTTGAACATTGATAGCATCTTGGAACAATGCAAGGCATACAAGTGAGCAAATGGAAATTGTTGCTTCTTTGCATGACAAGGATGTGCATAAAATAAGTTTCTTCTGAATTACTGTAAATTCAGGTGTTTATTTTTCCACCTCTACAAATGATGTGACAGTTACAGGTCACATAAGGTCAGCTACAGGCTCCACACTGAGATGTAACCCTATGAATTATGATAACATCAGCTTAAGAATTTGACATGTACATGTTTTCTGTTTGGGAAATTGTGATCTAGACAATGAAGTAGACCAAACCTTTATTTTGTGTTAATCAGCACAACATAACATTGGGGTGCATCAATTTATGTACCGACAATGCTTTTGTGTGTCAAATCTTAAAATTCTGCATGTTTGATGCATGGGTAGATAAAACTCTGAGGTATATGAAAATGAAACTATTAGTTCTTGCTTTCCTTTCTCAATGAAGAAATTGTTTCATATAATGAATGTTGCAGAATTTATTCAAAATTTTGTAGGAAGTTAAATTTTACATAATGCTATGCTACTGAAGAAAACAGTCTCATTCAAGTTAGGCATTTTATAGCTATACAGATAAGCTGAAATAAATTTAATATATGTTGTGACCATTAAATGTGAGAAAAATTCAAGTTTTTAAACTAGGGGGCAATTATGAATAAAAAATTTTCCAACAAATATATTATTTATTCACATTTTAAAAATTCTAACCTATGTGATAATATTATTTATTCACATTAAAAAAAATTCTCTAACCCTTCATGCAAGGATGTTTTCTGCTAAATTTGGTCAAATTCTACTGAGCAACTTTTGAAATGTTGCTTAAACGTTTGTCTCTTTTGGAAATGGTTGGCAGTATCTGATGGTGGATTGGCATTATTTGCATAAAGTTGAAATTATTTTACACAAGGATGCATTTTGTAAAATAATGTATGTATTAATGTTTAACTGCATCTTGGCACATTAAAAGTGGTAAATAAATGTAATGATTAAAAAAATGGAAAATTTGCATGAAAATGTTTGGATGATAAACCTTTCCCAAAGATATGTAAACAGGAAATGTAGTGAACCTGTCTTGAAAGACCACCCTTTCTGCCAGAACATACTGGTCTCTCATAGTAAGTCATAATACTATATAATTAATAAATCTGTACATGGAAAATCTGGTCTCCCAAGAGAGGTGGTCTCTCATGACAGGTTTTACTGAACAACAAAATAAAGTATAAAAGGTTAAGATAGTACAATTTTGGTCAAATTTTATTGAGTAGTTTTCAAGAAATTTTATTTAATGCTTTACAAATTTTCACTAACTGCAGCTATATTTGATAACAGATTAGCATAATCTGAATAAATTCATAAGGCCTATTTGTATGATGCTGTTAGTTAAATCTGATCAAATTCTTTTCATTGGTTAAATCTGTGGAAAGATTTTACTATTTATTGAAGAGCATCAATACTGAAAATTTTTTGCAGGTCTTGATGCCAGAATGTGCCCTGTAAAATTAAGTGCAAATTAGTTCAGCAGTTTTTGAAAAGTTAACAAAAACACATTTGTGATCAAATGACTTATGATGAACAAGCAACCATGCCATAAGCTCTCAATACCTTAAGGCCTCATCAGCTACATAATAAATGCTAAGCTAAACAAAATAAATCTACCTTTTTCTTTTTCTTCTTTATGTAAGTTTCCTCATAATCACTGACATCAGAATTGTCATCGACTATTTCCCCTGCATCAGGTGGTTCAAGGTATTCATCATAGTCATCATACCAGCGGTCCTTGCTACTCTCACTCTTGTAGTCCATTGACCCTTCCTCACTGCCACCAATTAGAGCAGGGTTTTCCACTGTGCTGATCTGATGTACATCTGATAATATTTCAAGGACAACATTTATTTGGAGTATGTAATAAAAGTAAATACATGTCATAATATCTGTAAATGTTTTCTTTTTTCCAAATATTTCTTAACAGTGGTAGGAAATTTATAGATATAAGAACATTATAATTTTCACCTGTGTAATATTTTACAAATATATAACGAGAACTAAAAGTTTTCCATGAAAACGTACAGTACAAAGATTTAATCTCCTTCCATTTTCATTATCCTGAAAATTAGAGGGTAGTCAAAGTCATGAAATATATGTTTTATGCATTAGTATGCTTCAATACAAAAAATAACAGTAAATAACAGTTGTGTCCAATTGGTAAGAATAAGTTTCAAATCTAACCACAAAATGCACAAACATTTCATTAAATGTAAATTTATGGAATTTATTCATTACTGAAATTGATGCTAACACAAGTCTCTACAATAATATTATGATGCAAGTCTGAGAATATTCAAAATTAAATATTTAAAAAGGATATTTTTTCCCCCACATTTATGTATTTAAATCAAGAATAGGAACCTGTTCTGCAAGAGTTTTTTCAATTTAATTTTTTCATGATTTTAACTATATTCCCAGTCTTACATGTGAATAGAATTGACCTATGAGCTATCCATTTTTCTAGATGAATCAATTTATCTTCTACCAAAACAATAACTACAAAATGTACCAGACCACTTTGAGGTAAACGATGAGCACTTTCATATAAAATATATCATTCTGATGCAAAGTTAGCTCAGAATAACAAAGATTTTTACTTACTCATCAAAGCATGAAACAACTTCTGTTTTAGTTATAGACTGACCTCTTATTAGAAGCTTATTAAGTATCAAAGCATAACTGAACGTCTTAAATTGTATGAAATTATTAGCTTTAATAAATGGGATTTAAAATTCTAATTATTGCTTGCATCAGTGAAATGATGGATAAAAGAACAAAGCTTCCTCATTATAAACTGGTTGATCAGCACTATAAAATTTAACCACAGCATTAAGTGAGGCAGCTTTATACTGAGGATATTATAAATGAGGCTTTGTCACAGTGGTATGTTTAGAAAAAGAAAACACAAAAAGAATATATTAGTTGCAGCAAAGACATAAAAATGAGTGAAATAAATTAATGTATATACTCGCTTACCAGACGAGACCAACAGCAAACTGCACAGACCCAGATTTGCCCTAATATATTGGATCGGCAGATCTGGGCCTGTGAAGTTTTTTTTTTTAGTAATTTGACAAACAAACAATGCACACTCTGATCTGCAGACGCATTATGATATGACAGATAATGATCTTATTGATTGTAGTTCGACTTAAATTATAAGTGAGTAGAGACAGTGGGTTTCAATGACGAACAAAATTTAGTATAACAGGATCCATCTCCATGCACTGCAAAAGGGGCAATGACAAGCTAAAATCCTTAACAGAGTGGGACCTCTGTAATTTTAAAAGAAAAATTATAATTTTAAAACTGATAATCACCAAGGGATAGACCATTTATAAAACATTTACAACATCTGAATGATCAAGCTACATGTACATGAAACCAACAACAATTTCCAAGAAAAGAGAGTAGCAGTTCAAAATGGCCAACTGACTGCAGCAAGGAGGGCATAGGGGTAAAACATTTCAATCATACTCTAGTTTATAAAACTGACACAACAGTTTTATGTCTTAAATAATATGAATTATCTGATTTACAAAAAAGACATGCATTTACATAAAGTAACATGTTAAAACATTAAAAATATAGGTGTCACAGCTACATTTCAGTATAAAATCCAAACCAATATAAATTGCTAGAGTAAATGGAGAGCCTAAGGGGGTCTGGTACTTGGTACTCCCCCACATGGTCTAAAACCTAACATAATATCATACTAGGCCAATGGTAATTGAGATCATTATTATTGGACCAACTTCAAAATGTGTTTACATAGTCAACTGATCTGGGCTGAAAGACACTTACACTAAAATATTTTGCAAGTTGTGTTTGGTGGGAATTGACTTTTTTACAACAATTTTTGAGAACTTCTCTTATTATTAGCAAAGGCAGCAATATTGAAGGGTAAATTGGTCTATTGTCTCTAATTTATAAAACTCCTGATGCCTAAATAACCTGACAGTTTTGACCCAAAGTAGTAAAGTGTTTTTTTTTATGAGAACGATTTGGTCAAAGGTCTTCTAGTCTTCTTAACTGTGGCAGTGCCAGATTAAACCCTGTGGAGGCCCCTAGGCAGTCAAAATCTCAAGGGGCCCCTCTGGCAAATTATCTTGTAATACATCAAAATCAAATAAATTCAAAAGTCTTTTGATCTGCTGTTGTGGAACCCCTAAAAGGCATGGTATCCATAGACCAGTGCCTACTAGGCCTATTTGGTAATCCAACACTGAACTGTGGCATCCAAATCTAATTCAAGGCTCATATAATTTTTGCCAAAGTGAAAGATCTTTATGCCAAAATACCATGTCAAATTTATTTCTAAACTGTGAACAAATCTGTACAAGTTGTTACAAAGGCTTTTCTTTTGGATTTTTTCCATTTGTAACACATGTTTTGGATGGCAATTCATAAAGACCTAGATAACTTCTTTCAACAAATCTAACTGGAACATTTTTTCATCATATACAAAAGTTGGATGATGATACCAACTCTTTTAAAAACAAAATGATTAATAAATTCCAACCAAAACAAATATACTGAGATGTGCTACAAATTGGTTAAATTAACAATATTAAACTTTACACAAAAAGGAGATACTGCCTGATTTTCTCACATAAACTGCAGTAAATGGTCATGAAATTAAATACTTCATATGCAAATTTTTACCCATTAGGCCTGGATGTCTGCTGGAAAAGTTGGCTCTTATTGGTTGCTTACTATTAAAGTTTATAACAAGTCTCCTGTGTAAATATTTGTTGATCTCTGAAAATCTCTGGTAGACTCAATTTGATAATTGGCCAGAGAGTTTTTATTACATCTTTGAGAAAATAAGATCTCTGTTTAAATACAAGTCCAGGCATTTTTAACATAATATAATAATTTCCTATTGGAATTAAATTGTTAGTTATGTACCTTTATGTAATTTTTAAGACCAAAAGACATCACTTTAGAAAAGTGCCTAATATTAGAAATACCAGCTATTTTTAGTAACTGAGAGATAACAGCACATCACAGGCTGGAGAGGGATAATTCCTTCCAAGCCTAAAAAAATGCTTACTAGGATTAAAAAAAAACATACTAAAGTAACTTGTGCAAAGGACAAAATGCAAGTTATCATAGGCTGGGACACTAGTAACAATGGAAACAGCATCTCTAATACTAACTTTTAATAATACCTCAAAGGCTGTATTTACCTATGTATAATGCATGTCCAACCACAAATATTATAAAGATATTATACTGCACAGTAGAAAAGAAGATTATAGTTTACACTGTTAGCTTGTTATTTATAGGTAGAACAAAAATAGCAAACATTGATTTGCAAGACCATAATGCAATAACAAGTTTGTGTCTACATTGTCCCCAGTTCAGCTCACATTACAGATCAGCACAAATGGTACTCCTTTTGTCCCCCGGAAATGCAACCCCACTCCAATCATGTATATACATTTGGCCAAAATAAAATTTAAATAGAGTCAGAAAGGTACATCCATCACCACAAGTATAGATTGGGAAGAAATAAGTAAAAGATGAAATTGAAGGTTAATGCACAGCAATACAAACCTGGACCAAGCTGCAAAGATCTCACACCATAGACTGGCAAAAGAAAGTCCTGATTATA
The DNA here is from genome assembly GCA_016746295.1 of Potamilus streckersoni. NCBI lineage: Eukaryota > Metazoa > Mollusca > Bivalvia > Unionida > Unionidae > Potamilus > Potamilus streckersoni. The sequence goes on from JAEAOA010001951.1 coordinate 7,305,780, forward strand.
ATCCATGTTTCAGTATATATCTCAAATTGCTGTCCATATCTACATGATGCCCATGTTACAAGTAACCCTTTTGAAAAGCCTTTAGAAGTCTTTTTGAAAATATTTTTCTGTGTAAAACTCAATACAGTAAAACCTGTAAAAATCTGCCTCAATGCAGATTTTAAACTGGTTGACTGTTTCAGAATACTTTGCTCAAAAGTCTAATGTCTGAAACAAGAAATGAAAAACTCCAAGTACAATGCTACTGGGATGGGATGTTCATCATAACCATCATGCAGGGACTTTAAATGCATGGAGGTATTTCCTATAATTTCTAAGCAGAATGTCATTTTCACATACTTGCTTTATGAAATTAGCAATGTAAACCAAATTTATCTAAAAATTCCAATTAGTTGAAACTGGTGATCAGTTACTAATATAAGTACATAGTATGTCTGAAATGATCTATTAATGATTTAAACACATTCTGAGTTGTGATGCAGTGAAAATACTGAAAATCAAACTAATCAAAATGAAATGTTCTAAAGAAGACAACTTTAATTGTTTATTACTACATATGGAGTAACATAATAAAATGCTTGGTCATTAGAATTTTCCAACCAATCTTTAATTACTTTGATTCATCATTAGTTTTTATATAAACACATAACATCTGCATGTTTGAGTTCAATTCAAACTTGACATTTAATTAGTTTCAAGATTTTTCTTCTTTATTGGCCAACAAGGATAACAATTTTAAAATAAAAACTGGTGTTTAGAGTTAAAGTTGAAAAGATTTTACTCTAAAACATCTTGAAATTCATGAGTAAGTCATTTTAGTATTTGTCAAAATGATTTGATGTGTAACTTTCAAAAAGGGTGCACTATTTTAAAAACAAGGATGATTTTTAATTGTAGAAGCTTATTCTGACTCCAAGTAGGTATCAAGTTTCAGATGTAGAAAAGAAAAAGGCAGACTTTCTATATTTAAAAGCAGTAAGCAAAAATCAAATTCTGAAAGATTTTGCAATTTTCTTATGCATTGGTGGGTAGATACTGTAAATGGGAATATCATATGCTTCTGAATTATTGTAACTTTCAGATGTTGAAAAATTATTCTTTTTAACTGAATAACTTTCCAACTCCATTTCAATGTGATTTATTTTTCTGATTTGTTGACAGGTTGCCAAAATAAAAAAACTAAACCACATGAAATTTTCCATACATGTTAATATGCTAAAATGTCAATGTTGCACATGGACTATTACAGGATTGTGATTCAAAGGTGAGTGAGTGAAAGCTGACCAACAGAGTGCATCAGGATATCTTTGTTCAGGGTATTAGTGCAAGTCCAATCCATAGAAAAACAAGAAAGGTGTTGTCCTCATCTCTTTCAACACATGATCTACCCACCATTGTCTTTACGGTAAAATGACCGTGTTATGCGCTGACCTGCTTCCCCAGTCTCTATCTCGGGTGCCTTGGCTGATCTCAGCTCAGAGAACAAGAAGAAATGCTTCTTCTTTTTCCATCTCTTAGCTGGATAACTGTATATCTGACCATGTGCTCTACCTGAAACATTTAATGCAATCCTTGTTTAAAAGGCATAACTCTGACATGTACATGATACTAATAATATCAAATCCAATCTCAGAATCGCTGTAAAACATGTAACCTTTAATCATAAAGTAAAAAGGAAGAGCACACATCATAAAATGAATGACTGCATATATCAAAGAAAGAACTGTTTCATAATGAATTATCCAAAGTATGAAGACAATCTATCCTGGAGTTGAGGAAGTTTAAGCAAATAAAAAACATTTAACCAAAATATTCATGCAAAGCCTTTTTAACTTTACTAATGGGGTCGGTCACAGGAAAGAGTGAGCAAGTCAATGAAGAAATTGTTTTAGCTTCATAATGATTCAAGATGAGAATTATCATTAGGAAATAAAATCAAATAAAATGAGAAAACCTCATGAAACTCTTGAGTTATATCCCACTTCCGACAAACACAGGTTCAACAACAAATATATTTGAATTCACTATACATGTATTTGTCATATACTGATATTTGTGATTTTCATGATTGTTATAAAAAAAATAAATTTCAAGTTTGAGCAAAAAAAACCCAAGAGATCTTTAAATATGACAAATCCTTATTTGCAGTGATTAAAAAACAAGAGTCTAATGCTAACATGTTTCTCCTGTTTCCCCATTTCACCCTTAAGTAAATACTCCAATTAAAAATATCCTATGGTGTCCCTTAAAATTTTTAATAGGGATAAGACTGGTCAAATCACCAATGATCGATATAGAACCCATCAACATAAATGGTTCATAACTCTCCGTAATAAAATCAGACTGGGTTTTATTTGACCCAACAAATGTACTGCTTTCAATACATGACTGTGACCTTGACCTCTCAGAAATAAGAGCATTTGGAAAAGGTCAGTCTTAATTCTGATGCTCATTTTTAAATTTGTACAAATCAGAAATAATGTGTCCTTTCTTCTTGCAATAAGTACATATAGGAAGAGATAAAGATTTCTGATCAATCTAATAAGAAACTTGAATTCTAGATGCTGTGCTAGATTGAAATTAAAAAGGGCTCATATTAGGCTGAAATATGTTTTTTTTTTTTAAACCAGAAAATTGTTAAGTGGAAGACTTACTTACAAAATAAGCTTTATGAGAAGCATTTACCTAGGTTTCGACCTTATGCTCATCAATTTTTAATGTCACTATGGACGTTATTCTTGAACTCTGCAAGTAATATGAGTCAAGTGAGATTTTTGTAATCTTGATCAACTTTCCTGGCTAAGAATCATCTATCAAATAACTGCTCTTTTTTTTCTTGCAAATTCAATATGAGTTTGTAAAGCTTCTTTCTAATAGTTCCTGAATTTTTGTCGATAAGCCTCAGGGACTAACTCATAAGCCTTTAAGATGCATTCTTTTATTAGATCACTTGGCATATTGCTGTACTGACATGGAAGCATAGATCACTTGGGCTTTGCCAAAAAGTACACTCTGTAATAATGAAATCCAATACCTTTTTGGCCATTTCGAATTTTCAGCAATTTATTCAAAATGAGGAAAATATTTGTCTACTTCTTTTTCTCTAATAGGAGCACTAAACAAATATTTTTAGCAACATCAAAACTTGAATTGGGTGTAAAGTGGGGACGTACTTTTCACTTGCCAGCTCTAATTCTCTTAATCTAAACTTAAATTCTCTTTCTTTCTTTTCTTCTCTTTTTGCATCTCTCTTACTCTCTCTTCTTTCTCCAATTGCAACTGCATTTGTTTCTCTTCTTTCTGTAACTGAATTTGTTTTTCTATCTCCTCTTTCTCCATTTGCATTTGTTTTTCCTCTTTCTCCAACAGCATTTTTCTCTTTCCTCTTTATCTAGTTGCATTTGTTCCTCTTCTTTATCCTTCTGAAGCTCAAGCTTTCTCAACTCTAATTCCATCTTGTATTTTAATTTTAATTCCTTTATCTTTATGTTCAAACTGATAGACTTTCTGATCAAAACCAAACCACTTTAATACAAAACATTTTTTTCCACCATATATTGCACCAAATTATTTTTTGTATTTCTTGCTTTGTTAAAGAAGCTTTTGCCTCAGAAAGATCATATTTTATGGCAAGCTGAAGCGATTCATCGTTTCAGTCAAACTGCTCTTGGTAGGATTTGAAATAAAGATCTCCAATGTAAAAAGCTTGCTGATTTCACTCAAGATTTCAAAAATGTGAAATAATACTTGCAATTCTAAAAATTCCAAAATTAGGAGAATTTAAATTTCAAGCAAAAGTTTCTGAAATATTTTAGCAAAGTTCGCATCACAATTTTCTGTTACAAGTCTATGATCTTAAAATAGTAATTAAAAAGAGTGAAGACAATAAGTTTTGTAAAATTTAACAAATAATTTATTTCCCTTTAATACATAGTGAAAACTGGGGTGGGAGAAACTTGCAGTATTGCAAATTAAATCCAAAAATAATCTCACATGGCCTAGCAATAAAAAGTCCTGAATAAAACTCAGTTCAAGTCCCGAAGAAATTCAAACTTGAAGGCAAAGATATGTCTGTTATGGTATATGAAGTACTGATGTGTCACTCGTTGAATAACAGAAATATTATTCCAGGTTTGAATTCAGTAAAATTTCCAATGAATTTCTTATCCAAGAATTTTGTTAGAGCGCTTTTGTATTTCTAAAGAAAATAATGAACTGAATACAATAATTTGAAGAAAATAAAATTCCAAACTAGTCATAACATAAGACAACTTAAAAGTGCTGTTAAAGCACAACTGGTAAAATCCTCAGTTACCAGATAATATAGTTCTCTGCTTGACCTCAGGTCACAATTAACATTTTCTAACAACAACCATTACCTAATGGAAAATAACCTTCTAGAATGATCTAATGAGCCTTGTTTATTTACAACACAATAACCTATAACAGGGGTCAAGCTAGACTTAAAATGCTGCTCTGGTGGTCTAATGGTTAGAGCATCTGACATGGATGTGGGAGGTCGTGGGTTAGATCTTCAGTCTAGTCTTATCAAAAACTTACATAAATGGTACTAACAGTTGCCTCGCTTGACACTCAGCATTAAGAGGTTAGTGTTAGGACTGGTCGGCCTGGTGTCAGGAAAGTATGACTGGGTGGGACATCATGCTACAGGTCTGCAGAATAATACCCCAGTGCTAGACATCACTATAAACTGCCACACTTCAGACATCATGGCAATATGACTGAAAGCATGATACCCCAGTGCTAAACATCACTAAAAACTGCCACACTGCAGACATTGTGGCGATATGACTGAAAAGTTGTTTTAAAGCTATGTTAAATATTATATTCTCTCTCTCTCTCTCTCTCTCTCTCTCTCTCTCTCTCTCTCTCTCTCTCTCTCTATATATATATATATATATATATATATATAATATATATATATATATATATATATATATATATATAGCTGGAGGCTCTGAGTGGCCGAGTGGTCTAAAGCACTCTCCATTACAGATCACTGCCATCTCACCTCTGTCTGCATGGGTTCGAGTCTAAAGATTTGGCAAATGTGGATATGTGAGAAGGCTTGCCGGTAGCTTCTCGTGGGTCAGTGATTCTTTCTGCGGATTTCCCACTTTCTTACTCCACCATTAATATTAGCCGCCATGTATTGCCTATCGTGTGCTGAAAAATGGTGTTAAGCCCCAGAAAAAAAACAATATATATATAGCTGCATTATCTTATTTATGTGCTCCATTTCTGCATATTTATAGTCCTATTATTTGTCTACCTATTGATAATAATGATATTCATGTTAAATAGTATTTGCTTCAGCACTATATATCACTCTTGTAATTTCATGAAATTATGGTACATTAGAAAACAACCTTGACCTTGCAGCATTGTTTAAAATTGCACAACAGATATTGTCACATGTTTTTGACCTACATTATTAAATATTTCTGCTAAATTTTCTATCACTTAATATTTAAACTTTGTTTTCATTATATTATATATTTTTCTGAATCTATTTGCTCATTTATTTATGAATACAGAAAGTTTAATGATATTGTATATCATATACATAGCGATGTCCGCCATTAGAAGTTCGTTAAGGTTTGAAACTAATTTTATCAAGAAAATACGCAAATACAGCCGTTAAAATCTCCATTTATAAAAACAAGAAATAAATTAAAAAACGCTCTTCATCAATAACATTTTTTAAAAAGCAAATTACTATTTACATATTGATGCATTTCACTTTGGATTACAACTGTGCCAGAACTTACTGGCTAAAGTGAGGGGCAGTTTAGACATAATCAACAGCCATTTTATGTCCAAAAAATTAGAGGGCAAAGTCATTTTCGCTTTCCAAACAGAACAAGGCAAAGTTTACACTTCTCCACCAACATTTTCGCCCACTTCACCTGGTAGCATGACCCCTGCTATAAAATTCACTTGGAAATCCCCATAACCCTGATCCTGATCAACAAATTTACTCTTTCTTGTTTACATGAATAATAATTCTATTAATAAGCTCATACACATAGAGAATAGAGAAGCTTTTATTAGTTGTTTATATGAATGAAATTAAACTTTTTTAAAAGTCAATCAGGTCAAGCAGAAATGAACTCTATTTTGAACAAGGTCAAGTCCAGCAAACAATGTTACATTACAATAACATGTAAAGAAATATATATAAAAAATTGAAAGTAATAAACAATTAAATATACATAACAATGTACTGAAACAGTTCAATTAAACATCTTGTAACTTAACACCAGTACTGAGTGACATTTTAACCATATCAATTAATCTCTAAAGACACTATTATCACTGATGAAATGCCCCAACACAATCTGATTTTTTTAAAATATCATTTCAGAAAAATTTCCACTGCATGTTAAGATCTCTCAAACTGTGCAGAAAATTTAGTTTTACTGTGTAGTTAAATATGGCACCTGGCTGTCTGTCTCTGGATAAATGCCATATGTCTGTGTGGTTTTGAGCTACCCCTGTTTGAGAATCCAGAAATGGCAACCGGAACTTCCTTTCTAGCCCAAGGCGAGTATTAAAACTAGCAGCATGTTCAGTTGCCTCCAAATAAAACTTTTCACCACCAGTACTGAAAATGATTGATACAAATTATGGAATAAGTAGACAAAAAGTTGCATTTTTCTGAAGAAGAAAAAATCTTGGGAGTAAATTATGTTTCTTCAGTAATACCTTTCACAATTATAAAAAAATTAGGAGTACTCCCACTACCTCTAAGTGGCCTACCCTCCCAAGCTCTTTTTTTCACCACGTTCTTTTATCTTCTGTCAGCAACAAATAGCAGAAAGGTCCACATACTATGTTAAATGCACTAAATGTCATAATCATTGGGTAATATAGGAGAGAATGTGCAAGCCCTTCCTGGAATGTAACTAAGGCTTAAGTACAGTTGTACACATATATGAATAATAAATGAAGTGGTTTAGAAAATAATCTGCCCTCTCAAAACCAGTTAAAATAGAGTAATTTGTGTTATGAAGTTGCTGAATGACATGGGATGGCCCTGTAACCTGTTTAGCTGTTGACATCAGTTTCATGAGGTTGAACTGCATGCTTTGGGATGAAGAATCAATGAGATAAAGACTAGTGATGTAGGCTTAGGAACAGCTCGAATATGGATATGTGAGAAAGCATGCCAGTAGCTTCTCGTGGGTCGGTGGTTCTTTCCGGTGATTTCCTGGCTTCTTCCTCCACCATTAATACTGGCCGCCATGAATAGCCTATCATGTGCTGAAAAATGGCGTTAAACACAACAACAACAGCTCGAATATGCTGGTGGTGACTGCTCTAATCTGAAGAGCTGATGCACACAAGAAATTAATTTGGTCTTTGTTTAATTCCTTGATGGCTGAGCAGGAAACCAAAGATATTGAGGCCAACTGAGACTGAGTAGAAATATTATCCCTTGAGTGTGATTAACAGTCAGTTCTCTTCAGAGTGGCTAAGTCCACTTCAGAAACCATCTGAATGCCCTGATGGGGTCCTGTACACACCATGGGAAGAAGAATATAAAGTAGAAAGTGGTTATAAGACAAAGGACTAATTTCCCCTGAGTGGGAGCATTAATGCTGAGGTCCATTCTGAAACTATGAACCAATTTGGCAGCAGCGCAGATCGTGCTTCTGCTGCTGGATTTGGAAGGTCATTTTTCCTCAACTGTTCCCACTTGAGGGACAAATCAGGATTAATCAGAACTCTGATTCCCTCGCTTTCTGCAAGCTTTGGATATCAGAAGGGTGAAAAAGGAAATGAATTTCACTGAGACCATTTCAGCTCAGGAAGTGTGAATTGCTCTAGTTTTCAGATCTGGGATTTGGAAGAATGGCATCCCATGTCATCAAAGAGATTAGTAAGAGACTAACCCCTGGCCTGCTAATACATATTCAAATGAAACCTAAAAGTCAATGTGCATCTGTTAATTTCACTGTGACAGCATGTCCACTAAGTCAAGAGCCAGCCTGGGATGTTGCAGACAAGTATGGATTTGTTGATATTGACACCAACTGAGAAAATCCCAAAATCAGAAGGCACAGATCTGTGAACTTAGTTCCCCCTTGCCTTCTGATGTTAACTTACAGCATGCCCTACTGAAAAGTAGAGAGGCCTCTGGTATTGGGCTATCTTATTCTTTTTTTTTAAAAAAAAAAAAAACTACCAAAGGGGAGACAACTATTATGTTTCCATCTTGGCAAACTGATGACTCTACAACACTTTTGTGGTAAAGAAACCAAAAGACATGGTGAACATTTGTATTACCTTGAGAGGGTTGGATCAGCAAGGCAGTGGTTATACATTTAACATAATATGATCTGTCAACACACAAGGATAAAAAAACAACATATATGACAGGTACAGATCTGTTGTAATGTAACCTAACATACCAAAAGGAACGGAAGCAACACAATTTAAGTACTATTATAAGCAGAATGATTAGCACGAACCTGACAGCATGTCCATTTGCTTGTTTTTGATTTTGAATTTATTAGGGAAAAAAACATCAGTCAGTCAAGTCCGACTAAAAAATAACTTTAATTTACTAAAAAGCGGCAATAAGAGCTCCAAAGTGAGATATTCCTGAAATTTTGACTTACCGTTCCGATTCATTCAACATCGGAACAAGTTACAATGTGTTATTATTTGGAAGTAAGATCTCGACGCCCAAATCATAAATATCAGGGTCGTGTCTTACACTGTAAGACTAACAACACCCTACTCACAAATAAAACGGAAATATTAATTGGAACTACAGGACAGTGTTATATTTAACCACTTTCAAATGTATAATCAAGTGTCTGTGATAAGATGGTATGTGTATGGCGTGCTTACTATGTATGTGTTATGTTTTTTAAGTTGTCATTAAAAAAAAAACAAGCTAATAAACGCTCCCCACAATCCCGCCAAGTACGCAATGTTTACCATATGATAAATAAAACATCTTGAAGAGAAAAATAAAAATTATTCAGCGTTTAGTGCCGAATATAATCCTTATGTTAAGCTTTTTTAAAACAATATATTTTCAGCACATGCGAAATGTTTACCATTTGAGAAGCACGTCTTGCCTAAAACTTATGTCCGCCATCTTGTGCTTTGTTTGTGGTTGATATATGAGTGATTTCCCTTAGCATGCAGGCAAATGTGTGAATTAGAACTTTTGTGTTTAATGAAACATCGAAACATATTTATAGGTACAACATAGTTGTCATTAGTATTGTTTATTATTATCATTATTATTGTTTGTTGTTGTTGTTCAGAATGAGAAATAACAAGTTGAGTTGTTTTTCCTGTTTGGGCAATGCGATCACGATAAAATCTCTGAAACATTTGAACACGGTCACTGTCTCGATTTATGCTTGTAATTTTTCACGATAAAGCAGCTTCTTGAGCCAAACTTTTCCCTGCTTGTGTTTAATTATTTTTTCATTATATTCAAATTCATTAGTGATAATGAAATTTAAGTAAAACACCATTATTTTCGGGTAAAAAGAAGAATTCCTGTTTAATGGGTAAGTTAATTTCAGTTACTTATAATCAAATGCATACATTTCTTATCTGGAACCTTTTCAGGTCTTGTAAAAGTAAATCTAAATAGCAATCTGCTTATATTTTAAATCAAATCTGAGACAACAGAGAAAGAATAAACAAAATCTCACTGAAATATTAAAATCCTACAGAATAATAATTCGCCAGCACATACAAATAATGCTTCAAACATATTACACGTTTGAAAATATCATGATCAACATTGCAGATAAACCAATTCACATTTAAACACAATATAATTTTTTTTTTAAATCTAGTAGTTAGGTATCTTGTTTAAAAAAATTAACAATACTTCTTAGAAAATGTGAATATTTTGACAATGTGATTCATGATGCAGAATCAGGTAATCTCTATTTTACTTCCATTGCCACAACATCATTTATAATTACTTTCTGTGTGAGTAATACAATAGTTGGTTTTTATGCATTGTTTGCCACCTTTGAATAGTTTGATGCCTTCTGCTCTCCCTCACCTATACACCGTGATACATTTAGCCCATAAGTGACTGTTACATGATGATCACTTTTAATTTTGTCCACATGCATGTTAGCCAGTCATTGGGGAGGGGTAGGGCCTCGTATGATGGAATTCACAAATGTCTCATACTACTTATGAATTTGGTATAAATCAATACCACCCAGGCAACTCCAATGGCAGCTAGCAGCAGGCAGGGTGAATCCTACAACTTTTTGCTCGGGTCCTTAACCTAAAATAAGAGTTCCTACAACTGGCTGAAAAAGAAAAATAAGTCAAAAATGCTAAACCAAAGTCTCTATTATATTTCCGTACGGTTAAAAACCACATAATAAATCCATGAGGTTAGCTCAGTTTTGTTACTCTATTATTGACTATGTTTTTCACGATTTTTATGCGGTTTTGTTTGCTTGCAAAGCAACCCAATTGTTGTCATTCACACTCCCTGCTGCTATGAATTAACCAAAGATTTTATTCAGACCTATACAATATCTGGATCTTGGGTCATGTAGATTTATTGTTATAAATCCAAATGGAACAGATTGTGCTTTTGAAAAGAAGTTTTTAAACTTCATCATGTCCATATCCCCTGAACACCAAGTATAATAAATATTCTGTAGAGTATAATTATCTACTCCATTAAACACAACCAAAATATTACAGTTATCTCTAATTACTTTAGGTATCTGTGTGTATCTCTGAGTAACATAAATCACGTCTGTGTTTTTATGTCTACCTCAAGAAAATATTCTAGCTGGATTAGATTGTTTGTCCAACATCACATTAACATATACTACGAGATTATTAATGAATCCATCCAAGTCATCTACAGACGGGGCTTCATTAATATGTGATAAAATCAATAATATCGACACTGTCTTTATTAACTGAATTCTCTTGTTAAAATCCTTAAGTACTTCGTAGCAATGCTGATCATCCACAGACGGTGCTATTAAATATAGTTTGCCCCATCTCATCCATCTCATTATTAAATTTAATAATAATTATGTTTTACCTGATCCAGATGGACCTATTATAATCATCCTTATCGAATTTGGTTATGCTGGATGGTGCTTTACTGGTTCCTGTTTTCGTGTCGCCGAAAAGTCAATTATTATATCCATATTATTAATAACATGAGTCAATATTGTGTTCGATGTAGATCATTTACACCCACTACTGGACTGACAACAATAATAACGAAAAATAAATGACATGCATTAACAGGTAAATGTGTAAAATGTGGTACACAAAAATATAAATTTATCCCCATGTCTGATTCAGGGACAAAGACAGGTGGAGATATAGCCGCATCATTAGGAAAATTATCTGGATTACCATGGGCTAAGTATTTTGGTGAGAAACACCTTCCAGGATATAATTACTGTGGTCCTGGAACTTGTCTCGATATCAGACTCGATAACCAAGATTGACCAAGACCAGGAGAGTATCCAGTAAATAAGATTGATCAAGCATGTCACATTCAAAATCCAGATTTGCAAGAATGGCATCTCGCAGATGTGAAATTGATTCATGCATTAAATTCTATACCTAAAAAATCTGTTAGAGAGAAACTCACTAGTTTCCTAATAAAATCTGCTATGGAAAGTAAAATAATGTTAGGGGCTGGTAATTAATTGTATAATTATTATAATGGAATCTATTTATTATAGCCCAAAAGGGTATTGGAAAGGTAAAGCAGCGATCACTAAACTTGCTGAAGCAGCAAAAGTTTCACATTCTGTTGCTGCAGCGTGGTTAGCACAACAGGCAATATGGCAAATTTATCTACCACCACCAAAAAAAATTAAATATGCACATTTTGATGTCAGTGTACATTTGGGTCACAGTCCCACATCCTCTTCGATTAGTTTACTCTAGCATTTATATTGGCATTACCAAACAAAGAATGTTCTTTCAGATATTCACTGTTATCAAATTCGTTTACACAACTTGGTTGTGCCATGTCCGCGTACATATCACTGATGGCTATATGCATCAGTAACTAGTCAGTATCAGTGTACAGCACCTTGACCCAATCCTGAAAAATGGTTTGATCTTGTCATAGTAAAATTTGTACATAAACAACTTTGACAAGTCCAACACAGACAAAACAAAATTAGATTGGTTTTATCAGCATTAGTATAATTTTTTTTTACTGTGAATGGCAGTAAGCACACCATCAAAGATTTTTGTATGGAATCAAAGGCTGCATCAGCACTGAGCCATCAAAGTTTGTCTTGTGCAATATCACGGACAAGATCAAGACACGGACCAGGATTAGTTTGTGCAAATTCTCCATGGTTTTTCCAAACACTGCAATATTTGTGAGCTTCAAAAATTCTTTTTCAAAGTCATTAGTGGTATTTTTGTGTAGGCCAGTATTCATCTCAATGAAAGGGGATATCCAAGCATGTTGACAAAATCCAAACACTTCACTGTTTTTGGTTACATGCATACCCAGTAGCAAGTACAACTGATGATTTTGCTAGTGTAATACATAATTGTGCTTGGTCATTTGACTTGGTGCAGTTTGGTGCATTCCCTGTATTTGAGTCCGGACTCATCAACAACTTAGGGACAACAATGTATTGGACACTGACAGAGCTTCTGGTGTCAACGGATAATCGTTCGGATATTTCAGATCAAATTCAAAGAAGGAGTAATGTGCTTTATCAAGCTTGTACACATGCAGTATCAAGAAATTTTTCAAACACATCAGCAGGAAAAATAACATCAGTGCACAGATACAAATTGTTATAGTCATGGAGGGTTTGCACTCAAATGCTGACCAAAGTTTCTTTGCATGTTCGTGTTCATTTTCAGAAATACCTACATGTAACAATGTCAAATAAACATCTTCGATTGGTGGCAACCTTAGTTTCAACACGTTTGTACTAGTAACTCATGTACTCGAATGGATACACGCTTCTTTCGTCAGCAGGTCTGTATTGGTTGAAAGTATTGACTATGGATATTGAAGTTTTCCTCCATCAGATTGTTCTCATATTTGTTCAAGGATGAATCCATGAACTGTATCGTCATGATAAACTACAATTTTCACAGCCAGGACGTCATTATTTTCCACTTTTTTGGAATCAGCATTAAGAGGCTAGTGTTAGGACTGGTCAGCATGGTGTCAGGATAATGTGACCAGGTGAGACATCATGCCTCAGTGCTAGATATCACTATAAACTAACACACTGCGACATCGTAGCGATATGACTGAAAAATTGTTAAAGCTATGTTAAAAAATCTAAATCACACACACACACACACACAAAAGATAGGGAGTAAGACAAAAGTTCAACTTCTTGTCAAATAAGCAAAACAGCACATATGTAAAATCCTCATTTACTCTTAGATATTTACAGACATTAGTCTGTCCTTTATGTTGTTAGTGTAATTATGCATGTACTATTTCACTAAAACCTGGTTTCTCATTAGAATAATTTATTTCATCAAAGCAAGAGTCTAATTAGTCACTTTCACTGAATTAACATTAAATCCCAATTTTTATTTTACAATCACATGACCTGATAAGGGCTGATTGTGGTTGGTGTTTAATGGCACATCAGTATTAGAAAACAATTATCTGAAATAGTGTGAAAATATTAAAATTTTCGTATATACCAATCTATGGCATATAACATAAAATGGCATACAAATGGACTGGTCATATATTTTTATTAGTATACTAATCATGGTAAATTCGAAACAAACAAGAAGCATCATGATCAATAACGTTTGCTGACAAAAAGAAAAATAATCCAGGAATGGTTTGTTTTTTTAAACCTCAAGGGATTATTAAGGAAACATTGCATATAATTCATTCAACATCTCTGTAAAAGAATAAATTCTTTCTACAACTTTGAAAAGTAGGAAATATTTTCAACAACTTTGTAAAAGTAGGAATTCCTTGTACAAATAGATAAAATTGAGAGATAAGTAACTTCAATAAATGGGAAATCCAGCCTTAAAAATTTATTATTACCATATTAATCTTTAGTTAAACTGTAAGTTATTGCATTAATTTTGAATCTTATGGCTAATGTCTATTAAGATAAATCAAGCTAGGCCACGATTTCCTCATCACTGGGCTGTGCCTTAATAGACTTAACAATGTACTCCAAAGTAAAATGAATCAACTCCCTTCTTTTCCCCTTAACAATGTACTCTAAAGTAAAATGAATCAACTCCCTTCTTTTTCCAATGATGTCTCTCTGGCACATCTCAACACATTCTTCAGACTGTTTCTGTATTTTGTACATTTACAAAATATTTGCAGATAATAAATAAAACTGATGTATTCATAAAAATTCTTCATTTTTATGAGTGGTACATCAACTTCTTTTCACACAAAATTTATACGAATCCATACAAGATACACTTTTCTCAGGTGAAAGTCTTAATTATTAGCAACTGTTTAAATAATTATATTTTAGAAATATACAAGTTAATTTATACATAAAATATAACAAATAATGATATCCTTGTTGTTTACAAATTTTATGTACTCAATTTAAAATGCTGAATCACATTTTACAAACTCCCTCAACAGATTGATCAAGATGACACTTCATATGGCATGGTTTATTTATCATCTTGTGCCATTTACAGCTTTTCATGCTCACAGGCATCATAAATTCTATTGCATTTTCAGATGACAGTAGCTGTTTATTTTTATGTCCAATTTCTTATTTTATTAAACCAAAGTGCCTGATTAAGTACAACTTAAAATGCAACAATATTGCGCTTTGCATTTATAAGTATACACAAGTGCACTATATAGCATATACACACAAAGATCTGGTCCTGTTAAACGGACTTGACAGAACCAACGTATCAGCAGCCATAGGTAATGGTTCCACATTGCAACTGAAGCACCTTCTACAAGACAATCGCATACCTCATTTGTAGCAAAAGCTGTAAAATTAATAGTTGATTTCTACTAAACTGGTAGGCAAAATGTTCTCAAAATTTACAAATGTAATAAAGTGAACTTTTTGAGTACATATGATACCTTAGATTATAGTTTCCTTTAAAATTCTAATTTTAAAGTTCTTTTGAATAAAAATAAAGATAAAAACGTCATAAGCATACTTCAATTCCTTTTTGAAACTTGAAAGCTACAGAAAGTAACCTAGCTGACATTTTAGTGTGAAAATCAAGGAGACAAAGAGACTACTAGAATATTATTTGATGTGGAGAGGATTATTTAATATGAAATTAGATAAATGACTACAGTATATATTACCAGATAATGTGGTTTGGAATATGCAATGTCTTCCATGACATCATGTGATTTGCTACATAAATTGGCTTTTTATTTCTTGTCCATTAATGCACAGCTTAACATGAATCACTTAAGTTCTAATTTTTTCTCAGAAAACTAATAATGAATTTTATCATTCAAGAAGTACTGTAAATAGCAAGACTAGTTATTCCTATGTTCTTGCACTGAACATCAAATGAATTGTCTAAACAGGAGCAATCATATTGTTCTTGGGAAAATTTTTGTGAAAACCAACTACTGACATGTATGTGTGATCAATATTTGAGATGAATATTATTTTAATAGTTTCTGTGCAAGCGAAGAATTTAAATGTCACACTTCTGCTGGTCACGAGACTGCAGTTAATTATTAACTGCCATCTTTAAAAAAAGTATGGGAAATCTTACATATTGTACCCATAATGCACTGCACCACATTTGTGGCTACAAACTAGAGAGACTACAATTAAGAAGAGATTTTCTGGACTTACTGCATCACTCATCTAAATGACATAAATAATCCTATTAGCAGCTACTAGCCATATTCCCAGACAAGGAGTTTCCAAGAGGATCAGCACATATGAACTATCAAAGTGACATCCAATTAAGAATGTTATATTTTAATATAAGCCTAAATAAAATTACTGGAAATTCAAATTTGAAAAAAATAGAAAATGTGCTTTCTTTAAAGCATTTAATATACCTATGAAATTAAACTAGACTTAGCACTGTCCAATATTACATTTTACATGACTTGCAAAACACAACTACATAGACATTTAATAAATATATGCCTAGTGTGTGCCATTAAAAGTCATTGGAAAGTGAAATCTTTTCTTGATTACATGTAGCCTTTGCCACTGTCAATTGTTCAGCGTGTTTATGTGGGGCTTGAAGGTAATACAAAAATAGGACACTTGCAATCATTGTGTCATTAACTAATGAGACTAGATGGTACTTTATTCAAAGTTCTTTTAAGATTTTGTTGGTTTTTTTTCTCTGCATAGATAATGGTCTTTCTGTATCGGCACTGCTGTGAGGGAGTGGCAAATATGTTTGGTGATGTTATATCAACAGATGTTGAACACTCCAAAATAACTAATGTCAATATGATGTTTCCAGTGTGTTAACTGAAATGCTACCCCATACTTAAAACTCTTTTTAAAGTCAAACTCCATCTTGATTCTCCTTATTGCAGCTGCGTTTTGACATTTTGCCTTAAAATATGAACCACACTTGTCAACTATTCTGCCTGCTCAAATAGCCATGTGTTGCATTATACATAGAGTAAAATCTGACTTCAAAGAAACACATTGTTTTTCTAAGTGTAACTGTCACTGAGTAGGGGAGGGAGTAAAAAAAAATTGTATTTTCCTGGTGACATATCATTTTATGGCTTTTATGCTATCATTGTGGTTTGCCAATTCAGGCTGGGTACCATCAAAAAGAAAAAAGAACGGTTTGCTATCTAAGCATAGATTATGACTATCTAAACTTCATATGTGACTCAGTGAATGATTTGAATAGGACCAATAGCTTTTCACATGGCTTGGGAGCCATATGATATCTAGAGCACAATATCTGAACTGAAACCAAAACTCGAATATTACAACAAAAAGTAAATTTGCTCATACCATCATAGGTAATAATTAATTTAAAAATGTAATTCATGTTTAATCTGAAAGCAACTTTTCTGAACACAAGTCTATGTCTAATCATCTGACTTGGAAAATGAAAATTTAGTTAGCTGCCCAGTGAACTAATCTGGATTTCAATTAAAAGGCAATATTATTAGAAATGTTTATTAAGGTGGCGCTCACCAGTTATTATGTACTTTTGAGAGAGTGATGTATGTAAGGTGAAGTTGTTTGCATTTTAAACATGCACAGTGGAGAGAATGTTGGCATACCTATATACTACTTTCATGCAATGTGGATGAAATATCTTTGGATATTGTACTTTTGGAAATTTTAAATGATCTTAGGACACTGCTAACTAAAATGACTGCTCCCTTGTGCTCCAAAAATCAACCTAAATTTGTCTAAAGTACACTATTCTTGGCAGCTATTAAAATATGGAAAATGAATTTTGTCAAACTAGATAATACCAGCTTCTAAAAGTGCAATAACTGAATTACCAAATACATAAAATGTAAAAAAAGTTATCAACTCTTTTTTTTTTACAATTTACCTCTGAAGTTCGAGAAGTGAAAATGAGCAAGTAGAGCTAGCACTTTTTTGAAAGATGCACATCTGGAGTAAGGCCAAGCTGCATACTCTCTAACCCATATTACACCCATCAATCACACATCAAAATAAAGGGAATTAAAGGTTCTTTGAACAACACCTAAGATATACAAAGTCTCTTTTAAATAACCAGTATAACTAGTGAGGAAACCTGGGGAAACTCTTTGTCTTTAAAATTTTAACCCTATGCTAAATACGAAACTGTAGAGCGCCACCTTAAAAACAAATATAAACATTTATGCAATTATTTTTCTTATTTTTATATTATGTACGATGTTCTCAGTAAAATGGTACATTAACAATGATTTTATTCATGAAAATAAGCTAATTATGCTTATATTATGCTCTAGCATACATAATTTGTTATGAGGCATGTTTAGGTGAGTAGTGACCTTTATTATGTGGAAATTAGAAATCTTAGAATATAGGAATAAAGTCAACTTAAATTGAAAAATGTTGCATTAAGTAAAAGAAATACATTGTGAAAATGTTTTATTTCATTTATTTGCAATGAAATTAAAAAATAAATGATAACAAAGCAAATTTGCTTTCTTCCATATCAAAGAATTAGTTAATATTTTACCCTTTGACCTTTATGAACCTCACCTGTTATATCCCCTTTTATAACTGTAAAATTTTTTGTTGACATCTCAGGAATAAATATGGCTAGTTTCATGTTCCTGTCTATCAGCATAACACTGGTTGCTATGTTGACAAAATTTAATGCGCATTTTTAACATAGATCACTTTTTATCATAAGGAGGGGGGCTGTACCGGTTTAAGACTCTGACTCTAATAAATGCTGTTCTGAGGGAGGAAATACAGGACAATTATTACAAAGGACTGTTTTGATGCTTGCGACTTAAATATTTCAGTCATACAATCAAAATTAAATCATACAATAATAATACCTATATTCTCTTTATGGTGGCGCTCACCAGTTATTATGTACTTTTGAGAGAGTGATGTATGTAAGGTGAAGTTGTTTGCATTTTAAACATGCACAGTGGAGAGAATGTTGGCATACCTATATACTACTTTCATGCAATGTGGATGAAATTTCTTTGGATATTGTACGTTTGGAAATTTTAAATGATCTTAGGACACTGCTAACTAAAATGACTGCTCCCTTGTGCTCCAAAAATCAACCTAAATTTGTCTAAAGTACACTATTCTTGGCAGCTATTAAAATATGGAAAATGAATTTTGCCAAACTAGATAATACCAGCTTCTAAAAGTGCAATGACTGAATTACCAAATACATAAAATGTAAAAAAAGTTATCGGTTCTTTTTTTTACAATTTACCTCTGAAGTTCGAGAAGTGAAAATGAGCAAGTAGAGCTAGCACTTTTTTGAAAGGTGCACATCTGGAGTAAGGCCAAGCTGTATACTCTCTAACCCATATTACACCCATCAATCATACATCAAAATAAAGAGAATTAAAGGTTCTTTGAACAATACCTAAGATATACAAAGTCTCTTTTAAATAACCAGTATAACTAGTGAGGAAACCCGGGGAAACTCTTTTTCTTTAAAATTTTAACCCTATGCTAAATACGAAACTGTAGAGCGCCACCTAACCAAAACTGTGATAATGTAGTAGCCACCATCTTGGCTCTTGACTTAGCATACTTTCATCTGTGACTCGATACCTATGAGAACTCATTTTATACCAAGCTATTTGGAGTTGCAACAATAGATGAATGAGAAATAGGATAAAAAGGAAAGAAAACTATTTTAACGAAATAAAAACACAAAAACATTCTTTTAATATTTTAAAAGCAAACCTGCATCAGTTAACACTTATGTTTTAATGTCATTTACATAAAGAAATCTTGAACAAGTAAATTTAACCCCAAGGACTGGTTGAAGAAATTTATATGCAGCAAATACATATATACACTCATAGAGCAAATTGTATTAAAAAAACCACATCTCCAATTTCACATTTCATTAAATGAAAAGCAACCATGAAATACACAACATACATACAATTTATCCATATAAATGGTACACATGTACATAATACTCCAACTTATAATATCCTGAAACCAAGTATGCATGACAAATAAAACATAATAAATATTATAAGAGATTAAGGGAATAGTCATGACAACATGTACTGCATTTATAGTAAAACTTTCATAAGGGTCAAAGGACTACCTTCTGCAAGGCCCTATTCAATAAGCTCCCAGATATTACTTACTCTATATACTCAATTTTATGTCTAATTAAAATGCAAAGGACAAAGATCTTTATCGCCATAACATAATGTACCTACAGATCAGGGTCTATGTTGTTTGTTCCACTAATTACTCCTAACAAACTGCACAGATCTAGATCTGCCAGCACATTATGTGATGGCAGATCTGGGTCTGTGAAGTTTGCAGTTGGACTTGTCTTTATAAACAAATACATACCATAAAGATAATGGTTTATTCTTTCTAGCTTTTGGTACCAAAAAAATGCAAGATATGCAAAACAACTTGAGGGTCAAACAAGAGGCCTAAGTTAGCCTGGTCGCCCTCATCTTGCTAACATAACTTTAAAGATGACCATTCACTCTCACTAAGCTTATGCATTTTAAAATACAACCTTAGGTAAATAAATCCTCCCAAACATTTTAAATTGTGTTGCTTTAAAATTAGTAAACTATAGACTGATATAAATATTCCCAAGAATAGGCGTAATTAATTTGCAGTTTCTGCTCTTAATTAAATCATCTAAGACATTGATGTTATGGACCTATTTAAAAAGTTTTATCAAAACTGGATGAGAAATTTAGTCTCAAGATCAAGAAACGTGAATAAAATACAAGATTACCTTATAAATATGTGTAGATCTTGCTTGTAACCAAGTTCATCTTGATTTAACAACTCTGATCAAGATCTAATTGCTAGAGTGCTGACTAGCTCAGTCAATCTAATACATGACCACATCACTTGTATGTATGGCTCTTATTCATAATCATCCTCAAGTGAGCTTCTGATGATATAAGCATATTTACAAAGATTTTGCAAAATCCTCTGAAACTGCAGTTTCTGGGTACAAAACTCAGCCAATGAGATGCAACATCACCTCACAATATACACAGGTTTTGGTCTAAATTCAATTTTTTGAAGGAAAAAAAACCATGATATTAGTCTATTTACCTATTTTATTAAAATTGGGTTCAGAAAGTCTCTCAAATGGTAAGCTCAGGTGATTAGATGCAAGATCACCTCATTAATAAATTAGAAAAAAAAAAACTCACTATCTTGAAGCTGATTTACAAAGTTTTATAAAAATCCGATCAGAAAAAGAGCTGCTAATTTGCTAACAATCAGCTGCAAGATTGCCCTCTTAATATGCAAAAGTCTCACTCATAAAAGAACTTATTTGCGATCTTGATGATTTAAGTCTACTTACCAAATTAAATCAAAATAGGGACAGAAATACTGATTCACAAGTATTAACAAGAGGATCACATTACACGTATCCCATATTCCAAACATGGATTCCAGAGTGGTAATAAAATTCAACAATCTTACTAATTATCAAATTTGTTTGAGACCTTCATTTAAACTAACATTACAAGTTTGATAAAAATTAGATCCGATATATGGTCTCCTGATTGGAAACAAGAAAGTTTTAACTGTTGTCTGATTGACATTGTGTCGTACAATAAACTCACTTGGCTTTTATAGCCTGATGAACAAACAAATCTTAACATTCAAAGGCAGTTCTTAGTAGTTATAAACTGTAATAAAACTGAAGAAAAAATACAAAGAATAAAATAATGCCAGAAAATCTGAATACAGAACCTTACCTAAGGTCACAGTATGGTAGTCACCCTGGATTAATCCCATGGTAGGATTTAAACCCATGCCCTATTATTCATGAATGCAGAATGGTAATCACCAAGCCAATGCAGTTATTTCTGCCATTAATTACCTCCAACAACCTACAGGAAGACACTTTGGGCCTATTTTACATATCCAAGCCTGCTGGGGAAGATGAGACACTAAAGTTCAAGCTTTCATGAACTTAATAAAAGTGACAAGTTCTTCTTACACATAACAATTTTTGAGATAATTTGTTCATTTTTATGATTAAAAAGCATTATAAAGGATATCTGTATATGCCATAAACTAAACTCTTACAAAGGAAGTCTCACAATTATAATTATTATTTCAGCTTACCTCAGGTCAAACTCAAATTCACTACATTAACTGACTACCACCATTTTTTGCAATTATATTTTGAATTATCTCAAACAGATCATGAGACTTGGATCTAACATAACAATTTCTGACATAATTTAAACTCATTGGTACAATCACAACTTAAATCAAAAATTCGAATTCAAACGATGAAAGAGATAAAAACAACTTCAAATCGTTTCAAATGCTGAGACATTTACTTTTAGTTGCAGAATTCTTAATCTGAATCATTCTTTAAAACTAAAGACATGACAATGCAAGATCAACATAGAAAATCAAATGATTGATTTATTATCAATTTAATTATAGGATATTCTCAATAAATAATAAGTCCCACATTGGAAAATGTAACAGTAAATTAATGAAATATGTATCTGAATGTAATAATAAGACCCATATTGGATAATGTAACTACATTTTAATGCAATACATACTTTAAAGCAGTAACAAGTCCTATGCTGGAAAATGTAACCACATTTTAATGCAATACATACATGAATGCATTAATAATTCCAGTATTGGAAAACACAAATATAATGAAATACATACATGAATGCAGGAAATTTGAAATTCAATATTCTTGTATTTAACACTGATATTGAAGTTCTTAGTAAAAATGTTTTTAATGAAAATTCTCATGCTGAAACAAGGAAAAAGTTTCCAAATCTCTTACATCATTCTAGTACTAATACTATTACTACATTCTTATGTCTGTACATGCATATTTTAAACACAAATAAGATCAACAAATGAACATCAATAAAATACAATTATACAAATGATAGCATTCACTGGTATTTGCTGTATGATACGTTAACATTTATGTCCATAATAAAATTACATGATGCAAAATTGGTTAAAATTTATATCTGAAAACTGGCATTAACCGGGTGATCAATGACTGATTACAATTGGTCAGACAAATTCAGCAATGGATGCATTTTGAAGTAAAACATAAGTCAGGAGTTTTAAAACAAATTTATGTTTTTGGCTAAAAAAACAAAAACACAACAAAGGATTAACACAAATTTTTGTATACAATGCATTTTTACATCTTACAAGTTTTTCTCCAAATATGTTTTTTTAATTTACTGCGCTCATGAGTATCTCGTAGATTATCAAAATGAGATTACACAACTGATATTCATAATCAAATCAAAACAGGATTATTCAAAATTATAAGAACTTATCACCGAGAAAATAATGCAAGTCTTAATGACAAATAAAATAAGTTGTTCTATCAATTAAAACAGAATGACTACCATATAACTTACAACAACAATATTTACAAATACTTTTTAAAAAATTTATTCAAAAAGATGTAAATCCATATGAAAACAAAATACCACAATGAACAATTTAGGTCATGCAATCAAAGCAAAGTTTTAATTGTTACTAATTCGGCAGTGCCACCAAGGATCTCAAGCACTGGATGCAAAGCAGATGATAAATGACATTTAGTTTGACTTGGATTTTCTTCCAATAAGCTTCCGAACCTTGGTTCCAAGACTGCTAAGGTATTTTTGCACCACATGGTGATGGCGAAGTCCAGGCATCAGCAAGAAGATGTTGACTTAAAACAGAAGTAAACAAGCATCTTGTAAGTAAAACTGAATGAATTATTTAAATCACTTTATATATAATTAATGAAAATTTTAACTGCAAATGGAAAAAAAAAACGGGGGAAAAAAAAGCCAAATATTTCTTAAGTAAAATGATATTATTAGTGGTCTTTAATTGAAACCACTCCTACTAAAATAATGTTAGGCAAAATTAAATACACACTTATAATTAAAAAAGGATAAACCTTGTGTCAACATAATCATCTGTTCTGGTGTAGCACCCACAAAGCTTTCAAGATAGTTACTGTGGTGGCAATACAGGATATCCAGAGGGGGTGGGTACAATTTTAATGCGGACCAACTAAACCTTAAAATCAATGTGTAAGGTTTTGTGATAGCAAACTTGTGTTCACATGTAAAAGACCGATGGTCATGTAAGTTATTCTGGTTTATGATCAGTTGAGATATAAATATAGGTAAAATATAACAAAAAGGCAAGTATAATTTAGACCAAAAAAAGGCAAAATCTAGATACCATTATAAACAAACAAAATGTAATAAATTCATGTCAAATTGGTCTCTGCCATGTTTGGTTGAAATTAGTCCAATGGATTTTTTTAGAAGTAAAAAAAAAAAACAAGTACTGACTTACAATGGACATGATGGGGGATACACAGCAGATGCAGGACCACAAGTCCACACGGTGGTCTTGTGGACAGATCAGCTTAAAATTAAAATGAACAGAATGGGTCTGAGAGATCTTGACATCTGCTGAAAAACCAAATGCCAGAATAGTTGGTACATAACTTGCTTCAGTAGAATAATACTCTATAGAATTTTCTTCCAATGCTGTTGATTGCACAGGTTATGCAATCAACTGTTTTAAGGTTTCTCTAGATATTTTTTTCATCCATGTGTGTGTGTGTGTGTGTGTGTGTGTGTGTGTGTGTAGTAAAAATGTATGAAACTTTAGGAAGATAAATCTTTCCAAATACACATAGTACAAATAGAACTTTGATTTTTGAGAAGTCAATCCAAGGAGTTTATATTTAGTGATAGAAACCATATTTAATGGCAAATAGTCATTATCTGCATCAATATAAAGGCCATTAAGGCCCAGATGTTTACTGTACAACAAAATCAAAACTGTGCAGACCATTTTATAGATATAGCCATTTAAATGTTTTTAAACTTTTTTGCCACCAGGGATTAGTAATCATCAAGATACATCCCCTTACCAAGAAATCTAGGATGCAAACACCTTGTATTGTTATGATCTGAACTTAAGCTAAACCAATAAAATATTAAACATAGGTCAACACGACTTTTTTATGCATGAGTGTGATACTAACAGAGATGCACATAATCATCTAGCTTGATGATTCAACCATGAAAATTGCTTGAGAAACAAACTTAAAACTCAATTTAACAAAAGTTAGTGAATCATGAAACATGGGTTACAGTGACCTACTTTTGTGATGAAGGTATAGTACTTATCAAGATGGAAATCTCGACAAGTTTTGTGAATCTAGGTTTAATGGTGTATATACTGGCAAAAAAACCCCAACTATTTGGTTATGATATAAATGAAAAAACCTAACCCATGCCAGAAAAATGTTAAATATAGATCAGTGACATTCTTTTATGTATGGTTAGTAATAGAGATGCATACAATCATTCCGTTTTAGGGTTCTAGCATTAAAAGAGTTTGCGAAAAAAACAACAAAATGTATCCAAAATCAGTGAAGAGTGAAATATATGAATATGTGAAAATATAGGTTAATGAAGCCTATTTTTGCATGCAGATGTAGTACTCATTTAGAGGCATAATCTCAACATGTTACATAAATCCAAGTATAACATCAATTATCTAGTGTGCAACATGCCTGAGATAAAAGCAAATACTTAACTAAGAATATGCAATTAATGTACTTGTGAGCCCCTACATTGAAAAAAGTGCTATGAAACAATGAGGATATACATATGTATGTGCTTTTATCTTTGTTGGGGTAGTATTATAACCTATCTGTAGAGATTAACTTTTGTAGACAAATTCAAAATATATTGGACCAACGAAAAGACAATGATCAGTTTACAATTATGAATATATGTGATACATATCTACAATGCAAGTCACTGACTTATGTAAGGTGACAAATATAAAATGTATACATACCTAAGATGTAGGTAAGAACCAGGTTGTCCACCTGACTCCCAATCCATGCAAACAGAACAAGTACTCCACTCACCAACAGAAAGAACTGCAAAACATATAAGATAATAGTATATATCTGCTTCTCTTGGCTACCCAAACAGTGATCTTAATGACCAATTTTTCCAAAAATAGAAATGTCAACAAATTTCCCAAGTAACAAGTACTTCATGCCATGCTGCATACACACACATAGGCAATCCTTCATTTTGGATCATGTTGAACCAAATCAGAAACATTTCAGATATTCATCATGAGTAAAAAATTAAAAAAATTAGGGATTTCCATTAAGATTCAATTAACAAAGCAAATGATAGATTTACTTAATACCAAGGAAAAGTTCCAAATTATGTTTTATACCTTAGCACAAGTTAGTCCTGAGGCAAATGGAGTAAACTGCCTTGCTCAGGAACGCACCATGATAGTTGCCTTGGGATTAACCGATGGATTAAAACGCAGAGCCTTTCAGTCATGAGTCTGGCACTCTACCCAACATGCCTCAAGGACTAAATCATAGGGTGGGATTTATCATGTAACTAATATAAAATTATTATCAAGATGTCAAGAACTTAAAATTAAAATTGTCGGAAAAAAAACCTTTGAAATTTTCAGAAAAATATCTAATACTAAATTTCCAGAGTCCATATTTGACCTGCTTGTATTTCTTTTCAAAACTGGGAAAAGTTTTCTTGTGGTTTGAGATTATATCCCATATCAGTCAGAATACAGTTTGAACATTCCCATATTAAGAGTTGGGTTCAAGTGTGAGTGATATTCCAATGTTTCCATGGTTACTAAAGCTGAAACGCTTACATGTATAAACAGCTGAGTTTAGTTCACTTAATGTATGTATTTACAAAATCTGTAAGCATGTGAACAGATATGTATGTGGCTGTCAGAGACAATTTATATATTTCCACATTTCTGATTAAGATTCATGTTTATTATGATTTTCCCATTAATTCTTTCTTAAAGCATAAATTATTTTCATACAGAACACAGCATCACAAGGAAATAGCAAAAGTTGATGTGAATTAGTTGTAGCATACATCACACATGGGGCTGATATGCTGATAATGCTGAAAATGTAGTCTTTAAACTACACTATTTATTGCGGGCATTAATGATTGATTAATCTAAAGTGCTCGCCTTTACGGATCACTGTCATCTCACTTCTCTCAGTGTGGATTTGAATCACAGTCTCAGCCAAAGTGGAAATGTGAGAAAGCTTACCAGTAGCTTCCTATGGGTCAGTGGTCCTTCCCAGGGTTTTCCTAGGTTCTTCCTACACCATTATATACTGACCGCCATGTATAACCTATCATGTGCTGAAAAGGGTGTTATAACTCATACTAAATTTTTGATAGCTTCTGATTAGTAACATTTTAATGAAACACAACTTCCAGCTTTTAAGTCACTGTACACTTTCAAAATCATTGTAGATCTCACAAAAACATCTTGTGTGCATGACCAGTTACATCATCAATTCTTTTCTCATCATGTATTATGATTATCCTAGGCATGCTCAACTAAAATTCTGATATATTTAACAAAGGCATGTCTCATATACTGAATCCTGTCATAAAAAGTATTTTAAAAAATTAAACAATTGGCAGATTATAATATCTATCTGATGTTCAGTATGCATGATTGATTGACTGAAAATTTTACAGCACACCAGCAGAACTGCCAACCCTCCAGACTCACAACTAGTGAAAGGTGGTATAAAAATTAGGGAATTCTGAACACAATTAGTGAAAATTATATCATGACACTAACTTCATCCACTTTGATGGTCAGAACTGCATTATACAAAAATCCCAAAATAAAACTAAAACATATTATTTACACTGATTACATGCACTACTTTATTTTCAGTAAATTTTTTCTGATATACACAACCACTGTGCTTCACAACCATGTGCTTCCTCACATCGTCCCTGCCACCATGCTCAATGCTAAAATTTGTGGCACACTTGTTTGCAAAAAGAATCATATATATTGGTATTTGATGGCTGAATGCACGGCCAATTTTTGATATATTCCAAATTAAACTTTACTTTTTGTGCAATAGAATTCTTTTTTCTTGGTGAAGACATTTTCAAGATGCCATACAGTAATTAAAATCAGTGTTGGCAGCACATACGTGGCCTGGTTTCTTTCAAAAATATTTTTAAATCTACTCTTATATATATGCTAAAATACAAGCTACAACTGTATGAATTGGTATAGTTCTATTATTGTTGTGACTAGCAGTACAAGACCATTTCAGCAACTGCCAATATCTCGAAAATTTAAAATAATTGAGAATTGGGGAATTAATGATTTTTTTTTCTTCATGTGGCATGAATCCATGAATCATTATAGAAAGTCCTGAAATTCTTACCAAAATTATGAGGTTTGGTAGCTATGCATCAACACTGTAAGGCCATATAGCACCACAAAAAGATGTATCAGAAAAAAAAATATAGTCAGAACAGTTAATAATATAAGACTCATAAAAGTATAAAAACACAATGATATCATGTTGGAAATATATGATGGGTCTTAATCAATGGGGGTGTAAATGTTCTTTCTAAATTGAAGAGGCAATAAAAAAAGGAGATTAATAGTAGGAATGTTTGCTCAAAATACTCAAACAGAAGTGCACACCAGTTAAATTACTAAATAAATGTTAACTTCCTTCAAGATTAAAATCAAATTTACATTTACTGTATCAAAAAGTTTCTTCATGTGTTGAACATTGTAGTAACGACTATGTGTAGGTTGAAGATCAAAGCAATCTATCATAGTTTTACAGTGAAGGGTTCTTTGCAGGAAATGTGATCAGGTGGGTCTTTGCTTTTTAATATACAGTTATATAAGAATGATAAATTTGAATTCTTGCAATGACTACCTCACCCATATGGATGGATCTGTAGGAAGTAGACCAATTATTTGGTTTTATTGCATGGCACTTATTATTCACAGCATCATTCTATAATGCCTGTCACTTACTAAAAATACTTTTTGATACTAGGTTTAAAATTAGGGTAGCACATATTAAAATTAGATGGTTGCTAAGTTAGAAGAAATTTAGCAGCATGGTCTGCTTTTTCATTACCTCCAATATCACCATGGCTGGGTAACTGACAGAACACTATATTGTGATATGTACACAGCTTGATATGTTTGATGAGAATATTGGTCTGTGATTGGTTTTCCAACTTCCCATTGTGGAGTGACTGAAATACTGATAGTGAATTGGTGAAGACCATTGAGTTAAAATTCGTTTCCTTTTGATACATTTATGGGCATGGTCTATTGGCCTTATTTTGGTTGAAAATATCGATGGCACCATCTGTCAAGTGAACTTTTGTAGTGAAATTTCTACTAATAAAGGCTGCATCCTCTGACCCATCATGTAAATTCTTGTGAACTTCTTAAATTCAGTGAGGAGTTCATTGTAAGATGTATGAAAATGATTTGTCACCAATTTTCTTCTGTATTGTACCTTAAAAATTACTTTGGTTCATTTAAGTAGCTAGGGAGATGTTTCAGAAATGGGTATTTTTTGCATTTTTGAAAGGTCAATTATATGGAACTGTCAAGGCTGAAAGATTTCTAATGCCAAAGAAGGTATGAGATTTGGTTTATTTTTGTATGTTTTGTATTTGGGCTAGAATAGTCATAAAAGCAGGGTCCAAAGGGTTGAATCTTAATCTGAGAGCATCTTGTATAAATTGTATTTCTCTACGATGTGATAGAGATGTCTCATTGCTTCATTAAAAAGGCTTTTACATGGGGATGTCCTAAACACTCCAGGAGTGAGTTGTATTGTTGGTGGTGAATTAGCTCAAGCATGTTCAAGTATGACTTTCTGGCCGAACCATAAACAAAACAACCATAGTCCAGTTGGGACTGAATAATGGTTCTTTATAGGTTGAGGAAGGTTTTTATATCAGCACCCCAGGCAGTGTGTACTATTACTTTGAGTAAATTGAGACTTTTTAAGCAATGAGCTTCAAGTTCTTTACACGTAGAGAATAAGGTCAGTTTTTTGTCAAAGATAATACCTAAAAACTTTGTTCCTCATCAACTGGTACAGGTTTTCCCTCCATGGAAACTGTTTTTGATTGTGAGAATTTGAAACCCTTGGCATTTTTCAAATTTTGAATTTTGTTTATATTTTGATGCAGTTGTATTTCAACTGCATGTACATGCTTTGATCAATAACATATTCTGAAATAATCAACATACAAGGAGCACTCCAAACCAGGAGCCAAACACTTGGTAATGCAATTAATTTTTATGTTGAAAAGTGTTACAGATAAAATACTGCCCTGAGGCACACCCATCTATTGCTAATATATATCACAGAGGGTGGAACCCAATCATACCCTGAATTCTCTGAGAGAAAGTTTGATATAAAAGCAGGCCAACAGCCATTAAAACCAAGAACATGCAGGTCATTCATTATTCCGTACTTAGATGTTGTATCATAGTCTTTTTCTGAATCAAAGAAAACAGCTAGTAGATATTCCTTCTGGACAAAAGCATTGTGAATAAACATTTAAAATCAAAACAAATGATCACTGGAACCATGGCCCTATCAGAAATCACTTTGGAAAGGAGATATCAAATTATTAGTCTCCAAGTTAAAAAAACAAGTCTTGCACTGATCATTCTTGTCATTGTTTTGCATATACAACTCTTCTAAGCATTGAGAAGTAAATTAAAACCTGCTAGGGTTCAATGTGACCAATTTTTTGAGAACCACCTGTCTAAAAGAAGGTAGATGCTCAGTAAGTCTAACAGGCTGATTGTTAAGAGTAAATTGCATCATTTGGTCAGAGTATACCGTGTACACCTTTAGAATTTTGATAAACACTGCAGCCTTAATTATCATCTGAGTCCTGCCAACCCTAACAAGACCTCAGTAAGGCAGTCTAATTTTTCCATAAGTTGGACTAGTTTCAACTTGGACTAGTTTCAAGTTAAGGCATAACAAAATATCATATATTGTCAAGTTAGAATGCATCCATTTAAAAGTCCAGAATCTTCAGATTCTTTTGGAAAAAGGGAGAAAGGGTAGCAGTTACATTTATTAGAAATAATGATTGAGTATTGCAGGGAGGATGACTGCTGTTTCCCACGGGTTTACATGACCCAGTGTTACAACACAGCTCTATACAATCTTAAATTTGTGTAGAGTCTAGAATTTGTTCAATCTGATACTGAGAAATTTTCCCATCCAATGACCATTGCGGTGGCTTAGTGGTTAGAGCATCTGCCTTGGATGCAGGAGGTCATGGATTCGATCCCCAGCCAAGTCATATCCTTAAGACCAAAAACTGGTACTTACAGCATTAAGAGGTTAGTGTTAAGACTGATTGGAATGGTGTCAGGATAATGTGACTGGGTGGGACATCATGCTACATGTCTGTAGTATGATGCCCCAGTACTACATCACTATAAAATGCCACACTGCAGACATTATAAATATATGACTTATAAATTATTAAAGCTATGTTAAAAATCCAAATCACAGACACACCCAATGACTTTTTTGACTTTGGCTTCATCCTCATATTGTTCATAAAGAAAGAAGCATGGCTTAGTATGCACTAAATAAGTAAACACTACTCATACTGACCACTTTAGGCTTGTCTGTCTTAAGTGTACACCACATGTCTCTGAACTCTTCCAGATGGTACTTAGCATTCAAGATGCGCGTACAGATTTGTTCATACTGTCTCTCCTTTGCACCATCCCTACAGATGAACAAAAATAGAAATGATGCAAACAGAAAAATATGATATGGTTCAACTATATGTTGGGTTTTATCCTTAATGTTAATGGAGACAGCTACTTTCTCCTGTGTTGTTGAAAGAGAAAAATAAAACGTTAGAAGATGAAAAGCACATATAGGCAAAAATCAGGATGTCAAGACCAACTGTAATGTAACCCTTATCAGAGAAGTATTTAATATTATTATCATTTAAAATACTATATTTTTCAAATAAAAAATATGAAGTAAATAATAAAAATTCTAGTAAGAGCAAAAATACTGAGAAATACTGGAAATGATATTGACATATAGTCATTGGAAAAGTTTATACATTATGAGTAACAACATCAGTGTTAAAAGCATGGTACAGTATCTAATAAGTTCAAACATCATCCAGCAAGCTCACATACTCTTAACAAACACATCTAATATCCAAACTTTTATAGATTTTTCACCTTTCTTCATTTCATCCATACATCTATGAAACCTTAACCTGCTCCTTTAAAGAGACAAAATTCTGAATTATGTCAAATACAAATTAGTTTTCACAGGGTTGGAGCAAATGACCCTCACAAAAACTGTAAATATATATTTATAACCACTATGCAATGACTTCATCATCATCTACTCTTCATCTCATGACCTGCTTCCATTAGATAAAACTATTAATAAACCTTGTACTAATAATCTACATCACAGTAATGACTGAAAAAAAAGATACCAACCATTTCTGTGATCCAAGTATGTGTGGTCCAATGATTGGTACAAGAAAATCTATCAGCGTCACAGTCAAACCAAGAACCGAAAAGGCTGTCAACACTGATGGATCAAAATACCACATTACTCTGTAAAATTAACCAAAAAAATGTCAAGCAACTGGCAAACATGCATATAATTAAAATTTGGACATCTTATCGAAAAGCAACACACTGATCAACACACCATCACCCCAAAAATCTGAATGAAAATAGAACAAGAAGCAATTTATTTTAAATGATATTCAGGAAAAAATAAAGCACATATTATGTAAAGCTTTGCAATCCTTGATCAGAGAGGGCACCTGATTCACTGAAGCTATGGTGCATAAAGGCTAAAGGCATCAGGTTCAAAAAGGTTGCCATGGAACATTGACAAGACCTAGTCACATGTCATTTTTAATTTAAACATGCAAATCAGTTGCAAAAATTGCTGCAAATATTGCAGATTTGTAACATGACTAAATTAAAAATTTGTTCAGTCATATAGCTATGATATCTGCAGTATGACAGTTTACAGTGATGTCTAGCACTGGGGCATCATGTAGCAGACATATAGCATGATGTCCCACACAGTTGCATTATTCTACACCAGGTCGACCAGTTCTAACACTAACCTCTTAATGCTGAGCACCAAGCAGGACAGCTGTTAGTACCAAATTTATAAGTCTTTGATATGACTCAGCAAGGTTTTGATTCCATGCATCCAAGGTGGACACTCTAACCACTAGGCCATTGGAGAAGTTGCAAGCAAGTCAAGTTTTTCGCACCTTTATTCCTTTTATCAAGTGATGCAGAAATGTTGATTGTCTAACAAATTTATAAGGTAAAGATCTAAAATTTTAAAGATGCTTTATGTTTGAGAGGAGACTGGAACATTTCATAATTTTATCACCAAGAACCATTACATCAGCCATTTATTTTTCAACTGTTTACATACATCTATATGTACATACTGCTCTACATGTTAAAGCTGGACATACACCAGGGGTCATGCTCCCAGGCAAAGTGGGCGACAAAGTCACCTAAATTATGTAAACTTCACCTTATTCTGTTAAGTGAAAACGACTTCACCCTGTGATTTTTTTTTTCAAGATACTTTGACCGACCATATCTTTTTGAGATGCAACCTCGCCATAGCCAGGTTGATGTGTTATAGTAAAATGTATTCATCAAGCTATCAGTAGCTAGGTCTAGTTTTGTTGTCAATTACGTTGACAAACAAACTCTTGCACATTAACAGGCACCTTTTGATAGCTGACTGCCCATTAACCCTTTCCCTGAGTCAGTTAACAACTATCAAAAAGATTTCTAGCATCCTTTGAAACAGCTCCTAATACATGTACATAGGAATAAATGCAAAAGTGATGTCAAACCATACTGTTCATCCTGATTTCATTGTTCCTGATAAAACATTGATGTAACTATTCATAGACAACACAATGAAGCACTCAAGTCACTATACAACCAAACTGGACCCTTTTTTTCTCCCAACCAAAAAACCAAGAATTCGTATTGCACAGTGTGAGTACATCTATTTTTAGAAGAAGGGCTTTTCTCATAACTACTTACTTTTTTGCTTCATTACAAAATTCCATTAATAGGACTTATGGTTGTATTATTTGTCTACCTACCGGTAATAACGCCATGCATTGGTTAAATATTATTTGCTTCATTACTATATATATTTTTCGTCGTTTCAGTTTAATGAAGTGGTATATTATATGCGCATGAATGTCTGCCATTACGAATTCATTTATGGTTTCAAACTAATTTTATACAGAAAATATGCAAATATGGCCATAAAATCATTACATTGACAGTTCTGGATCAAATGAAATTGCTGTGCATAATTTTAATGCATTAAACACTTCAAATGTTGAAGCAAACAATACAAGCTGAGAACTACATTTTAAAAATAAATAATTTCAGTCCTCAAAAATGTTTTCACCACTTAAAGTCTCAACATTAGAAATAAATTTAAGTTTTAGTTGATTTTGTAAAGAAAACAAATCTTACATGAATATGAATGTGGTAAAACCAACTAAAATTGCTGGATAAAATGATCGATCCCAACTGATGAGATGATTAAGTGGTAGCAATACTTCACGCCATCCCTGAAGGTCATGCTTCAGTTTCGAAAGTGAATCAAGTTGTCTCTGTAAAAACACAAAATATATGATTATAACATTATCTAGACTCATCTGATAATGATACTGCCGCTGCAGTTTTCACACTGATATTTTAAAGTAATCCATTATTTACCTTCTGTAGTGAATTTCAGACTTATTCGATTAGAGCAGTCTTCAAGATTGGGATATAAATGCATTGTTTGATGACATAATGTCAAAAAGGTACCTTCAGGTTTGGATTGTAATGTACCTCAAATGCTGAGTAAGAATTTCTGACTCTTTGTGGGAAGGAAATGTTTTTCATGAATCATTTGTCCCAAAGAAACTCAACTAGCTGTAAAAAGTTGTTTTTTAATCATGTCAGAAATTAAACAGACCCTTGAAATAGTAACTATTTGAGGAAAAGCGGTCCAGTTTAAGAATTAGGCAGACACCAGGAGCAGGGCTATCCCATAGGAGTAAAACTATTCAGGATTGATAGTTTGGTACCTTGGTTACTTTGATACACATCAATAAAAACTACAGAATCAAATAAACAATGTTAATTTTATACAAGTTACATTTATTCTTCAATAGGCATATATATATATATATATATATATATATATATATATATATATATATATATATATATATATATACACATGAACTAAAATGTTAAGAACAAATCTGAAATGCAGAATACTGTAGCATCACTAATTTTTGTAGAGAAATCAATTTTTTATGAATTATTGCACAAATGTTTATCAAATAAATAATCTTGAAATTCTTCAATTATGCAATACCAACATTCTCTTCAAATACAATTACAGATCTTTCACTTTTGATTGCATGAGCTGCTATTATTCATTCAAAAAGGAACAGCTTGACTGATAAAAATCTAAGTCTGGTGATTAACTTTCATTTGTACATGAGACAGGCTCAAACAAAGGAGTGATTCCATTGTTTCCCAATTTAGTTAGCATCTTCACACTTTGATGAGCTATCAAGACATCCCAAATGTTAACACTACTTGCTACCTACATTGAGTAATGAAGAAATTGGTCGCATTTGGTTCACATATGGAATGATAACATTATTCAAACTGATGGAGATTTAAATTGAATTTGATCACTCTTAAACCACCATGATCATCATAAAGTAAATGATAGTACAACTATATGGACAGTGTTTTAAGGGAGATAGCATATGTGTACTTTTATAACCAATTTGTTTAATATTGTGAACTGTGGCAGCTCCCTTTGGTGAAGTGATTGATCTTGATAGGTGTTTGATTTGATCTAATAAAAGTATTGTTTTAAGCATTGAAGTTACCAACACTTTTTGGCATAGATTTGTTCTTTTCTATTGTTTATCTGGGGTTAATACACAAAATTAAATACAACAAATATATGCAAACTTTGACAAGCAAACATGTAAATGTTTCTTTTTTTTTTTTTTACAAAACCACAAATATTGAGAGCCATGAAAATAAATGATACAGTAAATCTGAATAGGTGAAGAGAATTGTTTATTTGCTTTTAATCAATAACTCCAAGTCACAGACTCCACTATCAGCCATAAAGTCAAAATAAAAATAAGCAAATGGATTTCAGTTATGACTGTCATAATGGAAACAAACAGCAGTTACATGTAATATTATCAAAAACAATACAGGTCTTAATGGTTAAATGCTTGTTGTTTTTTGTACATTCTCAATCTGCCAGTACCTGGTGAACTTGAGAACCTGGTGTACTATATTATTTCTGATAATAAGAAGAAAGTTTAAGCTGGAATAACTAACCTGTAACCTTTTTATTTAATTTGCTACCATAAATATTTTACAGTGAGAAAAATAAATAAAAATAACAGAACTCATCAACTCTTTATTCAACCTATGTATCTTTGAACCCCACTTATTAAGGAATATTATCTCAACTCCACACATATTCACACACACAGGATGCATCACTGAAAAGAATGAAGTCACAATGAGGGGTTAGCTCTCTTACCAATATATTTCCAAAATCATTAAGACATAAACAACAGATAAAAGCCTAATCTTTTCCTAACTACATGACAGATGACACTGTAACAAATAACAAAAAGAATGTTTTACATTTGAGTGTTGTAGAACAAAACAGTTTAAAAATTCTTTGCAATATTATTTGTGGTCTATAACTAATGTCAAGTGTTGCGTGCATATCAAGATCTGAGAGTTCTCTCTCTCTCAGATCAATTTCAACTTTATGCCTTAACTTTCCATACACTGTTTCCAATTCTGATGATATGTCGATGCTCAAGATAAAATGAAACAAAAAGGGTGGTCATATTGTATATCTATTTCCTGGTTTTACTAAGTACGTTAGGTTTCCATTTCATTCGAGATCAAATGAGCAAAGGTAATCCGAGTTTCCTCTGACCCTTTACACCCGATTTTTTGATATTTGGTTTCTTATGTTGGGGTGCTGCACCTATACCCCAACATAAAAAACCAAATATCAAATATGGGGTTTCAACGGTCAGAGGAAACTTGGACTAGAGCAAAGGTAACTCTAAAAGTCACATTATTTGTTTTCTTCACATTTCAGTGTGAGGCTTAAGCGATTAATATTACGACCTTCGGGTACTTTGTGATATAAAACCACCCACCCACCAGCACCTTTATGTATTTAAAAGAAAAATGAAAAGTAATCAAACTTAACTTTGCCGAGAAAACACAATCCATACTTACTTTGCCGAAAGAAGAAAAGGCTTGGAAGTTGGAACTTTCATTATCTACAAGTGAACTATACCACAAGTTATACCTGTACTATATACTAGTAAAAAATAGGTATCTATTATATAATACATGTATGACGGTAACTTGTAAGCAATGATACGAGCCCCTGTGAACTATACGAACTTTTATCGAGTGATTACTGTTACCCAAATATCAAAATCGAAATGCGGTTGATTAAGTTTTCCTTAGATCATAATGATCAACAATAATGAGATTTCTTTCTTTTTTTCTTACTCTGTCATCGTCAATCCGCTGGCTACTGACTTCTGCCATTGTTTCCGATTCTTCAAAATGACCTATGAAATCTTTAACTGCGAAATTATGATCAGTATCCAACTAAGATCCAACGGGAAAATACCAAGATAATCCGAATAAACGTATCTGTACAATAGGTGGCGCTCTACAGTTCCCTTTTTAGTATAGGGATTAGAATTTTGAAGAAGAAAAAAAATCCCCATGTTTCCTCACTATTTATACTGGCAATTTAAAAGAGACTGGAATATCTTAGGTATTGATCAAAGAACTTTTAATTCCCTTTATTTTGATATATGATTGATGGGTGTAATATGGGTTAGAGATTATACAGCTTGGCCTTAATCAAGATGTGCAGCTTTAAAAAAAAAATGCTAGCTCTACTTGCTCATTTTCACTTCTCAAACAACTCCAGAGGTAAATTGTAAACAAAAAAAAAATAAATAAATAAAAAAAAAAGGAGTCGATAACTTTTTTTTACATTTTATGTATTCGGTAATTCATTCGTTGCACTTTTAGAAGCTGGTATTGCCTAGTTTGGCTAAATTCATTGTCCATATTTTTAATAGCTGCCAAAAATAGTGTACTTTAGACAATTCGGGTTGATTTTTGGAACACAAGGGAGAATTCATTTTACGTAGCAGTGTTTTAAGATCATTTAAAATTTCCAAAAGTACAATATCCAAAGAAATTTCAGACACATTACATGAAAATAGCATAGAGGTATGCCAACATTCTCTCCACTGTGCATGTTTAAAATGCAAACAACTTCACCTTACATACAAAAGTACATAATAACTGGTGAGTGCCACCATACTCAAATCGAAGTACGGCGCAAGCACGAGTAGATACTCGATACACATCACCGCAAGGGAATCTCTCTCTCTCTCTCTCTCTCTCTCTCTCTCTCTCTCTCTCTCTCTCTCTCTCTCTCTCTCTCTCTCTCTCTCTCTCTCTCTCTCTCTCTCTCTATTTCTCTCTCTCTCTCTTCTACTTGGTCTGCTTTAGCTAAGCATACAACTTGTTCATTTCATTTATTGATTTATAATTTTCAAATCGACAGTAACCAATTTGTTTATCTTTTGGATTATTGGTACTAATGGTTCTTATCTAGGTCAAAGCCTTCTACACCCATTTTTTTTTCTTCATTAAGTGTGTGCAACGATTTTACCACTTTCCATTCCAATAGCCTAGTGGTTAGAACGTCTGTTTCAAACGCGGGAGATTGTGGGTTAAACCCCGGCAGAGTCATACCAAAGACTGATAAAAGTTTGTACTAACAGCTGCCTCACTAGGCGTTCAGTATTCAGAGGTCATTGTTAGGACTGATCGGCCTGATGTTAGGATATTATGACTGGGTTGGACATCATGCTACATGTCTGCGGCATGGTGTTTGAGTGCCAGATATCACTATAAACTGCCATACTACAGACAACATAGCGATATGAATGAAAAATTGTTAAAGCTTTGCAAAACTGATTAGGATAAAATACAAGATTCGGGCAAGTCAGTTGACGATTATGTTAAGCAAACTGGTGATTCATTCACGGAAAGCATTTTCATGAATCGAAACAAAATTATAGACCTTGGAAACCCATCCTCATATAGTGACGCTGCAACAAAAAATACGTCGATGATCAAGAATCTAAGTACGTATTAGCCAACGGTGGTATAATGCGTGCATTTCTCAACATAAACAATAATGGCATTAATAATCTCAGAATACCAGAATCTGATTTTGATGCTGCTACGAAAAAAATACGTTGATGATAAGGAAGTTTCAATCAACAATTAAATTTGCAAACTCAATACTGATTTTACTAATCGTGTAGGTACGTTTTTAAATTTTCGCAGAAAGATAAACAGAACCACAAATTAATTTTTTGGAAGTCCACCAAATGTTGACATAAACTCACTGACATAATCGCAAGACTCAACGATATTATCAGTGGAATTATAATATTGTTCAAAAAAATGAATCTGATTAAAATTCCTCACCAGCAGATTAAACATATAATGTATACGGTTGCTTCCGAAGCTTCAACGTGGTCGCAGCAAAACAACACTCACAGATACAACAAATAGGTCTGAGGTGTGTATAGATTGTTTGTGCACAGCAGTGCAAAGTTTAGTATTTGTGCTACAACATTTCCATGGCGTTATAAAACTGATGCTTACTCTGGAGTATCTATAGTGTTAAATAAAGATACCGAAGAAGAATTTATGCTGATAAAAAAAATAATCGCAGAATCATAGTGGTGGTGTCTGGAATTCGTGGCTGAAACAACACAATTAATTGCTTAACGTCATAGTATAATGAATCAAATGACAGAGTCGTCTAAAGAAGTTCAACGTCACAGATATAACCAAGTATGTTAATGTCTGACCAAACTAAAAATATCATTGACAATTATGCGGCTAAAGTAAAAAAAAAAATATCACAGACGAATGGTTGTCATTGATATAGTTGTTTACTCAATTTCTGCTATTGTTGCTGGATAAGTATTATTATTATTATTATTATTATTATTATTATTATTATTATTATTATTATTATTATTATTATTATTATTATTATTATTATTAACGATAACAATGGAAGCTCCTGCAGTTGTTACAATTATTGTTTCAACTTCAACGATTATCGCAGGTATTATCGCTAAAAAGATATATACATGCACAAATGATAAATCACGCGAGTATTTAATAAAATTACATAGAGCAATAGCAGCCTAGTCTAAATTAACTTCATGCATTTCATTTTATCTCAGTAATGGTAAAATATCCGACGAGGAATTCACAACGATAATGAAAACCTACAATGAAGCATTCATAATAAATAGTGACAAAAGCCAAAATGGAGAATTAAATAATATCAATAATAATAATGTCTGAGTCGAGAGAGTTATTACAACAGATCGTCACTAACACAACGTCGTCAAAAACTACAATGATTTCATTAAGTTCGACCAATCCTGAGTTCAGCGTTAACTTTCCAACCGCAATTCCTGAAAAAGAAATAGCATTGGTACATTTACGGGTTTAACATATCTGGCCTAGTATTAGATCAAAACCATTTTTGGCGACAACAGCCAAATAATTCATTAGTATTCGTAAATAAAAAAAAAACTTGATGGAACTCCTGATTATCAGACAGTTGTCAGATAGAACATATCAACAATGAGTTTCAACGCAGAATTAAATCTATTACAGGAAAAGAATAAAAAGAACAATTCGTGCATACGAACCACCATTATCAGAGGTGATTGAAATAAATTCCCCTGATTACTCTGTAGATATTTATCAAAGTTAGATTAGATCTGTATTAGGATGGAATGAAGTTGCACCAGCTTATCAAGTATCACCAGAGCCACAGCGATCCGAATTTATCATAGATGTTAAAAAATTTATACAACTCAAGAATATCGAAAAGTAAAAGATGCTTATTCATGGCAACAATATTTTGGTAATAACAAAGTTATACATTATATAGATAGAACAGAAAGCTATTTTACAAAAACACATTATGGCAAGAGAGATAGAATAATCATTCCTGATATTGATGAAATAAATTCATATGCTAATACAATAAAATCCGAACATGAGCATGTATTTCATATTCTACAAAATCTATTTTCAGGCATTAATGTTTCTTACAACAATGATTTTAAAAAATCAATTAACTGAGTCAATACATCATTTGAATCCAGTTGCTTCAGAATGATAATTTTGTGAACTGAAAAAAAGATTATTTCTCCCACTTCAAACTGAATATAAACAGCTTATATAGTTAATGAAGTGTGTTCACTGAAACGTTCATATACAATGGTATTTTAGAAACATTTTGGAATAAGGAGAGAACAACTATCACCATTCATCATTCCTGGATTTATCTCTGAAGAGCTAAAGAAATCAGTTAGTGATCTTATTGATGAACACTTTAAAAGAATACGTCATTCATGGAGAAAATTAGCCCCACCACCAACCATTCTTAAGTTTAATAACAATCCTTATGGCAAAGGACGTCATATTTCACATGATATCGTTAATATAGCATCAACAATTGCAGTCAATCTAGTATGCGACACAATTTATAGTAGTTATCAAGTAGATATTTCAAAGTCTAAGCAGGACCATCAAGAATATATATTAAACTCATTAAGTATTCAAACCTCCCCCCATCTTTTTTTTTGATTGTATCCGAGCCCAACAAACCAAGTCTACTTGCCTGTACATAATCCATTATTGTCAAGATTGAAATTTGAACTCACATATCAGAGCTCAAACATTATAGATCTACGCGGGGAGACGTTTTATATCAATTTGTACATACGCTAGTAGAATAAATATTGTAAATAAGCGAATACAAATGATGACAGTAAATATGGGTACTTTTATATTTTCTGACAAAATATTGCCCCGAGCGAAATCAGAAATTTGACTGAAAAACAAGCAAAATTTGGGTATAAAAATACTTTAATATTCTATGACAAAATAAAATATTTATTTTTGTCAATTACAGAATCTGCACATTTACTGTGAAAAAGATAATATTTTCTCTCAAAAACGCAGAGAATTTTTTTTCACAGTAATAAAATATATAATGAAGCGCGATAAATCTGCTCAATCTATGGAGAGTAAAGTAGGCAATTATCTCCCTTACCACAATTGTGTTTTAAGTACTTTCTGGAATTACTTTACGCATTATCTCATCTGGTTGTAGTCTGATTAATCTTTTAAGTTCTTTCAGCGGTTCATCAATAGCTCTATGGTCATTATTTTTTCTTCATAATAATCTACATTTTTATTTAGCCATTTATGTGGAGACTGTCCAACAAATGGTGGTGGTTGACCATGATCGCCACACATATTCACAGTATTTTTTTTTTCAATAACCATTCAAGAAATGTTTTTAGTGTTTCTAACGACACCATGCATATCTCGTCCCATATAATATACTTAGTTAGACTCCATGGACACGATGGAGTCCATGTGTCTCCGCACCATCTAAAGAAACTATATGTACATGATTTTAGACCTCGTTCTCTTGTTTATCTAGCAAGTTTACTATCTCTGATACAGATATATGGATTGTAGATGATCGTATTAAATGGTCAAACTTAATCTATATTGCAGTATCTCGTGTCAGAAGAATAACTCAACTAAATAGGGTTATTATAGATTACGTGATAACTGTTGAAATCACTAATGACGCTGCTGCAATAAGAAAAAAAATTAGCGAGTTATAAACAATGTGACAAAAAAAATAAGCGTGACTTAAATATTGATACTGAATTTATTATAACACTTAAACAGCTACAGAATATGCAGGCTGTAACACAATAATGCTATGGCAATATTCAAATAATAATCAAAGACAATTTACCATAGACAGAATTAATAGTGATCTTGGTCATACACGTGAAAATGTAATGCTGACCTGTCTTGAATGTAATCGACGCAGTGGTGCTAATTTACATAAGTGAATGCGGTGGAAATTGTGCAGGAATTACTTGTAATTGTTCATATACAAATTCACGTTGTGTGGTAGTAGAATCCACTCTGTATATGGAAGTTCTTCCAGTGGATCTAATAATGCTAGAAAATGTATGTGTGGTCACGCTTCAGAGAGGATCAGTAGCTCTTTTTTTGCCACCCTCAAGCTCCCCTGGTTTGTATAAATATCTCACAGTTACAATACCTAATACTGGTTGTTTACGGTGTTGTACGTTATCGCTACAGGGTATATATTTTTTCTTATTGCATTAGAAGGATTCATGGAAATTGCACGAGTAATTTCATTATTCAATGCAGATATCACACTTAGTAACCTTGCAACTCATTCACGAGATCGTTCACGCGACTTTAAGTCAGTAGATATTTCCTTTGCGTATTGATATCTAAATAACCGCTTGGCAAGTGTTCGATTAAATCGTTCAACGATTGCTTGATCGCGACAAATTTCAGTATGTCCTCGTCTGATTTTAATATTGTGTTTTTTCATCAAAGATAATACTGCACCAAGAAATTCTTTACCAGGATCAGTCTGTAATAGCTGTGGCCATTGTAGACCACCAAGTTGATAAATTCGCTCAAACGCAGATGCAACTTCAGATGCTGTCTTTCTTGATAATGGTTCTGATTCTTTATATCTCCTTGAAATGTCAACAACAGTTACTGCGTATTTAAACGTGCGTGATTTTCGTCCACGTGTTCGAACAGTATTGTGTGGCAAAAGCAAAATATCTGCTTGATGAACTTCATTAGGGCTGCTGACATCAAAATGTGCGTATTGATTTCTTTTAGATTGTGGTAGATAGATTTGCCATATTGCCTTTCGTGCTAACCACGCTGCAGCAATATTATGTGAAACGTTTGCTGCTTTAGCAAATTTACTGATTGCTGGTTTACCTCTCCAATATCCTCTCGGGCGATAATAAATAGATTCCATTATAATAGTTATATAATTAATTACCGGCCTTGAGCATTATTTTACCCTTCGTAGCAGATTTTACTACTTTTTTTACTGCTTTTTTCGGTATAGCATTTAACGAATGAATCAATTTCACATTTGCGAGATGCCGTTGCTGAAAATCTTTACTTTAATACGCAACATCATAAACATGACATGCTTGATAAATCTTATTTACTGGATGTTCTCCAGGTCTTGGTTGGTCTTGATCATCAAAAGTAGGATATCAAGTCGAGTCCTAGGACCACAATAATTATATAAATGATTGTTTCTCACCGGGGTATTTAGCCCATGGAGCTCCTGGCAATTTCTCTAATGATGCGGCTATATCAACACCACGCGTTATTTGCAACACGGAAATAAATTTATATTTCTTTGTACCACATTTAGCACATGTACCTGTAATTGCACGTCTTTTATTTTTATGTTTTGTTCTTATCGTTGTCAATCCATTAGTAGACGTGGATTTCTCTGCATCGAACATAATATAAACTCATATTATTTATTATATGGATATAATTTAATTTTTAAGCGACACGAATACAAGAACCAGTAAAGAACCATCCAGCGCTTCAGAAATCCATTAGAATTATTATAATAGGTCCATCTGGATCTGGTAAAACGCAATTTTTGCTTGATCTGATAATGCGGTGGATGAAGTGGGACAAATTATATTTAGCGGCACCATCTGTAGATGATCAAAGATGCTACGAAGTACTTAAAGATTTTAACGAGAATGCAAAGTTATTGAAACAAGATGGTAGCGATATTGTTGATTTTGTCACCGATATTGATGAAGTTCCATCCATAGATAATCTTATAGTATACGATGATGTGATGCTGGACAAACAATCCAATCCAGCTAGAATATGTTCTTGAAGTAGACATAAAAACGCAGACGTGAGTTATGTTACTCATAGATACTTATGTTACTCATAGATACATAGATAGTTACTTATTAGCAATTGTGTGCGATGAATGGACGAGTAAGAATGACTTCCCATTGGCCGATATGGAGAGTTTGGACAATATTCGTCTAAATGGCAGACTAACGAAAGAACAACGAGAACATTTGCGAAAAATATACTCTGAGTTTGAATACGTACTAACATTAAAAGCCAGGTAAGACCAACTTGATCACTCACAACATTCGAACAACTCTACATTCAGATCACGCAGAAACCCTATCGTATTCCCCGAGCAAAAAGGATCGAAGTCAGAGCTATAGTAGATGAATTGTTGCACAAAGAATTATAAGA
This sequence comes from Potamilus streckersoni, assembly GCA_016746295.1. Taxonomy (NCBI): domain Eukaryota; kingdom Metazoa; phylum Mollusca; class Bivalvia; order Unionida; family Unionidae; genus Potamilus; species Potamilus streckersoni. The sequence continues at coordinate 7,350,749 of JAEAOA010001951.1, forward strand.
CCATATAAAGCCAATGAAGTTCACCAATTTTACCTATTTAAACGAAAGATGGAAGTCGACGACTTTATGTTGATTACAGAAAATTGAACAACGTCACACTCTTTGATGCATGTCCTACATCAAGGTTAAACGAAGTTTTTGAGTTGGGAAAAGCAAAATATATTAGCAAACGTGACATGACCAAAGCTACTGGCATGTACCTCTGTCTAAAGAAGCTCAGGAGAAATCTGCATTTGTAAACCCTTTGACCTTTATGAATTTACTGTTACGTGAGGTAGCATAATAATTTAATGACATAATTATTTACTGCTAGACTTGGGATGACCAACTTCAGGATCTAAGAGTAGACTAAGAGAGAAAGCGAGAAAAGAATGTGACATGTATATTTAATTTGTATTTTGTGTTGGCTTTTGTCCATGATTATTTTTTATGTATATTTAATTTATATTGTGATTGACCCTTGTCCGTAACTAAGGGTAGGAATTTGAGCCTACTCTACTAATGTATTTTTTTATAAAGAACATGCTGCTAATTTTCGTCTATGATTGTTGATTATATATCAAGTTTATTATTATTTGTTGGCAAACATTTTTACTTAGTTTTGAGATAAAGCCTCGATTATAACCTTAGAAAACTCCAAAATCTAATTATCCTTACAGTTTGATGGAAATTTTGATTAAGATGATCCTCATCCTGGTCCTCTGATTGTGTCTTATGTTTGATATTAGGTCTCTTTCTATTAAAATTACTCATTCCTATCTTAACATTCAAAATGGGAATAAGCCTTTTAGTTGTATTCAGTTTTAATCAGAGATATTTATTTAAATTATTCACTGACATTACAAACTGCTAAATAATACTTTCTGACTAAATCACTATTTTGGAGTATTGTGAATTCATTTAAAGACTAAATTGATTATATCGTTATGATACATCAAGACGGATATCACATCAATGCAGTCTATTGATAAATCAACACTTTCATTTTTTGAATTCAGCCTTAGAGAGATAATGAGAAGAAAAAAATCGGATAGTGAAACCTTCCAAGTATGACATAGGAAAGTATGTAATTGTTTGCCTTGGTTACATTGTCGCTGGAGGACAAATTAAACCAGACGGCTGGAGGACAAATTAAACCAGACGATCCCAAAGTCAAATCATTGACTGACTTCCCACTCCCGACAGCAAAGAAAGAAGTTTGATCCTTTCTATGAAATGTGGGATATTATAATAAAAAAAATCTTCAAGACATTCGCTGAGCTCTGGGCTCTTCTTTGTATCCTGACAAGTAAGGGACAGTCAAATCGTGCCACATGGGACGAGAGAGCTATTGTTAAATTATTCAGTGACTTAAAGAATGCACTTGTAAAAACATCTATCCTGATCAACTCTGTTTTTTAATAATCATTTTAACCGCAAACTGATGGATGTGAAATGAGCATTGGAGCTGGTTTGGGTACAATGACAATAAGGACGAACATCCTAGAACGTATCTGAGCCGCAGACTATTGCACAGAGAGCATAATTATTCTACAGTTGAGAAATAATCCATTATTATTATTATAGAATGGGGGATATAATTTCTTAACCATCGAAATGGTTGTCAGCAGATCAAAAAGAAGCGGAACCGTTGATGTCTAAAGATGCAGCAATTATATTTACACACGTTCACAGCTAACATGGCCACGTCGGTTACAGGTGGTTCTCGGCAAAGAATTTATAGGAGCCGTTGCTGCGTTGTTAAGAAATTATAAGTTGCAGGGCTTTGTTGGAAATATTAACATACATCGGTACCAGGCTATTGTGAAACAATTTGAACGCATACTTTCGGAACGATTATTCAGACAACATTACGCGCATGAATTGTTACTTATATCTCAGATCGCAGAGCAGTCTTGAGAGCGGTTAACATTGTTTCCATCAGTCATGGAAGTGCTGAATAATTATATCACAATCACGAATGGGTTAAAACTTGCTTAAGCGTTTTGACAGAAGACAGAGGACTCTCGCCATTACGTATAAAATGGTTTCACAACTACCGCCGTTAGACCAACTCGGAAGCGACATCGTTCGGTATTTCTATTCACCGGGTAATTATAAGGCACAGCATGTCGTGCTACTGACCAGGTCCATGGATACATAACAAATGTCAAACCTGATTGACTTTCCGAGGCAGACAACACGTCCTCATTTGGCACCTGCGGCTGAACGAGCAGTAAGGCAAGTAAGCATTTGTGCGAGAAGAATTAAAAGTCGTTCCCGTAGTCAGATTTATTTATGCAGTTATGTTAGTTCCATCACAGGAATCTGTAGTTTTATCAATAAATCACAACGAAATTTCTGACATCATAAAAATCACTTCAACGGTATTATAAATAAACACAAAGAATGCAACGCATCACTCTCGGACGACCATCGCATGAATCCAATCCAGCGATTTAACCGTTATTTTCACCATTATGGTCACAAACCCTGGAAAAATGAACCAGTACTGGATGTATGGATGTAGCCCATTTCCAAAAAATGTCATGAAACTATTTTTACAAGATAAAATGTTTAACTTGTTTTATTTCAGATTGCATCTTTAATAATTTTTTTGGTATAAATTTCAAGAACAGAAATATGTAGTTTAAGTTCTGAGAGTACTGTAGTTGGGACATTTTATATAATTCAACTGTTTTCCATTTTCAGGTCTTGTACTATATCCATGTTGGATAGAATCCACTATTCAAGAAATGTTCTGCTTCGGCAGTCTAAAAACAATATAAGTAGAATCGTTACCGCAAGCTCACCCCATGGCCTTAGGGACATTAATCATTTGGTTTAACTCCATGGCCTTGTAACTAGTGAGAACAACATACATTTTGTTTCTGCAAATTAATTAAATGATTATTTACAAGACTTGATAATTAGTTTTTAGATTTTGAAAACGTTGTTATTAGAGCCATGATAATAGATTAAGTTTCTCTAACTAGCATGAATAACTTGTATATTATTTTTTGAAAAAAAAAGAAATATTTTATACTTGAATTCTGACAATCTTTGCTAACCCTTTCCTATAAGCTTCATTTATTTAAGATTTATATTTTGAGGGAGAAGTTGAAAGTGAGTGTGAACCTGATCAGATATATTATAATAATTTATGTGTTTTCAAATCAACTTCTGGACAGCTTATTAGTGAGATATCAAATGTTTAGTTTATTGTAGGAAACACAAATTCTGTGTACCAAAAACAATTACGCCAGTTACAGAAACATGATCAGTAGTCTCAGGTGAAGTCCACTAGGACTAGATATATACTGATTTAAACTAGGATAATGACTAATTGTGATTCTTAAAAAGGAATATGGACATTATTGACGGGCCATACACAATGTACACAAAGGGCAAGGTAGGAAATTCATTAATACCCCAACAACAAAAAGCTAAATATTCAAATACTTATACAATAACACTTATTTATTTAAATACTCAAAATCAACGCTTGCACCGTTATACATGTTCATATAACCACTCTGATATCCAATTTCTTTATTTAGTTAATTGCACCTGGCGCTCACTAATTCATAACAATAGTAATAATAATAACCGCAACGGCCAAGATAATCACTATTACACAAGTTTTTATGCATCGTACTTAATAAATGTTATTAAGTCTAATTAGGAAATGTGTTTAGCATATAATTATAACTTAAAAACTTTAAATAATCTTTATTCAGAATAGAATTTGTATTTCCTTTTAAGAGCGTGTTAAATTGGCATCACTCATTAACATAGAAGTTCTTTGTAAGGACCCACCTGACTGGTTGAAATTTAGGCGCGCTCATTCTGTTGCTAAAACACAATTGCAGGTCATGGGTAGAGTTAAAAAAAAAAACAAATGCCAACCAATCAAAATGTACGTATACATTTACCTAACTTATCTATGCTATATCCATTAATGAAATAGAACAATAAAAAATAAATATATCTAAATAAATGAATAATAATAAGCATCTATGTTCATTACAGAAATAAAATACTAAAGATAGAGGTATACAATACTTAGGTTCAACAATCAATGAATATAAATAACAATAACTCCTTAATCAATAATAATAAATATCTATATAGACAGTACTAACTATCTCTTAACCCTAAAATGTTTTAGCTGTATTAATATGCTACAATCTTCTAAATATTATCAATAGTAAATAATAATAAAATAAACAATTTACTACTATGAACAAACCACCACCTAACATAATGCCAGCCGTCTAAAATAATAGCAACACCACCAACAACAACATTATGGACATGACAAACTGACCTAATGGACGGATCCATTTTGAGAAGATATAACTGACCAACAACAACTTGCCAGACAAGCACCAAAGGAAGGGGCAGTCCAGGAAAACTCTACCTTACCTACTACCCCATACCCCCTCTCGCACGCACACACAAACACCTGTACTGGAAGCAGGTGATAGGGAAAACGTGCTAGCAATACCTGGGTGAGATCCCGACATACAGGCGTGGTATCGATCAAAGGCAAGAGACAGTTCATGACATACATCTTCCCCCTGCTGTTCCCTAACACCCTTACCCCTGACACAGACAAGCTCAAAAGCGAGGGGCAGCTGGGGCAACGCGACCTACTGCCTCACTTAAAGCAACTCTGTCTTCAGTTTAGCACTTGAAGACCATCATACAAGCATTTTCCTCACGGACGGCAGTCAAAATCAGCCAACCAACTACAACTAAAAAAGTAATGGATGACTTTCATCTAGCTGATTGGAAATAATCCAGGCCCATATATGTATACTAAGTACACAAAATTCCAACATGATATAGTATTCCAAATCCACAACTCTTCAACATTTGGCCTATTGCTTATGTGGCTTACACAAAATTGGAATAGGGACACACGTAGGCACACATGGTAAAGATTTGATCGTAGTATGACTTGCTGTGATAAAGCAGGTTGAACTTTTTTTAACTTAACAAGCTAAGATATGGGGCTCTGAGCCATTTAACCGAGGGTTTGGGGCCCACATAAAGCATGTAAAGTCATAGTGAGGACAACAAATTTTACGTGCTGATGATCATCATCATTGTCATCGTCGTCGTCTTTATCATCATTAACAACAACAAGGACAAAAATAACAAACTTCGAATCTCTAATTTCCCACCACAATAAACAATAAAATGCACAATATGATAGTGGCGCATGCATTAAAACCCGTTTGGTCTGGATGATTCGTTCTTAGAGCATCTGAAACTTTTAAGGTGACTCAAAAAGAATACATGTATTTCAATTGAGGAATATAATTATCTCGCATGTATATAAGTGGAACAGTTTGTTTAAAAATTGAAAGTATTCCTCAGTTATTCCATCAAATACAATTCTTCCCTCGATGCTAATATGTTAATATTAATCAAATCAATCATGCACCGTAAAAAAGAATCGGTAACTTCTTGTTGTTTAGTATTTTGCAACACACAATCTTGAGAAGCATCCATATATAAACTATTCAAAAGAAAGGTTTTTGTATTGAAATTACATTTGTCGAGCATTTATAATATTCTCTCCTTGTGGTTTTGTAGTTACGTTGGGTGCATTGCTATATGATAAAATAGCTTTAGGTTGCATATTCTTCCAACTGTAAAACTAAGTAGGGTCCACAGATAGAAAAGTACATTTTACAAAATATTTGCCGATTACTTGAGTGAAAAAAGTAAGTTAGTTAAGGTAAATCATCACAATTTAGTAAACATAGCCAAATTCAATAATGTGTACATTATGCGACTCAGTTTTGAGATACACTTGCATTAAATTAAACAAAAGCTTCATCAACTTTGAGGAAGAAAAAGATACAGAAAAAAATCTTTACAAATATAATAATCCTCTCCATGTTATTTATCAAAATTAATTTTTTTTACTAATAAATATTTACACATTTATCATTCTCGCCAAGAAAAGAACAAAATAAACAAAGTATATTGCATTTTCTTTCCGCTGCATAGCAGAACTGAATATGGATTCCAGCAAGCTTTCGTCTCTATTGCACAGGGATCCTGTACAACATGCGATTCTCTGTGTATATTGCCCTTCTAACTCCATCTCCGTGCACGATTCAGAACAGCCAGCAATTATGATGGTATAGCTGGAGTTGCTGATTTTGGTTATCTGTAAATAAATACGAGTATATTTTGAGTTACTGGCTTTGTTACCTGTAAATAATGTGTGTGTGTGTGTGTGTGTGTGTGTGTGTGTGTGTGTGTGTGTGTGTGTGTGTGTATCAGAGAGAGAGAGAGAGAGAGAGAGAGAGATTTGTATTTTTAACTTATTATTTTAAAAAATTCAGTCATATGGCTTCTATATATGCTGTGTAACAGTTTATAGTGATGCCTAGCACTGGGGCATTATGACGCAGAAAATGTAACACATAGTCTCACCCCGTCACATTATCCTAACATCGGGCTGGCTAGTCGTAGCACAAACCTTCGAATGCTGAGCGCCAAGTGAGGCAACTGCTAGTACAAGTTTTATAAGTCTTTGGTATGACTCGACAGTGGTTCGAACCCGCGACCTCCCGCATCATAGGCGGATACTCTAATCACTATGCTTTCAGAGCGGACCTATCTGTAAATAAATAAACAAACGAACAAATACATACATACATACATACATACATACATACATACATACATACATACATACATACATACATACATACATACATACATACATACATACATACATACATACATACATACATACATACATACATACATACATACTGCTGCAAGAAGCAATTAAAAACTTCTTTTTAGGGTGAAAGTAACTCCTTGTAAATCTGGTCACAAAATATTTGCCATCATGTGCACAATAAGTTCTTTAGTAAAATTTATTTTAAAAAATACTTACAAAGCAATATCCCGATATAACACATATTGACACAACCGGTTGCGCTGTTGTATTTTCCAAACAGCCAGCTCCAAGGCAAGAAACATTGTAACACTTGTGAAACTGGAAGTAGACGAACGAATAGCTCACGTAATCGAAGGATTTACCATTATACCAATTGCATTTACCGGGTATATACTAAGTAATGCGAAATTCGATACTATATCTTTAGATTTAGAATAAAAATTGCATCCTGTATATTTTTTGTTTACTTGCTTATTTATTTTTGAGCAATGAAATCAAGCATTATATCCGAATTAACGGCTCCCACCTGTGCCCACATTTCAGGTAAACGCATACGATATACCTTGTGAATTCTGTTATAGCTGGCTAGGTTTCAGCGTTTCATCATTATAACCCGTATGAAAGCTTGTCTTCTTGTCTTGGGTTGTATAAAGCAATTTTGGAGACCTTGACGATAACCGGTATATAACATATATGTTAAAATGATTAGAAGTTTTAAAAAAATAGTGAAATTATAGGTAAATTTTCAGTGTGTATAGAACGATTATAATACATTCAACAGAAGTCTTGCATACATGAGCTGGCAGAATTATCTCACTGCTTTGGTTATCAATTAATTATATTGCCCATGGAATACGTCCGACCTTGTGTATTGATCACAACTGTATTCCAACTGCATGCCTTGTCATGTTTAGTATAATATAAAGAAAGATATGTAAAACAAGAACTAGTGTCCAGATGCAATGCTATGTACGACTTGAATTTGAATTCACGGAACTTCATTCAGAAAAAATTGACAGTTTAAGGTTCATCCAAGTGATCATCACAACTTCACATTACCAATATTGATCCTGGTAGTAATGAAAAAAAAACTTTGTCCATGATAACTTTCTTTCCTTGATAATTGTTTTTTTCTTCTGAAAATTATCACCACATTGCACAATTTGCAAAGAACAAATTACTTTATCACTTATCAATCCGTGTTGTACTTTCTCATTAACATTTTGTAAAATTTTCATGTAGATATTGTGGCAATAATAGGCAGTATTACGTCACTTCAATTTAAACGACTTACCATTATATATTTAATTATCACATTCTGCAATCAATCTGAAATTCAATATTACATTTGCTCATTGAAACTGATATTATTTATTTGTTTCTGATAATAGGAGAAAGGCATTAAATAAATTCTTGTTGCAGAGGATGTGTGTGTGTGTGCGCGTGCGTACGTGAGAGAGATAGTCACACAGTGAAAGAGATTTACCCCTGGTGGTAATAGGGAGGTCTGTCTGGTTGAGCTCTGAGTGGTGGAGGCTTCTGATGACGGCATATTTGATGCAGTTGATATAATGGTCCCTGATGACAACGTGTATGTTGAAGATGTATTCCCAGATTCAGATGAAGGCACATTGGATGTATATAACGTTGTTTTAACTTCTGATGATGTCGATAACGTCGTTTCAGCCTCTGTTGACACAATAGTTGTGGTTGTTTCTGTGACGATCGCCGTTGAGTCTTGAACGGTTGATCCGCTGCTGACAGATCCTGAAGTTGACAACGATACAGTTGATGGATAACCAACGGTCGACATGGAATTTGCAGAGGTGAGACTAGAAGATATTGTCGTAGATGCCGACTTGGAAGTGGTTGGATCAACGCTGGTTAAAGCAGGCACAGATGTTGTGATTGTGTCTGTAGGAGTTGAATTGGTAGATATATCAACATCAGCGTCAGTTGCTGATGACGTCCTTGATACAGAACCCGAATCTGTTCCTATTGCATCAGTAGATATAGTGCTGCCAGGGAATGCAGAACTGACAGTTGAAGAACTTATAGAAGATGTCTCTGATGACGATATACTTGCTGGAGATGTGGTTCCAGATTCCGATGAAAGCGTATTTGAGGTAGATATCGTTGTTTTAACCTCTGAAAATGTAGATAACGTCGTCTCAGCCTCCATCGATACTGTTCTTGTGGTTTCTTGTGTGCCGATAGCCGTTGAATCTTGAACGGTTGATCCGCTGCTGACAGATCCTGGAGTAGATGACGATATAGTTGATGGATTACCAACGGTTGATATGGATACTGCAGGGGTCAAACTAGAAGATATTGTAGTACTGAATGAACTAGTATATGCCGACTGGGAAATACTGGAGTCATCACTGGTTGAAGTAGATACAGATGTTTCGAATACGGAGTCTGTCGACGTTGATTTGGTAGATATATCAACGTCAGTTGCTGACGGTGTCGTCGATATAGAACCCGAATCTGTTCCGGTTGCAACAGTAGAGATAGTGCTATCAGGGGATACCGAACTGATAGATGAATTGATATACGACGTCCCTGATGACGATGTGCTTGCTGACGATGTGGTTCCAGATTCTGATGAAGGCGTTCTTGAAGATATTTGTGTGCCAATGGCAGTTGAATCTTGAACGGTTGATCCCTTGCTGACAGATCCTGGAATTGATGATGATACAGTTAATGGGTCACCAACGGTCGATAACGATGCTACAGAGGTCAAACTAGAAGATGTTGTCGTACTGAATGAACCAGTAGATGCCGACTGGGAAGTATTGGGGCCATCGCTGGTCGAAGTAGATATAGATGCTTCGAATACGGAGTCTGTCGACGTTGATTTGGTAGATATATCATTGTCAGTTGCTGATGGAGTCGTCGATATAGAACCCGAATCTGTTCCGGTTTCAACAGTAGATATAGTGCTGCCAGGGAATGCAGAACTGACAGTTGAAGAACTTACAGATGATGTCTCTGATGACGATATACTTGCTGGAGATGTGGTTCCAGATTCCGATGAAAGCGTATTTGAGGTAGATATCGTTGTTTTAACATCTGAAAATGTAGATAACGTCGTCTCAGCCTCCATCGATACTGTTCTTGTGGTTTCTTGTGTGCCGATAGCCGTTGAATCTTGAACGGTTGATCCGCTGCTGACAGATCCTGGAGTAGATGACGATATAGTTGATGGATTACCAACGGTTGACATGGACACTGCAGGGGTCAAACTAGAAGATATTGTAGTCCTGAATGAACTAGTATATGCCGACTGGGAAATATTGGAGTCATCACTGGTTGAAGCAGATGCAGATGTTTCGATTACGGAGTCTGTCGACGTTGATTTGGTAGATATATCAACGTCAGTTGCTGACGGTGTCGTCGATATAGAACCCGAATCTGTTCCGGTTGCAACAGTAGAGATAGTGCTATCAGGGGATACCGAACTGATAGATGAATTGATATACGACGTCCCTGATGACGATGTGCTTGCTGACGATGTGGTTCCAGATTCTGATGAAGGCGTTCTTGAAGATATTTGTGTGCCAATGGCAGTAGAATCTTGAACGGTTGATCCCTTGCTGACAGATCCTGGAGTTGATGATGATACAGTTAATGGGTCACCAACGGTCGATAACGATGCTACAGAAGTCAAACTAGAAGATGTTGTGGTACTGAATGAACCAGTAGATACCGACTGGGAAGTATTGGGGTCATCACTGGTCGAAGTAGATACAGATGCTTCGAATACGGAGTCTGTCGACGTTGATTTGGTAGATACATCATCAACAGTTGCAGATGGTGTCGTTGATACAGAGCTGGAATCTGTCCCGGTTGAAACAGCCGAAATAGTGCTAACAGTTGACGTCGAACTGACAGTTGAAGAACTCGTAAATGATGTTCGAGTTGAAGCATCGCTCCCAAATGATAATGATGTTTGTGGACTTGAGGGCGCGGAAGAAGAGGTGTCAACATTAGTTGAACCTGTGATAGCTGATATACCATCTGTTTCACCGTAGGTACTTAGAGAAACGTCAGCCGTCAACGTTATAACTGTTGACATGCCAATATATGCTGTCATTGAGGAAGATGGAGCACTACAAGCTGGACAGGCAGTGGTAGGAATTTCAGTTCCGGCTGGCACAGAAACTGAGATGCCGTCTACTGCTGAACTATACTTAGTTGGGGAATCACTAACCTTTACTTCGGAAACAGTGAAAACGTCATCATCTGTTGAGCCGCGAGATTCCGTAGAGTCAGTGGAAAAGGTTCTTTCGGTTGACATCGAAGCAGATATGTCGCTTGTTGTTGATTGAAATGGCGTTGATATATCAGTGACTGTTAATTCCGATACATTCGACATATCGGTATTGGTGGTGCCCAGTGTTGCTGTAGTTTCCATGCCTATCGAGCTCAAGCATGTTGATCCTTGAATTGTTGAGATGCCACTAACTGTTGAACTGGCAGCGGTCGTTCCATCACTGTATATTGTGCTTGAGGCATATGTTATCTCTATAATTGTTGATTTACTGCTATCACTCGAGTGATGCGTGTTTAATACGGTGCCCTCTGTTGAAATCGTTGATGTTAACATGCCCTGATTTGATGAATTGGGAATTGTCGAGATCTCCAAGGTTGATGAGACAGAAATAGTTTCTGTGATAGTATCCGTCGTGTCATCTGAGGTTGACATGTCAGTAAAGGTTGAAACTAACGATGCTGTCGTGTCTCCTTGAGTTGAATTTGACACTGTGGATATTGCAACATCCACTGAACCTGGAGTAGTTGGCATGTCACTACCTGTTGAACCATCGTTAGTTGACATGACATCAATTGTTGAACTGGGAGCATTTGACAGTAAACCATTTGTGGAACTTGATTCAGTTAACATATTGCCATCTGTAGTATACGATATATCTGACATGCTACTACCCGTTGGTCCTACATTAGTCGATATTTGGCTCACAGCTGAAACTGAAACGTTTGATGTTTCGTAGTTAGATGATGCGGACGAAGTTGACGAATCGCTTTCAGTAGAGCCTGTGGTCGACGTATCATTTCTTGTTACAGAGGATGTTGTCGTCATATCGCTGCTCCCTGTGTATGTGATAGATGTGATGTCGTTGGTTCTTGTAACATCCGAACTAATTGAAATTCCCTCGACCGATTTGGTAGTGGCAGTGGTAACATAAATGGCAGGAGGGCTGATTGATGCAGTATTTACAAAATTACAAACTGAAACAGAATGCAAGATGCTTTAATATAAACCAGTATAAACGCTACACAGACCTAAAGTAATGGCACCATATGTAAGGAGTGAATAAGAGTAACTATACCATTTCAGATATCATCGTTTTCTATAATGAAAGATATCTAATACATTCATTAATAGGTATATATGATGTTTGATAATTAACATAAAATATTTAAAACTCAGGAAATATAATAAAACATTCTCCATGCAAGGAGCAAATAGTATATTTTCTGTCAATGAATACATTATTAGTTTACTGTGCCTTGCTAGAAAAGGTAAATTTCACTAAATTTTAAGGAATAGATGTCAGCTGCTCATCCACGTCGATAAACGTATGATTTAGAATCATTTGTTAGCGGCTTTTAATGAAATGTTTTTAATGATAGCCGAATCATATTGGGCATGGTTATAGTGTAAATAGGATATAGAAAGAAATTAAAATGCATTCCATTTTGTGTCTAACATCTGTTTAAGCATATTTGGCATACATGCAACGCAATAAATTATTATGAGTCTTTCTCCAACTTTCCGTCCAGCGCTGAACAAGACTATAATTACGTCGGTTAGATGGCAGGGGACAGTTCAGTAAATTGGTCCGTCAGATTTCTTAACATAAGGCTATGGTGTAACTTTTTTATAGCAATTATTGTATAGTAATTAAATATATAGATATATTTGTGAATTTGGTCTTTCAGGCTTGTGTTGTTGAAACTGATGTGAAGCATGTACACCTCATGTAGTCATTGCACAGTATGTAACCAGTGAAATATCAATAGTCGGCTAGGAAGCTGAGCTAGCCACTTATAGCTGTGAACACTTTGGTTCAAGGCAAGTAGAATGTTTCAAAAACTGTCTGGATGAAAACTATATTGAAAAGCAATAACCTATTATAAGTAAACAATGTTTTGTTGTTTTTTTTTTAAATAAAAAAAAACTATCACCTAGGGAAAGGGCTTAACTTTGCACTCTTAGCAACACTTGTTCTCAACAATGGCATTCGGACATGAAAAATGCATGGATAAATTTAGCGGTGGGGTGTATCAACTTTTTGTTCCATTAATTTCATTGACTTGTAGGGTCAAGTCAATGATAGTTTTTTTTGTTTGACTTTATAATACCTATCCAAAAATATGGATATTTTTTGTGCCTCACTGATGTATTTATTTTTTTGCCTCACTGATATATTTATTTTTTATGAGACAGGTGTATGCAACATTAAATTTTTGCATAAAAACTGTCCATTACACCGTAAAGTAATGTATGCGAAGTAGAATATATGAAAGATAACGTAAACACAAATTTGGTACGCAGCAGTAAGAAAAATCGGACATATGTGTGAACGATGCCTTAGGAAACGATGAGCAAGAAGACAACAGGGAAAAATAATGTAAGAACATTGATCTAGCAGTTATATAGATTTTCCAATGTACATAATAAAATTGCTTTGAGATATAAAATGCTGTAAGTGTACAAATCTTCCCGCGTTCTTTTTTCACGCATTACTGGCTTTTCATCATTTTTAAACAGTACGCTTTCTAGAATATGACTGTTTCATTAAGTTGAATATTTTCGCCCATAACATGAATTCGCGCAGAAAAAATCTCAAACATAAAGCTCAAAAATAATAAAGTTATCTCCAAATGCGTACAGGAAAAGAAAGGGACCTACATTTTAATAGGGTGGGGTGGGGCGGGACTCCTGGTATTTTGGGGATTACAAATAGATTTGTAAAAAGAAAGATAATAGTAAAATTTAAAGGAAAAATAACCATTTTATAACCATTATATTAGTTCAAAATATCTTCAGGTAAAAGTGACACAAATATCCCGGTTCGAAAAATAAAACAAAACAAATCCCACGTCCACAGCCCGCCGATTAAAGTTCGGCCCATAAGAATCAACAGAAATAAATCTTTCTACCTCTCCCCCCCCAAAAAAAACCCAAAGAAAAGTTAAATAAGATGTTATAAGCAAAGGATGTACTTAAACAAGTATTGATTATGCGAAGTATGCGTTCTTTTATCGATAATCACATCTTTCAAACTATAACACGGACAACTACGTACTTTAAGAAATTTGCTCTAATATTTGCATTGGCTCATAAATGTGTTTAAACGGATGTTGTCATTCATAGACGTGCAGCACCGACTGTTTTGCAATAAATTTAAACAAAACAATGGTACTTTATAATGAAATATCCAAATCATACAAATTTAATTTAAAATAAAGACACATGATGGCACATAATTTCCATGCAGACATCACTATAATAGAAAGTTTGATCAAAGGTAAAAATTGCACTTTTTTCATCCTAAATGTTTTATTTAGAGCGATAGACATCGATATTATTCCTTTCAACTTTGCTTCTGTAAAGCTTTAAATTTGTAGGCGTTATGATAAAACTAATATAACATTTTATTAATATTTATATATGTTTACTATGATATATTAATATAACATTTTCATTAATATTTGTATATGCTTTCCCACAACTTACCGTTTACAAGAATAGCAATGAACATGAATAACACCGCCAATGATCCGTTGCAGAACATTTTGAATCAACAAAATTATGGTCAAAAAATAAATTCAATATTTCAAGGCAGAGAAAAATATATCCTGCCAAAGGACGTCGACGTCAGAAATTAGTTCTTGGTACGCTGAAGAGGGTCAAGTGAGTTCTAAGACCAGAGGGTAATTTGGGAGACTAAGGTGTCATAAAATCACGAACATGTCAGTTTTATGTTTACTTCATGATCCACACTTATGAAAAATATTATATAGGCTATTAAGGATTTTGACACCTTACTTGTAGCGACCTGCTGTATATAACGTTTGCTCTTGTGTAAATTGAATCGGACTCGAGAAAATTAGTACATATTTTATTGTGTTTATCATTTTTAAGTGTTACTATGCGTCTCCGTCTAGTAACCATGGGTGGCATATAGATTTTGTGTAAATTCCAAATAATTAGATCCTGTTTTACCAGATAGTGTATTTTGTTCTATCTTCGAGCTGGATTCTAAACGTTAGCATTGAACAAAATAAATAAATCAATCTATCAATTAACAAATAGAACAAATATAATAACAAAATCATTTTGAAACAAATCAGAGTATTAAAATTAGAATCGAGAACATTACACCATCTAGGTTTTTTATAAGCAGCTTCCTGTAGATTGTATGAAATATTTAAAAATACTTTTCTCCATTTGAATTTTTTTATGAATCTTTCATTGAAGCATACATTATTTTCTTACACACTATGTAATATGAGAATCATCTATAGCAATGAACAGAAATAGCACGAAAGCAGTATTGAGAAATAAATCAACTTTTGAGAGGAAACCCAAATATGCACCTTTTCAGCTGAAAGTCCGACAAATAAATTTTAAAAATAGCCAATTATTAAAGAAAAGCAGCCAGGTGATTAGTCTGAAAGATAATGTTTCTACTGAGATGATAGAGATGTGCAATTTAAATATCTGGTGACTGTGTGAGCTCACAGATTTACCAAGAGAGCAAGTTTCAAGTCCCAGATCTATCAAAATATGTATTCCAAATACAATAATACTGATGTCGTTTGGGATTTCAACACATTCGTAAAATTTTAGCTTCAGCGCATGTATAGTATGAAATTTAATATCTAGCCTCACATTCGTATAAATTACCTTCCCCAACCCCCAAAATTGAAACTGGAGCTAAAGAATCTAAAACAGATCTGTAGTTACTCGGTTTCATTTTATTGTCAGTTTTAGCTATTGGGCCAATAATGAGTGTTAAAATAATTGTTCAGAAAGATTGTTTGAGCAGAACTATGACAGTCGGTTACAGCGGGTTGAGTAGAACTATAACAGTCAGGTCAGTGCAGATTTAGGACAAATGAGGTCCTATGCTAGTTATGAGGCTCCTTACTTGGGCCCTGAATGAGGTAGGCCAGGTAGGCCTACACAGGTGGTCAGGCGTTTATATTCAGGAAATTTATGAGTAATTAAAAAGTTACAAACTTTGGAGTAAAACAAAATTGCCAAGAAGATCCCCCCCCCCGGGCCAACAGGGGCCCTGTGCTTAAGCACACCTAAGTACAATGGTAAATCCGGCCCTGAGTCAGGTACAGTGGCTGAGTAGAATTATGTCCGACAGGTACCTGGTTGAGCCTTACAAATCTTCTATAGCAATGAGTACAAACCTGATCTCGTAGGCATAAAAAAAAAATCACTGACCCAGATTACAATTTTTTTTAATTCGATCAAGGTTTATAAAGCCATGCTAAGATAAAAGAACAACGAAGACCTGACTTCGATGACTGAATCAAATTTAAACCTTTATATATTTTCTCCATTACAAAGCAATTTCCTAAATGTTTTTATGCATATTTCGTGGGCATGAATTTTAACGCAGTCTTGGGCTTGGAGAAAAAAAAACAACAAAAAAACAATAACAGAAACAAGCATCTTTCAAAAACTTCCCGAGCATATTTTAGCGACCACAAAATCTTTATATAGTTGCACCTAAAATCGAACCTAGAACTAAATAGTCTGGAAGCGAGGGATTTATCACTAGAAAATATGCTTTTTATTTTGTCAAATTGAATATTCAAGCCGTATTAGGAGAGCTTGTGTAGTTGTCATGTGAAGCAATTTTGAAGCGGCATGTATTTGTTGTGCTCTATATGATAATATACAGCGAAAATAAATTCGAAAATTGTTCGTTTTGCCTTTTTACATTTATAAATTGATTCTCCACAAGATAATATTTTGTATAAATGTTCATTTCATCTATACTATTTTCTAAATAAATGTAGAATCAGCAACAATCGTTCGTAATACATATTTGTCCAATCCACTGCACGGTAGCCTCAGACGATGCTTCCTCTATGCGATGTCATTACCCACTTATGCGTAAATAACTACCCCACTTTCACTAGTCTTTCGTCTCTGTTTCATTTTACGGTGTAATTTATTAGATAGTGACCAAAATGTGGATTAGGGAGCAGTCACGTACGAATTTTCTTCTGCATTTATGTGAAATATATTATAATAAATGAGCAAGCCTGTCTACCATATATCATTTGAAAAGTTTGAGCTTGTCATTTACTAATTTTGAAGTGCTTTTCACACGAAAGTAAACCCTTGACTTTGAGTAAACAATTTAGGTTGTGATTCCGTAACTTAGAGACCTAAAGTTATAACATTATATAATTCAAATTGAGGGCGTGACCTTTTTGTCTCGTAATATATCGTAAAGGTCAACAAGTGCTTTCACGCTATTGAAAATCCTAAAAAGGATTTGATAAGATCACTCCACAAATTTAGACTGTTTGTTCAACACTTAGGTGAATTTATAGCTAGTCATTTCATTTGCAGATGAGAAATAGATGAAATCATTTACCCTTACTTTGGACATCGAAAACTTTAATATTAAATTGCAAATAAATCACACACCCCACGCACCAACACACACACACACACACACACACACACACACACACACACACACAAACGTTTTCGTGCGTCTGGGTTGCGATAATCGGCGATAATTGTTAACTTTCCAATCAAATGTGGTCAAATCCTTTAAAAATTGTAGTATAGAACTGAAACATGCTGATTAAAGCGAACACTTTACATAAAGTACAACTTTTTAAAATCATATTGTCTTTTTAACTGCTTACGTGCATTACCTATAAGAGCATATAACACTATTGATATTAATGGTTGCAATGATATGCACACGAGATAGATAAGAAAATGGATAAATGAAACAAAAATCAATATAAATATGAGTGTTTTTTTTAGCCTACTATACATCCTTTTCAGTTTGGTTGTGCCCTCCTCCCCCATTATACATGCCCTCCCATCACATTATACATGCCACCCCCCCACATTATACATGTGTACGCCCGTGGTGAGTAAACTGACTATCCCATTTACTTTGTGACCTTTTTGTCTCTTAATATACACTAAAAGTGTAATTTTTAACCTCTAATATATATATATATATATATATATATATATATATATATATATATATATATATATATATATATATATATATATATATATATAATAGCTTCAATTTAATTTTTCTTTACTTATTTGGTGTTAAGATGTATAAAAGGTACCATATGTTCCATACATGTATAAAATTGCCCTTAGCACTTTTAAATCTCACATTTGTCTGTATGTCCGTCGTACCCGTACATCTATATTATTTCTTCTCTCTGCATTACGGACTCGATATTTCCAAAAGGATACAACATTTATTTAACATACCGTTGCACGCAAAGCAACTCACAAGCTAGCAAATCAAACAACGTTTGAGTTAAACTGCTTTGAGGTCGATATTTGCCCGATTTCCAAATGACGTCGGTAATTGTTGTTGTAGCTCTAACAATTTTTCAGTCATATCGCTACGATGTCTGCACTGTAATAGTTTATAGTGATGTGTAGCATTGGGGCATCATGCCACATGTGGCAGGGCATCATGCCACATGTCTGTGGCATGATGTCCCACCAAGTCACATCGTTACACCAGGCCAACAAGTCCTAACACTAACCTCTTAATGCAGAGCGCCTAGCAAGGCAGCTGTTATTACCATTTTTTTAAAAAGTCGTTGGTATGACTCAGCCGGGGCTCGAACCCATGATCTCCTACATCCGATGTGGACGCTCTAACCACTAGGCCACCAGAGCAGTGGTAACTGTTGTCATGTGAAGGGTTCTTAAACGCGCAACTACTAAAATAATTAAGTGAAGGGTTCTGAAGCGCGCAACACTAAAATAATTTTTCTTTAATTATCTAATAACCTCACATCACGAAGCTCATATTTCACACTTTGATGGGTTTTTTTTTGTTTGTTTTACGTTTGTAATTTCCAAAGAATGTTTACAATGAGGTAATATTTTTTGTTACTTCAACCGAAATACAACAATATCACATATTAATTCATGTTGACTTGTTATTATCTTTATATAAAGCTTATGAACGCCAAGTCATCAGGTGAGTGACACCTCTTTGAACAAAATATTTTGTAAGATTGTGACTGAATTCGAAAATTTCCAGGCAGAAAAATAAAAATTTCCAAGGAAAATATATTTTGATGCATTTCTCAGATTACTGAAGGACGATGAGCTCTTAAGAAAAATCACAGGGAGATACGGTAGAGTTTTTCAGCATTTCAAAGCAGAAACTATCATAAGGAACACAAACATCTACACATCCCACATATAATAAATATCCCATGCGTGTACACATGCTTGTATGTGTGTATGTCTGTTATTAAATACCATTATATATATATATATATATATATATATATATATATATATATATATATATATATATATATATATATATATATATATATTATTAAATATCGCTGAAAATACTGTTGTTAATAACAATAATATATTAGTATCATTTATTATGTGCGTTTGTGTGTGTGTGTGTGTGTGTGTGTGTGTGTGATCTGGATTTTTAACGTAGCTTTAACAATCTTTCAGTCATATAGCTACGATATATGCAATGTGGAAGTTTATAGCGTTGTCAAGCATTGCATCATGCAGCAGACATCCCACCTAGTCATAGTATCCTGATACCAGGCCCACCACTCCTAACAATAACCTTTTATAACACTAGAAGAAGACTGACTATACATTCCCCTACCGAGTTTGTAAAAGTGGTGGGCCCTCAACCCCGTGCAATTCTGTTACCACCTGTTCTTAGATATTTTTCCTTCTGAGGGCTTCTTTGACACGATACAGGTTTAGCATTTCTCTGTTGACATGGAAAACCTGCATATTAAGTTGTTTCTGTGATCGCCGCCGCTAGATTCAGGGGCTCATTTATTGATGATGCCTCCCATCCGAAACGTGCAATCAGGATTAGCCTGCATTGGTATTTCCTTACTTTCTGAATGACCGTATGAATCAGACGTGCTTGGTCAAAGGGTATATGCATGTTGCAATTTAAAGACTGTCCAGGATTTCGTATCTGGGATTGGTAAGATAAAGGTGGATTCTCCATTTCTTGCGATTTCGCCTAGACAGCGTTTGATTTTGTCTGACAGCGAATCCTTTATGGATAAGCAGACTTAATTTTGGATTTGTCGACAATGACAACACTTGAGAAAATCCTACACGAGAAGGCTCAGATCGGTGCATTCGGTTAATTTAGTTGTCAGGAGGAAATCAAACACTCTTTGACAATAGCGTATCTTCCTTCGATCGAAAACCATTTGTTACGACCGTCATCTCCACGATGTTACCGCGCACGGACTACTCATGAAGAGAAATGCCACTTACTGGAAGAAGGGCAGGAGATGGAAGCCCAAACCAGTTGTGCCGTCGTCAATGAAAATCGTGACTTCATGCGGTTGATCTACGGCTGAATGACTACCATAATCTGAAATGGATCATTTGGTCTAGATCGCAAGATAGTTGTGCCGTCGTCAATGAAAACCGTGACTTCATGCGGTTGATTTACGGATGAATGCCTACCATAATCTGAAATGGATCATTTGGTCTAGATCGCAAGATTTGAGTGTTGTGAGAGAGAAGGATCGTCTGCAGATGTAAGTTAGAAGCGGTCTAAAACAGAAGATCCGAGGACGCGGAGTATAACTAAGACCCAGATGGAAGACATAACAAATACAATGTTTCTGGCATGTTCTGAGAGAGGCAAATTCGATTTAGAGAAGTTCTGAACCCCATTCCCAGGCGAATTAAGAGCTGGAATGAACTGAAATCGGATTTGTCGTTGCTGTTAAGGAGTAAGAAAGGAAGGAAGGAAATTGAGACAAATCCCGTTTATGTATTGAAAGCTGCTCACATTGCATTTTTGGAGAATGTCGTTCAATTCGATTTCATTACTGTGAAGTTGTTTGTCCTGAAGAGTGATATAACCAGTATTATGATCCCCCAAAACTGATATTCAGATCAAAGCAGAAGTCATGAATCATAGGACTCATGGGCGTTTCCGGGAAGACGAGAATAGAAATATGAAAGATTCATATTCTAGATCTAAGCTGACTACAGTCTCATTCTGAATAGCAATGATAATCGAACTCGGGCTTTCCACGTTGAACTTGGATGGCTGAATGTGTTGGTTTAGAAAGCTCTGATCAATGACCGTCTCATGCTTTCTGTTGACTTTGGGGACTAAGAAATTGCGGAGTAGTATATGTGGGATTTAACGCCATTTTTATCACATGATACATGGCGATCAGTATAAGTGGTAGAGGATGAACACGAGAATACCATGGGAAGAACCACCGACCCACATAAAGCTACTGGCAAGCTTTCTCACGTACCCACATTGTCAGAGCCCTAAGTGTTGAACCCATGCACATAGGGGTGAGTCGACAGTGATCCATAATGGTGAGCACTTTAGACCGCTCGGCCGTCAGCAGCCCCCAATTATGATGTAAAATCGAGGTGATTTTGTGCTACAAGTAAGCTCTACTTCCCTTTTCTTATGGGGTGGGGTGGAGTTTACTTCCTGCTGCAGGAAATCTACCTTGTATGGGCCTTTGGGGAAATATTTGGCAAAAGGAATCCTGCGTAATGGAGGAAGGACAAGGAACGTGTTCTCTGAAACACACGTGTCCTCAGTATATTTTCTTATTCTTTAAATGAATCTTCACGACAATAGCTGCAGTTTTTGTTCTAGCACAGCTATACCTTTTTTTGCTATTTTACTATCATGAAACATGGAAGTGGAATGCGAATTTGTATTTGTACCGGGATTTTGGTTTTCCATGATGATGAAGCACTGTGCGAAGTTATACTCCAAGCGGACGTATACATTAAAATTCATGATTCTCACGTCTAAATAGGGAGGGTTGACAACTCTAGAGTGTGCATGAATCATGACCACTGAAGGAATGGTCCAGTACTGGTAAATGGTGCCTTTAACAGACTGGTATTTGATATCATAGGAGAATCAATCACCAAAATCTGGAGCTGGTTGGACTATAAGGATTGCTTGTCTCAAAGCTGGACCTAACTGTATCATGGCTGGATTTTGTATCCCATAGACTTCATGAGTCTAAAACGGGGTACATTGGGAAGATGGGGCACCATACTTAGCGGTTGTTTTGTTGAGACAATACAGGAACTAGAATGGACCAATAATAAGGTCAGCTAATGACAAACTTTGATGCTGGGTACCATTTTTGGGAATCTGTTTAGTGCTGGTATGACTGAAGAGATTGGTGGCAAGGTAGGCAATGATTATACTGGAGTTGTTTGGGGGAGACGTTGCTTGTTTATATTTTAGATTGGTCTGATTTAATAATTTTAATTTAATTATATTTAAACATGCCTTCAAAATAAAATAGTTACACCAAAAATGAATATAAATAAATATAAATATAAATGAATATAAAGTGAACATAAACCCAAAAGAAATAAACAACAGAAAATAAAATGGAAATAATTTAATGTACCTTGGGTGGCTCGGTACCATTTGATCCACAGACTGGTACCGGTCTGTGGTCTGGGGATTGGGGACCACTGACTTAAAGGATCACTTTATATTTTTTTCATTAGTCCAGAACAATTATTTGTCTGAAATCATCAATGATCTATCCTCCATCAACAAAAAGATTTTTCAAGCATGGTCTGACTGACACCCTAACAATTAATGCAGGTGAAGGTGACTATCTTCTGACAGCTTAAATACATTACAGGCCACCATCTGATCCAAACCACTGTTACCTCTAATTAAAGAGAACAAAACAAATGGCATATACAGCCAAATATCAGTAAAGCATTAAGTAGTCAGGTAAATCACCCCCCATACCTGTATTAGATTCTTAGTCTGTAACCAAATTGCTCAGAACACTGTCAATTAATACTTATATTTTGTAATTTAATGCAGTTTTGAACTATGGTAATTTTCATATGACTAGATATTCATCATATCAAAGCCACATGATATTTTCAGACACTCTAACCACATGACCAAAATGACCATTTCAAATGAGCTATGTCACATGCTCAAAGCTCAGAATTAAGCAGACACCTGCAACTGAGTATTACAGAAATTATATAACTTTGAAGAAGTTATAATTTAGTTGAAAAATAAGATGCTGCGCCTTTGAGGCCTGAGATGTAGTACAAGAAAATGAAACAATTAGGATGACACTTTACTGCTTGTTGTAAATCAAAATAGGGACACTTTACTGCTTGTTGTAAATCAAAATAGGCAACTGAGATGCAAAATATTCATCTATAATGAAGATGTAGCAAAATTCAGAG
This sequence comes from Potamilus streckersoni, assembly GCA_016746295.1. Lineage (NCBI taxonomy): Eukaryota > Metazoa > Mollusca > Bivalvia > Unionida > Unionidae > Potamilus > Potamilus streckersoni. The sequence continues at coordinate 7,373,974 of JAEAOA010001951.1, forward strand.
TGAATATAGATGGAGTACAATTCCTTTGAGATGAGAAACTACTTGAATTGTTAAAACTTGAGAAAAGCACAAAATGGAAGTTATTTCGGAGACCACTTTAGCAAGGATGCTGGCTAGTCATAAGTGTAGTTGTATGTGGCAGATGATGAAATCTAATGCCAGTTCCTCTATAAAAAGGGAGACCACTGACTCGGTAAACCAATAAGATTTTGGTACTTTGTTACTAAAATAAGTCAAAAGACATGGTTAATATCTTTTTTCACTTGGGAGGAAAGGATGTGAAAAGTTGTGGAAAGATTCATAATGTACAAATGATTTTTTAATATACTTCATTTAAAAATAGAGGAATGTGGTGAATTGAAGATCATGTACAGATGTTCCACTGCTCTGACCCTATATAATACATTATTAAGAACAAATTTATAATTGTAAAACAAGACCTTCTCTAGTTTTAGGCTAAATGACCACAAACATAAATATATCTTCTAAAAATTGGATTAAATTCCATGTCAAGTTTGCAAGCATTGTGCTATCCAATATTGTTACTAAATGTGGTATGGAAAAGTGTGTGTGTGTGTGATGGCATAATAAACTTCATTGGGTTAATGAGATTATCTGAGAAAAGTGAGCTAAAAGACAGCTAACATTAGATCACTGTTGTCATATTCCTAAATCACTATAAAATACTTTGCTCTATGCAGTATTATTGTTGTTATCATGATTATGATGAAGCTGTGTGTAAGAAGTAGTGTGCTTCGATACAAAATGCTAAGGCACTCATGTCATAATGATCAGTAATTCAGTGTGTGCATGCATTTTCTCATTTATAGCCAGCTGAAAGTTTGGATTTAGTGATAGTGTATATGTATGATGGTCAATCCCTTTTTTCTGCCTTGTTTCTAATCTCCTACCAACCACCAACTCCAGATAGAAATAAATAAAAGAAAATGAGGATTTTTCTGCATAAAAATAATTGTTTAATCTTAATCACAGCAAATAAATGCACAGCATATAAATACATGATTCAACAGACTGTTTTATGACAAAAGGAAATATTCCAATTCATATGAATCTAACTGGTCCATTGTCTACAAAAATGATCTAAACTCTGGCAATTTTGAAAAACAACTTTTTTTCATCACAGATAGCATTTAGCTGTCTGTAAAATTGGGCTGACGCTTCTCTAAAAATGCCATCATTCCTTCTTGTCGGTCTTTCTGTAAATGAAAAGTGATTAGAACTTATTCTCTGCATGGCAACTGAAAAATCAAGTCATACAAATAAAAACTAGAAGTATGATTTTTCCTTAATACCTAATTGAACTTCCCACAAATTTGTTGACACAATGGATGTTCCTAATACACTGCCAGTTGTCACAGTTTTAATTGCAACACATAAAGACCTAAAACTATCATGAATTCATTACAATATGCATAAAGCAAACTGTTGGACCTCTACCATGAAAGTGATGTTTTAGTTGCTTTATATCTGTCTGGTCTTTGAGAAAATCAAAATCACTTTGTCTTGGTGGATTGACAGGCCTGTGGTTACTTATTGTAAACACAAGCAGTTTTTGTTTAAACTAAATGTTTTGGTGCACAATGACACTGTATTTATAGTATCAACTAAAAACCTGAAAGTTAAAATGTTTCTTACTATAGAAAGCTTAAGGATTTTGAAACTTTTGATGAAAAATTTTTATCTTTAAATTTTAACACCATAAGTGTAATTTATATTTTCTAAAACACACAAAAACACCAAAAACAATATACACATTGGTTTGAAAAGTGCATAAAACATCTCAGCTAGTATTTCATCTGATCTTTCGACACATGTAGTTCTAGTTTGAATCTGATAACAATGGCTTTAAACCAATATAATCCCCTTTCTGGTCGTACAAATAAATTTTCTTGCAGCATATAATAAGTAACAAATTTAATTAAGAAAAAAGATACTCACTGTCGCAAAAGTTGCATGGAAAATCCTCTTCTCAAAGTGAAGACCTTCTTGTAAAGAAAGCTCATATGCTGAAATAAAAATTAAAAACAAGTGTTAACTTTATTAACTTTTCAACATTAGTACTTGCTTATAAGACAAGTTCAACTTCATAATGCATAGACCCAGCTCTGACATCAAATAATGTGCCAGTAGATTTGCGTTTTTACAGATTGTTAGGAGTAATCGGAAGAACAGAAGCTTAGACCCTGTTTATGCTATGGCAGATCAGGATCTTTAATTATGCAGTTTAACTGAACTTAAAAGCGAGTATAGATGGTACTTTGTGTATGCAGTTTGACTGAACTTAAAAGTGAGTATAGATGGTACTTATTTTATTAAACTGAATCCCGAGGAATAAACATCTTCAGGGATTAATCTCATTCAACTATAGGAAATTTTAATGGAAATTGGATTCTTTCCTAGAGTTCAAAATTAAACACATCCACTCATCATTGTCCACTCATGCAGGATGGGGTGAGTCGGTAAGGATGAGTCACTTTTTCCAGAATACCAACTGAGACAACTTATATGGTCTTTTGCCATCCAGGATGAGTTGTAGTGAGTAGGTAAGAATGAGTCACTTTATCCAGAATACCAAATGAAACAACCTATTTGGTCTTTTGTCATCCAGGATGAGTGGTAGTGAGTAGGTAAGGATGAGTCACTTTATCCAGAATACCAATTGAGACAACCTATTTGGTCTTTTGACATGCAGGATGAGTGGAAATTTAAAAAAAACCAAAAAAAACCAAATGCCTGCTTTCAATTACTTTGATATTTTATGTACTATATTATAGCTTGTATTATGTGAGTATGTCAAACTTGCTAATTTTATTGAAAGATGGGATTTTAATTTCAATTAGTTATATTTTGAAAATTGCAGCTTTATAAACATCACACAATTTAAAATGGTAAATTCTGACAAGACTTGATTTAGGCATCAAATGGAGACCACTAAATTGAGAAAATGCAAAATGCTCCACTAATGTTCAATATAATATTTTGTCACACACTCGATCAATCTTACTATTTTATTCAAACTCTCACATCTGATACTTTCTTTTCTCTTTACAATTTAAATGACAAATAAAAACAAGCACTGTGGATCACATTCAGATTTATTGCCAATACTGATATTTCCTTCTTTTGTTATTCCAACTTTATCGGCTGCCAAAGGTCCATTTTGTTGAAAAATATTAATTTAATGAAAAATGTTCGCATATATGACACCATATTATATTGCTGCCAAAAGATGACAACTGGCTGAATCAACTACAAATGTTACCAAGACTAGACTAGTTTTATAACTATGCACTACCTGTATTAACAGCCTCCTTGCACATGGCAATAGTAAGTTTGGAGAATCCGGAAATTTTTTCAGCTGTTTTGACTGCCTCATCAACAAGCTGGTTCACAGGAAAAACTTTACTGACAAGACCTGCATGAAAAGTCAAGGTTTTGCTATATAAAATTGATACTGGCATGGTATTTTAATAAGGCATGTTTAATAAGGTATGTTCTATAAGGCATGGTATTTTGCCATGTTCTATAAGGCATGGTATTTTGCCATGTTATATAAGGCATGGTATTTTGCCATGTTATATAAGGCATGGTATTTTGCCATGTTATATAAGGCATGGTATTTTGCCATGTTATATAAGGCATGTATTTTGCCATGTTATATAAGGCATGTATTTTGCCATGTTCTATAAGGCATGGTATTTTGCCATGTTCTATAAGGCATGGTATTTTGCCATGTTCTATAAGGCATGGTATTTTGCCATGTTATATAAGGCATGGTATTTTGCCATGTTATATAAGGCATGGTATTTTGCCATGTTATATAAGGCATGTATTTTGCCATGTTATATAAGGCATGTATTTTGCCATGTTCTATAAGGCATGGTATTTTGCCATGTTCTATAAGGCATGGTATTTTGCCATGTTCTATAAGGCATGGTATTTTGCCATGTTATATAAGGCATGGTATTTTGCCATGTTATATAAGGCATGGTATTTTGCCATGTTATATAAGGCATGGTATTTTGCCATGTTATATAAGGCATGGTATTTTGCCATGTTCTATAAGGCATGGTATTTTGCCATGTTATATAAGGCATGGTATTTTGCCATGTTATATAAGGCATGGTATTTTGCCATGTTCTATAAGGCATGGTATTTTGCCATGTCCTGTAAGATAACTATGTTAACAACAATCTTATTTACCCTACAAGCAACAAGAAAATATAAAATGAAAGAAAATATAAAATAAACATTGCTTATATGCAGATTCCAAAAAACCAGTCACAAATATTTTAATGTTAGTGTGAAATTTTTAAAATGCTAAAAGATAAGGATTCAGAGTTAATTTATTGCACAATCTTTAGGTTCACAGTTACAAACTTGTTTAATGCTGGAAAATATTGCTTATATGTATTCAAGCAGAAATTGTCAGCAAGCAAAGAGTAATAAAATATGATTTGCATTGTCAAAATGTAAAGATTACCTCACTAAGCAGAGCTTGGTGTATATACATTTATATCTAAAAAATAAAAAAAAAACATTCAGAGCAAGAGGGAAATTAGAAAGAAAGCACTGGTAAATAATGGTAAAAATTAAGGCTCAATAAGAACAGAAATCCTGAAAGGAAAATTCAGAAGAAAATAATAAAGCATTGTGAAAATGGCAAAACTAGATGGCTCCTTCAGAAGCCCCAAGCCAAGCCTTTATTTTATAAAGGCATTCAATCCACATCAATATTTTATTCAATTCCAAAAGGACATATTCTCTGATATGCAATCATAAAACAGGTCTGAATATAGCAAGAAACAGCTAAATCTACTTCTGGCTGTCAAGCTCCCAAAACCTTGCAACAAAAACTGAAGGTTGGAAGCAGTCCATTAATTACCTCTTCCTTACAACCCTTTTTAAGCTATAATGGCAGAGTAATCTTTTTGGGTGATGCTATTAATATTTGGCTGAAAATAATTATTAAGACATAAGATAAAATACCAGGAAAATATTAAGAAATACTAGTGTGTCTGTAGAACCACCAACCCAATCCTGAAACCTGTGACCCTAGAGTCTAGTTCCAGAGGGTCAGAATAAATCCAGAGATCTTGCTGCAGATCTAAATTTGACTTGTTATGTGCAGTAAGTGTATGTGGTTATTGACCGAGATTTCAATACATTCCAAGTTACTATATTCCCGAACCAATGTCATTTATATGTATAAATCTGTCTTTTCAGGCTATTTAAGTGTGGGGATATCAAAGTTTCCAAGTTATAACTCTGGGTTTGGGAAGGATCTCAGGCCAATGTTGGCTGCATGTTTAAAGGTCTTTTCATTCCATGTAAGTGCATTTCATATGGTAGTGATCTCAACAGTTTCTTTGCCTATTAGCAAAAGTCAGTTGAATATATGAATGTTTTTTTTATTCACAGTAAATTTATATATAATTACATTGTAGGGATCTTGATAGCTTCCAAGTTGTGTACCAGAGGTCACCACTGTATAACCTTAAGGTAGGACCTAGGGGTCACATTCAAACAATTATCTGATGGATGCTAACACTGGTTAATAACCTCAAACAATAATTATCAGATACATCAGTCCCATAATTTAAGTTCTTTATGAAAAACATTTACCCTCCTGGGCTGTTTCACAATTTATGTAAAACACCTACCTCTACCTCATTTATTCACAACTGTATGATTTATGTAAAACAGCTACCCACAGGACCATTTCACAATTTTAAAATTTATGTAAAATGTAATGTACCTACACCCCCACCCCTGGAGTATTTTGTGCATCTATATGACTCCCAATCATATACCACAGTTTTAAGCCTAAGTCTTAAACAGTGCTGGAGGAGTAGCATGACATTACTAATGGACGCATGGAAAGGCAGGATAACATAATTCCAGTATTTTCTTCAAAAAGCACAGAAACAATTAAGAAAATACCAGGCATGACATGGCATTGAGAGCTGGTTAAAATTCTTTCATTACACTAGGTCATCTACCTGAAGCTTGTGCCTCTTGGGCTGTCATTCTATCTCCTGTGAGGACCATTTCCATTGCCCTTGATTTTCCAATGGCTTTACAAAGTCTCTGTGTTCCACCAGCACCTATGTTCACCAAAGAATATAGCAGATGGATATATATGTGTGTAAATGATAGAGGGGAAATAGCTGATTTGCCAATTAAAATGTCAACAGTTTTTACAAACATTTTTTCAGGATTTTTTTTTCTTTCACTAAAATAAACTCTATAACATTCATATTAGTTTATAAGCCTAGTTCAACTGAAAAATGCACTGACCCAAATCTGTTGGCACATTATGTTCAGTTGTATGCACAAATGCACTGTGGCCATGATTAAAATAAGGAGATACTGTTTATACTTCCTTATAAGTCAGGTCTAATTGCAAACAACATAGACCAAGATCTGCATTATGCACATGAAAAACTTGATCTATGAAGTTATAAGTAATTAGTAGAAAAAACAACATAGACTGATCTGCCAGTACATTATGCAACAGCTGATGAAGGTTTATGATGTTTGCAACCTGGACACGACATATAAGCAAGTACAAATGGCAGTCATTACATATCAGATCTTCAATAAATATCCAATGACATTATATAAAAAAGTTTCCCAGCCATTTTATCCTGAAGTTAGTCACTAAAACAAGAAAAGATAATGGCTGAACATAATAGTCATTATTCCATTTAAGATATTCAAAATTGGCAAATAATACTATAACAAGTGTAGGAAGAACACTAAAAACTCAAATCTGACAGCAAGTACATGATGAGACAAGTGTCTCCATGGTCAAACTAAAGTTCAAGTAAACAGGTGATTATTGCTTAAAGTCAGTGCTTACAAGATATAAAACAAAAAATGTTTTATGGAGTTGTTGCTAACATCTTTTAAAAACAACAATATGAATAACATTCAGGATTATTCAATTTACAAGTCAAAATACAAACAAGCAATGAATACAAAAGGAACCACATTGACATAAAACTGACTTATGAGTACATACACACATTACAAACATACATACAATCAATATTGTAGTATATACACACATTACAAACATACATGCAATCAATATTGTAGTACATAAACACATACAAACATATATCCAATCAATATTGTAGTACATACACACATCACAAACAATCATGCAATCAATATTATAGTACATACACACATCACAAACAATCATGCAATCAATATTGTAGTACATACACACATACAAACATACATGTAATCAATATTGTAGTACATACACACATACAAACATACATGCAATCAATATTTAGTACATACACACATTACAAACATACATGCAATCAATATTGTAGTACATACACACATTACAAACTTACATGCAATCAATATTGTAGTACATACACACATTACAAACATACATGCAATCAATATTGTAGTACATTAACACATACAAACATACATGCAATCAATATTGTAGTACATACACACATTACAAACATACATGCAATCAATATTGTAGTACATTAACACATACAAACATACATGTAATCAATATTGTAGTACATACACACATTACAAACATATATGCAATCAATATTGTAATACATACACATACAAACATACATGTAATCAATATTGTAGTACATACACACATACAAACATACATGCAATCAATATTGTAGTACATACACACATTACAAACATATGCAATCAATATTGTAGTACATACACACATACAAACATACATGCAATCAATATTGTAGTACATACACACATTACAAACATATATGCAATCAATATTGTAGTACATACACACATTACAAACATACATGCAATCAATATTGTAGTACATACACACATTACAAGCATGCAATCAATATTTAGTACATACAGTAAAACAACTGAACAAGTCTTAAGTACATATGTGTACACAAAGATTTAATGTGAGGGGGAGGAGAATATGCGGCAAGCATACCCATATACTATAGCCATGTAAATAAAGCCATACATTTTGATTGAAATGTACATAACAGCAGACATATACTATCCTCATACACTGTTTCACATAATTTTGCTTGGATTTACACGATGTGCACTTCTGCATGTATATACAAATATATATATATATATATATATATATATATATATATATATATATATATATATATAATATGGAATAAATATCACATGTAACTGTAGAAACTAAAAGCTCTGAATAATTAAAAGCAAACTAAACAGAAGAGCAAATTTTAAAAAGAATGCATGAAAACGTGCCAGCCATAAGTTTAGACTGAAGTAACAGCTAGTTGCACATATCATATTTGTAATAAATGCTGACCCAAACTTTTTAAAATTTCTTCAAATCTTTTAAAGCAACAGCTGTCAAGCCATCCTGCATTATTTGGAAGCAAGTCCCAAAAAACTTATAAGTTGAGTGGCCTTGCATTATTTTAAAGCAAGTCTCATAAAACTGATATGATGAGTGGCCAAGCATTATTTGGAAGCAAGTTCCAAAAAAATGATGTGCCTGAATTAAAGCAGTATTATTACCATACCTGTCTGTTCTGGATCAAGTTATTTCAACCATATTTACATACCTGAAAGAATATTTTTGTCTTTTATTCCTAAAAACTAATGCATGCATTAAGAACTATAGCCATTTTAAATCTTGTAGGTCACAACAGCCATATGTCCTAATATTTCCTCATATGTACTATTGCTGTCTTCATGTACAGATTTTTGAGTGCTCTGAAATGCAATTTCTCTAGTAGGATAGAGTTAGCTGGGCCACATAAGTGCCATACCATAGAACAAAAATTAAAACTGGACATGATAAATGCATGATGCTGTATATGGTTTTCCAACCTCCAGTTTGTGATAATGATCTATCCATTTCAGTACTTTTGTTTTGAGGCTTTCTTGCAGATCACTTAATGGCTGACAATAAATACCATAAGCAGATAATTTGGACAACTACAAGTTTGCAGATTCTTCACATACAATCACTTTATTCCCAAATGTTAAAGCTAGTTTCTGATCAAATGTTTATTATCCTATAGTGGAGCTCTTGAATTTATCTGGATTTGCCATAATGTACATTATCCACACACTACTTTATCAATAGCATACTTTCAGTTTCAAAGGTTAAACAATTTGAAGATTCTTGTATGATGATATAAAGTTATTATCAGCCACATTACTGAGTGCAAGAAAAAAGATGTCATCAATAAAGATGTTATGCATAGCTGTACCTAGTAAACAACCATGTGGTACACCATTAGTGTTATTTTAGTCACTACTGCAACTACCAAACTGAGCACTATTACTCAAAAAACTTCAAAGTAGTCAACAGCCCAGTCATCCAACTGACTGGTTATCAACTTCTATGTCAAGTCAAAAGTTCAATTAAATTTACACCAACATAATGACAGCTGTCCAATGCCCTCTGCCATTCCTTAGTTATAGCAATCAAAACAGATTGGCAGCCATATCCACTCTTAAAATCTGACAGAAATGGGTTGAAGATGCTGCTGAAATATGCATTCAACTGTCTGCATAATGCTCAATGAAAGAGCTGATACCCTGGCAAAATATTTACTGGTCAATAATTCTGTTTATCAAGAAAATGAATTTTCTTTTATAATGCAATGACTCTTCCTAGTTTTCATTGATAATGAGTTTGAATCAATGTTTCTATTAACAAGATTTGAAACTGACTTACAATATTAGTTAAACAAAATTAGAATTTTGGGTTCTATGTTATCAAGACCAGTTACATTCCTCATACCAGTGCACTTCAGGTAGGATAAATGAAATACTCTTTTCTGATAAAAACTGCACTTTTCCTCAAGTTCTGAATGTCTGCTTCAGTACACACAACTTGAAAGGCATCACAGATATCTGAACAATAGTGACCTGTCAATCACTGTGTTAATTCTTTCTATATTTGGTTTAGGTCTTTTACATCAAAAGATGTTGAGTATATGTTAGGAAATTGTACTACATGAAAAATTGATTGAGGGAAATCTTTAAGATATTAAGAAATAAACCTATCTTCTGCCTGAATATGTGAATGGTAAATAAACCATTTTGATAAAAAAAATTATCTGAACTGCTTGGAGATTTTCAGAACAAAAAAAGGAGTAAGGATGGTTCATTCAGGCCAGTATGCTATCTAGGAGTGGATAGAGTTACATCAGTTTTATAGGATACCATATATACTCATTGATAAGTCTGTCAAACTGCAAACAAGAATAATCTTGATTTACTGTACCACCTGCAGATCAGAGTTAACTTTGTTCTACTGATTATTCCTAACAAACTTCACAGACCCAGCTCTGCTGGCTTGTTATGCAGATTTCAGTCATTGCAGCTTGCAGTTTGACTCATATAAGTGAGTACATACGGTAAGCTAAGTTTGGCTCACTGTATTAACAATTATTTAATCTGATTGGAAAATGTGGTATACATACACTGTTGCTATCAGTGGTTCACCTTCAATTCAAGATGGATGTGACATCTCATGAAAGAACCAACAAATCTGAATTAGCTTTTTAGATAAAGTTGGATAATCTGTTGCTAAATTTATTATATGGCAATAGATATAAGTATGCATAAAAACATGACAGTGAGTAGAAATTTATATATTTATTTGTGCATTTATTTGGGAATAATCAGGGGCAGAAAATAAATGTCTCATTAATTGATGCTTGAACTTTTGAGAACAGCAAAAAATTGTTCAGAATACTATTAAAGCAATTAATTCACAGAAGAAGAATTGTTAAAAAAATGTTTTCATCTGAACTGTTCTTCAAGTCCAGCCATTACATTTCTACTATAAAAAGAAGGGTTTATCAACCTCAGTAGTATAAGGTAAAAGACTAACATCCTTGAGGGTATCTTTAAAATGTAAAGAAAAACGTACCTGGTATAGTCCCAAGAGTGATCTCTGGTTGTCCAAATTGTGCCTTGTCACCAGCATAGATAATGTCACACATCATGGCAAGTTCACATCCTCCACCAAGCTAAAATATATTTGTTTTTTTTGGTATTTATCAAGTACATTCCTACAGAATCAAGTCATATAAAAGACATGATTTTTAACTCCCAAACCTCCAGATATAGATGTGTATTAAATTATTTTAAGCAAAACAAAATATTATTGATCAATCAATTGATTGAGCAATCCATTGAGAGAGAGATTTCTTGACACTGATTATACCCATAACTTGTAGCCTGTTTTACAACGAACAGTTAGCTTGATGCTCAAGGAATACTATCACCCCTGGACAGTTTATATAATTAATTGTTGCAGAGGAGATAAAGTACTCAATGTGGAACAACACAATTTATTTTAAGTTTGGTAAATCAGGGAAGCATGCTGAAGAAACAAAAGTTATTAACTTTGTTGTCTTGAATAAAAATATTTAAGCCATCTTTATTAAAGATTATTGGCTAGTTTGTGATCAGAAGCAACATTTCTTTGAAGCTGGATTTTACTTCACACATAAATGCAAGACACGATTTATTTCAGTTGTTGGAATGGTAAAGACAGTAGTGTGGAGGTGTTCTTCATGTTTGTAGGTAAATGTCAAAATGCATGGAACAATTAATCATCTGTGAACACCATATCAACATTAGTCATTCCAGAGTGATGTATATATGACTTCGGTCAACATAGTAATACCATCTTTCATTGAGGTAGGTGCATAAAGATCTTTTTCAAAGCTTAGAATAACTGGACATGATCTTTGAGAAATTAGAACAACAGAGAGAACATTTATTTGTATTGAGTGAATAATGGATATATTCATTGAGCAAATGAAAATACTTGAGCTTTTCACCCACAAGATGTAAAATATTTATTATTCACTTAGAACGAGCAAATTTTCTTTAAATGTTATACTCAAACATATTGGCTATTAAATGTATATCAGACTGAAGACAAAAAGAATACATTTAGCATCACAATATACCAACATGCCTGTGAAATCTGATATTGGTAAATGTTAGTGAAAACTGATAAAGCTAATCTTCTTCAGTTCTCATTCTAATATGCAAATTTCCAAAAACATATTTTGATAAACCTTTATTTATTACATGTATTTGGTAATTTGAACTGGAAACACTTTGTTAAGCATTATTATCAATAGCGACTTCAAAACCCAAGCACCTTTACAGTGAATTTTATTATTAGACCTTGCTAAATACACAGAAATTTACTGACTGTTTGGGAAATTTTCATTGCAGAATCTCATGTTCTGGGTGTCCTTGAAAATGGCTGCATTAAATATACAGTCGATAGTCAAAGAAAGTAGATGTCAAGGCACCTGCCACACATAAGATGGGCTTAGAAAAACCACCTGACCTTACATCCTGACCATCTGCCAAAGAAAACATTACTACCTGGTCATCACAGGACTGAGTGGATGCAAATTCAAACCTTGAAAATATCTCTCAGCATTTGTTATCCTTAAAAAGGTCTGAAACTCAAACACAGACTAACATCTACCATATGTCAATTATCAATTACTTTTGCCTACTTGTCAGTTCAAAGCATGTCACATAGGAAAACAACTTTGTTTTAAAAGTACCCACCATAAACTTGATACCAAAAGCTGTGTTGAGAGTGAAGATAGCATGCTACACCATCTAGCATGAAGCTTGCATCAAGTGACAGTGAATTTTTAGTAAGAACACGATTCTATGATGAGTCTATTCTGTTGAGTAAAGTGATGGCATAGACAAGTATCTTTTGCAACTCACTTATCACATTGAGAAGTAAATAGAAAATAATAATTAAAAAAATCAATCTATTTTATATAATTTTTGAACAGCTTTTTTACACAAACATTTACTAAAAAAATTTTCTTTGTACAACTGAATATGCAGAGCAAAGATAATGTTGTTATTTGTGAAATGAACTGAGTCATATGCAGTTTTATAATGATAATTTATTAAATTTTGGTTTATGCACAACTTAATGATTTTGAGTTATTTTAGGTAAACACTGCCAATTTTGTAATGGGCTTTATCTGATATTGACCATTAAGAGAGGAATTGGTGGTGTGGTAAGCTGATGAAATGTCCAAATATAAGGTTTAAATATTGCTTAACACTTGTATAGGGGTGCTGTACATGTACCTTGAAAATGAGTCAGACAGGGAATTATGCAAGAGGCTATTATTAGCCTCATTACTTGCTGCATTCATGGGGTGGGCATGAGCAGAACTTCTCCTACTGGTTGGTACAGGCAGCTGAATTCAAAGAGCCAACAAAATTAGATACCAGTAATCTTACATAACATCATGTAAGAGTGCCAGGTGATCAGTCACTTCTCTGTCTTTTTGTCTTTTTGAAGGTACAAACAATAAAGTCAGCTGCCAATGCCAGCAAGCAAAGAGGCCTATTATCACCTCTTGCATAATTCCTGGTCCACCTCTCAGCTTCAAGATACCTGTACCACACCACTATACAACTGTTAAGCACTAGGCATATAGGCATCTATGTCTGATCATTACTGAACTACACCAAGACCTTGGTAATATAGGTATCTATGTCTGACCATTACTGAACTAGTCCAAGCCCTTGGACATCTATGTCTGATCATTACTGAACTAGTCCAAGCCCATAGGCATCTATGTCTGATCATTACTGAACTAGTCCAAGCCCTTGGCAATATAGGCATCTATGTCTGATCATTACTGAACTACACCAAGACCTTGGTAATATAGGCATCCATGTCTGATCATTACTGAACTAGTCCATGACCTTGGCAATATAGGCATCTATGTCTGATCATTACTGAACTAGTCCATGACCTTGGTAATATAGGTATCTATGTCTGATCATTACTGAACTACACCAAGACCTTGATAACATAGGCATCCATATCTGATCATTACTGAACTAGTCAAAGACCTTGGTAATATTGGTATCTATGTCTGACCATTATTGAACTAGTCCAAGACCTTGGTAATATAGGCATCTATGTCTGATCATTACTGAACTAGTCAAAAAACCTTGGTAATATAGGCATCTATGTCTGATCATTACTAAACTAGTTAAAGACCTTGGTAATATTGGTATCTATGTCTGACCATTATTGAACTAGTCCAAGACCTTGGTAATATAGGCATCTATGTCAGATCATTACTGAACTAGTCCAAAAACCTTGGTAATATAGGCATCCATATCTGATCATTACTGAACTAGTCAAAGACCTTGGTAATATTGGTATCTATGTCTGACCATTATTGAACTAGTCCAAGACCTTGCTAATATAGGCATCTATGTCTGATCATTACTGAACTAGTCCAAGATCTTGGTAATATAGGCATCTATGTCTGATCATTACTGAACTAGTCCAAGACCTTGGTAACATAGGCATCTATGTCTGATCAAATCAATCTGAAATATCACTTTGTGAATAGTAATAAGATCAGCCTATTACTTTTAATTGATTGCAACAATACAAGAAACATTTCCACAAATCAGAGATCAAAACAGTGCTTATAATTATGTTCTCACAGAAACATGTGTGGACATAGACATAATGGTAAATTGATACTTTCTATGTTTGAATACAATAAAAACAAATAACATTAATGATGATAACACTGAAACTGAACTGAAAGATAGAACTAAAAGATGAACTTTACTTGACAATCATTCTTAAATGGTATTTATTTCTTAAAGTGCTATTGCAAGTAAACATTACTAATATTTTCACAAATAAAGAAATCAAATAGTTTTCTATAGTGTAGTGTGAGAACATGTTTTGGTAAATCAAATCTAAGAAAATGACTTTGTAATTACTTTAAGATGTTGATTCAAATTTCCAGATACTAATTATTGTTCTCAATGATAAAACTAGCAAGATATCATACATCTAAGTTTCATTTACCAGTTTTGATTCTGAATTTGTATTCAACAAATGGGGACAAATTCATTCAGTATTTTCTAGAATAAGAAAGAAGGGGATCGACACTTAACCCTGCATTATAAGTGGGTTTGCAAGTTATCTGGGCAAAAAATATTGAGGGAGAGGTAAAAGCAAAATATTGCTTACTACAATGATAGTTGCCCTGAGGTAATCAAATACAAATATTGAAAAACAAATGTAATTGTAAAGGAACTATAGCCTCATTATAACACAGTAACATGGAATCATACGAGTGGACTACATTATAAGTGAGGTTGCCCTATATTGCAGCATTTTACAAATAAGAGTAAAGGATTCATATAGACTTGGCAAAACAATATTCCAGAGCCTTACCAGGCCAAAAAAGCCTATCAATTTTTTAAAATAAATTTTAATTGCAACTCGCCATTATGAGTATCAAAACATCTGCTTGGTAGGTTTATTTATTTTCAGAATGAATTGTGATTAGTCATGAAGTTTAATGACCACAGAATTTCAGCTTGACGAACATCATATTTGGTCATAAACTGAACAAGACTGCATGAAGCAGTAGATATTGTATTTCCTCTGGTCTGTTGGTGGTGGGTGAGTACTATTTACTAACATAAAATGATCATTAGTTTCATTACAGCTGAAACACTTACAAGCGAAAAAGATGCACTAAAGAATTATTAAATGTTTCCTGACAGTTTGATAGTGGGAATTTTGTTTGGGCAGAACAGGAAGAAGTGGGAGTTGAACATAAAAATGTTGGAGGAAAGCAAGACACACACACACACACACACACACACACACACATATATATACACCACTCCCTCGATAACTCGCACCCCGATAACTCGCAAACCCGCTTATAACGCTGTGTCCGGCATGGCTCCCGAGTTTTTACCAAAGAAAATATATTTTAACATGTGTTGAACATGACAAAAGTCGTGATAAGAAATGGTAAATTGAACTTTGATGCATAGCTCGTTTTTATCATTGAAAATGGTGACCATTGCCTGTAAAGACAGAATCCATATTGTAAAATTTGCAACTTCTAATAAGATATCACATTTTATGTTAGTTTTTTTTTTTTTAAATAGAGAAATAGTTGTCAATACACTGTAAATAAACAACGATCAACGAAAAATTCTGGTAAATGCTAACATGTGGCAACAGAGAATGAAATAAACACCAATTAAATATCTTTCAAAGTGAAATTCACTTTATAATCCTTTAATTTCGCCTCAACACTATAATCACAATATAACTATTCTCTTATATGAAAACATGAAAAGAGTCAGTCGACCATCACATCAAAACCCGAAACCCGTGAGGATTTCCGTGAGAACCTAATTAAATGCTGGCTTTGTTTCCATCAACAGCTTGGGGAAGTGTTTGTTGCAATAAAAGATTCAATTATAAAAGACCTGTGTTGTTTTAACACTTTGAATATGTCTTTTGTATCAAATCAAACAACGTAAGTACAATAAAATAAAGTTTAAAGACATACCAATAGGAGCATAAGTTTTTGTATTCATTGCCGTTCTCAAATTTCATTTTATTTTACCAATTAAAAATGTTTTCACATTTTTATGTATTAACATTAAAATATGTAATATCAGTAATGTATCCTAATAATTTGTAAATGTGACCATATAGAGCAAAGGAATTAAGCGAAAGGTGTACTCAGTGACTGATTGTTTGTTTTGTTTGTTTTGTTGGGCTTAATGCCATTTTTCACCACATGATAGGTTATTCATGGCGGCCAGTATTAATGGTGGAGGAAGAAACCAGGAAAGCACTGGAAAGAACCACCGACTCACGAGAAGCTACTGGCAAGCTTTCTCACATATCCAAATTGAATTCGAATTCGATGAATCCTAGACTCGAACTCACGAAGACGGAGGTGAGATGGCAGTGATCCGTAACGGATATCGCTTTAGACCACTAGGCCACTCGGGGCCCCCTCAGTGACTGAAAAGCTGTGCATCATAGACAGGGTTCATAATGCTGAATCCAGATCAAAAATTTTCAATGAACTAACAATTGATGAGTTGACATTTAGAGGTTGGCTTAAGGATGAGCCAAAACTTCGAAATTACTTACACGATGTTGATTCAGATGACGGGATGAAACGAAAACGAGCAAGGACTGCAAATTTTAATGAATTACATGATGTTGTGTATGCATGGTTCACATAGCAACGTGTCACAAACCGCATGTGATATTGTATTCTAATATAAGTTGTTTTAAATTCTGAGACTCATTAAATTCTGAGACCCATTAAATTCATGTTGGTAATGGTTAACCCATGTGAATTTACTTTTTTCCTTCCATTTTACTTCTACCGCATTAAATTTCTACACATCGTTTGATCGACATTGTTTTCTCGAAATGTGTCGATCTTTTGTATTTAAAAAACGTCTACTTTGGATCAAACAATAAAACTAGAATCTATACCATTCACAACAAAATTTATTGATGTATTACACGTGTGAAGTCATACATGTGCTAAGCAAACGGAAACCATGTGGAATAATGTTTTGATGATCTCTTCAATATGCTGTAAGTTATCCTGAAATTAATGTTACTCAGTGAGGAAAAAAATTAAAAGTATATCGATATGAAGAGATATTTATTCACTTTTAATATTAGCATGATTATTAATTGAGTATTCAACACTGTAACATGCCAAGCCACCCCCACCACCCTTTTGCCGCTACGTCGAGCCCATTGTTAGTTTTGTTGTTTGTTATAGGTCCCTCGATAACTCGCACCCTCGCTTATATCGCGGTCGATGCTTTTGGACCCCAATGAGAGCAAATTAACATCTTTCAGATTATAGTGTTCGTCTAAATTTCTTTGTTGCCAATTAAACTTTACTGTAACTCTTCGTAAACACTGAAGAAATCATCAGTATATGAAAAACTCCTTTCTTTAACACTACCAACATGCTAGTGCATCTATTTTATAGAAAGAGGGATTTTCTTAAGATAAGTTATAACCACCCACTTAATAGCTTCATTACAACAGTCCACTGATAGGATTGAAAAATGTAAGGTTTTATTATTTGTCTACAAACCTGTAGTAACATTAGGCATTGGTTAAATATTATTTGTTTCACTGTATTTCTTTTTTTCATATTTTCATAAAAATTAGTGAACTCAGAATATAACCTTGACCAAACACTGTCTCTTGAATTCCACAATATAACCTTAACCAAACACTGTCTCTTGAATTCCACAACATAGCATTGTCCCATATGTTTCTGACCTACATTTTAAAGCTAAATCTTCAATAAGGTAATATTTAGACTCTACTTTCTATGATTTGTATATTTTACTGAATATACATGCCTAATGGTTTATGAAAGAAAAGATGATCTAATAAAGTGGTACTTCCATGACATAGCAATATCTGCCATTAGCCTATTTCTCCATGACAGATGGTTCCAAACTGATTTTTATGAAGAAAATAATGTACACATTGCAGTTAAAATATTCATGTTATTGATTCCTTTCTTAAAACACTAATTACTATTTTCAAAAGTTTAAGTTTTGAATCACAATTTAGTATGTTTTTATCATCACTGGATAACTTGTGGAAATTGTGTAGTGATAGTTGTTAACTTAGGAAAGGGTTAATGGTCAATCAACTATAAAAACACATATCTATGAAACTGAAAAAGTTTGTTTGTCAGCACAATTGATATCAACACAAACTATCTGATGGTTACATTTTGGTTACATGGTGAAGCCTACATTTTGCCTTGCAAGCCATAACACTGGAACTAATCTGACTAAGGTGAGGGAGCATTTCAAAAAGGACATTCATTCAATGTTCTAACAAAAATCAGTGCAAAGTCATTTTTTGCTTTTCTAACAGAATAAGGCAAAGTTTATATATTTTAGGTAACTTAGTTGACAACTTTGCCTGGTAGAATGACCCCTGCAAATTTGTGTGGAGGTACTAAAATTGAGGACTTTTCCTGGACAAAACCTATTTTGGTCAAATTTGAGTATTTTTCAAGGATTAGTATAAAATTAAAGGACTTATCCAGATATGTGTTAACTTTGTATTACTGTTAAATAATGAAATGTAACCCATTATCACACCAGCCTTAAAAAAAAGACTGCTTTATACTTAAATGCCATAGAGTTAAACCATATTAATATTGTGTACAGGAAAGAAATTTAAAGCAGCAGATCATACTTAAAAGTAAATTACAAGTGGAAACTATTTAACATTAAATAAGTGATCATCCTTTTATAGTTCAAGAATATGTTTCGGAGTACTTGCATAATTTTTATTTACAGTATACAATTCATGATGTGTTTGGAAATTAAATGTGAAACAACTGTTTTTGCATACGTGGAGAAATGTCTTCTGTCTCAGGATAAGACTTCAAACTTACAGCATATCCATTCACGGCAGCAATGACAGGTTTCTTGCAATGTGTGAGTGAATTCCAATGACTGAGAAAATTACCACCATACACCTCAGAAAATTCTTTCTGTGACATCTCTTTGATATCTGCTCCAGCTGAAATAAAATATACAACAAGGATCTCACATGAGCAACCATTAGTCATTAAATTTATGAAAAATTTTAAATTGGAATTTGCAAGGTGTATATAATATTATTCAAAGAGTTTTATTAGCCTTTTCTGTCTCAAGAACATGAACAAGTTTCTATTTATAATGGCTGTGAAGATACCAGATTTCTTGATGACAAGTTGTTACAAGTGACATACAATTTTTATGACATAAAGTTATTGCCATCTTTTTCTGTTTGTTTTCAGACCACATAATTTTTGGCTGAAAATATCATTAAAATGCTTTATAAATTTTGGACATTGAAATTTTTGTTACAATTCTAAGAAGATATGCTCTGTTGTTTTCAAGAAAGGTCTGAGCGTGTTTGCTGGTAATTTAACTTGGACAAAATTCATTTGGTCAACAATAAATATTTAATATGATCATTAACTACCATGATATAAGTTTATATTTAAGTTATGTGCACTGATTGATACCAATCCCTCGACTTCAGAACACAATTTTTGCATTCCCCAAATTGTACAAGGCTGCTTGGGAATGTGGCAGGTATACACTAAGCACAAGAACTATGTATGGTCTAGATAAATTTGCAATTTATTTACTTTTCTCCTAAAACTAAACTTGGGTATTTGTTGTATTTCTCATATGATGATGTTTTCAAAGGTAATCTGCACTAAAACTAAAGCTTTCATGTGCACAACATAATTACAAAATCAATAAAAATGAATGTTAACAGCTTGTTGCATATTCAAGGTCTACCTTTATTTTTTTGTTCTGTACTCAAGAGGTTGCAATTACAGTTTAACTGACTCGTGTAAAAGCTTGAAAAAAATTGTAGGGACATGTTACAGAGCAAAATACTGTCAACGTTTACCACCAATTGTGTTAAAGTTATTGTATATCTATTAGTTCATGTAAATTCCAAGTCTTACAGGTCTATTCTTGGATGTGTTTTTGCATGATTCATTTTAATATCTAAAAACAATTGCTGAATGTATGAAAATCTCACATCATTTTTTCCCAGCTTGATCCAGTTCACAAAAAAGTTAATATTTATCAGCACAGACATCATCACACAAAAATCCACTTGTTGCATGTGCAAGTCTTGACTTCAATTAAAGACAACAAATTGGTATAATTTCTATTTTAGTTAGAAATCATGATTCCCTATTTTATCTCATTAAACACTACATCATAGAGTCAGTAACGATTAGTAAATTCAAAATATACATGCAACAAAACAAACCCATTATCCTTGTGGTTATGATGTACCAAGATTAAGCCTAGTAATTAATGTTCCACAGCTTCTTCACTTCTTTCCTTTATAAACAACTAAACAACAGTTCATGATGAACATTGTTTGTGGATACTAAATGTTTGTTACATTCAGTCTGCTTTTAATAAACTCCAGGTAGCTAATAACAAAAAATAAGTACCTTTTAAATTCTAAACATACCTTTAAAAGAAATTCCACAAGTTATATTATCAACAACTATCAAAAAGTCACCCTGAAATCGCTGATAAGAATAATAACAAATGAACAAAATCTGAGCTACCCATTAATAGAAAATGAAATATCACAGAAGGAAAAGAAAAAAGTAGAGAACCAAATCAAAAAGTTTATGTTTATATAAAGAATATCACACTAACTTAAACTGGTATATTGCTTCTTTTTTTGTTAGTTAACCTTCCTAAGTAAGGGTAAAAATGTTTAGGTGTAATAAGCCAATTTTGTAAACAATAGAAATTGTACAATGAATTAACATGAAAAAATAGAGATAATACATGGAATTAACATAAAAAAATAGATTGTACATGGAATTAACATGAAAAATTAGAGATTGTACATGGAATTGACATGAACAAATAGAGATTGTACATGGAATTAACATGAAAAAATAGAAATTGTACATGGAATTAACATGAAAATTTAGAGATTTTACATGGAATTATTATGAAAAATTAGAGATTGTACATGGAATTTACATGAAAAATTAGAGATATAACCTACAGTATTACATGTATCAGCTTCTTTTGATGGGATTATCTTCCAAGTGTGTATTTATGTGTGTGTGCATATATATATATATATATATATATATATATATATATACATACACACACACACACACACACTGCAGCAAGCTAAGAATTTGACCATACCTGCAAATGCTTTCTCTGAACCAGTTAAAACTATGCAACCAACATCTTTATCTGTTTCAAAGGCATCCAGTGCACTTTTTAAATCCTTCATCAATCCATCACATAATGCATTTAAGGCTCTTGGGCGGTTCAGTTTTATTAGTCCAACATTCTTCTTTTCTCCTTTCTTTTCTGCAATGATGTATTCATAATTGCCTGCAAGAAATAAAATACTATTTTTTTAAGAGTGTTGATTAAACAAAAAGTCTTCCTAAAAATGCTGAGAATACTTAAAATTAGGAATTCAAACACCATTTCTTGCATACTCATTAAAAACAATGTTGTCTGTAGCCTAATTCTTCAGACAACCTATTTCAAGACACCCATAATTCTTTCTCTAAATTTGTTTGTGTACTGAAAATACATAGTTGGTAATTTTATTCTTGACCCTAATTTTCAACAACCTGCAAAATAATATCAGTTACATCATGCAGGTAACTTAATCAAATACTGCATTCTCTATTTGAAAAACAAAAACTACGAAAACATTTGCTGCCTATTACAGGCTAATCAACCAGTTTCTGGTCTAGTATAAATGTCTGAAAATCAAGATTTATATTTAACACAGCTTTTAAAACTCGATATCAATTCATGTACATAATTAAAAACAGCATTTGTATTGCTTACAATAACAAGGTCCATTTAATGAATCCATCATTTCCCAAAAAGGGAGGGGGATAAATTTATCAAACTGGTTTGCTAAAATTGTAAATTCCTAATACCATTTATTTAAATGTTAAAAACCAATTGAATCCATCCTATGTAAATCAGATCAGAATTCTTTAAGATGGTAGGTACCTCATAGTTTGCATTTACTGTTAATGCCTTTTTTAATATTCATAAAATGCATTAAAAGCACTCATTAATTCTATATGCTTCTTTATACAATTGATATAGAGAGTCACTCAAATAAAACAATCATGCATAACAGATTACTGAATTAACATAAAATTTAGCCTTAACACACTTCTGATATAAATAATTTCGTAACAATTCCATTTTAATCAGTTGAGTTAATCTGTCATTGGTTGAGCATTGGGGCTAGATGAAGTCAATCCTGCGCTGCTCTTCAATGATGGGTCCTCATGTGGCTGATGAGTCTAATATGAGATGCACATGTCCTGGAGCAGTGTGGACACTGTAGGCATGGGTTGGTTCTTGACCATGAGGCCTTCTTGAGTTACCTGGTGTCTGCAATTTGTGTTCTATGGCATCCTTCAAGGTTTTCACCCACTATGAACAGCTACACGCCAGCCAGATCTATCCTTGGCATAGGACTCGAGGGCTGTTGTAGATATTGAGCAGCATCTCAGATTGTCCTTGATGGAGTCTGTGAATCTCTTCTTCAGGCAACCAATTTTTCTGTGCCCACTAGATTGAACTCCATAAAAAATCTGATGTGGCATTTGAGACTCCTCCATATGGATGACATGACCCATCCACCAGAGTTGGGCTCTCATGACCATTGCTTTGATGCTGGTTAAGACTGCTCTGTCCAGCACTTCTAGGTTTGTCACTCTATCTTACCAGCTGATGCCCATAATCCAGCACAGGGATTTCATTCAATACTGTTTCTCTAAAAGGGTATGAGTCTATTAATGTTACTCTATTATATTTATCATTTAAAGATGTTTCTGCTTCTACATTCAAGCATGGGAAATTCCACTGAAGAAATATTCTTGGAGGAAAAGAAACTAATGCTAATATATGTCTTTAATAATGTGGAAAAGTCTAAAGGCAAAGGCTGGTTGTACCTTGAAAGTCTTTTATTTGATTGCATATGCTGTGGTGTTAGTATTGTCACAAGGCCATATACAGTTATGGAAAATAACACTACATGTGCATCTGTCTGTTGGAGTTTCCTAGCCAAGCCTAACAGCATCTTTCACATTCTTGAGTGACCTGAATAATCACAGATCAGAAACCCAAATGTCTGGAATTTCCCTGAATTTGTTGCATTTCTCTCAGGGGTGGGGTAATGCAAATGGGCAGACACATTATAACTGTCATCTGAAGACAGTATATCCTCCCCACTTCCAGCTATGGTCAAAAACTCAATTTTTGTACTGCTTATGCTAGTACTCTAAGGTGCATACTCACAATTTACATACTACATGTATTTATGCTACACTTTGTTTCCATGGTAATATAAAAATATACTGAATATGGAAATTCTGAGTAACAAAAGACACTTCTACACAGAGTTGCTTGACATGTGTACCAAACTGGGTTAAAATAACTGGTTTGAGAGTTATGATCCTTAAATGAATATGTTTATAGACTGATACATAGACAAACATACTGATGTAGTGATAACTATATTTCTCTTTATTACATACTGGGATGATACCAAATCCCATCGAGATTCAGTCATCTATATCCCCTGCCATGCCAAAATGTCTGGAAGTAGATGGAATGACTTTACAGATATTTTATATAAAGAAAGTTTGTATTTGCAAAGTAAACAGAAGTGATAGGCATCACAGGCCATCTTCCAGAAATAAAGTGTGAATGGTGGAAGGATGATGAACAAATAAACAAAAAATGTTACAAATATTTAAACTAAAGAATTCTGAATAGCAAAAGGAATGCTGACATCACTATTCTAATATGTGTAATAAATTGTGTTGAGCAACATGTATCTTTAAACAGTTAGTTTGCACTGGAAACAACTGAGTAGAAAATGGACTGATGGTGGACAAATGGACCATACACAAAAAAAAAAAAGAAACTAAGGAACCATGATAGCTAAAGGAATATCTCAACCATTGGTATTAATATTCATCTCAACCATGGGTACTAATATTAATCTCAACCATGGGTATTAATATTCATCTCAACCATGGGTACTAATATTCATCTCAACCATGGGTACTAATATTCACTTAGATATCTTTAATTGGTTTTGGAGTTGTGCTCTGACAAAAAAGTGTGAATAATGAATGGATTGACATATACATGATGAAAATGTCAAATAAATATTGAAAATGAAGAATTGTGAAAAGCAAAAGACAACATGTATACCAATAGTCCAACTAAGTATAAATGAACTCACTGACATGTATATCACCCTAATCTGTGCATGTTTTTAACATGATTATTCTCTATGACCAACAGAAACATGTTTCTCTAATGATCTTTGGAGCTACATCAGAATGTTTCCTATATATTTACAAATGTCCAACAGTAATATTGTAAACAGTCCAATAAACATTTAATTAACAAGCTATACACTCAAAATTCACCTTTTTTGAATTTAGAAAAAAGAAAATTCATTTAAAAATGGGACAGAGGACAAACCTTATTGCATATTTAATCATATATCTAACCTACAAAGTTTAACAAAAATGTGATGTGGGAAAGAAATAATAATTAACTGATTTCTCAAAATACATCCTCTTTGAAAAGCATTTCAAGAAATGTCTCCAAAACTGAGAGGAAAAAAAGTAAGACCTTATTTTACATCTACAACAAGACTATGTCTGGCCTGCAATGTTTCTTTAAGGCCTGCATGTGTAGCCCATTTTTTTAAAAGTGTTCTAAGAAATGTCAGAAACAACAGGCCAGAGGGAAAATGGGAGATCTTACTGTGTAGTTACATCAACCA
Organism: Potamilus streckersoni; assembly: GCA_016746295.1. Taxonomy (NCBI): domain Eukaryota; kingdom Metazoa; phylum Mollusca; class Bivalvia; order Unionida; family Unionidae; genus Potamilus; species Potamilus streckersoni. The sequence goes on from JAEAOA010001951.1 coordinate 7,399,268, forward strand.
CATACACAGCCAAAAAGATTTAAAAATTTCATCGCATTTGATAAAAGATAAGCACTAAAAATGAACTAAATTCCCAAATACCCCTTTCTGATAAATTTTTCAGAGATGTCCCAGAAATGAGTCAGCAAAAAAGTAAACCCTTGTCACACATATAATCAATCACTTATATAGCATTCAAAGTCTGTGTGGTAGAAGAAGTATTTGTGGACTCTTTTTAAACAAAGTTTCAATAAATTTCCAAAAGAATGAGCAAGGGGGAAAAAGCAAAACCTTATTGTGCATCTAAGCCAACCATGAATCTAATCTACTTAGCTTAATTAAAGTCTTCCAAGAAGTGTTGCAAGAAAAGTAACTGCATGCATAATGCCATTGAGACAGATGGACAGAATAATGCATTGGGGGCAGAAATATCTGTACCTTCAAAAATGACCATGATGTATAAAATGCCCATCTCAATTGAATCTCCATTCTTTCAATAGATGTAGATCCTAACAAAGGAAAAAATCCACTCTGCAATCATTGGGATGTGCATTTGTAAACCATCTGCCATCAACCTGCAAAAAGGTAGACCACTCTAGTGTTTATCTGATGGACCTGATGTACAGTGTGGTGCAAAAAGTATCAAAAAGTGAAAATCTTTAGTCACATGTCACAATCATAGGAGTCAAAGAAAGTAACAAACTTGCCTCAATTACCACACACAGAGAAAAATGAGTTTGCAAATTATTTTGTTACAATGTATTTTATGAGTTCAATTATTTTTATTATTAGAATAATTTATCTATTATCAAACAACTTCAAAATTATTATTTCATATTACATGAGTGTGCTTTCTTCAAAACATCATTTATAAGAAAATGATTGTCAAAGATTAATAACACTTCTGATGGTCTCTTAAGTGCATTTTTATTTCAGCAAAACAAATATAAAATGTAAGTGTATTTTAGGATTTTGTTAATGAAAATATATGTCTGCACATTTTTTAAGTTCATAAATTTTCATAAAATAAAAGGTTGAGGGCTACACAAAGTTTGAAGAATACAAGAAAATATTAATCATTTTAAAAGAACAATCTGAGATCTGTTTTGAAAAATCAGCATGACTAATTGGATATCATCTTTTCTTGTAACAATTATGCAATTTCTAAATTTTTCAGAGTTGAATAGTGAATACTTCATTTTGCAATGTTCAATGCAAATTTTGTAATTTTTGGATATAAAGTATTATCATAGTAATTTGTAACATCGCAAAATTGGATCCAAGCAACAGAAACTATGTAACAAAAAATGATTCAATTCATTGAAATATTTTTTTTAATACCCATTTTATTTGTTACAATGGTTTCCTGTAAAACAGTCCTCTGTAATAGATATGCATAATGATAATTAGTTCTTAACTGATGATGCTTCTTTATGGCACTGCTATTAAACACAATTAAATAGTTTACATCATTAATTTTTTAATTCAATTTTTAATTAGCTAAAAAATTATGCATACCATCATCATCATCATCATCATTATTCATGAAGATGACAAGAAAATGGCACAGTATTTAAACTTTTTATCAACAATAAAATATCCATACCAACTTTTGTAATGGAGTATGGTGGAATTAAAATAAATGATTTTTTCCAAAGATAATGTCCTCAAAAAAGACCGCTCAGGTGGCCAAATGGTTAGAGCATCTGCCTCAGGTGTGAGAGGTCGCAGGTTCGAACCCTGGCCAAGTCATACCAGAGACTTTAAAAAAATGGCTAAGTATTAAGAGGTTAGTGTTATGACTGGTTGGCCTGGTGTTAGGATAATGTGACTGGTTGGGACATCATGCTGCATATCTGTGGCATGATGACCAGTGCTAGACATCACTATAAACTGTCCCACTGAAGACATTGTAGCGATATGACTAAAAATTTTTTAAAGATACACTAAAAATCTAAATCACTCTCACAGACAGTGTCCTCAAAAAGACCATTGATTACTAATTGACTATACAGGTAACTCAAATGCAAATAAACATTTTTCATTCTCCATGACCTTACCATTGAAGTTTTTAAATCAAAATTGTTTGGGTTCTTCTTCATCCCAAGTGAAAGCCATTCACAAGGTTTGGTAACTGTAGACAACCTAAGTCATTGTTTAGAATTAAAATTGGTAACAGACATAGGGACAATCTCACAATATGCTTCACATTATGGTGGGTGTAGACAAATCATGAAAATTAAAAAAATCTGTGGTTTTGTTTGTTTTTTTTAAATTTGCAATAAAGAAATAGCTGAATGAGGTTACAACCAATGTTTTTATCTGAATCAAAATCTCTGTAGAAACAATAAAAATGCAAAATGTTTTTCATAGATCTTCTTATAAAATGGAGACAGAATATATTAATACCCTCTTATTAGAAGTAAAATGTTGAGGTTTTATTTTTCTAGACAAAGTTCCATTCACTGGGATTGGGAGAGAGGGAATACACACAACAATTTCTAAACTTCTATATTAAAAGAGTTTCTAACCCAAACATACAAAATTTGTATAGTTTATAGTAATAAAAGGTGATTATATATATATATATATATATATATATATATATATATATATATATATATATATATATATATATATATATATATATATATATATATATGAATGATGAAAATTGATATAATTATTTTCATAACAATTTCCAATATTTCTTGTCTTGCATAATAGTAACTCATATTATTTTACTTTAACAGAATGCACACATTTGCAATGCTGAAGCATTTTTCTGTTTTGAAGATATTTTGTTATTTTAACAAGAGTTCCATGAATTGCAAATCATGTCACCTCAATATTAAATAATTCTCCAATATAGATAACTGACAGAAACCATTTTATTCTTTCAGTCACAGTGACCATGCCATTCTACCTTGTATCTGCTATACATAGTCCACAATTCAGCTGCTGATTCTGCTAACTCAACTTTTCAAGTATTGGGTAGTAAGCAATGAAATTTAACTATTGGGTAGTAAGCAATGAAATTTAACTTAAGCAATGAAATTTAACTATTGGGTAGTAAGCAATGAAATTTAACTATTGGGTAGTAAGCAATGAAATTTAACTATTGGGTAGTAAACAATGAAATTTAACTATTGGGTATTAAGTAATGAAATTTTAAAAAAACAAAGCTTCATCTTGTTCTTACTAACGTCAAGTACACTTACAATATCTTGTACTAAAAATACCATTGACAAGAGAACGGGTCCTGAGTAATCTCCGAGAAATTCTATGTACTGTTTATATTGGACAATAATTGGGAGAGAAAGAAACTGGTAAGGACACATCAAATGTCTGGGTCAAGTGGGTTATTCCTAATATATTCCTGTTTAATCTTGTGAGGATGATTGTATATGAAACTCTCATTGTCTGAAATACAAAGCTCAATGTGTGTGCAAATGATTAGTTTTAAGTTCAGTACTACATAATGATGATATTAATGCACAGTGTAGCATACAAAAATATCTTATCACACTAATTTTGACTAGAGTCCCTCATAAGGAAATAAAGCCCTCCTTGCTAAAAAGAATTTCAGGAATTTAAGATAAGACCTTTTCTTCCTTTTACCTGAGTAAATAAGATACGACTATCCATGTAGGAGATTCAATGATAATCCAATAGGATCAAGATGGTCACTGTGGTAATAGTGAGACTTTCTGAATGTCCATTGTGGTGTCCATGATAGACATCAGATTTATCCCATTTCATTTCCGACAAATCAGACATCATAACAAGCCTTTAAGTGAAAACCATATGTTGATATGAAAATCCATTCAGGTGGAGTATGATACAAATTTTCAAGATGGCCATATGGGATGTCTAAATAGCACTAAATAATAATAATAATAATAATAATAATAATAATAATAATAATAATAATAATAATAATAATAATAATAATAAATAATACTTCTACTAATAATAATAATGATAATAATAATAATAATAATAATAATAATAATGATAATAATAATAATAATTATTATTTTATTTAAAGAGGGTAACTGTGTGTGTGTCAATTAGCTAAGAACTAATCTACCTTAAGGCTCTCATACAAAGGAATTTTTTTTTAGCTGCATCTCTGAATCCCTGGATATATTGAATTTGGAATACTATTCCAGAGCAAAGTTCCAGAGTATTGGAAACTTTTTAAAAATAATTCCTTATTTGGTTTGGAAATTTTATACTGTTTGGTTGACATGGATCGCAGGTGGGAGAGTATTGCCAGGTAGCTTATACTGGAATAATGATTGTAAATATTCAGGAGCACTATAATTGGATATACTGTACATTAATTTGGCTTTTATCAAACAGATTCGGTCTAGGTAATATTTTTAACTTACCAGCTAAAAGTGCTTTCTTTCTTAACTGATATTAACCCAAATGCATTTTTTTTGAAGATGTGCCAGCTTTGCTAAGTTTTTATCATTTGAATTACCCCATACTGCATTACAATTGTCTAAATAGGGATGTATGTAACTGTTATAAAATAATTTTCTTTGCCTTTTGGGGAGAAAATGTTTTATCCTACTGAGAAGCCATATCTTGGATTGACATTTTTACTGATATGTTTGATATATTCAGTCTATATGTTATTATCTACCAAAACATCAAGTAGACTATCATGACAGACCATTTCCAACTTTTATCCTTCCATGTCAAACAGTTCATCACCATCAAGATTTGTCCTTTTTTGCCATGTTGAGATAAATAATATTTTAGTTTTGTCAGAATTTACCTCCATGCCATTGCATGAGCACCAGTTGTTCAGTTTGTTTAACCCTTTACCTCATAACAAGTGCCTTTTGGCACTCTACAGCATTCGCATACAAGCACCTTTTAGCAAGTAGGTAAACAGCAGCCATTTTGAGCTGGTTTTCATAGTGCCACCTTCAGGGAAAACCCCCTATTAGATATTACATTCATTAGTGAGAATGACCATTACATCAGATCATGTGGTCACTGTTTATGCTCTGGTCAAAATCTGCTATTTAAAGAGTAAGTAGGTTGTAACTCTGTTGTATTCTCCATTGGACAATATGGCAGTCTCTGATATCATTCAGTGCTTGTTTGAGTTGAATCTCAACTATGAAAGCTTCAATAACTTAGGTAAAAGCTCTGTTATTGATGTAGGAAGCCATTAGTTTTATAAATTATCAAATTCAACTGATTTAGTGATGTAGATGCAGGCAAAGAACTTGTAAATTTTGAGTATGAGAAATTGCAGCTACGGTTGATCACACAGCTTCACTGACTTGATAGTAAACAAGTTCTCTTGAGATTTTAAACCACATACAAAATTCTTTTGTGAAAATTAATTATACAGCTGTAATGACAACATTTTACTCTTAAATCTTTCTATACATAAGTACAAAAAATGTAAAATGGTTAAAATTTCTGCTAAACCTAACATACACTTCACCGCTTAACATGCCTATGTGTAGCACCCTGCACTGGGTAACTTTGCTACATGCCTATCAAAGGGCTAAAAAGCCATACATTCTATGAGGGTAAGGGATAAGGCATTCTATAAAGAAATTTGTTTTGGCTGTCTGACAATGTTATGTCATCTACATATAGATCTGCAGATGATATTAAGTCCCTTAGTAAAAGTGGTAGGTCAATAATAAATAAAAAAAAATAGTAATGGACCTAAAATTGAGCCTTGTGGTACTCCATATCTAATTGTTCCAGATTCAGACAGAACATTATTTATATAAATATGTTGTGTTTTATCCCTTAAGCATGAACTAAACCATCTAACTGTGCATTGGTAGATTTTCAGTTTTTTCAAAAGGATTTCATGATCCACCATGTCAAAAGCTTTCCTGAAATCTGCAAATACAGATTTTGTTATCCTACCTTGGTAAAATGTTTGAAGCCATTTGTTAGGGAGATCAAGGCAGTCTCACATAAATGTTTCTGTCTAAAGCTTGACTAATTAGGGTATAACTGGGAGTGCTTGTTTAAATATGACATGAATGAGTCATGCATAAAATGACCCAAGATAATAAAGATGAAAGATCATCAGAGCTGACAAAGACAAAATAAAGTGCATCACAAACATATTGAATACAGTGCATCCAATGCCCATTAGGTATAAGACTGGCCAACAGAAATCTCATACTGATTTTAATTAGCTTAGGATACCAACTGAGAGCACATGGTTAATGATAACTGGAAGAAAATGTAAGACAAAACCTTCAGCAAAAATGCTGCTGCAGTTAGATTATTGACATAGCCTCCTGTTTGTTTGTACCCCCTACTGATTTTAAAAATGAAAAGCATCAAAGATATAAAAAAATCCACAAAACTTAGCCATTTCATTCACTGATTTATGATTTCTAATCCATCTATTGCCAAAGGATTCCTAATGCTGTTGAATTATTGGTGCTTCAATGCAAACTGAAGTTCCTGATATATACACAAAACAGATTACTCGTCCATTTCTGTTTACTAAAAAAGAATACATGTATTTAGGTTAAACTGTTGTCAGCATCCAATATTTGCTATGTCAGTGTTTCACTAATTTGCGCTTCAGAAGCCTCCAAACTTTTAATTGGACCCCTTGTTTTTATACCATAGGTTGTTTTTTTGCTGACCTCCCGCCCAGTTTTGACACAAAGATTTTTTTACTCTCAGTCTTGCAACCCTAGGGGATACACAGCATGTCAAATTTTAATATTTCTAAAACAAAATGAGCAAGTCAAGAGGAAAAGTTCTTGCATACATATGTTCAAAGAGATGCAAATAAAAAATTTATGGACTTATTGAGATTTTCAAAGTCAGTGATTTACATTCCATCTATTTTTCTAGAAAACATAGACTGGTCCAAGAAAATATGACAGCTGTATTGCTAAAGAAACTCACGATGGGATGGGGGTGGGGTTATAATGGACACTGGCACTTTGGGAATGGATTTATTAAATTTTGCAATATATATTCACTGTTCCAGCATCATTGTAAATCAGTCTCTGAGTCAGATTGTTGGCAAATATATTCTTGTTGACTAAAATAACCATGTCCTGAGTAATAAACAGGGTTATATCTGTGGACATGAGAACTGTAGAAAACCATGCTATAGTTTGATTCTATGACTCAAGGAAGAATAGTCCTTGAGTAATGAGTCACCCTTTATAAATAAAGCATTATTATTATTGTTATTATTATTATTATTATTATTATTATTACTGAGTAAAAACAGATGAAGGGACTTTTTGTTGCAAAAATATCAGTTCATGATGCAATTGAATGGAAGATATTTGTTTATATAAACAATTTACAGGTGAGAATAATAGCAACCTATTTTTGTGTATTTGTGTGTGTTTTTTTTAATTGACTCCACTTTGACCTGGTAGGGACCTTTAGTTCCCCCTTTTTTATTTTATTTTAGGAAAAGATCTTTTAATTATACCTTTGGTCAGGTTAGGTCAAATTACAGTGTGTGTGTTGGATTTTTAACAAAGTTTTAACAATTTTTCAGTCATCGCTATGATGTCTGCAGTGTGGCAGTTTATGGTGATGTCTAGCACTGGGGCATCGGGCCACAGACATGTAGCATGTCCCACCCAGTCAGATTATCCTGACACCAGGTTGACCAGTCATAACACTAACATCTTAATGCTGATCGACAAGCAAGGCAGCTGTTAGTACCATTTTTTGGTAAGTTTTTGGTATGACTAGGCTGGGGTTTGAACCCATGACCTCCCACATCTGAGTTGAATGCTCTAACCACTAAGCCACCAGACTGGTCTCAAATTACAGTAATGCAGATGTTTTTCTTGTTTAGTTACGGTGTCTATATTTGATGGCAGATCAGCATCCTTTGTATAAATTTTAAAGGTCTTCCTACCAAGATGCTTTCTGTAAAATTTTATCAAATTCTTTTCAGCAATTTTTGTGAGGATCTTATTTAAATGAGTTATTTAATTTGAGTAATGACAGCCCTATGTACACATCTAAAAACCATTCTTGCCAGGATGCTCTGGTAAATGAACATAAAATCACATGACAAAGTCACAATTTGAATTATCATATTAATTTTGGACAGGTAGGACCAAAATCCACAGCACATAAAGACGAAGTCTATTTGTACTATCAGTGATTACAATAAATGTATGGATTCACAAGGAAAGGAAAATTGCTTAGCATCTTAGTCCTGACAGCAAATATGACATTGAGGTCATTTAGACTTATTTAAAGTGTCTACTGGACAAGAAAATTGGAAACCAAACATATAAAACTGAAATTACTGAGGTTTATTTAAGGCTTCTGTTTGAATTAAGTGGTATCTTTTATTGGAATATACAAGTAAAATTCTGGTTTCAATCTCTAATTATATTTTAAACAATTATGTAAATAAAAGGAAATTCTTTTTTGGTGCTTAATGGCTTTACTTTCACTGGCTTCAAATAAGGGTAGACAAGCAACAACCACCATTTATTTAAGAAAATAAAAAAGTCAAAGTTTTTATCAAAGAAATCATTCCAAAATGGAAGGCATCACAAGCAAGAACATGAAATATAAACAGGAAAAAAAAAAATACCAACAACTGCAAAATTTTGAAAGGCACACACACATCATGTATGCATACTGCAATTAAAAGATTATATTTCCTTTTTCTCCTGGATTTTTTCCCCCTCTCTGTCTTTCAGAGATAAAAAGAATACCATTCTTTTTATCTAAATGACCTGAAGTGAGTCCTATGCTCATCACAAAAAGTTAACATTTTTCAAACAAGAGAAACATAAACATCTGATATGCTTTACCAAACTAACATGAATGGAGATCAGCCTTGGATCTTTTTGTTAGGGCTCGCGCTTGATGATAATCATTAAAAAAAAAAACCCAACCAGATATGGTCATGGTTTTTAAAAAGTTGTCGCCAAAAAAATCGCCTACCACAAAATTTTGTCGCCAATTTGCAAAAAGTGTCGCCAGAATAAATAGCGAATCTTTTTCCAAGTCTGTTAATGTAATAGGCTATAAAAACTGAAAAATACGGGATAGTTATTAGTACAATCAGTACAGCTATAATATTATTAAAAAAAATCATTACATGTTGATGACTATTTTACATCTGAAAAAAGACATTATCAAATGTAAAAATATCAAAATATCAACTTTGCTGAAATCTACAGCATCTAGCTCATTTTTTAATTAACCCCTCCCCCCAATTGTATGACTAACTTCACAATGTACATCTCACAGAATGTTATAGTTTTTTTCGACACCTAAACTTGGATCTCCATTCTCACCAATGAAACTCACAAGATTCAACACCTGGCATATCTGTACCATATATATATATATATATATATATATATATATATATATATATATATATATATATATATATATATATATATATATATAGGCATTAGTGATCATCATATCAATTCGGGGGAGGAAAAAAGTTATTGACCGAGTCAACATTGTTACATGCATATGCTAGTTAATGTGACCCGACAAAAGCACGCCATGACAAAGGCGCTTTGACATGCACTCTGCCAAAGATATAAATAACAAAAGACATCATTTTTAAAATAGTTTTCTGAGTACTTAGCCTATAGTTCTTCTATGTAAGACCAAATATTACAAATAATAAGAAATAATTGCAATTTTAACATATTCAAATGGCTCAACAAACAATTACTGAGTTAATTACTCTAAATGCTAATGTTGTATGGGAACCCTTTGTCTTTAGAAAATAATCGGGAATCAGTTAAATTTAATTTTAATTTTTTCATCTGAAAACATGAAAGTAAATTATTCTGATTGAGGGTTACAGTTAATTAGAATGGAATGAGAATAATGGTCTTGGCTTTGGATTTTTGAATACCACACACTGTTTACTTTAACTTAATTTATACCAGCATGGTTTTATCGTGTGCGCTTTTGTCGAGGTTGTTTAGCTTTGCGATCATAGGTCCGAACGCTATTGTGCATGTGCTTTTGATATGGAGCCTTATATGGTTTAACGCCATTTTCAGCACCAGATAGGTTATACCTGGCGGCCAGTATTAATGGTTGAGGAAGAACCCTAGAAATCCCCGGGAAGAACCACCGACCCACGAGAAGCTACTGGCAGGCTTTCTCACATTAACAATAAGAAATTATGGTGGGATATAAAATGAGGAAAATATTTATCATAAGTATGGTATCTTGAGACAAAATTAAAAAAAAAAACAACAACAAACAAATGTATACCCCTTTTAAACAATATTAGTGATCACAGAAAAGGTTTTATTTGTCAACCAATAACTCGTGTTTCACTCACGGTAACAGGTGGTGTCTTTGAAGTATGTTGCATAGGCTCAAGTCTAACATTTAGCTGTTGTATAAAATATGAAATGGGGGCACGTTGGGAGGGAAAGGCAAATAACGCACTCCACAGGGAGAAATGGCATGTCGTTTTGAAAATTTCACCTGTATTGGACCTGTAAAATCAGAGAATATTAGTGAAAATGCTGCTTAAATATAAAAACTTCCAGATGGCAGGTTCCAATCTGCGTATTTTCGGATTCAATCGTTGTAAAAAATAAATTATTCAATTATGCAAAACTTGCTTGTGTTGATATTTCTTGTTGCATAGTTTAAGTCTCTGCAGACATAACAGGATTGAGAGCAAAAGTAAAAGATCAATGAGCAGGACTGCCAGGAATAACATCAGGATCAGTGATCGTGTTCGATGAATTTGCATTAAATCCAAATGCTGTTAATTTTGTAAATTTACTCTTAGGCTGAGAAGATGAAAATGTAACGTCTGTTTATTGGTATATTTAAAAAAAAAAAAAACAGAAGGATTAGCCATCGTTCATTTACTTGTAGCTGCTTCCATTCTCGTTTTCATAAGTCAGTCGATGGTAGGTATCATAGCCTACAGTAAATAGGCCAGAGGTCCCCATTAGTGGATTATGTTGTAACATTGCAAGGTATATTGTTTGTCCTTAGGAACACTGGATTTGTTTAAGTGAGAATATAGGTCAGTGTACAAGTCTGAAATAAGTCTGCTTTTCTTTAATGGTCCCATTAAATTTCTCCACTCCAAATCCATGATTGTACGTACAAGTTAAACTGCCAAAAAGGCTGTCGCCAAAAAACTCGACAACTGGTATTTTTTTGTCGCCAATAATGAAAAAAGAAAGCAATTTGCGACATTGGCGAAGCCCAGGACGATTCCTGCCCAACAAAGCAGAGAAACCAAAAAATATTCCCCAAATTTCCATTTCCTACCTTTTACCACTGAACTGTATAAAAGTGTGGCATATTCAGTGATTATTGGACTCTCCCTAAACAACATGATTTTAAAAAACAATTGGATAGAAAACTATAATACCAAACAATACATAAAGCTGAAGGCGGAACAAAGTAAAGCCATTGGGATAGGGTTGCCAGATGGTATCCAAAAGGAGTACATGTCCTCCTTTTCCATGTTTTGTCCTCCCGTCCTCCCTTACCTACTGTAAGTCCTCCTTTTTGCTAAACAATTTTGAAGCTCTATCCAGCATTAAAAGAATATTTCTTAAGCCAAAGAACAACACCATACCTAATAAAAACATTTTTCGAAAACACAACTTCAGAAGCATATTTATGGTTCACACATTCTCTTATGTCTATTTACCAAACAAATTTGGCAAAAGTTGAAAAGGAACATAATTCCGTTCTGGAAATTTCAAAGATACTTCAATCCGTACTTCATATGCTTCGTAATCGAAGAAACAACAATTTTTTGCCACTAAGCGGAAGAGAACAGCTTCATGATAAAGCCGAGTCCATTTCCAACAAATTTTTCAGTGTTTACAAGGCTTGTGAAGATTACTTGATGGAATGGATGATACCCTTGGAAGATTTCAAATGTTTTGAGTGGATGACATCGCTGAAAGAGAACGAAAACCTAAAATATGATGATTTAGTTTCATGCATTGAGTTCTTGAGCATCAGAGGTGTAGAGATTCACGATGTTAAGCTACACGATCAATTTTGTAACTTGATTTTATTTATTAAATTAAAATCAGATGAAGATGAATCATATTATGATTTGAAGTTGCAGGAGCAGTGGACAATCTACTTCAAAAGTGTTAAAAACAGTGAACGTTTCTCAGATCTACTCAAGATCTGCGAGTTTTATTTTTGTATAAGCGCACATAACGCAAATGTGGAAAGAGTTTTTTCACTGATTAATATTCAGTGGAGCAAAGAGAGGAATAGACTAAGTGTGCAGTCAGTTAAATCTTTAATTCTTACTCAATACAACTTCAAAATCATGACATGTGAAGATCTGTATAATTATTTGTTAAAAAACCAAGAACTTCCTTCCAAAATTGGCAGCTCAGCTAAATATGATTAAAATAAAGTAAAATAATATAAAAAATTCATTTAATTTCTGAATGTCCTCCTTTTTTTTTTTTTTTTTTTACAGAAAATCCTCCTTTTTAGACCCATCTGCCCTCCTTTATCAAATTATCATCTGGCAACCCTACTACACTGGGATGAATGTAGATCAGTATAACTCCCCCACATGGCATCTGGTGCATTAACCAGCACACCCACAACTGAATATGCTAGAACTGTTCTAAAACCTACATCCCAAATGAAAAAAACTGAATAACTATTATCCATAATTATACACTTTTCATTTTCATAATTTTATTTTTATTTTAAAAGAATAATAGAAGAGAAACAAAAAAGACTCATAAAGGATTCCAAATAAGACAGTCCACTACAATACACTTATGGGTTAATAACACAAAACACAACAATGCACCACTTATTTTGACATACATGAAACAGATGAATACGAATATATAGATCCCTGGAAAGGATACCAAATGTGGTGACAAAACCAGACATAAGTTGTAATGCCTGATGAACTGCAATTGAGATGCAATTCAAGATGGCTGCCATGTATGGATAGTTCTAACACAGCTCCACACAATTCAATGAACCTTTTGTAAAAACTGGTGTTAAATATGCTAATACCAATTGCCATAATTTATGCTGTGGATTATGATGATATTAAGGTAAAATCCACTCACTTCTGGTAAATGACACCATAGTCACTGATGACAATGACATTGCAAATGCTTTCAATGATTTTTTCACCAACATTACCACAAAGTTAAAAGAACCAGTGATTGAAAACAACTTTATTGAACTGAAAAAGTTCTGCAGCAGCAAAATCTCTAAGGTGGTATGTTTCTCCATCCCACCAGTCCCAAAAAACTTTATTAAGAAATATCTCAGTGAACTTAATACTAAGAAAGCTACAGGACTTGATCAGATTGATCCACGACTCATTAAATCTTCTGCCTCTGCTATTGTAGATAGCTTAACATTCATAATCAATTTAAGTATTGCATCCTCATCTATTCCCAAAATATGGAAAACTGCAAAAGTAACTCCTATTCATAAATCTAGTCTTAAGGATGATGCTGATAACTACCGGCCAATCTCAATACTAACAAACTTGTCAAAATTGATTGAAAAGCATGTCCATGATTCATTCATATCATATTTAACCAAACACTTTCTGTTATACCCTAATCAATCAGGCTTTAGACAGAAACACTCATGTGAGACTGCCTTGATCTCCATAATTGATAAATGGCTTCAAGCACTTGATCAAGGTAGAATAATAGGTTCTGTATTTGTAGATTTCAGGAAAGCTGATCATGAAATCCTTTTGAAGAAACTGAAAAATCTACCAATGTGATGAAAGCACAGTTAGATGGTTTACTTCATACTTAAGTGAGAGAACACAACATGTTTATATTAATAATGTTCTGTCTGAACCTGAAACAATTAGATGTGGAGTACCACAAGGCTCAATTCTGGGTCCATTACTGTTTATTTTATTTATTAATGACCTACCACTTGTACTAAAGGACTCGTGTCATCTACAGATCTCTATGCAGAAGACACAACATTGTCAGACATCCAAAACACAAAACAAGAACTCGAAATTTCTTTAAAGAATGCCCCAAAAAACTAGAATACTGGTGCACATGCAATGGCATGGTGGTTAATACTGGTAAAGCTAAAATATTACTTATCTCAATAGGGAAAAAAAGAACAAAACTTGATAGCGATGAACCATGTCTGATATGGAAGGATAAAAGGTTGCAAATGGTCTGTCAAGATAGTCTACTTTGTGTTTTGGTAAATAATAACCTATCATGGACTGAACATATCAAATATATCAGTAAAAAAGTCAATTCAAGTTTATGGCGGCTTCTCAGTAGAATAAGACACTTTCTCCTGGAAAAGCACAGAAAACTATTTTATAACAGTTACATACAACCCTATTTAGACACTATTTTATAACAGTTACATACAACCCTATTTAGACTACGGTAATACAGTATAAGGTAAATCAAATGATAAAAACTTAGCAAAGCTGGCACATCTCCAAAAAAGAGCTTTTGAGTTAATATCAATCCAGAAAGAAAGCAAGGAAAATATAGCTGGTAAGTTAAAAATACTACCTATCAAAGACCGAATCTGTTTAAGAAAAGCCAAATTAATGTACAGGATAGCCAATAATAGTGCTCCTGAATATTTACAATCACTATTCAAGTATAGGCTACCTGGAAATACTCCCCACCTGCGATCAATGTCTACCAAACATTACAAAATTCCCAAACCAAATAAGGAATTATTTAAAAAAAGTTTCCAATATTCTGGAACTTTGCTCTGGAATAATATTCCAGTTGAGATTAGAAATGCCCACTCTATTTCCTCTTTCCAAACCCAGTATATACTATGGCTTCAGAGATGCAGCAAAAATTAATAAATTTCTTTGAATGAGGGCCTCAAGGTAGATTAGTTCTTAGCTAATTGAGTTACCCTCTTTAAATAAAGTCATAAAAAAAATGAACGGACAGCAAACCAGTTTTTCTCATAGAAATTTTAGGCTTGGGGATGGAATACATGAAAATCTGGCAATAAAATTCTAAATATGTTCTTCATCATCAAAAAGAGGAACTATAATCCAAAAGACCATAAATATATTTCTTCCTCATCAAATTCATCCTTATTTTTGAACATCTACAATGACTGATTGACAGATTGAAGGGAGGGGAAGGGGAAGAAACAGAGATATAAAATAATTTTCAATTTTTGGTCTAAAGTGTGCTACTTCAAAGCCTGCTAGTTTATCATAACTATAAGTCTTGTTGTGTCCAAAAAAAAAGGAAAGAAGTATGGAAATTCAAAACTTTTTTTGGAAGGTAACCTTTACCATAGCCCTGCTCTTGAATGGCCCCCCTGACCAGGGGCCACCCGCTTTTTATGTCCAGAAGTCCTTGGCACTGATGAGTTTGTGTTCAAAAGTACCCCTCATGAATGGCCACCCTTCTAATGCAACCAGCTGCCAGCATATTAGTACAAAAATGTAAAATGTTCCCCTCACAAGCAGTCACTTTTTATTTTAAATGCATCCAGAACCAATAATTAATTCCAATCTGGACTTCAGGAATGTAATCAGATTATCTCTATTGTCCCTACATGTCCCCCTAGATCAAGTTTCTGTTACTGAAAGAAGTGTGGATTAAAGTACTGGTAACACTAAGATTAATATTATATCATAGTCTATAAAAGCCAAGGTTTCCAGGAAATGGGTTCAACTATGTTATTATTGAATTTTGGTCTTTACACCTCTACGGAGTTCTTCTTACAGAGGATTACAACTGGACATAAATGCCAAGATTATAACTGGGTCAGCATAGGCTAAAAATAGATTTTGTGCATTAACACACACACACAGAAATTAAACAGGGTATGAGACAAAGACTGAAAAATCCCATTAAAACACATTTATAGCTTCCTTTAAAAAGAAGCCATTTTGTCCCTTCTTAAATCACATACAGTCAGTAACATCCAAATATTAAATCATTACCAAGCAATAGCATGTTATCACATAAACAGAGACATATTATTTTAAAAGAAAGTTGGTTATTCTACTTGACAACATCGGGTAGAGTATATGGGGTGGGGTGTTTCTTTCCAAACAGTTTTATATAGAAAAGACTTGAATAAAACAATTTCATGTTGAAAAGAATCGAATAAAAAACATCACAACCAATAAGGAGATTATTCAGCAGCAGCAGGAAAATATAACAAATGGAAAGAGAATCATGTAAGTACCAAGATTTAAAGGACTTTTTTAAATGGTTTTGCAATGTGCATGATAAGAATACCCACTCGCATATCATGCATAAGAATAAGAACTATTAATGTATATTCAATGGAAATAAGTCTATTATTTTGACAAGAAGAACCTTTTAATAATTAACGTTACTTTTAAATGATGAGATTGAATGAATATATTAAATGCTTAAGCATGTTGCTTTCTTACTACGTATATTACATACTTCTTAATGTATATTCAGTTGAAATAAGTCTATTATTATGATAAGAAGAACATTTTAATAATTAATGTTACTTTTAAATGAAGGTATTAAATTAAATGAAATTATTAAATGTTCTGAAGTATGTAGCTTTCTTACTACATACAGTACATATACTTATCACACAAAATTCAGCCTTCTCTGGAAAGGCCACCTGCTTTATAAGGCCACTTTCCCAGTTCCAAGCCAGCCCCATAACCATGCCCAAGACAAAACGACTGTTAAAAACATACAGCAACATGAGAATACCTTGTAAATTCTTGATGCACGCTGTAAGATTTGTGCCAAATGTATATCAGCTGTAATGATTGCATTTTAGACAGGAAGATCATTCCAGAGTTTCTTTGTATGAACATTCAACTGACAAGAAATATTGAAGTCACCAAAATTATCAGATTAAGACTTATTAACTATTTAAATTAAATTATTAATGAACTTTTGCATTAGTAGTGACAGTTACAACAATGTGATTATTTTGTAAGTAGTATGTACACCACTCCCTCGATAACTCGCTCAGAATGGGGTCCACAAACATAGACTGCATTATAATCGAGAACTTGACTTCTCAAGAGACCTCCAAAAGTAAAAAGATTTGCTTAGACATTGAGAAAACAGCTGATGGTAGAGGTTGGGGTTATGTAACTGGGTCGTTTAATGACTGAAGGATCATTTTACAATTATGTAGATAATAATTTTTATAATGTGCTTTTTCTAATGAAGTTGTTTCTATTTGTTTAAATAACAGTTATTTTCAAAATGTCCAACATGTGAACGATATTGCATATTGTTAATTGTAGTGTACAACCATTCAGAATGAAAATGTAAAAAAGTGTATGACATTATTAAATTTCATGTTTATCAAAATTTCAGGTCCTATCTACCATTTCAACAATAAAACAAGTGATATATCAAATTTTCCATTACTAATTCTGGTCATGATTTTCTTAAAAGTTCAATAAATTGGGACAAATTTTTGGGGGTATTTTCTGGTTTAAAAATTGGGATTCATGCCTGACCCTGCATTATAAGCGGGTTCATGAGTTATCAGGGCACAAGTTATAGAAGGAGTGGTGTATACTCCTATTTTATTTTTGTTGTAAACTTATAAAATATCTTGAAAATACAGAAAACCCTCATTAATAAGGCCTTCTCCTATGTTGCAGTATAGTCTTTCAGCAATTCTAAATGTTTAATAAAAATCAGAAACAGTGCAGACACTCTTTACTTATAAATATATAAATTTAATAATGAAAATACAATGAAAATTTTTAACATGTATTTTGATATACTACTATCCACTTGGACATATGTCAATAGTCCAGGGAGGCTATTCTGCGGTACAGAACACGTGACCTTGACTGTGTGTGTGTGTGTGATTTAGATTTTTAACATAGCTTTAACAATTTTTCAGTCATATTGCTACAATGTCTGCAGTGTGGTAGTTTAAAGTGATGTCCAGCACTGAGACATGATGCTCCAGCCAGCCAAATTATCCTGACACATGGTCGACCAGTCCTAACATTAACCTCTTAATGCTGAGCACAAAGTGAGACAGCAATTAGTACCATTTTTGTAAGTTTTTGGTATGACTCAGCCAGGGATCGAATCTGAGGTGATCATCCTAACCACTAGGCACACAGAGCAATGGCCTTGGAAATGGCGTCACTGATTTTTCGGATATTCAGTGCACAACGATTTGTTCTGGATTACTTTGAACTTACATTGCAGGATTTTTTCTTCTCAAATTTTCAGATATTTCTTACCACAGTGTAGTCCTACAATTTAAGACATCGCACATGTTTTTTTTTTTAGTGTTACGTCTTACAACCCAATTAACAGCCTTGCATGTTCTGATATTGTTGACATTGGAAAGGGTAGTCAAAGTTTCAGGAATATCTCACACACTTGGCAGCCTATATCTACACTCTTCCACTAATTTATGTGTAATTATGTGTGTCTTTATCCTGGTGGAATCAAAATATGACACTAGTAAATGGACACATTTAAATGTTTTGTTGACATACATTTGAATTTGTTGCAATGCAATGGTAGACAAGGTATGTTGAAGGATGTTCAAGTAGGTTCATATGTGGGATATATTTCTTGAAGGAAATGAAATATTGCTTACAGTACCAATATGCATAATATATTTTTATTTTGTTTTGTTAAAGAATAATATTTCAACTTAACCAGATTTTTGCATTCCCAGCTTTCATTGCTTTCCAGCCAACTGAAATGTAGGCCAACTAACCTTTAAAAACAGGTCCATTTCTTTTGTGAGAATTTGAATTTATTAGAGAAAAGTCCTCAGGGTAATTACAGTCTGATAAAAACATTATAACTTTACTTTCCAGAAAAGCGTTGTTATTGGTTGGCAGTTGTGTGTGATATTATCGGAAATTTGACTTTTGTTACACTGTTAGTCAACATGTACATATACTACACAGCACTGTTAGTTAGGCTGTAAAAACCCATCACTCCCTGATGGGTCTTACATGGTTGGACTAACTACAGTGATAAAATGACAATTGCCTGTATAGTAATACAAATAGATCCTAATTTATTTAATTCACAACGATGATTTTAAAATCACAACTGAGACTGATATAATGTACATTAGTAAATTCGTACTCCCCTCCCCAAAAAAGAAATTTGCTTTGGAAGTTATTTATTCTAAAATAATAAAAAAATCTAAGAAAAGTTAAATATAGTTAAATTTAAGCCATAACATGTGAGGGGCTGAGAGGGCCTCATTTCTCCTTCAGACCTGAAGCTGATATGTCGACTATAGTCCGAAAATACATCCCCATTGGTTTGTACCCCCCCACTGATTTCAATAACGGAAACATTTAATTTGATAAAAAGTGCAAGGAACATAGTCAATTCATTCATTGATTTATATTTACTAACCTGAATGTGAGAAGAATTGCCATAACACCATCATCGCCTGCGCGTTTCATGCTTAACGGAAGTTTTCAATGTAATAGACTGACATGCTTGAGAACCATTTCCAATTTCTGGACCAGTCCATTTTAAGCGAAGGGGCTCATGCGCGACTAAATACGTACATATATGTCATCTGCTTCCGATATTTACAGTGTCGAATCAAGCAAAGGAAAATGACAAAAATTTGCCTTTCACGTGGATTTTACAAGTGGTTTCATTAATATGTTCACGTGTGCAAAGGGATATAATTTCAAAGTCAACGTTATTGCAATTTACGGAAATATCGGTAGTTGCCGAATAGGATCAATTACGTCATTATGTTGTCGGATGGAAATAAACTACCCCGTAGTGTACGGAATATGGCGCCGTGTTAGTATGGAAAGTCCGTTAAGCATGAAAGGTGCAAGGGGATGCAAGTACTAGTGCCATTCTGGTGACAGGTTAAAAATTATAAATCAATGATTCAATTGACTTAGTTCTGTGCAAATTTTATCACATTAAACTTGTTATTTATTGAAATCGGTAGGGGGATACAAACCAACGTGGATGTATTTTCGGACTATAGTAGGAAAAACTTAATAAATATAAGGCTGGACATCTTTACATACAATAATAATATATTATCTAGCTCATCGAAATTAGGTAATTCCATGTCCTTATGCTATTGAAACTATTTATTATTTAAAATCCTACATGTCATTAACAAGTTTAAATACAATTAGTTCAACTAACCAATAGACATGCATCTTAAACCGATTACTTTATCCAATAGTCTTAAATTATATTTGGCCGGCAGTATGAGTTTCGCGAAAACGTTACGTGCAAAGGTCATTGACGCCATATTGATGCTCCTCACCCTCGAATATATACAGGAAGTGCTAATAGACAAAATATTCTATAAAAAAAATATATTTGCTGGATATTTATTAATAAAATATTCAATGTTACATATATAATTTACCTTTTGCAAAGATTTATTAAACTCATATTGACAGATTATGATTTTTTTATAGGTTAGAGAGTATGTCAATTAGGCTGATCCTTAGCTCTGATCGCCTATCACCGAGTGATCGGATATGATGTGTTGAAGTGTTCGTTATCTACAGGAGGCGTGTTTTTCAAATGATGATGAATTTAGCAGGTTCGAATGCGTATGGAAATGGCCTGCTTTATGCTGGATGGAATCAGGATCATGGTAAACCATTTACTTTAACATAAAATGGACAGTATCTGCTGTGTCCACCCCCTTTGTCCTACTGTTAATGGAAATTTTATTTAAAATTTTAGCTACGAACAAGATTTGTGTGTCCTTTTAGAAGATAATTTATATTTAATGTTTACGTTGGACAAGTGGGGTCTTATGATTATTTTTCAGAAATATTAATTGACCATATCGAGCGGCAGTAAAATAATTTATTTTACTGGTAATTTGTTGATATATGTCAGATATTGACTGTAAATATGCTTATACATTAAGTTTTATTATTATTAGCAAAGCCATAGTATTGCAAGCAGAAAAATTTCGACAATCAAATATCTTTTGTTGGGTAAACAAGTAACTATAATAAAAATATAAAAGCCATCATGACTGACTGGAAAGAATTCTTGGGGCCTACACAGAGAACTTCACACACAAGCAAAAATGATGTAACATGAGAGGTGGTGTACAAGTCCCAAGTAAAAGCTTTAAAAGGAAGCAAGGGAGGTCATTTACAAACTAATGAACAATATCAAATGTTGATTTATGTGCCATTATATATGCCCAATAACATGCAGTAACAGAAATGCTGTATGTGGAGAACTATTTCAAACTAAAGACCAGACTTATACCCCCCCCCACCAAGAGGATGCTGATATTATGAGGGTACATCAAAAGAACTTGATGTAATAGCTGGGAACCAAGTTCAAAAACATTGACTGAGTTGGAAAATGTGCTGATATTTAGTGATTGAGTTGAGAGGCAGAAGGGCCCAGAGATCTATATGTGGTTATTTCCAAGAGTAGATCAAATAAACATTATTGTGTTCAATATTAGAGTTGTTCAGATTATCAATTGTAATTGATGATCAGTTGGTTGAGTGAGCCAATAAGATAATCCATTGTGTGCAAAAGGAAACTACTTCTTTTCAGATGCATGCAAAATGCAAAGAATAGTAAAACTTCTGGGCAAATAGTAAGCTGTATAGGACTTCCAATCTACTACCATTGAACTAAATTATTTATTCTCTTTACTAATTGAAATTATAAAACATACTATATTCTGTAGGTGCAAACTAATTAAGAACATATAATCATAATTACATGATTTTGCTGTTAAATTATAGAGTTAATAAATTGTTTTAAAAATATAATTATTTGTTTCAGTTTAAACATAAAATCCTTTAATATTTGTAAATAATGACAAACAAGTAAACCATGTCCTTTTTTTAAATAATAGACATCACATGTATAAATTAAAGGGTTTTGGGGAATAAGGGTTGGGGATTACAAGTTTTTCAGTTACATAAAACTGATCAGTCATAAGAAGCTGTTTTCATTTAACAAAGTTGTCGAACAAAAACATATTAGAGGAAAAATGTAATATTTTTTTATCAGATTAAAGTATAGATGTTATTAAAAGTGATTACTCTAGTACATTTATTAACATGTTGAACTTGTGATCAAAGATATAACTGCATAACAAACAAAAAGTAAAATTTGCTCTTAATAACAGATTGTAATTGATTATCTGTTGATTAAGTGGAATCTGTTAAGAAATTCTGACTGATTCCCATCACTAGTGTTCATTTCTGGATGTAGCTGAACAAGTAGTGCATGTGACCATGAAATCAAAGGATATGGCCTCTTTCTGGTGCCCCCCCCCCCTTAATCAAGTCATGTTGAGTCTTAGACAAAATGCCAATTGCAAATTTGGATAAGTATTTTTGGGTTAAACAGCAAACTGACGAAGATTTTAATGAGATTCAGAAGAGTGCTTAAGTTACTATAACTGACAGTTCGGATGGGATAGTAGTCAAGTATAAGGAAGTGTTATAACTGGCTTAGTGTTTGGAATAAGACCTTTCCTTGAATTGACAAAACTGACAAAATTTAGTCACACTCTGATGGACAAACATGAGCTATATGTCAGTGTTATAAAGAATGTAGAAATTAAACTCAGTGGCAACCAATAGTTCTTCTAATTTGCAGAGTTTTCATTTGGGAGGGGATTGCAGCTTTTGCTGGTGGGGCCAAAATGGGAGTCCTGGACTTCTTGTTTTAAAGTCCTAGTGAGTCCTCTGATGTATTTATATACCTCAATATAATACATTATTGTAATGGCAAACAATATAATCAGTATATGGGGACCCTAACAAGTTTTGCAACCAAGATGTGACACTACTACAATGCCATATTGTACAGCATAGCAGATAAATTAAAATGATGAGTTTTTATACCATTTTTACATAGTTACAGTCTAATGCAATTACCGGTACATGCTTCCTTTAAATAGTATTTGATTTTCTGAGCAGTAAAATATGTCTAGTGGTGTTAGATATCACATTCTCCTTTTTACAATAATTAGCTACCAGCATTTAAGAAGCTTCTTTGCATTAATGACTTTTAACTCTTCCAGACCTTTTACCATACTGCTGAGTTTGTATATTGAAAACTGTAACTCAGTATATTTATGGTTATTTATCAAGAAACTTATTTTTGCAGAATTTCAATCTTATCATTTGTCTGTGATGATGGTATTGCATGTGCCCATCTTTTATGGATGTCATAAAAGGAATATATTCTGTGCTTTCTAAATGCAGCTTCAGTATTTTATATAAACATGACTAACAGTTTTTTAAAATAACTTTTTAATTTCAATCTTTGTTAAGCTGAAGGTTTAATTTCTAGCTATTTGTCAATTAGCTTTTTTGTGTATTAATTATTATGAATAACTAGTTTAATATCAGTGACATATTTGGACATATCACCATACATATATCAATAGAAAGAGTCATAAATGATTGTCACATTTAAGCATGATGAAAGGTTTCAACACAGGATACTTATTGGTTACTTTTGGCAGAAATTGCTCTACAAGCAAGGTCAGTGATGTGACTAGGCTTGCATCATTGGAACTTTATTCAGCTAAGTGTGACTAGATTCAGCTTTCATTATGAGATGTTGGGAACTTATCTTTGGTTAATGAGAGATTTTTATAAAAAAAATTTACTGATTTATTATTTTATAAAAAGGAAACATTGTTGGAAAAGTTTGTTATTAGTTAATGGAAAATTCCTAATAATAATGTGTGTATGTATTATTCGGACATTTCACATATCTTTAAAAAAAAATTCAGCCATATCACTATGATGTTTGCAGTGTGACAGTTTATAGAGATATCTAGCACTGGGTCTTCCTGCAACATCATATCCCACACAATTACATTATCTGGTCACCAGCCTGACCAATCTTAGCACTAATCTCTTAATGCTGAGTACCAAGAAGGGTATCTGCTAGTGCCCATCTTGTATGCCTTTTTATGACTTAGCTGGGGGTTTGAACTTACAAATTCTAATAACAAAATTACCAATGTAAACCACTGCAAGTGGTGAGATAATTTAATAGAATTAAATCATTTAATGCTACACAATTAGCAAACCCATGAAAATAGAAGAAATGAATATATCTGTACTATTAATTCTACTGCAGAAAGGTAAATTCTTTACAAAAACAGTACAGAGTTGTATATAAAATTTTGATTTACACTGTAATCTGACCCTTATGATAATATAATAATGCTATAATCAGCGAAAAAGATATATATAAACAAATTGCAACTAAAATTACCAGGGTCATAGAGAATAAGAGTTTAGATATACCATAAACCTGTTTGTTAAAAATTCCCAAAAGGGATCATTTTGTGATAATGATTACCAATTTCAAAATTTTATTGTTAGAATCTAACCTGATTTTAAAAGAAACAACATGAGCCCTCTATGCTTTATGCACACTCCTTGTTTTTGGTCCCATTAGATATCCCAAGATTTGGTTAGCATAGTTTTTCTGAATGGGTATTGATATATTTATTGGGAATTTCCAATTCCCTTCATATGTACAGGTACAGTTACTTAACACTACTTATTTTTCTGTGAAAAGACTGGCTTTAAAAAATTCTTTACTAGATATGTGTAGGTATTGCTTTATATAATTTTACCATACTGTTTTTAACAATACAATGTGTAATAAGTATGCATCACAACATATTTAATTCTAAAACAGCAGCACAGCAGAGCATTCTTTTGTATTACATCATGCAGTAATATTGCAGTAATATTTCCATCTGTTGACTTAAGTAAAGCTACATTTATTTACATTAATCATTTGCTAAGGAAAATTTCAGGCATACAGTATTGATCAATTTCCCCTCTTGGTCAACAAACAACTGGTTTTGTAGCTGTTTGGCAAGACATCCACTGTCAATACTTGTAAATATATGATACAATGCTGGATTCAAACTGGAACTATTTCATCCAGATTAAAAATGGAGATATAAAGTATATATTGTTTTAAAATAATTGTAATTGAAGGTATGCCATATGCCATAAAGAGGTGATCAAAGAAAAAACTGTCAGAACATGAAATCTCATTGATTACCCAATTATTGCATGGATTGTGTATTATCATGAGCACTGCCAGAAATTCACACTCTAGACAACCTCCCCAACTTATAATTACACCCTTATTAAAATTAAATGATCAGCATCTCCAAAATGCAGATTCAACTTCTTGTTATCTGTTTTATTCCATAGCAGGTTTCTTACCTATTGATAGCCTTGTTTTGGTTTGGTATTCAGTGCTATCAGAGTAACTTATTTTGTGACTAATTTCCTGAACCAGTCTACAATGTGATAAGTGATTTGGCTCATTTGCAGAATTCTCTCATTTGGGTGGTAGTATGTAGATCATTTAGAGCATTTATATGTCAAAATATCATAGGTGAATGTATAGATAGTATACATTATTTTAATATGGGTCATGGTTACTTGCATTATTTTAATATGGGTCATGGTTACTTGCAATTTTTTAAATATGGGTCATGGTTACTTGCATTATTTTATTCTGGGTCATGGTTAAAGATCACAGTCATGTAATTAGATTTGTTGGGCTTTATCCAGTTGATTTTGTTTTATATTTTATATCCATTCTATCAGATGAAGCAATAGTACACATGCCATTTGCAAACTTGCCTTCAGTTTACAGACATTGAAGTCATTCTTTCATTTAGGCACAGGTCACTGATACTATTTTGGTGCACTACAAATATGCATAATTGCAAACTGACTGACATGATTTTACAAACAAAAAGGAAAAAAACCCACCAGCACTGCAACCAGAATTCATTATATATATATATATATATATATATATATATATATATATATATATATATATATATATATATATATATATTTACATAATTGATTGACTGTCATTGTTTAGTCTTTAAACTAAACAAATCCAGCTGCCATAGTGGACCCATTGATAGACACAGAAGCTGGACAGCTCTGTTATTCATTCAACCTACTAGGCAGAAGAGATCAAATGCAGGAAGGCTTCCAATAAAATAAAATTATGTCATGGATTTGAAGAGAGACCAAACTAGAGTAGTAGAGGAAAACCAGGTTTTCAACTCACTTTGTTTTTTTTACCCTCCAAACAAGTATAAATTATAGTCCTAAATTATCCCCCACCCCACCCCCTTTTTTTCCAAAATAAAACAGGGTTTTGACTCACCCTCCCCCACCTCTTTTTTTCCCCCTACTACTACTATGTAAACAGGTATTCTGTAACCAAACAAAACAACAGGTGTTGGAATGCGATAAGCTCTTTACACAGAGGTGACTAATTTGTTAGAACAGCGCATGTGTGGAATACAATTATTCTAAAGACGGCAAACGGGTTTTTACCACAAGATAACAGGATGAAAATTAAACTGTGTATTAGAACGTTTCAGTTAACAAGGTGGAAATTAAACTAGCATTAGAATGAAAATGATATTATTTTATATCTCGTTACCAATGATTAATGTTTCAACTGTTGATATTAAAAATATTTCACTATCACGACTATAGATACTAAATTTTACTTTACCACTCACACAGCGACGGGACTCAAACAGATCTTTCATTTCTGGTTTGTTCAGAGGATATTTTTTGTTGATAAAATATACCTTTGACCGATCGAGATCAATTGTGAGTTTAGTATAGTTTTGTTGGCTAATGGGGCTGTGAAAGTTTTTAAATTCCGTTAGCAACTTTTGATACAATTGTTCGAGATAATTGAAATACATGCTGTCATCAGATCTGATGAGCGAAAGTTTTAACTTGTCACATGTTCCATTAAAACATATACCTGATGTTTCATTATTAAATTCAACTGTCAATTGTTTACCGTCCATCATTAGATATTTGATGTTACTATTGTAGCTATTTGTCATTGTCAAATTTTCAAACATTATTTTATAAGTTTAGATAAAATTTCAGTTGGAAAAGATAATGTCGAGTATAGATCTATCATCATAACAATACCCAAGGGCAAATGTATCTACCCCATTTTCACAATAGCGTTTGTCATCAAAATTATACAATCCACGTTTGATAATGACATCTGTTTCGAGTTTATGATGATTAGTTCGAATTGCCATAGCTCTCATAAAACTAACACCACCATCAAGCGCATACCTGTAGTCATCAAATTTCATAAACTTTTTAACAAAATCACGAGGTAGACCTTTGGCTTTTTTCGTTATTTTATTATTATCTAACAATACGGCATACATTTTACTACGTAATCCGATAAAGTATTTGATAGCGCTCGAGTTCATTTCATCTTTAAACTTACCAAAAACCTTTTTATTTGTGTCGTCATGAAATTTACTGTCACGTGGATAATCGGAAAGATCAAACAGATGTCGATTATTATACATATCCTGATAGATGTCCTCACATTCGATTTCATATACGAGTGAATCAGTATCAGTAAACAATAATCTACTAGCCGGCCACTGATTTTTAACAAAAGTGTAATGAAAATCGTACATCATCCACTTTGATAAATCTAACACTGCAGCTCCAACATAGATCGGCTTGTTTAGTTTTAGATTTGTTTTTCTTCTTTGTATCGCAACAAGATTTTCATTAAATATTTTCATGCTCACAAAATCATCGTCTGACACAAGTTTGTTTCTGCGATTGACATCATTAACTATTTCAATATTTACGCGTTTCCTAATATTCTCCATCGTCTTACCAAAAAACGGAATTGTTCATCAGTTTAAAGAAGTTTTTCTCAAACTCTGTTTTCGCTACAGCTCTTCTTGAAGTGTTCGAGTTAATGTAACCTCTCATCCACGGCGACTGATTAAATTTTAGTACACGATGAACTTTTCTCAACACAAGACCAGCATCGACTGCTTGTTTTAAAACTTTGTAATGCAAAACGTAATTTTTCTTATCAAGTAAATTTGGTACTAGTTTCTTGACCATGGAATGTTGCCTTGGTGATGCTAACGCTTGTTGTTCTTTTGATAACAAACTATAATCTATGACCATCGATTCCGCACAGAAAGGGTAATCATTATGTAATTTGTGTAGCGAATTTGGATAATCAAGATCAACTTCAACGAAATAGGAAACATCATCGGGTATCTTTTTTTCTGTCTCTGATAGAAATCGATCAACCGTGATCCAATGAAATCCGCTAAAAGGCATTGGTTTTGCCATCGAACCACCGTAAAGATTATTACAATCTAGATAAATTATATACTTCGAAGGAAGGTCAGGGTTATACTGTTTCAGGTATTTGTTGTTTGTTTCAGCATATTTTTTGTTATCACGCTAATACCACCTCGGATACCTTTTCGATAAAATTGAACATATCCACATCTGTCAGTAATTCTAACCTTACCTTACTAAACTTTAGCAAAGCATCCCATGACAACCCAGGGGCAAAATAATACCAGCAAGGATCTAGTCCATAATTATTATAACTCACTTCACGAAAACTTTCAAAAACATCTGCTAATAATAACACGTCAGTTTTCAAGTACAAATCATGATAATCACCAAAAGTCTTACAATCAAACTCTTTCCAAATATCTTGTGCATACCTGTACTCGTCATCGGTTATATTTTCGTTTTTAAGTTGTGAGTAAAATTTGTCTTTGTCAGGTAAAGATATTTCATCAAATTTACTCCAATCGTCGAGGTATTCGTATGGAAAAACTCCTTTTTTAACTAGTAGATTAAATTTATCTCCAAAACAGTCTCTTAGGTTATCAAATTTACTACAACCTTTCACTAACTCATCTAACGAGGCTGCCATAAACTGCAGGCTGTCAATAAAACGTAATTTACCTAGCGTAACTGACATGTACTTTTCAAAATTATTTGGGATGCATTTGATGACGTTATCGAGTTTTAGATGAGCTTTTATCTCAGGATTACCAAAAGCTTCTACTATAATATGGCTATCATATCCTCGAAAATTGTGAAGAATAACCGGAATAAAATCTGGAGCATGAAATTTTAAATTACACTGATTATGAGCCCTCCACGATACTGTCCAGTCAAATGACAATGGTCATGTACTTTTTTATCATCGTCAAAAGCTTTTTCACAAATATGACAAATTTCTGCTTGCTCGTGATTGGATTCTTGTTGAGGTGTTAATTTTAACATTGGCGTTACTTTTTTCAAATGAGTAAATATATTATCAACTTCATTAATCAACTGCTTGAGAAGCCAAACAGCTGGATTTTTACCACGATATAATTTGATTGATTTAGATAATCTAGAATCAGTACAACACTACTTATACCTTATCCGCTACTCCACACGGAACATGATTTTGAACTTTTCTTGTACTCGATTGATTAGGATTATTTTCTACACCAAGTACAGGTTGAAGTAGGCATTCAAAATCAGCGTATATGACGAAAGGAATTTTTAGTTTGTGATTATGATGGACAAACTGTAACACACTATCTTTTTTAGATGGCATTGTTATTCTTTGCACATCACTACAGTACTGCAAATGCTTTTGTAATGTTTCATTGTTTGTACAGCCATGCAAGCAGCGGTAACAAAAGAACTTTTTGTTCTTATCCTTATTGTACTGTCTACCAACTAGTCCGTTAAAGTTTTTAATCCAAACATAATGATTTTTGTAGTACAGTAAATTATAGTTGATTGTGAAGCTTTTTCTGAAATATATCTCGGATATACGTCCTCCTTTTCATCTAGTCCGAAAACGTTAATTGAAACATTATTCTGCTTTTCAAATTTTGGTATTTGATTTTCTGCCACTGGAAAGTTAATATCTTTAAAATTTAATCTAGACACATGACTGATATACCTTTCAACACGAGTAGCGTTTTTTTCTGCTGGAAATAGTGCGGAAAGAACAGCCCATTGGAAACATTTGTTATCTACGTTTTTGATGTTTATACAACATCTTTTACTTTTTATTTTTGGTGGCAGGTCGACGTATGAACTACCTCGTAATACATTATATTTCATCGTGTGAAACAATATTCCTTTGATCATTTCAAACTTCCAACCTGAACCTAATTGACTAAATTCCTCTATTTTTTTCCAAATTTCTTGGTGTATTTCATCAGATAGTGATAACAGATCAGTCCCAAGCAAAACACGTCTTGATTTTGCGTTCATATAAGGTTCTGCAATTTCCTTGTTAGTTAATTCTTCCATTATAACTAACTTTGAAAATATAACATGATATTGCACAAATAATCTGATACTTTTGTGTTTTTCGAGCTCACGTTTTACAATTGTCTGTAATAGGTGGTAAAGATTAGTTGCAGTAAAATTTACTAAAACAATTTGATTATCAAACTGATAACTATTATCAAAACCTGCAAAAGCAGTCGCTATTTTATTAGGTTCTCCCATAAAGCTTCTCTTAGCTATATCACGCAATTTTAACATTATTATACTATAATGTAATATCTAATTGATAATTTTTTTCACACTGCGCATGCGCTAAAAATCAATTAGAGATAAAAAATATCTCCTATAATATAATGACAGCAAATCTAACAAACACATGTGAGCAAGAAGCATATCAAGTTCACCCAAAACATAACTTTACCTCACACTGCGCATGCGCTAAAAATCAATTAGAGATAAAAAAATATCACCTATAATATAATGACAGCAAATCTAACAAACACATGTGAGCAAGAAACATATCAAGTTCACCCAAAATATAACTTTATCTCACACTGCGCATGCGCTAAAAATCAATTAGAGATAAAAAATATTACCTATAATATAATGACAGTAAATCTGACAAGCGCACGTGAGCAAGAGATTTATCAAATTCACCCAAAGTATAACTTATACGCTGGAAATGTAATTGGTTCGGTTATTAACATTAAAACTAGAATACCTGTTGGCAAATTAACGTCAACGGGTTATAATATTAGTGTAAAGGGAGATAATGCCGAGAGGATTACAATGTTTAGAAAAGATTTTATTTACACATTGTTTTGCGATGATATTCCAGAGGGACAGCGTGTATATCATTATAATGGTAAAGTCACTGATGATAATATTGAAAATTTATCCTTACAAGATGAGTTTCAGCCGCACCCAGTATTTGATTTATATGAGGCTAACGATCGCGGTATTATTAGAAATAGAAAAACTAAAAAAGTTCTTAGTACTATTAGCAATATGGGATATATCAGGGTAACTGTTAGAGGAACATCAACAAATCAAGTTCGTTATCTTGGTCATAGGTTTGTTTATGAGGTGTTTAATGGATCTATACCCAATGGTCTTGTTATTAATCACATCAATAATATACAAACTGATAATCGATTGGAAAATCTGGAGATAGTAACGCAACAGGAAAATGTGAGAGAAAGGAAAAAATAGTAATGGTATTAATTTTAGATGCCCAATAAAACCTGTTATTTCAAAAAACCTCGAAACGGATGAGGAGATCGAATTCAAATCGATTTCAGCTGCGGCGAAATATTATAAGATAAATCCCGCAGTCGTAAAAATTATAGCTGATGGAGCAACAAAGTCAACTTTTTCAAGAGAATACGATGCTAGGATTGGTTTTTTATATTTTATTTGATTTCTAGGTTTTAGTAAAGCAATGATGAGCAAATGCTATGATATCATCGTGATTAAATTTTAACGTTGTTACTGCATTTCATTAATTTTATCTTTTTCTGCTTCTGTTAGTAATATTTTATGAGAATCACCTTGCATTACAATAGCATCAACACTATAACCCAACAAACATTTTCTTACCGCTTCGGCTAGTTCGTTATAATTTACTATATTAACTTTTTGGTGATATTTTATCTCATCGGTCATCTTATAATAATAAATTAGATAAAAATATATTATAATAATGGACTTGATGAAACGACTCGCTGAACTCTACGAAGAAGATACTAGTGATAAGGTCGTCAGCGATAAGGTCGTCAGTGATGAGGTCACGCATAGTATTACATTTTCCAAAGATTTCGTAGACAAATCTGTTGGTTATAGTGAAGATGATATTTTGTATAACAATGAATCTGATGATGATGGTGAAATAGTCACTGTTGCTGACAGATCTAATTACAGCAGATCAACAACTAAACGGTATAATGTCAAGTATCACATTGCTAAGCAAATAATTAAATTTAATTTTACCGTTGCCGAACAACAACTGTTCTGGCAGTTAATCAAACCTTTTTTAAATATCAAGATCCAGGCCGACAGAAAAATATCAAATTCGATTTCATATTTGTCAAGATTTTTAATCTAATGACGATCTCTAACGATCGTAAGCAGTATCTAATATCATTATGTAAACCAGTAAAATGTAAATCTGTCAAACAAAAGTATGAGTTAATTTATAATAGCATTATATCATAATCTGCTTGGTTGGGATCCAACTGTTAAATTTATCACTATATCCACGCCATTTGACTAAACTTTTATCTCCTTTTTTTCTAATCACTTTCTCGATAACAAAAACATCCTGCTCAGTTTTCTGTAGTTCTTGTTCATAAAAACTACCTACAATCAGTTCCCCTGCCAGATCTTTTAAAACATATGTTACAGGTAATGTTAAAAGTACCTTATCAACCACAAATACTTCTTCGCTCCAGTTCGGAGTAAATCCTTTTGCAAATACCTTTTTCATCAAAGAAATTCTAACTTTATCACCAACCTTAAATTTATGTCTGCGGTACATGTTTTCATTTGCTAATATTGGATTTTTAACAGCTTTTTTAGGTGTCATTTTGATGGTTCGATGTTTCGTGTTATTATATTCGCTTACGATTTGAGAAAGGTCATCGATGTACCTGTTGGTGTTTTTAGCTGTCATATGTTTGTGTATTTTCTCGTTTAGCGTGCGATTAAATCTCTCAACAACAACGCTTTTACCTTCGTTTCCTGTAACATTTTTTTATATTATTTTGTTCTAGAAACTGTTCAAACTTGTTGTTAAAAAACTCAGATCCGTGATCAGTCCAGATTTTGTTTGGTTTTCTTTCTGTACTCGTTATTATCTGCTTTAGCGCATCGGTCATTGAAGTTCCTGTCTTATCTGAAACAGGTACACTGAAAGCGTATTTGCTAAAAACGTCTATAACATTAAACAAATACCTTTTTGGAGCGCCATCAGCGCCAACGTTAAACTGAGCTAGATTGGATACATCCACCAAATCTATTGCCCAGATATCATCTACACCATTAGCGACAACTTTACGTCGTTGGAACTTTTTTTTTTAGGTCTGTGTAGTTCGACTGCAAGATCATCGTATACTTTATTTCCCCGATCGTGAGGTGATTGACGAGACTCTCCGAGTCCAAGTTTATATTTTGCTCCAATTATTCCCTGAACAAATTTTCTATCAAAACGTTCTCGTAGATTTGTTGGCTTCATATCACGTAATTCGTCTAACATTACTTTATCACAATCTAATTTTGAGTTTTCATGATCACGATAACAGATATCATGACGCATTGCTATTGCATCCACTTGATTGTAAGGCTCTTGTCCTGGCAATGGATTGTCGTTTTCATCTAGTTGTTGATGTAGCGGATTCCATGGACCAGTATACCGATGCCCTGGCAATGTCCAACCGCCTTTTGGTTTTGGTAATTTTCCAATTAGTTTATGTATATCTATACCTGACCCTATTATTTCTCTGTTGTTACAACATTGACAGTATGCGACAATTTTATTTTGCTCAATACACAAATCTCTGTCAGAATCACAGTTGCATATCATTCTATATTTTTAGTCGTCGACTAAAATAATATTAGGATAACCAGATCCTAGCGACGTCGCTGGAGATACTATCGCTGGGAACGTTTTCTTTAAAAATGTGTTTTTTCTTTTTCCACAGATTGCACAAATACTTTTTAATATTATCCTGTTGTTTTTTGTTTTTTCTGTTGTTTCATTAATATTTTCTGTTTTAGTTTTACACTTGAGACAGTATGTTGACATTATTATACTTGTAAGTTTAGATAAAATTAATTGCGATCTCATCATTAGCGTGAGAAGGTTGCTTATCAAACTGTAAAATAAATTTTAAAAAAGTTAAGATTTCTGCTCATCTGTCGGATAAACATAATACAATAATATCCGCAAGCAGACGTTCCAACAGGTTGGAGTTGATTTGACGAATAATACACCTTTTTAAATTTTTTGTTCATATACTTTTTTATTACATCGCTTGGAGGAAGTCCAAACGAGTCGAAATAATTATTATTATAAACTGCTACCCAATGTGTGCCGGATCCGTCATTGAAATCTTGTATATTAATAACACATGAACTTACAGCAGATGGTGATTTTATTGCTGAGAGCTCATCTTTAGAATAAACTCCGTGAAATCCAGGAACTGCTTTTAACTTATCAATGATATCAAAATTACTCAACGGGGTCGACGAGTTCCTGGTAATGTTAGACCACGTCCGATTCCTAAAAGATTTGGCAGCAGACTTCCCGCTAGTCCCGCCAAAAGTGGAGCGAACGGAATAATTCCTCCTTGTTTTGTTTGATTGCATATGCATTTGCACTTTGGTGTTGGTGATTTTGTTTTTGTTGTTTTCTTTTTTTTGTTGTTGGTGATTTCTTTTTCTTTTGTGGCATTATAATATATTATTTACATAAAATTTACAATTTTTTTATTCCACTTCCACGAATGATACCATTACCTTTGACTGCTTTCTCCGTTGCGCCAGATATTGCTCCAGACGCTGCTGCTATTTCTAATGTGCCTAAGACTGGTAAAAGTTTAGGTATTATTGTACTAGTTAATACTGATAATGCCGGACCAAGAAAACCACCTTCTTTTGCCATCGCTGTCATTTGTGCAGCACTCAAATTTAAAACAAGTTTTTTTACGATCATACTTTTTTACTTGATTTTTTGTTAGCATTAATTTTGTTAAAACACCATCAGAAATATTAGGATTGATTTTTAATGATACCTGTTCTCGCTTTGCAATAGCAGCTACTAATTTTTTAACTTGGCCATCAGTCAAATACACTTCTTTTACAATATACTTTGCCATTTTATATAACAACTGTAGATTAAACTTGAACTGTCATTTTACCTCCAATAGAATCTACCGTGATAAATCTATCACTAATCACTAATGCGTATAGGTATAACGGCGCTACTGGAACCGCCCCAAGTGTCCAGGTAATTTCAATATCCGCTGTGCTGTCTACAGCTCGCTCGTTATGTTTACTAACATCAAAATGAAATATAGGATAAAGCGTACGAAATTCCTCTGCTGATATTTGAGTTCCATCTTCAACATCTTGATATTTTTGCATTGCGTCAAGCAGGTACATGTACGGTCGAGAAATATTTTTATTAACATCATCAGCAAAATTGCACTCGATAGCTCGTTCTGGATATTGCTTTGAATTTAATCTAGTGTATATTCGTCTGACATCAGCGTGGTAAAATATTGCATTATTTTGTTGTTGGTTTCCTCGTCGAGCGTGCTGTTGAAATACGACAAAGATATTTCTCGGCAGTTGTTCGCTTGATGTTGTTGTGACCCTCCATGTGTAGTCAGTAGTATTTGGAACCGCTGTCTGATATATTTATGCTGCTTAAAGTAAATTCTGTTCGTATGCTTATCAAGCGTACTATTTAATTCTGACATTTTAGTGATTGATGGTGTTATACGTGGCATCCACAAAGCGAGTTTGTTTATGATAAACTGTACATCAACCCCTCCAGATCTAAACAAGCAATCGTTTTGGTCTGCTCGATCTAAAATAAGAGTATGTTTTACTCCACGGAATACTTTATCATGATCGCGACAAAAGCCGAAAATTGTGCTTAGCGGAAGCATCATTGTAATTTGACGTGATCCTGCTGCAAGTTTTCTTCGCCTAGCAAAGCCTTCGTTATAACGTGGATTTCTCACGTCAAGTGTGTTAAGAAGTAAATTTAACATTGCAGTACCGTCTGCAGCTGCTCCTGGTGGCGTTATATTTAGATTATTAAAAGCTGCTGTAAGAGAAACTCTTGTAGCGTTTGCATTAGCATCTGCAGCAGGTGCGACAATATCTAGTGCAGCAGCATTAGCAATGAGAAAATTTCTCACAATTACAGTATTTTCATCAGCATTAGCTCCATGTACTATAGCGCCTCTCTTTAAAAATTCTGTTGATTCAGCTATACCCCGTCCAGTATCTTTAAACCACATCATATTAGTTGCAGTTGATCTCGAGTAATCGTCGGAAAACGAAATAATATTTAAAATTGTACTTGCAACTTGTAGATGACTTGAAATATCTTCTACAGTTTGATTAGCCAGTTGATATCTAGCACTTTTGAATAAACACCACCCGTTATTTATAAGAGCTACTTCTGTTCCAACTGCAAATGCAGCAGGTGGATTGGCTACTGTCATAATCTGACCACGAACTTCTAACATAGCCTTATGTGGCAGTAGAAATACATCTTCGTCTCTGGTGTTAAAGGTTCTAATACCAGTTTTATTTGGTTCGTTAGAATTTTCATCAAGGTACTCAACAAACTCGAATTCTGTCACATCGTTGTCGATGTCATAAGTTTCTGTTAAGTCGAGATAATTTTTAACAGACATTTTATTTTATTAGATTATACAAAATTTTATTGCGGCACTGTTACTTTAGATATTAATTTTTGTATGATCTGCTCGCCCTTTGGTGATAATAATTTTTTTGTTGTTGTTATCATAGCTTTTTGAGTTTCTTTTGTTGGAGCGATTTCTGAGATAGCTTGTTTTATTTCAGATGCAGTCGGTGGATCTCCTTTTATTTTATTAGCTATTTTTTGTCCCACCGCAGTCCCAGCGGCAGATGCAGCCCCAGTTGCAAAAGCTTTACCCGCGTCAATAGCAATTGGTGCAACTTTACGCGCTAGTCCTGGAATATTTTTAATAACTTTAGTGAATATATTTCCAAAAAATCCTCCTACTATTTTTTCTTCGATAAACTTTTTTTCTTTGTTTCATTATATTTGATGTTTCATAATTTTTACTTTTGCTCGCGTAGATGTAAATAATAAGTTACAACTTCATTACTAACATGTAACTGTTTTCCTGATTGATCTGTCAACTGCATCCTTATACTTGATATTTGATCTTCAACGTTTAAAGGATAATATATAATATGTCGTGGAGTTATTTGCATGAGAGAACCTGGCGGGACTTCTGTGAGAAACTGTAAATCGTTTGACCTTTGCTACCATTTGATGTATAAGAGCCAGAAGCAGTAGAGCAATTTACTAATATTGTATTTACTTCTGTTATATTTGCTGGCAGTTCACTGTCATATGTAATAGGCTGATCAAGTGCAGTGTAAGTTTTTTTCAGTAAATCCTAACAGTTGTGCAATACTTCTTTCTCTTGGTTCAAGATTGATTGCTATATTTTTCAAAGTTATCCTAGTTCGCAATGTGTTATAATTTGCTGCTAATTCAAAATTATCAGCCACACCGTTAGCTTTTGTTATGAGCTCTTTGATTGTCTTGTTTAGATCTTCAATATTATAAGCTCCTTGCGGAATTTTTATTTTTTTTGTTGTAGATATTGGAGATGTTGTAATCATAGTAAAATACATTTTATCGTTAACATCATTTTTCACGTTAGGTATAGCATTCCAGCAAGTACAAGAAATTAATCCAATTTCATATTGTTTTGCAGGATCTAGTTCTATAGGTGGAATATAATTTACTGAAAAATTTGCGCTATGTTCTGCAGACTCACTAGAGTTTAGTAATAATGTTGTTTGCATTCCTTTAATATTATATCATTTTACAAAATTAAGTCGCCCCGATTAAGTCGCGGTGTAAAGTTTCGTATTCGTCAGATGTTAATAATTCACTCGATCTTAGATGATCAAGTATGTCAATAATTTCATTATCAAGTTCAACACTATCATTCCCAGCTTCCTTTGACGATATTAATAACATTAATCTACCTATCATTTCAGTAGTTGAAGTAAATACTTTTACACCAGTTCCTGTTTTTTCTTTTCTATATTTTTTACACGAGATTTATCAGAAGTAAAAAATTTCCTTCTAAAATCCCACCCACTACCAAAACCTTTTGGTCTACTATTTTCTGCTGCTTTTTTAAACGTGAGAGCAATGACACCGTTTCTCATTCTTTCATAAAGTGGAATCATATTATCAATTCTGCAACCGTGTTTATTTCATCTTTAGCAGTAACTCCATCATTAAATATTACATCTAATCTATCGAGTAATTCTTGATATTCTACATTAGTCCACTTGTTTATATCATCAATACTCCTTATATTTTCTTTGTTTAAAAAATCATCATATTCACTACTTTTTATCTCATCATTTGCTCTTTTTGTAAATAAAGTCTTTGATCTCCAACTTCCATAAACTTTACAGTAAGCTCACCAACTCTTTGTTGCTCCTCTTTGATATCTTTTATATCTCCTGATAAACTTGTTATAATATTTGTTATTCCTTGCGTTGTTAACTCTGCTAATCTTCGCTCAAGTTCCAGTGGATTGTTTATCAATCGATCTGTTTCAGCTTGTCTAACCGCAGGATCAGCTATATTTGCTGTAAGTGCCTCAATCAGTTTTCTTTTTTCTTCATCAGACCTAGTAACAAGTTTTGCAGCAGCTGCTTCCTGTTGTTCTTTAACAATTCCAACCAAACCTTTTTCCTGTAGTTGTTTAAGTTCTTCTTCTGACAGTGGTTTAGTTTCAGGTTGTTTACCTAATAATGCTTCAGTAACCGGCTTGAAAATTGTAGCTGTTGTTTCTGTAGCAGTTACTTGCCCACGTCGTGCTTCTTGTACTTTTTGCTTAAGTGATGCCTGAGATTGAGCAAGTTTTTTTATATCTTCTATGTGTTGTCTGTATCTTGCTCGTTTGTCCATTATTATAATTATAAATTTTATAAAATTGAAACGCTTTACTGTAAGTAAGTGTCAATACAACAGCGAAACATTTTAGTTGGATCATTTGTAAGTTTATCAAACAAGAAAAAGTTAAATTTATCTTTTGTAGCATTACGGTAAAGTTCAATAAACTTATCTTTTGTCACGCCACCGCATTGCTCGCTTGCAATATTTCTAACGTCAACATTATCCAGTCCTGGAAATAAAATAAAACAACCCGTATTTCGCCTAATAAACCTGTCAACATTATAAAATCCTTGAGCGAGATAAATAGAATTACACTGTTTGTTACGTGACAGTGAGAAATATGATCTTATTTTATTCATCTCCATGTTATTTAGCGGAATATCGTCAAAAACTACTATCTTATGTTCATCTGCATCAAGTTGATTAACTGGAATAAGATCTTCTGGCTGCTTAATTATAAAAAAATCTTCGCCAGCTTTAAGATCATCACGAAGTTTTTCATTATACTCACTTAATAACTCATATTTATCTTGCTGTGGATTGATTGTGTAAATATAAACTCTATCGTAGTTAAAATTATCACCAAGAAGCAAGTTCATAAGCAAATTTGTTTTCCCCGATCCAGTTCGCCCAACAATAAGATAATGACAATCAGGAAGTTCATTGTTATGTTTATGCTTCACTAGTCTCTCTGTATCAAAGTTTAGTATCGACGATTTTGCCATTTTGTATAATATTAAACTAGTGTTGATAATTTTATCTAGGATAGTAAATAATGAGCTACTATACAAAATTTGGAACACTATTAGAAGAGATTATCCACAAAAAGTTTTAAAGGTGACTTATCCAAATATGCAACTCTTGATAAGCTTAAAAATGAAATCAATAATTTACTAAATATTGCCAGCGTAGATCCAGATGAAGTTGTCATTTTCCAAGACAAAGAAGGACGATTAAAGACGAGTAATGTAAAACTGTCAGATGTAGTTGTACGAAATACTGCTGCGATTGCTAATAATATCGTTACTTTTAACAATCTAGGTAATATACAAGATTCTGGTAGGTCAGTTAATGATTTTGTTAAAAAAGATGGTGATGTATTTAGTGGGAATATTGTTATGAAACAAAACAAGATTACAGATCTTGGAAACCCAACTGAGGATGGGGATGCTGCCACTAAAAAATACGTCAATGATCAGGACGTTTCAATCAATAATGAAATCACAGCACTCAAAAATGAGTATCTTAGTCATGTAAACACATTTTTAAGTTTTCGCAGAAACATAAACAAAATTAGAGATGAATTTTTTGGAAGTCCATCAAATGTTGGCATTACACTCGCTAATATTAACACAAAATTTAATGATATTAACACAGAACTCAATGATATTAAAAGTGGAATTCCTAATATTGCTGAGAAAACGAGTATGATTAAAATTCCTCACAAACAGATTAAAAATATTGTGTATACTGTTGCATCTGGGTCTAGTACATGGACTAGGCAAAATAATTCTATCAAATACACTGCAGAAGTTACTGGTATGTATAGATTGTCAGTGATTAGCACTGTAAATTTTAAAATATATACATCATCTTCATTACATAATTTTAATAGGTCTTCTGGAACTGTAATTATATTATTACTAAAAGGTATTGAAAAAGAATTTTCAATTGAACTGGTTGATACAATTCCAGTAGTTGAAGCCGTTTGGAATTTGTAACTGATTTATCATAACTATGTAAATAAATATTATAATGAAAAAAAGTATAGTTGATTTTAATCATATTTCAAAAGATATTTCAGAACAGGATGTGGACGCACTAATACAATACTATAAATATTATCACAAAAAACATTGGTGTGTTAAAAAATGTTACAAATACTACAACAAGATCCTTCGAGTAATATCATATCTACCATTGTTAATGACCAGTTCCGGTATAATTTCAAGTGGGATATCGTTAAATCCCTTTTTGTTAATTATATATCTGGTATTGGTGTTTCACTTACAGCGGCGTGTAAAAAAGTAGAACCAAGACTTTTGATAAAAAAGCATGGATGTTAACATCAATTAAAACTTACAAGAAACTACTTGATCAGATCCGGTCTTACCTACGAGGAGTCAAATATAATATGGATGATTTATTACGTGAATTTCGTATTATTGATAATATGTTAACAGACATTCTACCAATGAGGGTTAGCAAGTATGAAAAAAAATATCAAAAAAAATATGAGTAACGTAAAATTTTATCTAAACTTAAGATATAATATAACTAAAATAATATCATTTTCATTCTAATGCTAGTTTAATTTCCACCTTGTTAACTGAAACATTCTAATGCACAGTTTAATTTTCATCCTGTTATCTTGTGGTAAAAACCCGTTTGCCGTCTTTAGAATAATTGTATTCCACACATGCGCTGTTCTAACAAATTAGTCACCTCTGTGTAAAGAGTTTATCGCATTCCAACACCTGTTGTTTTGTTTGGTTACAAAATACCTGTTTACATAGTAGTAGTAGGGGGAAAAAAAGAGGTGGGGGAGGGTGAGTCAAAACCCTGTTTTATTTTGGAAAAAAAGGGGGTGGGGTGGGGGATAATTTAGGACTATAATTTATACTTGTTTGGAGGGTAAAAAAAACAAAGTGAGTTGAAAACCTGGTTTTCCTCTACTACTACTAGAGTTGACACTATTGAACCTGAAAGAATGTTCCAGAATTTAACTATAAGAATATTCTTAAGAAACAGCTTGATACAATGTACTTAAATTTCTGTTAGATTTTTTTTTTTTTGTTTGTTCCAGGGTGTTTTGCCTGTGGGATGGAGAATGGTTTTAGGGTATACAATGCAGATCCTCTGAAAGAAAAGGAAAGACAAGGTAATATCTTTCTGCAGGATATTGAAATCCATATTTTGAACTTTTTTATGGAGCACACCATATTGCATTTCTATCTATCTGTTACCAACTTTGTTTAGCATGACAAATCCAGTTTTTGGATTGTTTTTTTTTTTTTATTTAGCCTGTCCCTATTTGGAGTCAAAAGCTAAAGGTCATGTGACAAAGAAATAAAAATTGTTCTTGACCACGAGTCTTCACCAATGTTTGGTGAATAAAAATGGCTTTGCATAATAAAGTGTAGTTCTAATATACCTTGACCAAGTTTGTGGAGGAATTGCATGTACATTATCATGTTGTAATTACCATTGAGAAAAATGGCTTAGATGTTTGTCACAGTCTCTTCTTTCAGTAAATGACAATCACTTGTCATAATGGAAAGTTTTCCTGCAAAGAATGTTACATTTTTGGAGAGGTAGTCAAGAATTTTAGAATGCCATAAAATGGCTTGACTGATAATTCAGTATTGTATATTGGGTGTAAAGATTTCTCTTGGTAATGTCATATTAGATACTTGAACTCCTTGATGTGGGTGGGAGGGGTAACGGTTGTGCAAGAGAGTAGGTGGATTGGGGTAATTTCCCCTGGACACAAGGTGAATGGGGTACTGTAAGAAGATTTATTTGGCAGATGATATTTTCATAGTATAATTTTACCCTCACCTTAGTGAAATGGGGGCATTTCTTCACTAAATGTATATTTGGGGGAGAGGAAAAGGGGGAGGTTGGCAATGTCATAAAAACTTCCCTGTATCAAAGTAGGGGAACCACTGAAGAACATTAATTACGTGCACCTCAAACCCTGTGACCACTA
Organism: Potamilus streckersoni; assembly: GCA_016746295.1. Lineage (NCBI taxonomy): Eukaryota > Metazoa > Mollusca > Bivalvia > Unionida > Unionidae > Potamilus > Potamilus streckersoni. Next base: position 7,441,814 of record JAEAOA010001951.1, read on the forward strand.
TTGCTTAAACTGATGTGAGTAGATTTCATTTGGAGCATGGTAATGAAATGTTGCTCATGTAAATAAATATTTGTAATATATCTGGTCACTTTGTTTTCTGTCAAGTGATTTCTCTGATATCACAAGGTCATGTGTCATCCTAGCTAATTAACTTTTAGGACTAGCTGTGTGTTTCCAGTTGTTTTAAATGAAATATTTGAACATATTTTTATGGTGAAACAGAAAATGATAAATATTCTCTTAATAAACATAGTTTTCCTTCAGATCTAAAAGGATGAAAATAAAAACATTTCTGCAAATTATTGAACCACTAAGCCACCTGTGGTTTCTAAATTAAGACCCCAGAGGTAGGTTCAGGGTTGGGTGGTGGATGAGGACAGACCCAGGTCTGCTGTATGCAGGCTGTACATATTCACCTCCTATGGAATGCCAGGTTAGTTTATATACTTTGAGGTTGGGTCAGTGAACAGGTTCTGGGTTATAAAGCTTCTAGGTTAGACTTGGGGGACAATAATCATAAAGTAGGGTTTACAATCACAACACTGAAAACATTTTATTAAAGTAAGACCTGATGAACTGATTTGACTTGTACTCTGCAAAAATTTATAGTCTGGCACAAATGGTATCTACATTTTGTTTTTACAGGTGGTGGTGGTAAGCATAACATGTGACCCAATTATCTGAGATTTGCCTACCAGCAATATAAATAGACAAGCAGTACAGATATGCAAGTCTTAAGAAAATGCATGGTGACAGATTTTAGCCAAAAGTCAGATTTATATCAGAAATATTTTGATTTTTGGTGAATTAAATATTTGAGTCTACAAAATAGATACTGCTGCAGTTTGAACACAATGATTTTATTCTGAACCACTGTACATTAAATAGGAATACCTACAGTACATGGCTATATCCTGGACCACTGTACATTATAATAGTTAGGAATACCTACAGTACATGGTTATATGCTGGACCACTGTACATTAAAATAGGAATACCTACAGTACATGGCTATATGCTGGACCCCTGTACATTATAATAGTTAGGAATACCTACAGTACATGGCTATATCCTGGACCACTGTATCTTATAATAGTTATTAATACCTACAGTACACAGCTATATGCTGGACCGCTGTACATTATAATAGGAATACCTACAGTACATGGCTATATGCTGGACCACTGTATCTTATAATAGTTATTAATACCTACAGTACACAGCTATATGCTGGACCACTGTACACTATAATAGGAATACCTACAGTACATGGCTATATGCTGGACAACTGTACATTATAATAGGAATACCTACAGAATATGGCTATACCCTGGACCACTATACATTATAATAGTTATTATTACCAACAGAACACAGCTATATGCTGGACCACTGTACATTATAATAGTTAATAATACCTACAGTACATGGCTATATGCTGGACCACTGTACCTTATAATAGTTATTAATACCTACAGTACACAGCTATATTCTGGACCACTGTACCTTATAATAGGAATACTTACAGTACATGGCTATATGCTAAACATTTGATATGACAGAAAATAATCTGTGTCAAAACCAGCTTCATTTTATGTTTTGTAAGTTATACATTTTTTTGTGAAAATACATGTATGTACAACAAGGAGTTTTGCTGGTGATTTTTATTACATATTGAAAAAAATTAGCACTTGCAGAAAGAAGCAAGGGCTTAAACTTTGAATTAACATTTTCTACAAATACTTGCCCTTGAGTGTATATATTTACTAGGTATGTATACAGTATTTGAAGGCTTATAAGCCTGTACATTTTGATCAGTTAATCTAGGCTTCATCTTTTATTCCAAATCAAATTAATATATGGACTATATCATGTAGTTTTTCAGATGCAAAAAAGCTCCCAAAGTATAAAATTTAATGTGTAAAAAGATATTTTATTTTTGGGAAGAGTTCATATATGAAAAAATATAGGACCCTACATTGAGAAGGATTTAAAAATATTTACATCATTGCAATTGCTGACTTAACTTACATCAGATGCAATTGTGCTAAAGTAGCCAGTAGAAATATACATTTTTAAATTTGATTGCATATATGTGCCTTAGAATAGAAAAAATAGAAAATAAATTATCATGGTGTCACATTTTTCATCTTGCACCTTTTGAAAAAAATAAAATATGTTCTGATAGGTTCGAGTTTAAGATTCCCTGAATGTGGATATGTGAGAAAGCTTGCCAGTAGCTTCTGGGTCAGTGTTTTTTTCTGGTGATTTCCTGGTTTCTTCCTCCACCATTAATACTGGCTGCCATGAATAGCATATCCTGTTCTGAAAAATGGCCTTAAGCCCAACAACTAGGACTGATATTTGAGAGAGGAAGGAGGGAGGTTTCCCAACAATTATAATCTGTGTAATCTACATTGATTAGTTACCTTACCATTGTGATCTTACTCCTGTATCTGTGCAACTATATTCCATAATCAACTAATAGGTCTGAATTCCTTAACCTTATTCCTTAACCTTTTAATTGTGGTATCCTTAGTGCTTAGAACCACCTGCCTTTGTAGTGTTACATAAGTGCTAATTAAATATGCTATAGCTGTGGTCCCCTCAAGTTTGTGAGGCTACCAATAAGGAAATGAGGCTACCCATAAGGATATTATGAAGATGGTACCCTGTAATTAAATGAAATGCCTGGTAGTAAGTAACCCATGCACAGGAAACCAGTGACATAGTTTTAATTTGCCAGCAAAACTATTCAAATTAAAGTAACATAGATCAAAACAAATTTGGCATTACAGGAAGAGCACGTGAATTTACTGATTAAAAAACATAATCCTGTAGAGTTCATTTTATTTGCTCAGAAAATTATACAGCTTGCTAAATGGTCATTTTTTTTTGTTGTAATATATTAGGAGTCTCTATGGATATAAATATTGTGAATATTTAAACTTTGGAAATGAAGGAATATATTATGTATTTGAATAGTTTACATCAACCATTTAATTTATTGCTGTATTCTCTGATAAAATGCCTTGGCTAGATTGGGTATAAAATAGTAAGGTATAAAATAAGATGAAGAAGTCTGAAATTTCTCTCTTATTAGGTCATATTTGATCATGGAAGCAAGAAGAAAAATGAGATGGAATTCATATGCCTTTCTCTCTCTCTCTCACTCACACACACACACACACACACACACACACACACACACACACACACACACACACACATAACTGGAAGAAGCATCAGTGATGCAATATCTGTATTGCAGTAATCTGAAATAGTATACAGTGATGCCATTAGTATTAATGAAACCAGACATTGCTATAATTCCATTTCACACAGCATTGTGAATTTTATCTTATATTTAATGCAATACATTTTCGGGTCAATGTCATTAAATGTAGCTAAAGTGCATAATTTGTTGAAAATGCTTCATTTGAAATAAATTAGGTACTTTTAGGTACATTTATTGATCCTGACCTCATGATATACGAGTAACAGATATAAAGTTGGTGATGCTGTATGGAATGGAATTTTAAAAAAAAACAGCTGATTGATTTAGCCTCATTTTATTCTTAACATTGACTTGTATGTTGATGAAAGATGGAAAATTAAAAACATCTGCTGATTTGACTTGTACTCAGCATCAATTTATAGTCAGGCACATATGGTATCTACATTTGTGTAACTCTTTGTTCATGACTATATTATGTGTAATTTTTGTTCATGACTGAATTGTAGTGGATATCTGTAAAGAGATAATGCATAACCTTTTTGTACACAGGTATAGATTTTGTGTTCAGATCCTATATTTCATAAGATCTATAAATAAATGTGAAATTTCTAATAATAAATCCTATAGACAAGCTCATGATAATTTCTCTTTGGCTTATGGGGTCTCTTGGGTTCTTAGAAGAATTATTTCCCATTGGATCAACATGTCACATAAGTATATATTGTAAAATATTAGATGATTAATAAGATCTGTCACATGGGATATATGCTGTAACATATAGTTATATTAGACTCAAAGATATGTTAGGAGAGAACAGAAAAATTATTTTTTTTTAATTTGAAGTTTGATTTTTGTTGTAACAGCAGTCTGCAAAAGTATTTAACATTGTATTTAGATTTTATTTGAGAGAATACTTTTATTTGGAATATTCATTGGAATTGCAGTCTGCTCATTGGTCTAAAATATTTTGGTCAATTGTGAGTTGTTCAAAGGAGTTCAGGACAATGCCATTTTGATACCTTCAGGGATGTGAAATTCATTTAGAACATTGGATTCTTTAAGACTTAAATAGAATTTATAGAATTTTAAAGATATTTTTGATTCAATTCATAATACTCTTAAATTTTCATTATATAACTTGATAATGGTTTTGCTTCTTTTTGTTGCTTAGTTTATAAATATAGTCATAACAATATGAAAAGACAAAGCCATATATGCAACACATGTTAGTTCCTTGAACTGTAATTATTGTACAACTGTGACAAAAAAGAAAATAAATGGGTGTGGGATGATTTAGCTATATTTTTTTGGTTTTAATGGAACTTTTAACATTATTGGCTATATCATGCAGGGTAATTAGAGCTAAGTGCCTTTCTGAAAAGAGGGGGGGGGCTGCCAATACCATTAAAAAATTTGTCTAGAACCTGCCCAAATTCAACACAAATGTGTAAATCAAATCAAACACCCCCAAACCACAAGAAAATTTACAGTTTCTCTTACAATATTTGGATTTGTTTGCCAGTAGGGCCCATTAGGTTTACTGTTTTCGTGTTTGGCTATATTTAAAGACCCTTTCCCCACAGTATACTACCACAGCACGTTTATAAATAAAATGCATTCAACTAGGTGTCTTAATTAAAGTTGTTATACATTTTAAAAACTTTTAATCTCCTTTAAACTTTATGTAATATCTGTAGAATGAAAGTACCTCTTTAGGCACAAGTTCAATTTGAATATAATATTCTTATTTTGTACTTTTTTCCTACATGTTACATTATTTTTTTTCCATGAAAAAGACAGCCTATTTTCTGATTCAAACACAAAAATGGTACAATTTGCTATTGCGACTTTATGCATACAAATCAATTTAATTGCAAAATAATATCACCATTCTCATTCATTTTAGAACATCTGAGGACCTTTAATTTGCTCACATTTTTACCACCTTCTGTAACTTCTGTGGGCTTTGTCATGGCATGTACCCAAATTATAGTTTAGCTCATTCTAAAATGTGTTGTGTTTTTAAGATATTTTATGTATGTATTCATCAATCTTTTTATATGCCTCACATAAATAAATTCTATACACAGGAGACTGTTTATAGTTAAATTTCAAGCAAGGATAATGACATTCTTAAACGTAATGACATGAAGTACATAATGGATCTGCAGTTATTTGTACTTCAGTTTTGGAAAAAGAATCAGTACCTTTACATGATTTGAAGCAGCTGGCTTTGGTGGTGGTGTTAATGGGGTGTGGACAAAACAGGGCATGTTTTAATAAAATTGTCCTTGTATTATTTTTATTTTTATTATTATTATTATTATTATTATTATTATTATTATTATTATTATTATTATTATTATTATTATTATTATTATTGTTATTATTATTATTTTATTATTATTATTATTATTATTATTATTATTATTATTATTATTATTATTATTATTATTATTATTTATAAAAAGCTTTGTTGATATTGTTATATTTTGTGACTATCTTAACAATGCTTGGTAACCATTTGTATGAGGGACAATCTGGCATTTTTTTTTTTATACCATTTCTGGAGTTTTCTTGTGAAGGTCAACAGGTCATGTATGTTCTACAAAGCTCCACTCTTGTCCATATTTACATGCCACACTGCAGTTAATTTACACATTTTGACCAATTTCTGGGGTGTGTAGGGTTATCAGAAAAGAAGTGTTGGCAGATATTTATATAATATGACCTCATTTATTGTCAAAGTGACAAGATGTGTCAGTTCAGTCATAGAAGAGAAACACATGTATAACATTTGGGCTATGACCCCAGGGTTATGGTTAGGGCAGGGGTATATAGTGAAATTACACATGTCATGGCAGGACATGAAAATCTTGAATGATACTATCTTAAATTATTGAGACTAGGCAGTATGTGAAAAGCATGAAGATTCCAAGTGGAAAGCCATGATAATTGTATGTGAAAAGCATGAAGATTCCAAGTGGAAAGCCATGATAATTGTATGTGAAAAGCATGAAGATTCCAAGTGGAAAGCCATGATAATTGTATGTGAAAAGCATGAAGATTCCAAGTGGAAAGCCATGATAATTGTATGTGAAAAGTATGAAGATTCCAAGTGGAAAGCCATGATAATTGTATGTGAAAAGCATGAAGATTCCAAGTGGAAAGCCATGATAATGTATGTGAAAAGTATGAAGATTCCAAGTGGAAAGCCATGATAATTGTATGTGAAAAGCATGAAGATTCCAAGTGGAAAGCCATGATAATGTATGTGAAAAGTATGAAGATTCCAAGTGGAAAGCCATGATAATTGTATGTGAAAAGCATGAAGATTTCAAGTGGAAAACCATATAATTGTATCTCAAAAGCATGACAATCTAAAGCGAAATATGTGATAGTTATATGTGAAAAAAGCATGAATATTCTAAAAGGGGAAACCATGATAGTTACAATTATATGTGAAAAGCATGATTCCAAGTGCAAAGCAATGATAGCTGTGTGTGAAGATTCCAAATGGATTATGATAGTTTTAATGTCTTGTTTCTCAGCAGTTATGTCAAAGTCAGCATTAGGATTCTGTACTTAATTTTTTTATGAAAGTTTACATGTGTCAGATACATCATGTATGTGTGTGGTAGATCAGTGAATGATGCAAAGGCCGTACACAGCATTCCAAAACACCATTGTTGGTTTATGGTAGTTAGTGTTGGGAATCAGTTAAAATGTGTAGATAGGTTATTATATCTTCAGAAATGATCAAGCCATCATTTTAACTACTTGGAAATAGATCCAACATTTTTAATTTATATCATTTTTCATACTTAGAAGCATTGAAAGTTTAATGAATTATCTTTTACATTTGTCTGCCATATTGTTGGCACTTTGATTGTGCCTGACAGTGTAAGGCTGTTTTAACTAGAAATTTGAACAAATATTTCACATGTCCAGAGAGTGATAATAAAATGAAGGCGTAAACATAAAATTGTCCAAAGAAAAACTTTTACTATTAAGAATCCATGCTAGAGATTATAATCAAATGCTTCTTTAGCATTTGCAACTAGTCATTGATTAATTTGAATAATTGACACAATTAATGATAGCTCATTGTTTCTCAACTATTGACTAATCAAACAATGAGGGTGTTGTTCCTGATGAAGAATAGTTTGACCATTATTCCAGATTTCACTGATGGTGGAATAGGCAACATAGAGATGTTGTTCAGATGCAATTATCTAGCATTGGTTGGAGGAGGAAAAAGTCCAAAATATTCACCTAACAAAGGTAAGAACAACCTCCTCCTTTAAGAATTTTTTCATATTATTGATAATGTTGTGTAATTGGAAAGGAGTTTTGCTTTTTGTATTATTTTAAAAGTTTAGTTATGGAATTTGTTCCAAGGTCAGAAAAGGAAGAAGTAATTTAGCTGTAAAAAGGGACATAAATGTTTGGTATATACAGGGGTGGTCCAGTGTTTACAGTACAGCATAGCATGTAGGTTATTCAGTGTAGAGACTGTTAAGAGTTAAGCATGTAACCGAAAGACACTGGTAGATGACCCAGGCTGATTGCATTGTAGGATCTAAACCTGTACACTTGTTTGTGAGTCCAGCTACTGCTGCCTCCATTAGTTACCCTTTATAACATGCAGGAGAATGCCTCAGATATATTTTACATTCCCAAGTCTGCAGGATATTTTCCCAAATCAGCAGATTTAAAAAGAAATGTTTTAGCAGCTTTTGATCTTAAAATACTGTCTATTTTTAAATAGAAATAGAGCTGCAGGGTGTACATTAAGTATGCTGAAGTGGACAATTAACTCATTCCTATTTCCAAGGTTCTTGTTTTAAAATCAGTCTGCATAAGTATTTAATGTTGTGTTTAGATATAATATGAGAGGACTGATTTGTTTGGATTAATCATTGGAATTATAAAAGTGCCTATTGACTAAATGCTGGTGCAGTCTATTTGTTAGGTACATGCTAGTGCAGTTTATTGGATGTCTGACCTTGTTTGGTAAATACTAATACAACCTTCTTTTGTAAATGCTGTTTTATAAATGCTAGTACAGTATCCTTGACTTTATCTGACCTCAATGTATTAAGTGTTATACATGTATACTTTACATTATCCAACTTCCTTCTAACCTGGTTAAGTAATTGCAAGTACAGTCTACTTTACTTTATCCAACCCTTCTCATAACCTGGTTAAGTAATTGCAAGTACAGTCTACTTTACTTTATCCAATTTCACTCATAACCTAGTTAAGTAAGTGCAACTACAATCTACTTTACTTTATCCAGCCTCCCTCATAACCTGGTTAGGTAAATGCAAGTACCAACTGCTCAGCTTTGCCCACCTAAAACCAAAAGGCCTTTGCTTTTATAGGCATTATACATTCATCATTCATTAAATCTTGCACTACTGTTACTGTCTTATTGCATAAATGATACAGGGCCAATTGAACTGTTTTTTCTGGGTCTTATCATAGAAATGTAGAGCTGGTTAGTGCAATAACCATAAGGTATAATGGTTGTCCAGTCATTTATTTAGCCTTATTCAAGAATTCATTAATGAAATTTAGCAAACATGAAAACAAAAGTAAACTAAAAAGTGTTTTGGTGATATTGATTTATATGATATGTTTAATCTAATAGTTTAAATGGAATGACTGCTGTTGCATAAACAAGTAGACAGCATAATACCTTTAGACCAATATGTGTACACTTTTTTGCAGTATTCAAGGATAAATTTGCATATCAGTATATATTTGCAGTGATGGTGTGGGATGACCTGAAGAAAAAACATGTAATAGAGCTGGAATTTTCAAGTGATGTCAGAAGTGTGCGGCTCAGAAGAGACAGGTGGGATGTACTTTACATATTTTATGTTGATTGTACGACAACACTTTTGCATCTTAGATTAAGTACTCTTAATGGCACATAATTGTCATAATGGCACATAATTGTCATAATGGCACATAATTGTCATAAAGGCACATAATTGTCATTATGGCACATAATTGTCATAATTGGCACATAATTGTCAAAATGTCACATAATTGTCATAATGTCACATAATTGTCATAATGTCACATAATTGTCATAATGGCACATAATTGTCATAATGGTACATAATTGTCAAAATGGCACATAATTGTCATGTCACATAATTGTCAAAATGGCACATAATTGTCAAAATGGCACATAATTGTCATAATGGTACATAATTGTCATAATGGTACATAATTGTCATAATGGCACATAATTGTCATAATGGCACATAATTGTCATAATGGTTACATAATTGTCATAATGGCACATAATTGTCATAATGGCACATAATTGTCATAATGGCACATAATTGTCATAATTGGCACATGATTGTCATAATGGCACATAATTGTCATAATGGCACATAATTGTCATAATGGCACATAATTGTCATAATTGGCACATGATTGTCATAATGGTACATAATTGTCAAAATGGCACATAATTGTCATAATGGCGCATGATTGTCATAATGGCACATAATTGTCATAATGGCACATAATTGTCATAATGGCACATAATTGTCATAATGGCACATGATTGTCATAATGGCACATAATTGTCATTAACTGAATGCATAACAAATAATAATAGGCAGTTGACCTGTCCAAGAAGAAGAGAAGAAGTTTTACTAGTATGTCTGAGAAGTTTTACTATTATGTAGTCTCATTTTCACTGTAAGTGTTTGGTCAGTTGGATAACAGAGAATGGTACACTACAATATGTAGTTTTGAGTAAATAACCTGTTTGTGTTAAAATCTTTTTTTTCCCACTCTTCCTGACCTTTTTCCTGAGGTACTTAATTTAACCTGTGTGACTGACTATTTTTCCAAAAGAAAGAAACCCACAATTTTTTAATAGATTACTAATAACAGCCAGGAGTCAGAGCCTGCTTCATGTTTCAGGGTAGTCAGTTATTAGCATGATATTGTCTTTAGGCTGGAGGAAACAGGAGAAAATCAGCAACAATGGGCATGCAACCACTTACCCTGGGGTGCTGCATTTAGTTTGGCTAGCATTTAGTGAACCATTCTACTAAATGGATTGCCTTTGAATGGCCTGGGATGACAAAAGCAAATGGTAGGTAAAGTAGCCCACAGTGAACAATATGTGCAAATTTTGTTTCACTGACAGATAAGCTTGCCAAATGAGACAGTAAACAAAAGCTTGCAAAGATACAGACATATATATTACCTTGAATGTTGTATGGCTGACCTGTATTTAAACTTGTGTATTTGATAATATGTTAAAGAATTGTACATACAAGGGCAAGTTATATTTATTTAAATATTTGAAGAACAATGTTTAAATGTCAGACAACATTTATTGCTGTGCCAAATCAGTTTGAATGATGTTTAAAATGTAGAAAATTTTCAAGAGAGAATAGGGCATTCAGTAGAACCAAAATGGTTACTCTTCTAATAGTGCATAGCACTGAAAGAAGCACTGGTATTTATTCTGGAAACCAGAATTGAACTCAAAACTGCAAAGTTAGTGTTACCATAGTCCTATCATAGCCCCACAAAGTATATCAGTTTGACAGTTTTGAGAATTCTCAATCAGACAGTCATCATTGGTAATTGCCAAAAACATGATATGATGAGGCATTTGGTGGAGACAATTCACTATCATTATTTTTTTATTTTGTTTGTTGGAGTCTATCTACAGATTGATCACTTCTTAAACCTCATTTAGCTGGCCACTTCTTAAACCTTATTGAGTTGGCCACTTCTTAAACCTCATTGAGTAGACATTTTGTAAACCTCATTAAGTAGACATTTTGTAAACTGCTCCCTACACTTCATTGAGTAGACATTTTGTAAACTGCTCCCTACACCTCATTGAGTAGACATTTTGTAAACTGCTCCATACACTCAAGCAAGGTAATAAAGATCTGCCAAATTTAAAAAACTGAGGATGATTATACAAGTTAAGTCAGGATTTGAAAAAATCCAGAAGCTTATGTATGATATGATATGTTCTGAATATATATATATATATATATAAAGAAGAATTTAACATTTTCTAAATCTTCTTATCCTTCAATTTTTACTATAAGAATAACCGGTATAGAACCAAATATCCGGGATATAATCTGCGTTACATATGTACACAAAGTAAAAATAGATGTCGCTTTGGCTTGTAGACTTTTAGGGAATTATACAACGTTTTCAGTTTCCGCAACTAGTCTATACAAGCTGGTTGTATTTATAGTTTTAGCACATGTGAAGATAGAAATGTAGAGGTTTACAAACGCAACGTTTTTGTGTTTATTTGTTTGTCGTAACTATGTTTTGTATTTGCCTTTGAAAAAGACTCATTAAGAGTCGAAAGCGCTTAGGCTAGTTAGTTACTAGTTTCGTACTGTTCGTCGTCAGTTTATTGCATCTATTTTAATTAATCCCTGACAAACGTGATCCCTTGGTGGATCCAGTACGATTGAGAGGGTTGTTATTCGCCATATGATTTGTATTCTTTATATTACCTACCTCGTATGGCTCGATCTACCTTTGGTGTGATCTAACACCCTTTTCGGTCTTGTATTTATGTAGTGCTACTGTATCCGTTCCATTGTTTCCTTCTTATACTTAAATTGTTGCCGTATCTCTTAGAATGGAGACCATGTCTCAACAAATACAGAAAACATTCAAAACTTTACGCAATGAAACTGATGCTTTAATTCGCCTAAAGCATCATTGCACTTTCTTGCATCATTTCCTCGAAACAAATACAGTCACAAAAGGTCTTCAAATTCATGTGAAACCGCAAATTATTGGCAAGAGTTCAAAAAGATTCAACAAAAGATGGAATAAAATAACTCACGACGCTTCCATGAAACTCACAGCCCTACTTAGTAAAAACGTAAATCATCAATATCTAGCCAAATCAGCAACCATTGAAGAACTAAAACATCAGCTCAATTCCGTCTCAACAGAAGAACAATTGAAAACGTTTTACTCCAAATTAAATAAAGATGAAAAAAGACTCTCTTCGAAACTATACAAAGTCAGAGATAGAAAATTTAGAAGTCATGATCTACAACCAAAGGACTGTTGTGAAGAAACTTCAATTGACGAAATTTCTTCCAAAAACAACCGTAAGAAGAAAAATCGCCGCAAAAGGAAGAATCGCAAGCACTCTGTAACAAACACTAATGCAACTGTTACTAACACAGTAGTCAACATCTCCAATTTAGAACTTACTGATGCAGAAATAAAACTTTTATCGAAAGGTTTGAGTTTCTGTCCCCGTCCTAAAACATACGACAGAGGGAAGCTTAAGAATGACACCGAAGAATTCATCCGCCGACTAAGACTCAAAGCCCATTTTGCCTTGCAACCACCAAACAAATCAAAGGAAAATATAAGCTGCGACCAACCCACTTTTAGAAAGTAAAGTAACTGGACCCCACCAAAAAGTTCAATTCCGAATCTGGAAGCCTTTATCAACTCGGTTGAAAACGATACTTCCAGACATATCAACCATACTAACAAATATTCTAATTTGACAAAAGAAGAAACAGATGCCCTGCACTCACTGAAAAGCAGAACAGACATAATAATTAAACCTGCAGATAAGGGTTCCGCTGTTGTCGTTATGAATAGGGAAGACTACATTAGTGAAGCAAGTAGACAACTAAGTGACGCTAGGTTCTACCAAAAACTGGACCATGATCCAACGCTGGAATATGCAAAAATCATCACTAATGTTATTGACGAGGCGTACCAAAGCAGACACATAGACCAGCAAACCAAAAACTACTTAAGCCCAGAAAACCCAAGAGCAGGTAGATTTTATCTTCTACCCAAAATCCACAAACAAGGAAACCCTGGCAGACCTATAATCTCAGGTAACGGGCACCCCACAGAAAGGATATCAGAATATTTAGATCATTTTATGAGACCACATGTCCACAAATTACCATCATATCTTCAAGACACGACAGATTATCTCATAAAAAGCAAAGCTAGTGAACCATTACTGCCAGATACATTACTTGCTTCCTTAGACGTCACATCTTTGTACACCAACATACCGCACAACGAAGGGTTACAGGCATGTAGCGAAGCATGGGAAACAAGAACTGTAAACAATCCACCCACACACTTCTTAATCCAACTCCTGGAGCTTGTCCTAAAACTCAACAACTTTGAATTTAATGAAGAAAACTACCTACAAATCAATGGAACTGCAATGGGTACTAAAATGGCCCCTTCGTATGCTAACATTTTCATGGGAAAACTTGAGGGAAAGCTCTTAGCATCGGTTGAGCGTACACCATACCAGTGGGTACGCTTTATCGATGATATAGAAATGAAGTGGCAGTATGGAAGAGAAAGTCTGGATGACTTCATTTCAAAGGCAAACAACTTCCATCCTTCAATAAAATTCATGGCAGAAATTTCCAACTCAAACCATGTTTTCCTGGACACAACAACCAGACTGGTGGAAAACAAATTACACACAGACATCTACTCGAAACCAACCGACAAACACCAGTATCTTCTCCCAACCAGCTGTCATCCAAAACACTGCATTAAGAACATTCCATATAACCAGGCACTGAGGATACGCAGAATTTGCTCCGACGCTGAAAGATTCCTAGAAAGGTCTGAAGAGCTGGCTAAACATTTAATTTACCGAGGCTACGACAAAGACCTGATTGCGGAGGCAATCCAAAGGGCCAAACAAACAAACCGTGATGACCTACTCAGATATGGACAGAAAGAAAAGGTTGATAGGATACCATTTATTCTGACCTATCACCCAGACAATCCCAAAGTAGGTAAAATCATCTCAAACCACTGGCCAACCGTGCAATCGTCAGACATACTAAACCTAATACTTCCGAACAAACCTGTAGTAGCTTACCGGAGACCAAAAAACCTTAAGGACATCCTAGTCAGGGCCAAGCTAACAACAATCGCTAGTCAAAACCAACCTAGTCAATCTGGACCCTGTGGCGATAAAAGATGCAAAACGTGTCAACATATGATAGAGACCAAGACATTCACTAGCACAGTGACTAAAGAAAAACTAAACATACATGGTCCAAACAAAACGTGCAAAACAGAGAATGTGATTTATCTCATCACATGTAAGATCTGTGGCCTTCAGTACGTTGGAGAAACTGAAAAGCTACACATAAGGATAAACCTTCATAGATCTGATTGGATGACAAAAAAGCTGTACAGAAGCCCGGTCACAGAACACTTCTCCTCCCCTGGCCACACTTTCAGTGATATAATACTTATCGCTATTGCCAACAACCACAGCTGGAGTTCCGAAACCAGGAAGGAAAAGGAATCATACTGGATACGCCGCCTTAGAACATTGAAACCAAGTGGTCTAAACCAAGAAGACTAGAAAATAAAAACTATGCACTAGTAGAATTTAACATTTTCTAAACCTTCTTATCCTTCAATTTTTACTATAAGAATAACCGGTATAGAACCAAATATCCGGGATATAATCTGCGTTACATATGTACACAAAGTAAAAATAGATGTCGCTTTGGCTTGTAGACTTTTAGGGAATTATACAACGTTTTCAGTTTCCGCAACTAGTCTATACAAGCTGGTTGTATTTATAGTTTTAGCACATGTGAAGATAGAAATGTAGAGGTTTACAAACGCAACGTTTTTGTGTTTATTTGTTTGTCGTAACTATGTTTTGTATTTGCCTTTGAAAAAGACCCATTAAGAGTCGAAAGCGCTTAGGCTAGTTAGTTACTAGTTTCGTACTGTTCGTCGTCAGTTTATTGCATCTATATATATATATATATATATATATATATATATATATATATATATATATATATATATATATATATATATATATATATATATATATATATATATATATGATATGTCTGCTTTTAAGTCAACACCAACTGCAGGCTGCACAGACTTAGATCTACTGGCACATCATGTTCCAGTGGATGGATTTGTGCAGTTTGATAGGAATAATCAGTAATGAAACAATATAGACCCTTGTCTACATATACATTATACTATGGCAGATCAGGATCTTTGTTGTTTGCAGTTTGGGCCAGTTCATAACCAAGTATAGATAGTAAACCAGTTTTTTTTCTTCTTGAACAGCAGAAATGTGTAAAGAACTTAATCCTTAGTTTTAACAAGTTTATACATCTTACACAGTCATTTGGCAAATAATCATCATGCATGAATGTACTCCACATCAGCAGAATGCAAAAAGGGCAGATGTCATAAATGCGTGTCCTGGAATGAATTTGTAGACACAAATTTAAAGTCCAGATTTATCACAAGTATATATTACTTTGGTGTAGTTTTGGTTGGAGCAGTGTAACAAACATGCTATTTAAAAAAAAAATTAAATATTGATGTAAGAAAAATATTGTGATTTGTAATGTTTTGGGGAAAGAAATAAGTTGCAATCCTTCCATTAATCCATAATTTTTTGTTAGCATATATCACACCTATTCCCATCTTCACTTTTTCACTGAGGTTAACTAGGACTCCCTTTTTAAAAAAAAATAAATGCTGCAATAAATAATGTTAAAAAATTGTACTTCAAAAAAATTGCTAGTGTTTTTCAGAAAAAAGCTTATGCTCATGCAAGTGAAATTTAAATTAGAATGAAATTTAGAAGTTTTGTAGAAATTGCATATATAGTTATAATAGAGCGTTATTAATATGTCTTAGTTCTTCATCATTTCAGAATCGTAGTGGTCCTAGATGCAATGATCAAAGTATACACCTTCACACAAAACCCACAACAGCTACATGTGTTTGAAACTTGTCATAATCCCAAAGGTAAAATTATTGTTTGATCTTTAATAAAAAGATGTTTTAACCATTTGTACTTGTGTTGAAAGTATCTGTCTAGAATAATCTCTAATTAATTAATTCTGATTTAATCAGATAGTGATATTTTGTTTTATATAGTAAATTTGCATCTGTGATATTTTTATTTTACATACAATACTCCTCATTAAACAATCAAACACTTGTGATATGAAGATAATTGATATTACATAGTGCAGTTTTTCCATTAGTGATTCAAAGTTAAGTTTGGATTGTTTTGTTGTTAAGTGCAGTTGCATGTACATTTTTTCACAGAGAAAGTTCAAACTTCTTATTTTGTCACAAGTGGCTTTAACTGCAGCAGTAGTACTGTTATCTCTTGTATTATTCTAAAATTACTGGAGAAAAGTACAGCAGTAGTAATCTTTTGTATTATCCTAAAATTACCAGAGAAAAGTGAAAAGTACAGCATTAGTAGTTATCTCTTGGATTATCCTAAAATTACTAGAGGAAAGTACAGCAATAATTACTAGAGGAAAGTACAGCAATAGTACTGTTATCTCTTGTATTATCCTAAAATTACCAGAGAAAAGTACAGCATTAGTAGTTATCTCTTGTATTATCCTAAAATTACCAGAGAAAAGTACAGCATTAGTAGTTATCTCTTGTATTATCCTAAAATTACCAGAGAAAAGTACAGCAGGAGAGAAAGAATAATCTGCTTACCATGAGCTTTCTGACATTATTTGTATGACACATGATTTATGGTCTCGTGTTTCATTAATTTGCTTCACATTTTGATTTTAAAATATATTTTAATGGGGCATTTTGTTATTAGTAGAGATAGTAAATTGGATGACGAAAGTTCAGTCATATAATTAAACAGCATTAAACAACACTCTTTTATGTTAAATGGTCTGTTATTGTCATATCTTCTCAGATATGAGTAAGTCCTCCAGCGAGCAACAAGTTAACAAAACAGTATTTTAAAAGATTAAAGAATGAAGAATGATTACATTTTAATTTTAGTATCTACTAAATGTTGAGTGCATATTTTATAATGAGGTATGTAAAAATGATCAGTTTATATAAAATTTTGGAGAACATTTTTATTGAATGTGAGATGGAGATTTTTTCAGAGTGGAAATAACTAAAAACACCTTAGTTATTCCATTTAATGTATCAATAATTCACCAATTTTACTGATATTGTTGGCAGGTCTGTGTGTGATGTGTCCCAACAGTAATAATTCCCTCCTCACATTTCCTGGTCGGAAGACGGGTCACGTACAGGTTGTGGACTTAGCCAACACAGAAAAACCTCCTTTAGACATAGCTGCCCATGAGGCACCACTCAGCTGTATAGCACTCAATTTGCAGGGGACACAGTTAGCCACATCGTCAGAAAAGGTATCAGATTATAGCAATTTCTTTTTTATATTATGTCTAATGTATTGAAGTCTTTCTTAACCTAATCAAACTTAGTACATCATAGCTAAGCCAAGTTATGTGGCAGATTTGAGGTGTTTAGTCATCAGCTTCATTACATTGGTTGTAGTTTCGTGTTGGCCCAGGCAGAAACAGGTAACATTTTAGTCCTAAAAAAAATTCTTTTTAGACACAGGCCTCTGACTAGTGCCTTAAATAAAGACTGGACAATACATATCTGTCTACTCTCAAGCTGTGAGAATATCCTCCCAATTTTGGTATTTACGCACCTACCTTCCGATCTCATTATATCTCCTGATTTTTTGCAGAGAACTCCCAGTTATTACATTATGTCTGTCAATTTTCATTTCTCCTCCTAAACATAAATAGATGCATCATATGCAATCCACACTTGCAATATTCTATTTTAAATGAAATAATCACACAAAAAAAATTTTTTTTCTTTAATAAATAGATTGTTCAGATTAAACATTTTTCTTGTAAGTTTAAGAACTTAAAAACCCCTAGAACATTACTAAAGTAAAAAAAATAAAATAAAAATTGTCACCATTTAGTTTTAGTCCCATGAATGATCACTGTGAATGCTGTGTAATTTTCTCAGCAGACAAAATCACATCTCCATTTCCACCAAAGAAACTCAGCCAGTTAACACAAGGTATGCCTCTACTGTATATGCTAACTTTAATTCAGAATATTTTATTTAGTGAACACCTAAGGAAATAAGGTTGGATATAAAACATGGGAAAAACAGTTGCCACATGTATGTTAACTTGGGACTGCAGATTTGAACTGTTAAAATGAAATCCTAAACATCGTAAATTACAACAATATATGGCATTGTTTTTTTTGCCAATTGCTAGTGCTTATATAAACACACTGTAGCACATGGCTTCTTTGAAGTGTTTCCGAAGGGCAGTATTTTTCACAAGATATATGCAATGATAAGGATAAACTGTTAATTAATCATACTGACTATGACTTAAGCCTAACCTTTAGCAATTATGCAGTTTAGACATATCTGACCAAAATATGAAAATATTAGCTTGTCCTGGAGGAAAATAAGGCTTGTGACAGGGAGAAATGGCACATTCTGTAAACACTCACACATTGGGCCAAGGGTGTATGGGCAGTAGTTGCCTCCCCATATTTCACCTTTAAATATTGTTTATTGTTCTGGCCTACGTCCCTAAAATTTCATGGCTGACCACTACATACTCTTTCTTCCCCCGTCCCGTTTTTGCCGGTGCACATCATTTTGGAATTGCATCCTTATTAGACCTGGAAGATTGGTCAATATTTATTGAAACCAGCACTTCAAATATGTTGCATAAAAACCTGTTGTTTTTCTCCCCCAATCTCACTATTTTATTTGTTATTCTCCCTACTTGGCTTTTGAAAAGTTGACAGGTATACCAGACTCATTTCTACAAGCCCAAAATTTCCACTTTTTTATTATTGTCACACAATGTTGCAATAGCTACAATTCAAATATAAATTTAATAAAAATGAATTAGACTTGAACACTATTCCCATAATTGAAATGATCATGTTTTGCATTCTATATATGCAGTAAAATCTGACTTCAAAGAAACATTGCTGCTGTTCACAAACTTGCTAAAAATTTAATACATAGCGGCATAAACATTCTCATTCAAGGCAATAATATGTCATAACTTTTGTTTTTGAACTCACATCTATCATCTCTCTGATTTACCTATAATGGGATGTTCCACTTCCTTATCCTACAAATGCATATTAGCACAATGGGTTCACTAACTGCAACTTTCAACACACTAGCTATTGTCAGCCAGTTAATATGAAACTTTGACTTCCTACCTGACCTCTTTTCCTCTAATTGCTGCTATTTAAACTGCCCAAGGGATAGTTTTATCTCAGTTATAATCAGGACATATTACCATTTGTATATACTACAAGTAACAGGCATTGAATCCAAGTTTTTTGTGTGTTGTTTCATTGTTTGTTTTTGTTAAAGTTTAATAATTCCAATTTTTATGAATGTCACAGATTTTCTGCAATATGATTGGATGTAAACGGTCACATGTGACTCATCAGGAATTTTTTTTACACATCTATATATTCTGGGACTACTTTCAGTTTACAACATAAATAAACATTGCAGACACATCATTGTGAAACGATTGTCCTTCGGACTTTATTTACTTTGTGAATGATTAGGTAAAATTTACACATCGATAAATACCCAACCATGTTCATTTAATCCTATATAATGAAAATTGTGGGGTTTTTTTAAACAGACCATGTCAGGAGGGTTATGAGTAAAAACTTGTATTTTTAGCAAAGCATCCATTTGATTAAAATCAGAAATCAATTTCACGTAGGATTGTGGTAATCTGATTTAGATTGTACTGTGGTATGGTATGTATGTCAGCATCTTGAAAGTACATTTACTTATTTTACTTATTTCACCTCACTTAGAATACAGGATGGGCCTGAACTAAAATTAGAATTGCCCCAGCTGTCAGGATAAAAGATACTGTGAGCATTGCATTTGTAGAAATTAGCTTGCTATCTGATAAGTATGTAACAATAGTATAAATGTCCCACTTTTACTCCATAGTGTTTAAGCCATTGGATATTAAGGAATGAAACTTGGTGTAGACATAATCACTAGAAGATATGTCTTGTCTTTATGATCATGACCACTGCTTATGAATTTGTGTTCATCACATTTTCCTTTTCACAATTTTTACGCTGTTTGAAGTTAAGGGATGCAATTTTAAAGTTGGTATACTTATATAATGCTACTAGAAGGTGTCTGACACATCTTGGCAGAAATGCTGACCTTAGGATCAAGGTTATTACTCATTATTTTTTTTCTTTTTTTTCACTTTTATTCAATGATATTTAGCCATTTGAGATCAAAAGATGATGACCTAATCACAGCTAAAAATAATTACTTGTTTTGCATGCTTATTTTTGAAAGTTATTTGAGAGAGAAATGGGGAAATTGTTGGTTTTGGGATTTCAGTTGCCTTACCCATTATATCATGTTAATTACTTTGCCAATTAAATATCCCGACAAAGTCATACAAAAGACTTTAAAAAATGGTACTATCAGCCACCACACTAGACCATCAGCATTATGTGGTTAGAACTGGTCAGCCTGGTGTCAGAATAAGGTGACTTGATGTGTCATCATGCTACATGTCTGCGGCATGATGCTTCAGTACTAGACACTATAAATTGCCACACTGCAGACATCATAGCGATATGACTGAAAAATTTTTGTAGCTACATTAAAAATTAAAATCACACACACACACACACACACACACACACACACACACACAATTAAATATAGATCAAAAATATCTGGAACAGTTTCTGCAGATTGAAATGTTGTGATTAAATTTCTTAAACAAAGCAGTCTGATTATTTTTGAGGAATTTTTCTCTACAAAAACTTTGATGTTAGATAATTAGACATGATTTATATTTTTAAAATTCATTTGTAGAATTTCAGCAAAACCTTCATTTATCTGTTAGAATTTAGAGACAGGGAATCAGTCTGTCATATAACTTTGATTCCATGTCAAGACCATTAGCTGTGGAGGCACACAGGTCACACACCCTTTAAGCTGTATGATTAAAAGACTGATTGGACCAGACCATATATTGTGTGATTATCAACTGAACAAATGTCTGAAAAATCTTTTTGAGCAGTTTACCTCCATACTTTGTATATCATGGCTGTTCCATATTTTATACTTCTCTGCTATATAGATAGCTTGTATTAAATTTTTTTGGTATCGTCTGACATCTATTGTACTTTATAATCCTTTTTACATCGGACATCTTGTCAGCAATTGCTATCTTCAGCTTCTTTAAAAAAAAACACTAAACTAATTTTAACCTGGCATACAGCATCCTAGCAGGAAAGCCTTTCATGTTTGTACAGATGCTGCTAATCTGCCTTCAAACATGATCACTGCTACTAAAACTGAAGATAAACTTTAAAAGACTCATCATTTAAAAAAGCACATATTAGAATATGATCAAATTGGCAGAAAACATCATAGCATAAAGAGCTTTCAGAATTTTTACAAAAATGATTCTAATCCACCATAAAGTATGGTCAGCATTACTAGAGACAGAAGATACCCCCCATCGAATCACTTTTCAACAACTACTCAAGAGAAATG
Organism: Potamilus streckersoni; assembly: GCA_016746295.1. Lineage (NCBI taxonomy): Eukaryota > Metazoa > Mollusca > Bivalvia > Unionida > Unionidae > Potamilus > Potamilus streckersoni. The sequence goes on from JAEAOA010001951.1 coordinate 7,463,523, forward strand.
GATCATATTTAAATGCATTTGAAATGAAGTCTGTTCATTTTTATACTGATGTTATTAATCCACCTTCAGCCTCCATTACTAAAAAAAAGAAAAACCTTTGAGTGAATTGTTCTCAAAAAAGTCTAAACAGAATGATAAAATTTGAAAGAAAGCATCCATGTATGAATGCCTTTCAATTTTAAAAAAATGATGATGATCAGCTAGTACACATGCCATTTTTAAAGAATATTTTAGAAAAATTCTCACCAAAATCAAATCTGGCATTCAGTGCAATACAGCTTGTAAAAATGTTGCCAATCTGTCATCTAAAATGGCCTTTAGTAATGAAAATATAAGAAACTACAGTATATTTTTTGTTCCTCCAAAATAATGTGCCCTCTCCCCTAAAGAACAAGAGAATTTAACCATGTTTGACAAAAAAGCATCTTGATATACAGTCCTTTCAGTTTTTATCCATAGGATGCTGATCTGTTTTAAACCAGGATGAAGATACAAAGTTGGAGAAACCTTAAAACCTTGGATTTCTTAAGTCAAAAGTTTGTCCTGCTTTTGTTTTCATAACTAACCAGCAGATGTTGTACATACTGCTTAGACATTTTTCTTGGCCAATTGTTCTTATGAGTTTGACTTAGGTAGATGTCAACCAGATGGACAGTATTAGGCTCATTTATCATTTTCTTTGAGTTGCTATTAGTTCTGTGAAGAAGGCATTTTTGTAATTGCAGGGCACCTTGATTAGAGTGTTTGATTCCAGTACAGGTCAGCAGTTACACGAGTTAAGAAGGGGAGCTAATCATGCTAACATATACTGGTAGGTATATTCTTGTAAAACTTATGCCTCTGGTGCCCTAGTGGTTAGAGAATCAGCCTCAGATGTGGGTGATTGCAGGTTTGAACCCCTGATGAGTCATTCCAAAGACTTATACAAATGGTACTAATAGCTGCCTCACTGGGCGCTCAGCCTTAACAGGTTAGTGTTAGAACTGGTCAGCCTGGTGTCAGGATAGTATGACTGGGTGGGACATCATGCTACAAGTATGTGGCATGATGCATCAGTGCTAGACATCACTATAAACTGCCACACTGAAGACATTGTAGTGATATGACTGAAAAATTGTTAAAGCTAACTTAAAAATTCAAACGACACACACAAACACACACTCACACCCTGTAAAACTTTACAACTCTTGCATTACTTATGCTTTTCCATGTGTCTCCTGTTTAACTGTACACCAATTAGTGGATGAGCAAAAAAGTGAAATATTATGTGGCAGATTGGTGAATTTGTCAATAGCTTTATTAGACACAACATTATTTGGTGGTATAAACCAATATAAAGTCAGTAGTTGTTTGAATTAGGTTACCAGGAGAAAATCATGCAGGCATAATATAATGGTTGAGTCAGACAGGAAAGTACTTTAATAGGTGTAGCAAAAAAGTTATGGATGCAAAATTTGTCCATGGTGCATTGGATACATCCTTAAGTTTATGTAGGGCTTTTTACTTGCCAATATTATGTTGCCTTTTCTTTGAGTAGGTGATGTTTTTTTTTAAATCTTTCCCAGCTAATTTTTTTTTCATTAAATGATATGATTCACAAGAAATATTATTTCTAGTGGTTTGATTAGGTTGTCAGTAAAAACATGGATTTCTTAAGTAAAAAGTTTGTCCTGCTTGTGTCAGTTACCACTACTTAGACTATTGTTGTCATGTTTCATTGCAGTATAAGCTTTAGTCAAGATTCCACCATGCTTTGTGTATCAAGTGATCATGGAACAGTCCATGTTTTTTCCACAGAAGACCCTAAAAAGAACAAACAGTCCAGGTAAATATTCCTACTCCTTCATGTTCAGCTTATGTAGTACTTATTTATAACGGAATTCATCCAAGAAAGGCAGAATAATTTATTGAAATCTCTCAGTCTATCTTTTTTTCTGACCTTTAATTCAAGTCAATGTTACTTTGAGTAAACAAGTGTATGTCAGATAATTGTACTGCAACTGAGGATAACATAGTTCTAAACATTGGTCTTGGGCCTCCTGTTTTCAGTACATGATGTCAGTGCTAAGGTTGTTAGAATACCTTGAATTTCCTCAGATTATCCAGTAAAATTTTATCATTTTCATGTTATAAAGACTTGATTTTTTTATAATTTTTATTTTATCAACTAAATAAACTGTCAGTTGGAGCTTTCTTACACAAGCTAGCAGAATCTTCCATTTGCATATTACACAGTTTTTATCACAAGGCAAGCAACTCCACCTATTCTTCTCTTAAAACAGTAGGATGTATTGAATTTTTAGATAAGCATACTCTTGGAGTTATTTTAAACATCATATTTGAACAGTCTATAGTATTGGAAACATGTGGATTGATTGAACTGGAATCTTTTAAAAATTTGTAATGTCTTGGACCTTAATGCTCTCTTTAGTTATCCAAAACAAGAGTTCAAAGGACAATGTTTAGTGCATAGGCATCTTACCTCAACAAATAACTGGGTAGAATCTGTGAATCATAGTTTTAATACAGGAAAGGAACTTTCACACTTTAACTTATGAGTAGTCACCTGCAGATGCAGTTAAGAATTTTATAGAATTTTCATATAAATTCCTACAGTAATCAGAGTACCATTGTGTGTGTGTGTGTTTGAGAGAGAGAGAGAGAGAGAGATTACTATATGAACTCAATATTATTTACTGTGCATATTCTGCAACTTAATTTTGATGCGTCAATCTTTTGTCCATCAATTTTATGTCAACTGAACTTTAACATTATGCCTAAATTTCATTTTCACAGCCTGGCAGGAACAGGATTCCTACCAAAGTATTTCAGTTCCAAGTGGAGTTTCTCCAAATTCCAAGTCCCAGGTGGTGCTCATTGTATCTGTGCCTTTGGGTCAGACTGCAACTCTGTTATTGGTATGCTTACACTGCAGCCTTGCTTATTTAGATTTTATTATGAATGGTGACAGGAATGATGTTGATTTTTTTGGTGATGACAACATATGTAAACTGATAATGATGATATATCCTTTTAGGGTTCATTCTACCCTTACATTGGCCTTACATAATCTTTATGTTGATGATTATACAAACATGAATTGATATTGATAGGGATGTGTTTACCATGTTAGCAGCCAAGATTTTATGTTATGTCATGTACACATTAAGGCTACTTGCCTTTTGTGCTTTGGTCAACAGCCAGTGCTCCCCAACCAATGGGATATGTTAGAAAATTTAACTTTTTTGACTTGTAAAAGTGTTGCATTTACATCTTTAAGGTTAAAAAAATTTAATTACCTTATCTTCGAGTGGGGTTGAGGTGGCAGTGATTATTGTTTGCAAATGACCAGGGCATTAACATTGGAGTTGTAATGGAGTCGGACACTATCAACCCTACAATTAATAATGTTATCAAGAATAAACACATAAATTAACAATCTGGAGAATTAGACAGGATACTACATTATCTGCAAATTTGCTCCAGTGGCTTAGTGGTTAGAGCATTTACCTCAGATGTAGGAGGTCATGGGTTCGAACCCCATCAGAGTCACACCAAAGACTTTAAAAAATGGTACTAATAGCTGCCTTGCTTGGCACTCAGAATTAAGAGATTAGTGTTAGGACTGGTTGGCCTGGTGTCAGGATATTGTGACTGGGTGGGGCATCATAATATATGTCTGTGGTATAATGCCCCAGTGCCAGACATCACTATAAACTGTCACACTGCAGACATCGTAGTGATATGTCTAAAAAAAATTGTTGAAGCTACATTAAAAAGTCTAAATCACATTTTACACACATTATCTACAAATCTGTTTTTCCATAAGTTTCTCAAACATGAAGTTGGCCAGTTTTTGGAAGATAAATTGAAGGCATAATGTTCCATGAAATAATATTTTTCAGTTGCTTTGTAATATGATTATTTGCTAGTGAGTAATGTTGCATCTTTCATTGTATTTTTATATTAATTCTTCCAGAAGATCCAAGAAAAGATGCTGATGAATAAGAATAACTGCAGATTCCTCTTTTGTTTTTATTTTCAGTGATATGTGCTGATGGCAGCTATTATAAGTTTGTGTTCAACCAGAAAGGAGAATGCACCCGTGATGTTTATGCCCAATTTTTGGAAATGACAGATGACCGAACATAGTATTAACACCTGACTATTTCACAGTATCATTTGCAGTTAAATCAAACTTGTTTATATGCATGATATTGTTAATTTAATATAGAAGACTAAAGCGACCTGACAGTTTTAACTTTCACTTTTATGTTCAGTTGAACCTTTCCACCTGAAAATTACCATATTGATTGCAATAAATTTACACTTTAATAAAAAATGCATGCTGCTCTTTTTTCATAACTATAATAGTGCAGACATACACTTGTAAACTTATGTATTTTGATAATTGCAAAGGGGGAGGGGAAGCAGGTAATTTACTCATGGAGCATAATTATTTTCACAGACCCAAAAACAGATTAACCTTGGAAAAAATATTTTCTCACAACCTACCACAAATCATACCTGGAAAAATGTTAACACTTGACTTTCTGGGCTAAATCTGTGAGAAATATTGATTAAGCATGTGTTCTGTTTGATGCAATCATAATGGAAGATAGATTGAATGTTTTGAGTACAGTGTAAATAACAAAGATAACGGGAGCTAAATCTTGTGTATGCACTAAATCTTGTGTGTATCCACAAGCACATGGTGTTGATATACTTAATGCTGTCTACTTATTATGTTGAACTTTAATGACCTCCTGAAATGTATAAAGATTAAGTGCACATTGCAGATATTTAATCATGTGTTCTTGATATATGGTGCATTAAATTACATTAAATACAGTGGGCTAAGTGGCATGCATACATCATGTATTCCTGGTATATCGATGCAGTTCAAGTTTTACTTTAAATACAGTAGGCTAAGTGGCATGCATACATCATGTATTCCAGGTATATAGATGCATTACATTACATTAAATACAGAAGGCTAAGTGGCATGCATACATCATGTATTTTTGGTATATGGATGCATTACAAGTTTTACATTAAATACAATAGGCTAAGTGGCATGCATATATCATGTATTTGTGGTCTATGGATGCAGTACAGGTTTTACATTAAATACAGTATGCTAAGTGGCATGCATACATCATGTATTTATGGTATATGGATTCCTGTTCAAGTTTTACATTAAATACAGTAATCTAAGTGGCATGCATACATCATGTATTTATGTTATATGGATGCATTACATTACATTAAATACAGTATGCTAAGTGGTATGCATACATCATGTATTTATGGTATATGGATGCAATACAAGTTTTACATTAAATACTGTTAGCTAAGTGGCATGCACACATCAGGTATTTATGGTATATGGATGCATTAAATTACATTAAATACAGTAGGCTAAATGGCATGCATACATCATGTATTTATGGTATATGGATGCATTACATTACATTAAATACAGTAGGCTAAATGGCATGCATACATCATGTATTTATGGTATATGGATGCATTACATTACATTAAATACAGTAGGCTAAGTGGCATGCATACATCATGTATTTATGGTATATGGATGCAGTACAAGTTTTACATTAAATACAGTTGGTAAGTGGCATGCATACATCATGTATTCCTGGAATATGGATGCAATACAAGTTTTACATTAAATACTGTTAGCTAAGTGGCATGCATACATCATGTATTCCAGGTATATGGAAGCATTACATTACATTAAATACAGTAGGCTAAGTGGCATGCATACATCATGTATTTATGGTATATGGATGCAATGCAAGTTTTACATTAAATACAGTAGGCTAAATGGCATGCATACATCATGTATTTATGGTATATGGATGCATTACATTACATTAAATACAGTAGGCTAAATGGCATGCATACATCATGTATTTATGGTATATGGATGCATTACATCACATTAAATACAGTATGCTAAATGGCATGCATACATCATGTATTTATGGTATATGGATGCATTACAATAATTAAATACAGTAGATAAATTTATGTACAATTGCTGCAGTACAATTCTTCCAATACATTAGGTAAGGAGATGGGCATATATCATGTAATCTTGTATGAATGCAGTACATCACATCAAATACATTAAGTGCTGTGCACATATGATTTGTTTCTAGTACATGTATTACATCAAATACAGGAGGTAAGGTGATGTGCATAGGTGGTGTATTTTTGGGTAGTGATCAGCCAACATATCCATAACAATCATGCAAAAAACCCTTTCATCTCTCCCTAATATTTAAGTGACAGGACACTGATTTATAGTCCAGTTAAAGACAGAACTGCCAGATCAGTTTGGTACAGCCCTACAGGCATTTTGTTTTCTTGCCTAGAATGAGAGGTCATTAAGGCCATTTTTACAAATGCTTCTCTTAGTATCATCATTTAGTCCATGATTATTTGCATTCATTAAGTAATGAAGGATGGTTCTTAAGACTTTTTCATTAGGTAATGTAAACAAGAGCTTATCTTTTCAATTTATAATCAGATTTATTTTGTCTTCATTCCTCTTTCATTTGCATTTAATTAAATGTAATATAATATTTACTGTCAGACTACTTGTTTTTGTATATTCTAAATTCTATATCTTGTTATCAGTATAATTGAAAATTATATTGAACACAATATAAGTCAGCAAAAGGTTATCATGTGCTTCTTGTTTCTGGTTATATGATACCATAGTTCATTTTTTGTATTTCTCTCTCTTAATGAAAACAACATTTGTTGGTGGTTTTATTGTTGGATACAATTTCTGTCAAATATTATTATCAGAAGCAGTTATCATTAATGGAGATTATCATGCATCTAAATGTACTTTTTATTGACAATTTAATACACACACACACACATATACATATATACATACATTACTAGCTTTCTTGAACATATGTATCCAACATAATTAAACAGCTCATTGATTATTTGACACAAATTGTTGACAAAGCAAATTATAGAAAATGCATTGTATACTTTTAAAAGAAATTATACTATCATGAATACAAAACAATTTTCATTCATATTGCACATCTCTCTCTCTCTCTCTCTCTCTCTCTCTCTCTCTATATATATATATATATATATATATATATATATATATATATATATATATATATATATATATATATATATATATATCGCATAATGAAGTAAATAGAGGACATTAAATGCCATGAAAAACCTACAGACTTGAAAATTATGTCCTTGTCTTATATGATGTCATTTGTGATGTAATAAGATTGATTCAGAAAATGCCATTTCAGTGATGTCAGATAATGAAGAAGATGCTGATTGTTTCATAGATCTGGATTAGTACCTAATATGGAAAGCAGTGATGGATATGCTAGATTGCAAAGGCTGACACTCTTACATTTTTACGCCACATCATGTCTAGAATAAGGCTGTGGTGTTGCCATGTCTGTTTATCTATCCTTCCATCCATCCTTGTTAAGTTTTGTATATAGGTCACTGTAGAGTGTCTACTGGTTTTTAATTTGAAAATTTGCTTAGTCTTTAGGAATCCTAAACTCTCTGTTCATGTCAGACATAAGAAAGTATACTGTTGAAGAACTTGTCTTAAGCAGCCACCAAAGCCTCTTAAGATGGATGTTGGTTTTAGTGAAGTTGCTCCTTACAGTTTATTCAAAAAGTAGTTAAAAAAACTTAAATCTAGAACCCCTGGAAATTTAGGTTGAGGTTGGTATACTGGAGTGAGTTTATTCTTCCATCTGTAAAAGTTATGTTAGTAATTTATCTGTATAACTGTTTGCAATTTTTATAAGACTTGATTTTCGTATGAATTAAGAGTAGGTGGTGTGTTAGGAACATAGTGGGCTTTGTCAGTATAATACTTTTGAGTTATCTCCCAATTTGACAAATTATGTTTACTCTTATCTCATTTTTGTCAAATGTTAATATTTCCTTTATCATTATCATTGCACCAGCCTTAGCAGAAAATTGGTGTCCCAATCCCTTTGGTATATTTGTGCCTTCTGTTTATGACTTGGATTAAGCTCCATGTTAAAGTTTGGACAGAGCTAAAATGTTAGTTTTGCTTTCTTGCCAAGTATGTGTATGTACATGTATCATATTTCTTTGTCAGCATGGTTATTATGGCTTGGCACTTTGTCAGACAGATACGTTTTAGTTATCTATCCAGTTGGAACATTTTGTTTACATATGTTGGGTTTGTTGTAAAAGTACTTTTTTAGTTATCGCTGCATTTTAAAAATTGTGCATAGTTCACATCTTATGATCAGGTTGAGATACCTTTGTGAAACTTTGTATGCACCTGTAATATGACTAGATTGTGTATCATATAAACATTTAGGAATGCTCTAATGTAAATTTCTTGTGTTGGTGTATTTTGAGCCATCTAGTTTAAAAGATGAGATGTTAGCATTAAGGCCCTCCATCATAAAAATCTACATTAATAACATTTTGCATAAATTTTAAATTTTAATTGAGACTTGGGAATTATAAATTAAATATACAAATGTTTGATTTGTCAGAATGGTTTTGAGTGACATTTGGAAACGAATTTTATGAGCATAGGTTAAGATGAATAGTAATTACTGCATAGTTACTGTTAATTATACAGTCTTGTCAGATTTAGTGATAGTGGAATTTTTAAAAATCATTAAAATCCGTAGCATTTATATTTGAGTATTTTAGAACCATGATCATTGTTTTACGGGAAATATGTCAATTTACAATACCATTAATGTCTTCAAGTTCTCTAAGACTCTTATCATCTCACCTCTATGCAAAGAAATTTGCATTGTAATCAAAAGGAAAGGAAATTTTGGGTCACATCACTAGCATTAAACCGGGTTATTATCACATTACATGTACCTTTTAACAGCCGCCTCTTTTGCTTGTGTATAACACAAATCCAAAGGTAAAAAGGTTAGTCCTATATTGCATTGTGGTTGTGGATATGCATGAACAAGCTGACAATATTTTAAATAAAAATTGGGTTTTAAGTTTTGTTTGTTTTAGAGATGCTTTAACATTTAAGGTTGTAGACTTTGACAAGGATTATTTCATGACCTTGCCATGAAACTTTTCCCCACACTAAAAATTCCCACTATACAAAATCTGTCATTGCAGAATTGAGTGTTGGATTAGGGCCATACAGTTTAAACATTTATTTTATTTTGATCAGTTGCCACAAAATGCAATCGATGATCCTAGGGTCTAAGCCATTCATATTGATCCTGATCTGTTAAATAATGTAATGACTTGTCTCTGGTCTAAGCCATTCACATTCATCCTGATCTGTTAAATAATGTAATGACTTGTCTCTGGTCTAAGCCATTCACATTCATCCTGATCTGTTAAATAATGTAATGACTTGTCTCTGGTCTAAGCCATTCATATTGATCCTGATCTCTTGTTAAATAATGTAATGACTTGTCTCTGGTCTAAGCCATTCACATTCATCCTGATCTGTTAAATAATGTAATGACTTGTCTCTGGTCTAAGCCATTCACATTCATCCTGGTCTGTTGTTAAATGTAATGACTTGACTCTGGTCTAAGCCATTCACATTCATCCTGGTCTGTTGTTAAATGTAATGACTTGTCTCTTTTCTAAGCCATTCACATTCATCCTGATCTGTTAAATAATGTAATGACTTGTCTCTGGTCTAAGCCATTCACATTCATCCTGGTCTGTTGTTAAATGTAATGACTTGTTTCTGGTCTAAGCCATTCACATTCATCCTGGTCTGTTGTTAAATGTAATGACTTGTCTCTTTTCTAAGCCATTCACATTCATCCTGATCTGTTAAATAATGTAATGACTTGTCTCTGGTCTAAGCCATTCACATTCATCCTGGTCTGTTGTTAAATGTAATGACTTGACTCTGGTCTAAGCCATTCACATTCATCCTGGTCTGTTGTTAAATGTAATGACTTGTCTCTTTTCTAAGCCATTCACATTCATCCTGATCTGTTAAATAATGTAATGACTTGTCTCTGGTCTAAGCCATTCACATTCATCCTGGTCTGTTGTTAAATGTAATGACTTGACTCTGGTCTAAGCCATTCACATTCATCCTGGTCTGTTGTTAAATGTAATGACTTGTCTCTTTTCTAAGCCATTCACATTCATCCTGATCTGTTAAATAATGTAATGACTTGTCTCTGGTCTAAGCCATTCACATTCATCCTGGTCTGTTGTTAAATGTAATGACTTGTTTCTGGTCTAAGCCATTCACATTCATCCTGGTCTGTTGTTAAATGTAATGACTTGTCTCTTTTCTAAGCCATTCACATTCATCCTGATCTCTTAAATAATGTAATGACTTGTCTCTGGTCTAAGCCATTCACATTCATCCTGGTCTGTTGTTAAATGTAATGACTTGACTCTGGTCTAAGCCATTCACATTCATCCTGGTCTGTTGTTAAATGTAATGACTTGTCTCTTTTCTAAGCCATTCACATTCATCCTGATCTGTTAAATAATGTAATGACTTGTCTCTGGTCTAAGCCATTCACATTCATCCTGGTCTGTTGTTAAATGTAATGACTTGTTTCTGGTCTAAGCCATTCACATTCATCCTGGTCTGTTGTTAAATGTAATGACTTGTTTCTGGTCTAAGCCATTCACATTCATTCTGGTCTGTTGTTAAATGTAATGACTTGTCTCTGGTCTAAGCCATTGAAATTGTTCTTGATTTGTTGCCACATAATGTAATGCTTGACCCCAGGGTCCAGTTACACTTGGAAACACATTCTTAGGTAAATATTTTTTTTTTTGCAGTGTTTTAGCATCTTATTTTTTTAGGAGTCAGATATTGCAGTAGTTTTTCAGAACAATATTTTCATTTGAATGAAGTAAATTATATATTAAAACTGGAAAACATCTTACTCTTTAATTGGCCGGGCCTGTTGCTCATATGTGTACAGTTTTCACTTATTTTTTATTAACGAGATTATTTATTTCATTTTTTCTGAATTCGTTGGATGTAAATGTATTCTTCTAGTTTCTTTGGCATTAGTTGCTTGTAATTAGAATTCTTACTTTTATAAATGTGACCCATTTTTATGTTGTTTAATTATAAATGTTAAAATATGGATATTGTGACAAGCTTCTAATGAAAAATCTCCCATGCAAAACTATTACCGCAAGTATTTGTTTTCATTAGCATTTCCTCTGGAAATCATTTGTAAACTACTTGATGGCATTTTATAAAGTTTGTATCCTGCATCCAGGAGCCTTCATGATTTGTTTTGTGAACATGTTTTGTACATACTGTTTTGCCTTATTGGGAAATTTTCACAAGTTTCTCCAAGCACATTTTGTTGTGATTGCTGTGATTTACTTCAGTCAGTATTTGGCACTATTATATATTATAACAGAATATCTTTTCTTGAAGAATGCACATGGATTTGAGGTAGTACAGCAGTTTTAATTACAGCAACAATGGTCTTGTAGAGGATACTCAAAGAAATAAAAACTGTCATCTTTTATATACATGTGTTCTATATAGTCAAATGATGTATGTAAACTTGTTCATTCATTTGATATATTTACTACTCTTTTTTGTAAACATGTGCCTTTTATATAGAGATATCCATAAAAACTTTTTTGCATTTTTTATCTGGCTGATTGTTCACATGTAACAAAAGTAGCTAGTTTAGCCAACTATGGGTCATTGTACATTTGTCATTTTTTATAATCTTTATTAGGTTGATCTCCAACATTTGTTTATAACATGAATTCTTGTACATGTATTGGACATTGTTTGGCAACTTTTGGCTAAAAGAAACAACATTTGTATCTTAACAGAATTTGATTTAAAAAATTAAGTTTCTTAATGAAATTGTGGTATTTGTCACACAACAAACAGGTAAGGTGGAAATCAATGGCAGGCACAAACACCTTGATATGCTGTGTTTATTAATATTTGTTTCCATTTCCAGTGACCAGCTTTTAATGTTCCATCAACCTGAACTGTTTTTCAGATTGATCATATACTCTCTTTGTTACAGTGAACTTATTAACACAATCATTTAAATACTGTATTAAAACATTTCACTTTTCATATAAGTGGCACTGAGGTTGCAGATAAGAATTAATACTATTGATTGTTGTTGTGTGACTAAGATGTGTACATTTATCTTGACATAAATTTGCACAGTAAATAGTGATATTGAGAAGTCATAAAATGATTCCTAAGGAGGGAAACAGTTGTAATAAGGGCATTCTTGACCAGTCCACAAGCAATGGATGGTCTGTTGTTATTGTGTTTGATGAGGTATGCTGACTATTGAACCCTTCTTAATCCTGTTACAAAACTGCCAACAGCTTACCACCATGTTGCATTGTTTGCTTTATTTTAGAAGTCATTTTTTTTTACAATTTCATGTAACTTTAAGGTTGATACAACTTTGAAGTACTAACGACAACAATCCATAAATAAAAATATGAAAGGATTCTCCTAGTCTTTGTTAATAAGTTATTTGTTTTTTATTTTAAAAAAAATAGAACTAAAAGAGATGTTGATCATTTCTTAGACTATTATGTTAACTTTACACTTTGATGCAAAAATGAAGCCATTATTTACTTTTGCTATTTATTGTTTTTCCATAGCATTTAGAAAATATTGTATGCCTTCAGCTAGTACTCTAATTTTCAAAAGTATTTTTTTTTGTATTAGTTTTTGCTGTCATTAATAGCAGTACATAGTATTCCACAGAAACTTTTAAGTTAAGATCACTTCTAGTTAATTGTAATATATGCCACATATACCAGTTTTTCAAGCAGAAGAAAAGAGCAAGATTAGCTAGAATATGCAATTCTGGTTACCTTTATAGAATTTGGTACATCTGTACATCAGTTACTTTCTTGTCAATTGCACTATCAAGGTGAGCTACTACCTTCCCAACTAAGGTTTTGCAAAATTAGTATTTTTTACATTTTCTGTGCTTCATGTCAAGTATGTTCTTTACTACACAAGCCCATCTTTTCATTTCATTTTGTAAAAGGAGTAATGAAATTGTTCAATAAATTGATGCTCGTTAAGATTAAAGAATTGACAGTCTGTTAGACTTCATCATCAAGATGATAACACTTTTTGAATAACACTTTTTCATGAAAAGAGATCTGATCTCTCTTGATCAGTATTTTCACATTTCTAGTACAAGTATCTTGTAAGTGATCCAAGATGGATGTGGTAATTGAATGAATGAATGAAGGGATAGTAAAAGCACATAAAGTTCATCAATTACTTTTAAAAGGCACATTTGTTTTAATAATGTCTTGTATATATGTACATAAATATGAAATCATGATAAAAGAATTGTCATGATAAATGTATAATGCTGTAAATAAAGGCAAATAATTATGTATTTGTCGTCTCAATTCTTCCAAGTTTAAACAAGATTTTTAAACCTGCAGTGTGTCTATTATACAATTTGATATGGTTGCAAGCTTTATTGCATCTTTAAAAATTAGATGTAAAGTTTATAAAGTTTTTCATTTTATAGAGGTGGTGATATATAATAATAATAATACTTGTTCATCATTCTAATGATCTAGCACTGATTATCCTGCAGTTTTTGATCCTTCCATTTGTGTTAGAATTATTTACCTTTTTGTCCTGCCACAATTTCATTAGCACAACTAGTCATGCAGTTTTTGATTGATTGCCATGAATCTGTCACCAAAACATGCACATCTGTTTATATTTTAAGAACACTTGACTCCCCTACTTATTGCTGCATATGATACAATCTAATTAGTTCCAGTTTTTCTTGCAGTATTTTTATGAAATGGTGTGAAATAAAGTATGTATTATGGTCATCACCTAAAGATACATATATTGACAAATCTTAGTGTTCTCATGATTCTTGAACAAGTTATTGACCTTTTAGCTTTCTGTTGGCTGCAGTATACTGGTGCAGTTTTCAATGGATTCTCGTTAAACTTAGTACATATTATGGTCATCATCAGAAGACATGCATGTTGACAAATCATTTTACCTGCACTAAGAAATTTTTTTGTGCTTTATTTTTGTTAGATCGGCACCATCATGGGGTTAGGGTTAAAAACCATTCTATTAGTTCACATGTTAAGTATGTTCATTTTTCCATCATATAGTCTTTATCAGTGAAACTTATGCCCTGTCATGATTGGGAAAGGGGCATATGAGATTTCCTTTTGTATCTGTCCTATCCATCTGCTAACAATTTTTTTTTTACAGTAACATTCTTGTGAGTTCTGATTACACAGTCCAAAAGATTAAAAGTCAAGTCAAACAAAATGTTTCAATGCAACAAGTATTTTACTTACAATATTAAGATAATTGTTGTTGCTAATTATGCAAACCTGAGAATCTAAGACAGGTAACAGTGTGACTTATCAAAGCAAAGGTTTCCATGCAACAGATTGAGTTATACTTAACAAACCTCCAAAAACAATATTCATATGTTGACCTTGATAATGCATAGAATCTTATTGACTGGAGGGTCAGCAGCAGAGAGGGTGGACCCTACAAAATTTTGCCCGTATCCTTAACGAAAAGAAAGGTTCCTACAACTGGCTGAAAAAAATAAGTCAATAACGCTAAACAAAGTCTCTAACTATTATATCTCTAACTATTATATTTCCATACTGTTAAAAACTGCATAATAAATCCATGAGGTTAGCTCAGTTTTGTTACTCTATTATTGACTATATTTTTCACGATTTTTATGCGGTTTTGTTTGCTTGCAAAACAACCCAATTGTTGTTGTTCACCCCTCTCTGCTGCTCATGTATATAAAGCAAGGTAACTCCACAGAGTAAATTAAACGATTATTTCCCCTGTCCAGGTGTGTTTTCGTCTGCTAAACTTATCCATCTGTCTGTGATTAACTGAATCTTTGTTTGTTGAATTCCACTATAAACTTAAGACACATATCGTAATATAATAACAAGGTTATATTTTTTCCTACACACACATACACTTGCCACAACTAATCCTTTAAGTTTTTAACTGTGTACAATAATACAAATACCTATCTGAGGGTACAAAATCCCCATGTACATAGGCATGTCATGGGTCTGTGTGCATCACCCCTCTCTGCTGCTATCGCCTCTGCCCACAGCAAATGCATTTCGTCCCATATAATAGTGCTGGAAACTGTATGTAGGTAGTTGGTAGAAATGCATTTGCTGTGGGCTTGGTGTGAATGATACCATCAGAGCTGATTCTTCCCCAAGCTCGTAGTGACAAAGCCCGACGATGATGCAATATGGCGACCTGCTGGTGATGCTGGTAGAGTTATACTAACAAAATTTTCGCTCTGGATGCCAGTAATGACTCCAACGATATCTAAAGAAGATCAGTTACTATCTTTTATGAGTCAAGGCGGTAAATCAGCGTTATCATGGTTAACAACAACCACAGATAGTGTTCAAATTACAATTACAGTTTATTCACATGGCAAACAGCTTCTCAGCAGGGTGTTTCTGCACCGCGACATATACTGCACTTCAAAATACTGCATGAGTAAATGATCAGACGCTAGTATCATGATATTTGATAAGCTCGGTGTTTCTGAGGTTTCATTAAGAATAAACGGACATCAAGAACCATCCGAAGATATTTTGTTAAATTTCAATCAAAATCATGTAGCACGTGCATATCATCGTCTTATGTCGTTTATGGAATGTGATCAAAACATTGATCCTGGTTTACAAAAAACGCAGCTGGATTTTACAACGCTGTATCCGATTTATTACTTTTCACTAGAACATTTAGATTTAACCAGACAATCAGTAGTTGATATACATTTTCGAGCTCATGTTAATAGAGATGCTGGAGCTATCCCTAATTTACAGAGCAATTGCTGTTATACTTAGCGATAAATCAATATTACTCGAAGGTGTTGGTGGACAAATGAGAGTAATTGATGCGCCAGTAGAGAACATGTAATTAGATCGTTCATAATATTAATAATGTTATATCATCACGTTAGTGTGAGTCTGACTCCTGGTCAGATCAAAAGACTACAATCGGCATCAAACAATAACTGTGGAATAAAAATATTGTTAAAGCGAGATCAGATGAGTGGTTCAAATAAATTATCGTTAACCGAGCGTCATTTCAAAAACTTTAATGAAGCAAAAGAATTAAATAAAGGCGTCAAACTTAGTCTTTCTGCGGCTGCTATCAAAGATACATTTAAAAAGGGTGGTATATTTCCCCTTCTCGCAGCTATACCAGCATTAATAGCCGCTGCAGCACCAGCAGTCGCAAAGGCAGCTGCATTAGGTGCTGTTGGAACTGCTGCTGGCATGGCATTAAAGAAAGCGACCGGAAAGGGAATATCTATAAAAAAAAAGGGAAAAGGTCTCAGATTACCAGAGACCCCGCCTTCATGGTACGGAAAAGGCCTAAGACTTCCTGGGACAGTTTACTGATATCGCCTATGTCCAATTTTGATTTACACAATGCTGTTAAAAAATTAAAAATAAAAAACTTTAGAGGTGTTTTCATGCGCGATCAATTACCAAAACAACCAAACAATACTGAAACAGGTATTATAAATCTCGATAAAAACTCTGGACCTGGCACGCATTGGGTAGCGTATGCAATTGATCCACGTGGAATTATTTATTTTGATTCATATGGATTAGCGCCACCAAAGGAATTTTTAGACTATGCTAACAACATGCAAAGTACTCCAGTCTGGTATTCAACGTTACCTACACAAACATTAACTGATCCACCAATAAGTGGTCGTGAAGTACTTAATGTACTTGATGCTATATCCCTGGCGCCGCAAGGAAAACCACCTCATAATGTCGTGCATGAATATACCACATTGTCACATTTAAACAGACATCAGTAAATATAATAGTTGATATTTATGGAAGATCTGCTCGTGGTAAAGCTCAGCAGCCAGGTGATTTATCTAAATATGCAACCCTTGATCAACTTAGAAATGAGATCGACGATTTATTAAATATTACAAATGTGGATCAAAATGAAGTAGTTGTTTTTCAGGACAAACAAGGACGATTAAAGACGAGTAATATACGACTACCAGACGTACTTATACAAATTCCTATTGCAGTTGCTGATAATATCGTTACTTTTACTAATCATGGTAAAATACAAGATTCCGGTAAGTCAGTTAACGATTATGTCAAGAAGATTGGCGGTGTATTTAGTGAACAAAAATAAAATTACCGATCTTGGAAATGCAACTACAAATAGTGATGCTACAACAAAAAGATATGCTGACGATCAAGAATCTAAGTACGTATTAACCAACTGTGGTATAATGCATGCATTTCTCAATATGAACCATAATAGTATTAGTAATTTAAAAACACCAGAATCTGAGTTTGATGCTGCTACAAAAAATACGTCGATGATAAAGAAGTTCCAATCACTAATGAAATTGCCACACTCAAAACTGATTTTGCCGGTCACGTGAACACATTTTTGAGTTTTCGCAGAAACGTGAATAGGACTAATAACGAATTTTTTGGAAGTCCACCAAATGTTGATATAAAACTTACTGATATTAACACAAAACTCAACGATATTATTAGTGGAATTCCGGATATTGTTCAAAAACTAGTCTGGTTAAAATTCTTCACCAGCAGATTAAAAACATTGTGTATACAGTTGCACCTAGATCTGGAGTGTGGACGCTAGAAAATAAAACCATCAAATACACAGCAAAAGTCGCTGGTGTATATAGGATATTCGTACTTAGCGGTGTATATTAATATAAACTAAATCTCCATCAACTGTTAATATTTCTAGAACTATATCTGTAGTATTAGATAAAGATTCCGAGGAAACATTTACGCTGGAATAGTCTGATAAATATATGGCCTCAGCTAATTACTGGTGTTGTTTGGAATTTGTAACTCAATTAACTACTTAACATCATAGTATAATAGATCAAATAACTACGTCATCTATCGACGTTCAACGTCACAAATATAATCAAGCGTGTGAATGTCTGGCTAAACTAAAAAATACCATCGACCATTATACAGTAAAAGTAAAAAAAAATATCGTAGACGTATGGTCGTCATTGATATAATTGTGTATTCAGTTTCTGCTATTGTTGCTGGATCCGGATTAATATTATCAACATTAATAATGACAGCTCCAGCAATTATAACAATTATTGTTTCAACTTCAACGACTATAACAGGTATTCTTAGTATTAATCCTAAAAAGATAGCTACATGTGCGAATGAAAAATTGCGTGAGTATATGATAAAATTGCAAACAACAACATACTCTAAACTATCTGGATATATTTCCACGTATCTCAGTGATGGTAAAATATTTGACGAGGAGTTCGTAACGATAATTAAAACCTACGATGAAGCATTCAAAATTGTTAGTCATTCTGCTGACAAAAAAAATGGAGAATTAAACAATAATAATAACAATAATGTCAGCAACTGAACATCGCTTGCATATTGAGTCAAGAGAGTTATTACAGTAGATCGTCGCTAATACAACTCCTTCAAAAACTACCATGATATCAATAAGTTCGACCAATCCTGAATTTAGCGTTAACTTTCCAACCGCAATTTCAGTAAAAGAGATAGCATTAGCTCGATTACGTGTTGATTATAGCTGGCCTAATATTAGATCAAAACCATTTGGTGGATTACCAGCAAATAATTCATTAGTATTCGCAAATAAAAATAAATCTGATGGAACTCCCGATTGTCAAGTTGTTAGTATTCCAACTGGTAGTTATCAGTTAGAACAGATTTATGAAGAATTCTAGCGCAGAATTAAGTCTTTAACCGAAAAAGAGTCTAAAATAGCAATTACTGTTTACGAACTAACATTATCGTCAGTGATTGAAATAAATTCTCCTGACTATGCTGTGCATATTTATCAAAGTTCGATTAGATCAGTGTTAGGATGGCCTGAAGTTGAACCTGTTTATAATGGAGTTTCAAAACCATAAAAAAAGATGAGTTTAAAAAGAGTGAAGAAAAATTTACTAAAAATCCACAATATCGAGAAAAACATGCATGGAATTTATTAAGATTTAAATTTGATCCAAACGACGATAGATATTATTTTACCGATTTTGACGGTAAAAGGATCTCCAAGATATCTGGATCTGCATTTGATTTCTTAGTAGAAACCCGGACGAAGAATCGACAGATTGTTGATGAAAAATTTATAAAAGAATTTCTGAATACTCTTAAACCTGAATACCATAAAACGTTTAATGATTTAAGAAATTTAGTTTTTTTATTATCATAAGATTATGATTATAGTGTAAAGCAGCAAATAATCGATTTAATAAAACACTTAAATGGGATCCTACTCTATTTATACATCGCCAATCGGAGTATTATAAACGTTGCAACTAATCTTAACGAATATATTTTAACTAATCAAGAACGTAAACAAATATTTCTCGATCATTATAAAATAACAGATAAAGACTTACCAAAATTTATTATACCAGATTTAAATAACGCTGAGATGAAGAAATCATTGAGTGATCTTATTGAAAAATATTATCATGCAGTAATTAATTCGTGGAGACAAATAGCACCACCACCAACCATACTTAAGCACAATACTAACCAATTTGGTGCAGGTCGTCATATTTCACATAATATTGTTAATATAACATCCACCATCGCACTGAATTTAATGTGCGATATAACTGACAGTAGCTACCACGTCGATCTTTCAAGGTCTAACCAGGCCCAGCAAGGATATATATTATACTCATCTAGAATACAATCTCCTCCGGGTTGGCTGATTGTATCTGAGCCGATAAATCAGGTCTACCTACGTGTACATAATTCATTATTGTCAAGAATGAATTTTAAACTCACAAATCAAGATGGCAATATTGTTGACCTGCGCGGGGAGACGTTGTATATTAATTTGTACATACGCTCGTAGAGTAGGAGAAAACGAAATGAAGATACTTTGAGTTAAATGTCAATTATTTTTTATTATATATATATATATATATATATATATATATATATATATATATATATATATATATATATATATATATATATATATATATATATATATATATATATAATGAACATTGAAAATATCAAAGCCATTGTTTCTGCTATTGAAAAATTAAAGCATGACGGAATTCAGTTATCTGAAGGTCTTGATGCTGAAAAAAAATTTGTGTCATTTTGAATCGTTACAAAACAAAGAAAATTTCAAAATAAATTCACATTATCTTCCATTTACAGATTCGTAAAGTCCATTTATAATTCTATGTTAGAATCTTTACAATTGGTAAACGGCACACAAGTAAAGCTATTTGCGCCTCTTGCGTGTTCAATCGAAAAGATAAAAAGCGCATTATCTCACAAATATCGAAGAAGAAAAATGATAGACAATCGTGTGATGCAATTGAGAAAGATTATGCTAATTGATTCTGTAAAAAAAATGACAGTAAAACTGAGGATAGCGATAGTGAAGGTGGATCTTTTGACACAGTCAGGAGATATTGATTATAGCTAAACAGAACCCTTGGCAAGATTGATAGAATCGAACTTTATATAAAGTAAAAAAATATTGTTCTGGCAGTTATTATATGTACTCAAATATAATCTTTTGGTCATACTTTATTGAATATGCAGATTTATGTTTTATTTGCGACAAATTGTACCGATTGTGGATGAATGCTAAAATATTTGGCTGCTGCGTTTATTGATGGAAAAGTTAATTCTTGGTCTGTTTCTGTATTTATGAATTTAATCGCTCTCTTTCCAAATAATTTACACGATCCTGTATTTCCACGTCTGGAATTCTCACTCTGCGTAATAGCTTGCAGGTTAGAAATTTCGTTATGTTGAGGATTTCCATCAATGTGGTCAATGATAAATCCATCTTTGATTTTCCCATAAAAACATTCAAAGATAAATCTATGTGAAAAATAATTTTTTATTTCCGTTCATATTAAATATAAAATAACCAACATTATTAAGGCTACCGAGTGGTTTCTTTAGTCTACAATGTCTAATAACACCATCTCTGGATGCCTCGTAATTCGTATATATTGGATGTCTCACAAATTCTTTTTGCTCCATTTGTATATAATATTTATTTGTTTCAATCATTATTTTGAAATCTGGTTAGATAATCCTTTTCTGTCTTTATAGGGGATTTACTTGTCGATGTATCTTTTTTTGTCATAATAGCGTTTAAGTTCCCTATATTTTTTAACTCCACAATTTTCACATAATTGCGTTTTTCCTCTAACTCCAATACCACATTGAATGCATGGTTTTGGTCCGGTACTTCCATGTCTGATACTTTGCATATGGTAACCGCAGTATTTGTTTACGCATAACTTATTACAATAAGAAATATGTCCAATTTTTAACCAGAAATTTATTTTCTGTTTGAATCATTATATATATATATATATATATATATATATATATATATATATATATATATATATATATATATATATATATATACACTAAATTTCAATTTGAATATTTGTCTTAATTATAATGATGGAGGAATTATCAGCAATTGAACAATCTGCTACTAGATTTGATCTTGACAGACTATTAGGATATAAATTTAGTGTTTCGATGAAAGATCTAGCTTTAACAAATGCCGATATAACTAAACGTATCCGTGAGGCCAAAAGGGAATTCCATGAAGACGGTGCTGTTCATTTATGGTCAACTTTCAGAGTATAAACCAATATTAATGCTATGAACTACGAACGAGGGAAGGTAATTATTAACCACCTAGATAATCAAAAATATTTTATTTTAATAAAATTTATTGTGGAGACAGAAGATGATATTTGGATCATTCGTGACAAGAGAGAACCCATTCATATACAGTCTGGAAACAATTAAACGATATTATTAAGTAACAAATCCAAACCTGGAATACTGACTGGTATTGATAAACCGTATTTTGAGCGAGGGTATCCAGTTACTTCTGTGGTATTTGGATTGTTTTTACTGAATGATAAACCTAATATTGCGGATCTCAAACCGATGAGACTATCAGAGTCAAGAATAAACTGTGTTACGGACAGCATTACTTAACATTTTACAAATGCGATGCGTGGTAATCGCCTAACAGATTTAAGACGTAAAAAATATGTGAATGGGCAGAAACTGTTAAAAATTCTGGTGCATCTATTAAGGCTGTTGCTAAGCTAGAAAAGTCATTAAGATTTCCAATAACAGTAAAAACACTAACAGGAGAGATATTGTACAAACCAAAATATTCAAAAAATGGAAGTCCTATAACGATTATTGATCATAATGCACATGCATGGACTATTGCTGTAACTGTATTTCCACGAGACAGAATGGTAAAATTTTATAATGGTCATATATTAGATTTTATTACAAAATATGAGTAACAGTTATCCTGTATCTGTTTTTGGTTATTTCAAAGTTCGGAACACGATTACGATCAATTTGTACGACCCATTGGTGATATTTATCGTACAGAATCCCTTTATGAAGAAATGAGCAATCTTGCTATAAAATATATTTCTGACGATATCAAAGTTAGACAACTACTGAATAATTGTTTTACAGTACCATCGGTAGCGGCTCATTTCGCTCAAGAGAAAAATTTATGGAGACCGACAAGATCATAATTTATTGAGGATATACAAAAAAGTTGCATAGAATACGGGCACAGTGGATTATGGAATACTAAATGTGAGTATAATGATGTTATCTCCGTCGATATGGCTGCATGTTATCCTGGGAATTTTCTTGGATGTGGAGAATGTTCTAAATACTTTGACAGATTCGGACACCCTACACATGATATGACCAGAGTTTCGATAAATGGAACCTTACCAGATTTTGACTTAACCGGATTTGCATGTATAGAATCATTCGAGTTCGGAAAAGATCTGCATCCGATTACTTATGCTTGGTTTGCAAGACATTTTTCAGAAAAATATTGGTTTTCCAATAGTGTTATTAAGATAAATGATTGATGCTGCAATTTTAGTATCGTTGAGGGTTAATGAAGCGATTACATCCTATAGTGCACAAAAGCAAGTTTGGTTACCAGAACCGGACACATTTAGTATTGATGATGCCAGGAAAGAATTTCCTGATCTTGCCGAAGGTGACATTAAAATTACTAATAATATACGTAAATGCAGTGATGAGCACGATGAAAAACGTACAAAAGATCTTGGTAGAAAGATAATCTGCAAGTTTACTCATGGCAGTTCATACGGTCATAAACGACACAGTACAAGTTTGATTATGGACGATGCTGAGTTAGATTTTATAATAACTGATACAACGGAGAAAAACACATTTATAAGCCGAAGTAATGCCCTTTTATCGGATGGGACCAAACTAGGTACCATTGTGAGCTATATTGCGGGCGACTCACCGCAATTTACTCATTTAAGATCTTCAATGTTAGCCTATGTTTCTACAAATCTACTGTCGACGATAAATATATTTCCTAGTCACGCTGTTAGAGTCGCTATGGATTCATCTCATATAAACTTCCTCGTCACGCTGTTAGAGTCGCTATGGATTCATTTCATATAAACCAAAAAAAAAAATTATAAGGATTTATTAAATCCGCTACTCGGTAATGGTGAATGGGGAACATGGAGAATAAAGCAAGAAAATATACTAAGTTATTCTGAATTTGCTGACGTTGAAATTAAGGAAATATATTACAAAAATAATAATCAAATATCAAAGTCATCTGCACCATCTGTGTACGATCCTGTAGCTAAACGTAAGACCGTTTATCTTAATGGATGTGGAGGGTCAGGTAAAACAACTAGTGCGATTAATTTATTTATGAACAACAATTCAGATATGATTGTTTTGACACCTACACAAACTAGCCAGAGAGATAAAAGAACGAGGTGTAAAACGTGTACATATCAGTTTCTTTAGATGGTGTACTCCTGAGCAAAAAATATATAATTAAGTATATTATATGGGACGATATATACGGTCTCGTTAGAAACACTAAAAACATTCCTTGAATGGTTATTAACAAAAAACACGGCTGTGATTATGTGTGGTGATTATGGTCAACCACTACCTTTTGTTGGACAGTCTCTACATGAATGGCTAAAGAATAATGTGATTACGAAGAAATACATGATGATCATAGAGCTATTGATGAACCGCCGAAAGAACTTAAAAGGTTAATCAGACTACAACCAGATAAAATACAATGTGAGATAATGCGTTAGATAATTCCAGAAAATACCATGAATGATATTTGGGCTTTATGGAGACCTACTGATTTGATAGTCGCATGTAGAAAGATAGTTCGTGATGAATTGCAAAAGAAATTAGTTACGTTACATAAAGAAAAGTTTTCAAATCTACCAGTACCATTATGTTATCGCTTAGCAGATACTCGACGACAGAATATTGAAGTTGAAATTCCAGGTGGAGACACTGAAGGTGTCCGAGTACAAAATTGGTATTGAATGATATTGTTTTCGTAGAAGCTGATATTGTTAAGAGTGCATCGAGTATGGATAAATCACCGTGGACGTTAGGATACGCTATAACGATTCATTCGTCACAGGGATTAACTATATCTAATACAAATATCTGGATTGTAGATGATCGAATCGAATGGTCAAACTTAGTCTATCTTGCAGTATCTCGCGTCAGAAGGATAACTCAACTACATAGAATTGTCAGATTATTTGATAATTGAGGAGATTACTAATGATGCTGATGTAATAAAGAAGAAAAAAAATAGCGTCTTATAAACAATGTGACAAAAAAAAAAATAAACGTGACTTTGATATTGATACTGAATTTATTATAAAACTAAAACAACTACAGAATAATCACTGTGCAAGTTGTAACACAATAATGTTATGGCAATATTCGAATAATAATCTAAGACAATTTACCGTAGACAGAATAAATAGTGATTTTGGTCACACACGTGAAAATGTAATGTTGACCTGTCTTGAATGTAATCGACGAAGAGGTGCTAATTTACATAAGTGAAGGTGGCGGTAATTGTGTATACGCAGAAATTCCTTGCAATTGTTCACGCACAAATCCACGTTGAGGTGCAGTAGAATCTAGTCTGTATATGGGTGGTCTTCCAGTGGATCTAGTCACGCTAGAAATTGTATGTGTGGTCACACTCCAAATAGGGTCAGTAGCTCGTCTTTTGCCACCCTCCAACTCCCCTGGTTCGTATAAATATCTCACAATCACATTACCTAATACTGGTTGTTGACCTCGTTGTCCGTATCCATCGCTATGTGGTATATATTTTTTTGTTATTGCATTAGAAGGTTTCATGAAAGTTGCACGAGTAATTTCATATTTAATGCAGATATCACACTTGGTAACCTTACAACCCATTTACGAGATCGCTCACTGGACTTAAGTCAGCAGATATTTCCTTTGCGTATTGATATCCAAATAACCGCTCAGCAAGTGTTCGATTAAACCGTTCAACGATTGCTTGATCACGATGAATTTCAGTATGCCCTCGTCTGATAGTAACGTCGTTTTTTCATCAAAAATGATACTGCACCAAGCAATTCTTTGCCAGGATCAACCTGTAGTAGCTTTGGCCATTGTAGACGTTGATAAATTCGCTCAACCGCAGAGACAACTTCAGATGCTGTCTTTGTTGATAATGGTTCTGATTCTTTATATCTACTTGCAATATCAGCCACAGTCAATGCGTATTTGTACGTGCGTGACTTTCGTCCACGTGTTTTAATAGTATCATGTGGTAAAAACAAAATATCTGCTTGATGAACTTCGTTAGGAACACCGACATCAAAATGTGCATATTGATTTTTTTTTGTGTGGTAGTGGTAAATAAATGTGCCATATTGCCTGTCGTGCTAACCACGCTGCAGCAACAGAACGTGAAACTTTTGCTGCTTTAGCAAGTTTAGTGATCGCTGCTTTACCTTTCCAATACCCTCTAGGACTATAATAAATATATTCCATTATAATAATTATTTAATTAATTACCAGCCCATAACATTTTTTTTTACTTTTCATAGCAGATTTTATTAAGACACTAGCGAGTTTCTCTCTAACAGATTTATTAGGTATATAATTTAATGCATGAATCAATTTTACATCTGCGAGATGCCGAGATGCGAGATGCCGTTGTTGCAAATCTTTACTTTCATAAGCAACGTTGAATATGACATGCTTGATCAATTTTATTTACTGGATACTCTCCTGGTCTTGGTTGGTCTTGATTATCAAGTCCGATATCGAGACCAGTTCCAGGACCACAGTAATTATATCCAGGAAGGTGTTTCTCACCAACATACTTAGACCATGGTAATCCAGGTAATTTTCCTAATGATGCAGCAATATCCCCACCTATCTTTGTTGTCCCTGAGATAAATTTATATTTTTGTGTACCACATTTTACACATTTACCTGTTAATGCATGTCGTTTATTTTTTGTTATTATTGTTGTCAATCCAGTGGTCCCACCAATGGTGGGGGTTGATGATTTACATCGAACACAATATAGACTCGTTATTAATAATATGGATACAATAATTGATTTTTCGGTGACACGAAAACAACCAGTAAAGCACCATCCAACATTACCAAATTCTATAAGAATGATTATAATATGTCCATCTGGATCAGGTAAAACTCAATTATTGTTAAATTTATTAATGAGATGGATGAGATGGGGCAAACTATATTTAATAGCACTTTCTGTAGATGATCAGCATTGTTACGAAGTACTTAAAGATTTTAATGAGAAAGCAAAATCAGTTAATAAAGATGGTGAAGATATTGATTTTATCACAGATATAGATGAAGCCCCATCTGTAGATGACTTGGATGGATTCATTAATCTGGTAGTATATGATGATGTGATGCTGGACAATCTAATCCAGCTAGAATATTTTCTCAAGGTAGACACAAAAAATACAGACGTGATTTATGTTACTCAAAGATATACACAAATACCTAAGGTGATCAGAGATAACTAATATTTTGGTTGTGTTTAATGGAGTAGATAATTATACCCTGCAGAATATTTATTATACCTGGTGTTCAGGGGACATAAATATGAATAAATTTAAAAATTTCTTTTCTAAAGCACAATCTGTTTCATTTGGATTTATAACAATAAATCTACATGACCCAAGATCCAGATATGTATATGTCTGGATAAAATATTTGGTTAATCCCTGATAAAATCAGGAGCAGCAGAGAGGGGTGAACAACAATTGGGTTGTTATGCAAGCAAACAAAACCAGTGAAAAATATAGTCAATAATAGAGTAACAAAACTGAGCTAACCTCATGGATTTAATATGCGGTTGTTAACAGTACGGAAATATAATAGAGACTTTAGTTTAGCGTTATTGACTTATTTTTGTTCAGCCAGTTGTAGGAACCTTTATTTTTGTTAAGGATACGGGCAAAATTTTGTAGGGTCCACCCTCTCTGCTGCTGGGTCTAAAGGTCAAGGCCACTTTGACATAAAGTAAAATGGTTCCATGCAATAATTTCAGTTTTTTACCTAAGATACTGTAATAAAACTTGACAGGTAAAAATAAAATGTGAACAAACCTACTGATGTGTCTAAAAGTCAAAAATCAAAACACTTATTTCCAAACAAAAATTATATCTGCTGAACTTTACCATACCTTAAGGCCACGTCAGATTTCCAACTTAAGTTTTAAATTAACTCCCTTTACCTCAGACATGTTGCGATGTTTAAGCCAAAGAATTCTACCAGTACTTATTGAATGGTCAAAGGTCATGTTCCTTGTAACTTGAAAAAGTTTGATGGGTTCCAAACTGTACCAGGAAGACATTTACAGATACCATATATACTCACCTATAAGTCAAGTCTGGCTGCAAACATAGATCCTGATCTTCCACAGAATTATGAACCTGCAGGTCATGATATATACTGTTCTTCTGATTACCCCTAACAAACTGCACAAACGCATAAATTCTAGCGCATACTGTGATGTCAGGTCTGTGCAGTTTGCAATTGGACTCATATCAATATGTTGCCCTTGGCAATACAATGAAACCTATTGATTTTGGCACTTTTGGCTCATGGTTATAATCATTCAAAGAGAAACTACTTGTGTACCATCATCAAACTTCATGTAGGTTGCCAAGGATACAAAGAATTCTGATAATTTCATGATCAAAATGTCATCTTCACATCATCCACAACCATAGATGATGGGCACAATGTACTGGATTTTGTATTTATATTTGTTAAATGATTGTGCTAATTTGAAGAAAATGCAACTTCCTGTTATTTAAATCAATAAGTGTAAACTGTTAAAAGCATATGAAAGACAGTTCTGGCATTAGTACATGTTACTTATTTGCATTCAGTTATATACAAAGTATTCTTCGCTGCTGCTTTACCAACATCACTTGATGAGATGTCATATGTTCTTTAGCCATCACATAATATAGAACTAATTTACATCTACTATTTGTGCCCTCTTGCCCATTTCTTGTCTGTGCCATCAGGGTTTTCATGTTGATTATCTCTGACAATTCATTTCAAGTGAGAGATAAAACTAATTCAACTCATGAAATTGGCCTTTGACTTATGGATCCAACAGCAATATGGCATTTACTCTGATTATATATATATATATATATATATATATATATATATATATATATATATATATATATATATATATATATATATATATATATATTCTGAAGAAAACCTCTCCATAAAACCAAAAGAGGTCACTTCCAAAAATGTTAAACATATTGAGCTATAGTAACATCATGGTATGAAAGCCTTTCAAGTTTGGACTCGTAAGTTAATTCATCATTCAATATGGCTGTCATTAAAAAAAGATAACGTTGTATGTCCATTGTTATTTACAACTTTTTCCATTTAAAACTAAGAAAAAAATTCAATAAGCAAATTTCAACCAACCCTAGAACAAAGGATCCTTGCCTTTCAAGCTAGTTAAATGAGGTTGATCTGCCATTATATATGACTGCTGTTACTGTTTCAAAATAACTTGAAAACTTTTGGAAAGAATTTGACAGAAAGCATCCTGGCAAGAAGGGTTTTCAGTTTTGCCAATCAGTCATTAAATATGGCTATGCTACTAAAAATAGAACCAGAGTGTAATCAACAATTACATAGCTGACCTCTTTAAAGCTTAAATGGTCTCCAGTGGCCATTATAAACAATATACATGTACATATATCATGCAGAAAGTAAGTTGATACAAGAGTGATCATGATAACAAAATGTTGGCCCCTATTCAAAAAATTAAAATCTACAATTTTGTCTTGTATCATTTTAAGTTTTTTTTTTAAATCTTGACCTTTACTTGGCAGCATAGTATCAGTACTACAGGGGTCAAGTTAAGCTTGAAATTTAGGGAGAAGTAACTTCTTTACAGAATAAGGGGAAATGAGAGAAAAATGGAAAAGTGGCTGTGTGTGTGTTGTGTGTGTTTATGAGTAAATTATCTAGTAATATATTGCTGATATATTTTAAAAAGGTACTGAACTTAATTTATGTGCAACTTCAATGAGTAATCAAACTTGAATCAATGTATGGAACTTACAATTAATAGATGCACACACATGAATTGACATTGTTACACATTATTTTATCAGATCTGTTGAACAAAACTATTATTATAAGAACCAATGCTTGTACATGAATCTGTCTCATCATTTAATACATGTACATGCAATGTCTAATTTAATTAAATGACTGTCCAATTATAAAATTATTAACTGAAAATAAAACAGACTACAGTCTTTCTGATTGAATGATATTACTTGATATAGATCCGACTATACAATTTAGAATACGTTATGAAATATATAAAACAATTCTATCACATGAAATGGATAGATCAACACCCAAAATTGAACATCAAACATAATTTTGACAAAATTGCTGAATCATTTTGCAGTAAGTAGAACTTAAAAAGTTTCAAGATTCTAGATAGGATAGTATGTATATAACAAGAGAAATACTTTTGTTATTGTGAGCTAATAAATTAATCCCAGTACAAGATGACCTTAATAATCTTTTCCAAATGATGGAGTATTAACAGATACATTTCATAATCAATTTGAGAATACTAGACTGAACAGTGCCAGACAAATGTGATTATGTGATGTGATTATGATTTTTAACATAGCTTTAACAATTTTTCAGTCATATCCCTACAATGTCTGCAGAATTGCAGTTTATAGTGATGTCTAGCACTGGGGCATCATGCTGCAGACATGTGCATGTGGCATGATGTCCTATCTGGTCACATTATTCTGGCCAGAGACTGACTAATCCTAACACTAACCTCTTAATGCTGAGCACCAAGCAAGACAGCTGCTAATACCATTTTTATAATTCTTTGGTATGATTCTTCCAGGGTTCAAACCCATGACTTCCCACGTCCAAGGTGGACACTCTAACCACTTAGACCACCAGGACGATCTTGCAAATAATATGTGACTCATAGTAACTTCGATCAAGAAAATTTATAAAAGTATTGTGAATTGATTTGTTGTGTGGGAATAAAGTTTTGTCATAAAAAAGAAAGGTACATGTAGGTAGGTACATGGTAAATTCCTGGATTGGATTCTTTTATATTTATAGACAAATATTTGTTCATGGGATCTTTATTTTTATGATTTAGAGCAGACATGAATTCAAAGAAAATCCTAAAAAAAGACCAGTGCAATTTAAATGCTGGACTACAAATTTTGGCTGCAATGATTTTCTCTTTCCAACCTAAATTGGGCCAACTGTTGAAAGTATGAAGTGTAGAAACTTTATTTGTTTCTTTGTATGGTTTGATTTAGCACATTTTCAAATCATAATTAACATGCTGAATTAAACACCAAAAGAAATTCTACAAATATTTAAAACTTTTTTGTAATTATTTTTGGATCAAATTTTAACCTCAAAAATAGGTTAAGTAAATAATAGAAGTCTGCTTTTCATATGTTTATAGGAAGAAATATAGGATAACAACAATCTGATCAGTAACTGACCTGGATGTGTCCAATGTGTCCCAATTTGCTTTCAACTGGGCTACAAAATTCAGATTTTTACTCAATTTTTTCAAGGATCATGTTTGAGTTTATGGCATAAATTCCAAAAATAGCAATGTAATTTCTGGCATTTATAATTATAAAATTAGCACCAAACTTGAATGAGTAGACATCTTTCCATAACTTTCCATTTTGAAAGGAAAAGGAGACAAAAGTCAATGTTTTACAATGATTATTAATGAATTATATTGAAACAAAAGGAGGTGGAGTAAAAAGGATCAAATCAAGGCATTGTGAAGTGAACTTTGTTTTTTTGGGCACATTTAGGCTATATGGCAGACTCACTAGTCACTATTATGTACAAATTTCTTCTGCCCTTGCATTAACCTCTCAGTCAATTAACTGAATGCTGAGAACACAAAACAAATAAATTATTTACATGTACTGTGTATACAAAGTGATTATTGTATTTTAGGGCTTCAGTTAAAACAATTTTTTTTTAAAACTGCTACCAGTATCTTGTATAACCTGGCAAAGCATTCTATTCATAATCCAAAGTTAACAAGTTTGATACCTACTCAGGCTAGCCTGGATTGGCTCCCTTGATGCATCTTTAGAAAGGCAATTAACTCCCAAATCTTTGGCAAGATACAACCATTACATTGAGTCATTAGAAAGTAAAACTTAAGGGCAATTTATAAATGCAAGTATCACTTATTATGATAAACCATCACAACAGTTACATAATTTGCCAATTATTTAAATTAACATTCTTCAGAAATTTAATATAGATTTTGTAACTTTTTTCTGTTCTTGCTACATCGCCATACACTCAGACATTGGCTTGATTTTGAATGAAACACATGAACTGAAAGAGAGAACAACAACTTATTTTGTGCAATTTAATAACAATATGTCATTCTCTTAATTGAAATTGAATATTCCTTTTGAGCATCAGTGCAACTGATTTTTCCTCCAGTTTTATTCTGCTTTTGCCACTATTTCCTGTTTGGGGAAGGTAATGGTAGGAAGGTAACTAATGAAGGTCCTAGTGATTTTCTGGAGCAAAACTTCTGTTATACTGTCGATATAGATGACGGTCGCAATAAAGATGAAGATTCCCAGTGCCATAAAAAACACAAATACCAGAACTCCTCCTAACATCATGATTGCTATCATCAAGCAAGTACCTGTAAAATTAAGCAGTGAATATCTATAATTAAGCATACATGTACATATCAATTATTAACATGACAAGGTAAACATTTACCACCTCCTCTACATTAGACTTAAAAAAAAGAGCTATCATATCTACTTTTTCTTGTGATTTTCTTTACTTTATAAAGAACATGACCATGCTATGTAGAGTAAATGTCTCAGTAAGGTTTACCACAACACACTGAATCCTAACTTGACTAATGACAAATTTACCAATGTGATATCTCACAGAATAATAAACTTGCTGTGACAATTTGCTAAATAGCAAATTAGTCAATAGTAAATTTGCTGACAGTGCACATTAAAAAATAACCCCAACGCTGATGCGACTTTCTTTTCAAGAGGAATGGCAAGAACAATTATTTAAAAATGGCTGCCCAGGTGGCCATAGTGGAATCTAGATCAGCACCATTTTGATTTGGTGGCACTTTACAGTTTCATATTTAGCATAGGGTTAAAATTTTAAAAAAAGAACTTCTCTGGGTTTACTCACTAGTTATACTGGCTATTTAAAAAAAGACTATATCTTAGGTACTGTTCAAAGAAACTTTAATTCCCTTTATTTTGGTGTATGATTGATGGGTGTAATATGGGTTATATAGTATACAGCTTGGCCTTACTCCAGATGTGCACCTTTCAACAATGTGCTAGCTCCACTTCTCATTTTCACTTCCTGAACTTCAGAGGTAAATTGCAAGAAAAAGAGCAGATAACTTTTTTACATTTAATATATTTGGTAATTCATTTATTGCACTTTCCAAAGCTTATATTGTCTAGTCTGGCAAAATTCATTTTCCCTATTTTAATAGCTGCCAAGGATAGTGTACTTTAGACAAAAGTTTTGTTGATTTTTGGGATCACAAGGGAGAAGTCATTTTAGTTAACAGTGTGCTAAGATCATTTACAATTTCCAAAAGTACAATATTCAAAGAAATGTCAGACACATTACATGAAAGTAACAAAGGTATGCCAACATTATCTCCACTGTGCATGTTTTAAATGCAAACAACTTCACCTTACATACATCACTCTCTCAATAGTACATACTAACTGGTGAGTGCCACCTTAAAGAATATATAGGTTTTATTATTGTATGATTTAATTTTGATTGTATGGGTGAAATATTTAAGTTGCAAGCTTCAAAACAGTTCTTTTGAATAACTGTCCTGTATTTCCAACTCAGAACAGCATTTTTTTTTAGAGTCATAAGTTTCAAACAGGTACAGCCCTCCCCCTGATAAAAAAAAAAAAAAAAGTAAGCTATTTCAGGGCTCGAAATTAGCGGTAGTCCGCTAGCCCGAGGCTAGTAGATTTCCGGTCGGACTAGTAACTTTCATAATGTTAATAGTCCGATGGGCTACTACGTATCGGTTATCGAAAGTCAACGTTTGTTTACGCTATTCCCTAATAAAGACTTGACTTCAGCACACGTCCAGTAGAATTAAAGCAGTAAGTTAACCATTGTCAACACAGTCATAAAATATTAGCAGAAGAAGATGAAATAAATATCTGCCTGAGAAAGGTGCGTTTTTATAACAAGAAGCTCATCCGATTCGGGCATTCTCTTAACAGCGCCAATTATTGTACCGTCATTAGCAAAAGGAAGTTAGGTAATTGATCCTGATTAATCTTATGATGATTAAATTAAAAATGACGTGGTATCACACTTTATTCACTCGGCCGCAGTAATAAACTACAAAACCGTATACCACAAAAGAACACCGCAAAAGCTTTTCTAAGAAATCATTGTTTGCAGGGTTGTTTGATTACGGTGATTTCTTTCAAAAAACCCCAATAATCTGAAGGAAAGCAATCCAAAGGAGTGACAAAAATATATCAGATTACCTCATGACCCATCCTGACATAGGACACTGTCCATTATACTATATAAGAGGCAAGGTCAGTAACTTCCAAATACTTCGTTTTTCCGACGACTCTCGATTTCCTTCTGATATTTCTGTCGTTGAAGGCATATGGCCATAATCTACGTCTTATTTTACTCCTGAGATATTTTTCTATTCATCAATTTTTTATGAGTTGCACCAAACTGAAGTTAATGTTTTGAAACGTGCGATTTTCGCCTGATGTGACAATGTTGCTCACAGGTGACAACCGGTGAAAGTGGCTATGGTAAAGAACCGATGACCCTTCAATGATTTTGCATGGATGTGTTAGCTGGATAAGATTAAAGGAGTTGATGTTGGAGACACTTACATGATTGATAAACAGGTTGTTACATTTACTCCATACATCACTGGAAGTGAAAAGCAGAAACCTATTTTTGGTGGAACATTTCCGGTCAGTTCTTGTCTGTGCAAGTGTGGATGCTGATGTTGTGGAATTGGAATGGACATATTAAAGAGTTTAGTCTACAGCAAGTAGGTGTATATTAAAATATTTAAAAACAATACAGGAAACATTAATGCCAGATTTGTAAAAATTCTTAATTTAGCATAGTACATGTATCTTCATTTTAAACGGTAACCATGTAAGAAAAGCTTTAAAAAATTAATATCAACATTATTTAAATATTGACATTACATTTTTCTTGATTTACATTTATTCTGATTATAATTTTCTTAATGTGTTCTGTTATCTTGCAAAGACATCTATGCTTTGACTTGGTCCACAATTGTAAAATGATGTGCTGCTGAATGAAAGAGTATTATGGCATTGATTGACCTTACCCTAACAATTCCAGCCTACTCTGCTGATGCTGAGAAGGGTTTCTCAGATACAAATGATGAGGAATGAATGGAGATGTTTGCAACCTTGGGTTCAGTTGGACCTACTATTTATAATGTTCCATACAAATGATATTCCAACAAATGATCCATCACCAGCAGTACATTTGTGGAATGTTTCAGTGAGATAGGTAAGGAGACCTGAACAAACCCCATATGGACACAGAGTGCAGGTGGAGGATGAGAAAGGACACATGTATCCTTTTCTGGAATTGGATCCAGATATTCTTGAGAAACAAGAAATGTGAATTAACTGACTGAAGCAGGATTTGATTTATAATTCTGTAATTCTGCATTTCATATGACATTGCTAGTTATGAATAATATTGTTGTTAATCTCAATACAAGTTTGTGACATTGTTTTTGGACAGGAGTAGTAAAGATTTGGCAGGACTAGTAAATTTTTCAGCATACTAGTCCTTCTGGCTACTGAGAAATTTGTGTTAAATTCGAGCCCTGTATTTTAAAAATGCGCATTGCATTTTGTCAACATAGTAACCAGTGTTATGCTGAAAGACCTGGAACATGAAACTAGCCATATTTATTCCTGAGATGTCAAAAATAAATTTTACAGTTTGAAAAGAGATGGAAACGGTGAGGTTCATAAAGGTCAAATGGTAAAATATTAACTTATTGTTTAATATAGAAGAAAGCAAATTTGTTTTGTCATCATTTATTTTTTTAATTTTTATGTAAGTAAATGAAAAGAAACATTTTCACTATATATTTATTTTACATAATGCAACAGTTTTCAATTTAAGTTGACTTTATTCCTATATTCTAAGACTTCTTATTTCCCCATAATTATGGTCACTACTCAAACAAAGATGTCTCATGGCAAATTATGTAAGCATAATTAGCTTATTTTCATGAATTAAATCAATGTGCCATTTTATTCAGAATAAAATATCATACATAATTATATGAAAATAAAATTGCATAAATTTTTATATTTGTTTTAAGGTGGTGCTTTACAGTTTCATATTTATCATAATGGGTTAGAACTTTAAAGAAAAAGAATTTCCCTGGGTTTACTCACTAGTTATACCGGCTTTTTAAAAAGACTGTATATCTTAGGTACTGTTCAAAGAACCTTTAATTCCCATTATTTTGGTGTATGATTGATGGGTGTAATATGGGTTATAGAGTATACAGCTTGGCCTTACTCCAGATGTGCACCTTTCAAAAAAGTGCTAGCTCCACTTGCTCATTTTCACTTCCCAAACTTCAGAGGTAAATTGTAAGAAAAAGAGCCGATAATTTTTTTTTTTTTACATTTTATATATTTTAAGCACAAAGAAGCAGTCATTTTAGTTAGCAGTGTGCTAAGATCATTTACAATTTCCAAAAGTAAAATATCCAAAGAAATTTCAGACACATTACATGAAAGTAACATAAAGGTATGCCAACATTATCTCCACTGTGCATGTTTTAAATGCAAACAATTTCACCTTACATACATCATTCTCTCAAAAGTACATAATAACTGGTGAGTGCCACCTTTATTAAACATCATAATAAGTCTTTTGGTGAAAACTGTCAATATGACTTTTGTTCAGGAGTAGCTATTATATGATCTGTTAGAATTGGTTATTGTGGCCATATTGGATTTCAGACCAGCCCCATTTTCATTAAAGACAGAATAGACATCATAAGAAATCTTTCTGAGAAAACTCGAAGTTGATAAAATATCCAATTGGGAGGAGTAGTGATAAGATTGTAAAGATAACCAGTGGTGACCATACTGGAGGTTAGATCAGCACCATTTTTGTCAATATGACTTTCCTAACATGAGGTTTAGGATGCTCATCATGGCTTTTAAGTCAGACATACTTGATGGCATAATTTTCATTTTGAACTAACTAGATATCATAAAAGTCTCTGGTGAAAACTGTATCAATATAACTGTACACTAAGGAACATATGCAATAAGAATTTTAACACGGTCGCCATGTCAGATCACTATTTTAATTTACGACCAACTAGATATCATAAGAAATCTTTATGAAAATTCCTTGTTGCCAGTGAAGTTTTTATTCCACTTTTTTTGCCACATAAATTGAACATGCTGATTCACCTAATATTTGCAGTTGATAGACGAGACCTTCAATTCTGAAATGTGTGACTGCAGTTCAACATTGGATGCTTTATCTTCCCAATTATTATCCTTGATACCAGTAGGACTAGGTAGCAAATTATGCGTGGATATGAAATTCATCCAACAATAATGTAAAAAACAATGATCACAAAATATGTACTCTCAAACAATATGGATCACAACCACTGAATGAACAAATTTTCAAGAGGAATTGCATACATCAAGTGCTAAAATTACAGTTTCATCTTTGCTGTGGCTTATATATTGGGGTGATATCAACATACTGGTTCTTGCAAAAATAGGATTTTATGAATATGATTATATGTTTGAGTAATTCAACAGATTACAATGATACAGTAATTGCTTATTGTTGTCTCATCTGCATAATCATAAGACAGGTTAAAACTTTCTTCAGGAATCCTCAATACTTTCTTCGTATCCTCAATATTAAATGTAATGTTTCTGAATTTTAGATACAGAGGGATAAACAGTATAAATGAAATATCCTTAAGCTTTCTGCATATATGTACTCGCTTATAAGTTGAAGCACACTGCAAACCAAGATCCTGATTGGCTGCAGCATAATGTGCCTACAGATCAAAGTCTATGTTGTTTGTTCTAGCAATCAACCCTAAAAACTGCACAGACCCAGATCTGCCAGCACAATGTGTCACAGCAGAACTGGGTCTTTGCAGTTTGCAGTTGGACTTGACTTAAAAGTGAATATACATGGTAATTTGTTCTCTATTGACAAGATTAGCCAGAAAACTGGTCTTGCAGTGAAATATCACATAGGTGACTTATTTAGTGAATGTTGCATCAGCAACTGTCCTATTGTGAGTACTTGCTCCACTGAGGCAAGGTGGTACTATTCACTTTCTCACTTTGCATTTTTAAAGAAAATGAATTTGCCTGGATCTCCTCACTGGTTATCAGTCTATTTAAAATAAACTTGTATATATTTGGTATTGCTAAAAGAATTTTGTATTCCCTTTATTTTGAGGAATATGTGTAATTTAAGTTGTTGAGTATACAATATGGCCTTACTTCAAATATGGAACTATATAATAACCACTAGCTCTGCTTGGTCATTTTCATTATCTAGAATTCAAATGTCAATTGTCAAAAAACTGAAGGATATACCTTTTGTTTTTACTTATTATATATTTTGTAATTCATAGTCATTTTCAGAAGCTGGCATTGCATACAGTGGCAAAAATTAATCTTCCCTATTTTAAAACCTGCTAAAGCTAGTGTATTTTGGACTAGTTTAGACTTTCAAGGATGTGGGGGCAGCCATTTTGTTCAACTGTGTAATTAGATTTTGCACGATCTGCACAACTATGGAGTTTAAAGAAATTTCAGCCATGCATAAAAATACAACATGAGGTATGCCAACATTTTCTCCACTGCATGTTGAAAATGCAAAAAAAACCCCATAACTTTATGCCTGTCACTGTCAGCAGTATAATATAACTGTTGAGTGTCCCCTATGCATTTAGTGAGCTGTGGTGCATCCATTATAATACAATAAAACCCATCTTGAAAAACCAACCAAGCTGCCAAAAAATAATGGTCTCTCAAGATAGATTTTAAGGTATTGCAATGCATACTTTTCCTTTGTCAACTCTGGGCAGCAAAAAGTGCTGAGTCTTATTTGCTGGTCAATAACCTGTAAAAGGTCAACTACAAGTCTATTGTTCCAGTTTTCCATCAATTTTAATAGACCCACTACACCATGTCATGCAGTTGCCACCACATGCTTTGCTCCATCACTGAAAATGTTACATCTTACAGGGCTTGATTCTTTTTTATGTGACTGGGGCCCCAGAAGTGGCCGAGTGGTCTAAAGCACTCACCATTTCAGATCACTGCCATCTCACCTCTGTCAGCATGGATTTGAGTCTCGGTCTAGACCAATGTGGGTATCTGAGAAAGCTTACCAATAGCTTCTCCTGAGTCGGTGGTTCTTTCTGCCATGTATAGCCTATCATGTGTTTAAAAATGGCATCAATCTAAAACAACTACAACAAGTTATATGGACAAATTTAAAGAACAATGGATATTGTATGAACAACCCCCTTCATTTTCAAACTTGTAAAGTCTTTCAATGAATAGTATATGGATTTACTGCTTCTTCAACATTTGCAAAGTAGGAAGTAATTTTTAATTAGTTCTTCCATCAACCACAAAATATTGCCAGTGCAACAGTAACAAAATCCTACAGTTTGTGGTAGATTACCATGAAATATAGTAAACAATATTGCCATCACCTGAAGATACATAGTTCAATAAAAAACATTCCTAAATTTATGAGTTTTTGCCCATTACAATATGCATCTGAATGCAGTGTATAACTAATTTGTTTTAAATCAACAAATCACTTTGCTCCTGAAATTTATGTTAATTGCTGCCTTTTGGGTCTTGTAGCTTAATAAAATATGTGATGCTATAAATCTAGGTCTTAAATTATATAACTGAAAGAAAACAAAACCCAAAATTTTAAGTAAAATCAACAAACAAAACTTTAACAAACAGTTGACACTACTGACTGCTGTGTCTTGCTTCACACTGAAGTGAGTTCAACAATAAAACTGAATAAAGAGACTGTAAATGTTGTTGATCAATAATTATGCTGAATTCTTTGAAAGCTGAAAAAACATAATATTTGGATCATACCAATCTATTTATGGGTTGATTCCATATAAAGTGTTATATTTTACTTTAGCTGAAATTTGTATTTCACTTTTTATGAATTTAATTTGTATGAGTAAACAAAACATACTAGGCTTGAAATCTTTTATCCCTTGGTTAGTAATTTTGCAAAATGGGTAGGTAAAACTCAGCAACCACTTATTCACTGGGGCTGTGAAAATTACTGCCAGTCACCCATCACAACAGTTAAGAACATAGGAAATGGTGGCATTCCTTTTCATGGTTAATCAATATTTTTAATGTGACAACTGAGTACCTACCTCCATCCTGAGAGTGACAATGTAAAAGAAATGACTGCACAACAAATAGGTTTTAAACCACTCATCTACTTATCAAGCTATTTAATGTAATGACTGTCAAAACAGTCTATGTGGACATGGAACCAGCCTGGTGTACTGCCTCTCCTCCAACCCTGATTTCAATACTGATGATAATAAAATGTACAGGTTCTAAGAAAATTATTGGCAAAAGGTTGCATTTGCCAACTCAATAATCCAGAATTATACAAAAAATGTGTTTATCAAACATTATTCACCATGTGCAGTAACAAATGTAAATATATTGACAGAATTATACAAGACAATGTGTTTAGCAAACATTATTCACCATGTGCAGTAACAAATGTAAATATATTGACAGAATTATTCAAAACAATGTGTTTCGAAAACTTTAACCACAATGTGCAGTAATAAATGTAAATATATTGACAGAATTATACAAAACAATGTGTTTAGAAAACTTTAACCACAATGTGCAGTGACAAATGTAAACATGTGACAGTATTTGCTGGTATGTGAAGTCAATACCAAAATGGCAGAAAAAGTGATTGTAAAAATGATAAAAAAAACCCAGACTAGTACTAAAAATGCTGGGCAAATGAATACAAATGATTTAAGTACATTCCAGGAAAGGCTGTGATCTTGACAAAAAAGAAAATGTTTTCATTTCTTGATAGAACTCTCACAAATCATCCCTGGAATCATACAATGCAAATTTCCTAAACATAATAGAGGAATATGTGAAATCAAAATGGAAAGCAGGTTTATCTGAAGCAGAGCAAATTGTGGCATCTTTGAACAAGAGCATCTTGAAGAAACTTGAATATGAACTACAACTTTTCGTCAGCGTTGTTGTTAAAATTATTGTTTTAAGCTGATACTAATAAATAATAAATGATGAATTAAAAATTGAATTCATGGCTTATATTAGAAATAGTGGAGAAATGTGCTGATATTTACAATGTCTTCATTCAGAGGCAAAAAGACCCAGTGAGTGCACATGTATAAGGGTACATAAAATGAACAACTTTAGCTTTCATTATTATGTTGTTTCCAAGTGTAGCTGAATAAGTAGTACATGCTGCCTCAAAATCAGGACATGCTGAGAGTTAGACAAAATGATGTTTGCATATCTAGATAAGTATTTTGGGGTTAAATGACAAACTGATGAAGATTGTTAAAAATCAGAAGAAAAATGCTCAAGTTTTTAGACTGATAGTTTGCATGGAACACTAGCCAGATGTAAGAATGCATGTGATGCCTAACTTAGTGCTCGAAATAAGACCTTTTCTTTGCCTGAACTAATTCAGTCTTACTCTAATAGACAAACAGAGCTATTCATCAATGGTGTAACATTAAACACAATCACAACCATTGGTTCTTTTCATGTAGAAATTTAATCAATTCAGGTATGCCAAATATGCTTATGATAGAGGAATGCAACTTTTGCTTGGGGACTCCTATTTTGGGAAAAATAGGCATCCTGGACTCCTAGTTTTAAAATCCTAGTGAGATCTCTCTGAAGTTACACAAATGCAGATCATATAAATACATACTATGATATTTGTTGTTCTAGATATCTTACCTTCAACAAACAGAAATCCAAAAAAGGTCACAGTAATACTTCCAATAACAAATATTACAAAACAAATTAATGGCCCCGAAGACATTATTGTGAAAATAAGGAAAAATATGGCAGCAACAGGATGAGATTCTGCATAGAGTTTAGCATTCCGGAACATCCTGTTAGGCGGAAGGTGGATGCCAATAGCTTTGAAGAAATCCTTAAAATCACTCTCTTCCTCTTTGTCCTTTGGGATATCTTCCTCTTTGTCCTTTGGGATAGTCTGGTCAGTCATCCCTGAAATTACTGCTATATTCTTGCAGTGGTTCAGGCAAAACTGAAAAAAAAATATGAACAATAATATAAACATGATGGTTTGGGAGTAACACGTCTGATTTCTAAAAAATCCATCAACTGCACACACACTCTATATCTGGCCTTGGTACTGTATCATACAATATAACCAAAACAGCCATGAAGGTACATGTGTTATTGCAAACAAAGATCCATTTGTTATTGCTGTGGCAACAGATAAGTATAGAACATTGGGAAAGAAATTTTTTATTTACTTTATATATATATATATATATATATATATATATATATATATATATATATATATATATATATATATATATATATAAAATGATCAGTGCTTCAGAGGTAACCAGTTTTCTTTGAAGCTGTAGCAAAACCATTTTTTAATATTTTTTTTTATATAGAAATGCCCACTCTATTTCCTTTTTCCAAACCCAGTATACAAAATGGCTTCAGAGATGCAGCAAAAATAAGTAAATTCCTTCAAATGAAGGCCTCAAGGTAGATTAATTCTTAGCTAATTGAGTTACCCTCTTTAAATAATAATAATAATAATAATAATAATAATAATAATAATAATAATAATAATAATAATAATAATAATAATTTTAAAAAATGCTACCTGACTAGCTACAATTGACTACCTCTAAAGGTGGGAACAGGAATGACTGAAATTGATCAAATGACAGCAATATTTTCTTGTATGTATTAAAAATATAGTTTTGCTGCAACTTCAAAGGAAAACTGATTACCTCTGAAGTACGATTATAAATAAATAAATAAATATATATATATATATATATATATATATATATATATATATATATATATATATTTGTGTGTGTTGTTTTCTAATAGTTGACATTTACATAAATTTTTCTAACATATGATCTAATACTTGAATTAATGGATTTTTCATATACAAATATATTACACAGATATATACACAAAACTTGTCATGAAACAAGTGTATTTCAGACTAGTTGTTTTCATTTAATCAAAATTTCCATTGTTTTGTGGGTTTTTTCCCTCAGTGTAAATCCTAGTCACTGACCACAGGTCAAGTCTTACAAATTTCACTTTTATGCAAAATTTTAATTTATTTTCATCCCCCCTTCCTTACTTCTCTATCTTAACTACTTGTGCTGACAATATTACCTTGGTCACCAGGACATTGAGATAAACAGATAGTACCTATTATGAAAATAGATTTTTAAAACAAGTGCCAACTCTGAATTGTCAACATAACAATTACCTTTGCAAGCCACCATATCTTCCAAAGTTTTGTCTGATTATAATCTGAAGGACAAGCAAAGAAATTCTGATAATCTGATTGACATAATTAAGTCATTGTTCTCTCTTACTTTGTCAATCATAAACTCAAGATAATCTCAATACAACTTAACCTTGATTCAGTTATGCACATCTAAACAGTGACCTGTTAGCCTCACCTAGTTCATATTCATTTTTCATATTTTTGGCCAATAAAGTTTAAACAGTAGCATTAACCATTTTTAACTGATTCAGTGGCCTAGTGGTTAGAGCGTCCACATTAGATGTGAGAGGTCGCAGGTTTAAACCCTGTCTTAGTCATACCGAAGAAATAAAATAATGATAGTAACAGCTTCATTACTTGGTTCTCAGAATTAGGAAGTCAGTTTTAGGACTGGTCGA
This sequence comes from Potamilus streckersoni, assembly GCA_016746295.1. Taxonomy (NCBI): domain Eukaryota; kingdom Metazoa; phylum Mollusca; class Bivalvia; order Unionida; family Unionidae; genus Potamilus; species Potamilus streckersoni. Next base: position 7,507,211 of record JAEAOA010001951.1, read on the forward strand.
ACTGGTCTCAGGATAATGTGACTGTGTGGGGCATCATGCTACATGTCTGCAGCATGATGCCCTAGTGCTAGACATCACTGTAAACTGTCGCACTGCAGAGATTGTATCAATATGACTCAAAAAATTTTGTAAAGCTACATTTTAAATCCAAATACACACACACACAGGCCATTCATAATAAAATCCTTATCAACATTCCTGTATTACAGAAACGAGGCTAAGCTAAGCAGTTTCAGATCATCCATAAAGGATGGCGCAATGATGGGGCAGGGGGTTTGTTCAAATGAGAACAACTTCAAACATGGAGAGAGGGAGTGTAAAAGACCTTGCGGACATCTTAAAGTTAGTATTTTTTGTTATGATATTCTGTGCTGAACAGCTGCTTTAGGCCTACTGTGTGTATTCCAGTAGGTTTTGTGGATGTTCTTTATAGGCTATCCCTAAGTATAAATTATTTGTTAATTTCAATTTGCATGAGTTTGGTTTTTTTCTCTTTGTTTTGAGCTAGGTGTTGTGATGAGATCAGTAAGCGTTGTATTTTGAGAGCACCAGCTATTATACTACCAGACCATAGAGCAGTGTATAATGCTAGATGGGGATGTCTGCAGCAGGGAGGATGCCACATGTGGACAAAAGCAGACAAGGGGAAGGGGTGGTGGTAAAAAAAAACATTATCTGTGGAATTCCTTTATGGATAATCCCTTTGGAAAATAATAATAATAATAATAATAATAATAATAATAATAATAATAATAATAATAATAATAATAATGAAGACTTTATATAGCTTTACAGTATTTGACAACACTTAAAAAGAAAAAAAAACATGTATTATATGATTACAAAAATAAAAACAAACACCACAAAATTAGAAACAGAAAAACATGCTGTAAATTTCTAAGGTAAGGATACATTATAAGGTTACATTATTAGGTCTTTATGTCTATTCTTGCAGTTGAAATAGAGGAGTTTTAAGAGCCTCTTGAATGAGCTCACTGTCTTTGGGTCTAAGTGCAGTGAGCAATTTGTTCCACATTGCTGGGTCCTGGTATACAAAAGAACTTTGTCCAAATGATTTCAACTTCATAGTGGGAATAATGAGAATACAAGTGTCAACAGAGGAGAGTAAAAAATCATGCAGGTGTGTACCCATGGGTAATGTCAGGTATATTGGACAGGAGCTGTCTGTGAAACATAACACAGAACAAATTTTGTGTTTAATTCTGGATCACATGAATAGCCAGTGTAGGGTACAGAGCAGCTGAGAAGTGTGCTCTGATTGTGGTACTCCAAGGATGATCTGAGCTGCAATATTTTGAACTTTTTGAAGTTTCTGAAGTAGATATTGAGATGAACCAGAGAGAATTAAGTTAAAACAGTCCAGTCTTGAAAGTACTAAGGAACACACAAGTGTTTTAGTGGCATCAATTGAATGATACTTGCAGCTCAAGATATGCAGCCTTGCATATGTTCATGACCTTTGATGCAATGAGAGAGTACTGTCAAGAGTAACATTGAGGTTTCATACTGACTGCTTGAATTTAATGTTGGTTTTGCTGATATTTATTGTCAGAGGTAAAGGATGTGAATGAAAAAGTCTGTTGTAATCAGGATGGCATCAGTTTTATCATCATTCATCTGCAGCTTGTTACATGTCATCCATGATTTCACATCAGAAATGCACTTCTCTACATTTGAATGGTAGCTTCAACTTCAGCTGGGTGGCTAGATTTGTATATTTGGGTGTCATCAGCATATAATTGGTGAGACCCTGGAGGATGATCTATGACACTTGAGAGTGGCTGAGTGTACAGAATGAAGAGAACATGTCAAAGAACAGAACCTTTTTGAACACCACAGCATAGATCAACTGGGCTGGAGTGTTTTCCATTGGCGGACACAGTTTGTGTCCTGTTGACCAAGTAGGACTCGAACCATAGTGAGCCCATGTTGTGAATGCCAAATACATGCTGGAGACTGAGAAGTAATGATATCATGGTCTATAGTATCGAATACTTCAGACAAGTCAAAGAGATTGAGGACTGTAATCTTTCCATCATCCAAAGCAGAGAGAAGGTCAATGACTACTTTCAGAAGAGCAGTTTCAGTACTCTGGTGAGGGCGATATGCAGAATGTACATTGCAAAAAAAAAAACTATTTGCATTCAGAAGAGATACAAGCCAAGTTTTCTTTATTTGTTATAAGGTAATGTGACTAATCTGGGCAACTGTTAACAGTTTTAAACTCAGTCATTGGATTTCATTACCATTAATGAGGTTGAAGGAAGTGAACATAAAACTTTTGACATAAAACAAAATTTCACTTGATACTCATGCACATCAAACATGTGTCTTCTCATCATCCTTTTGCTCCACAAGTTTGATAAATGATATAATAATGACTGAATTATTTGAGAAAGAGAGCAGCTCAACATAATTTCATAATTACTCATTTTAATGAAAAAGGTTAAAGTATATATCCAATTTTTCAAGCTAATAAATGAGCCCCACCCTCACACCTATTGTCCTTCAATTTAAGACCATGACCCCGATATTGGCCCAAACATTGTAGGACCACAAGAGTCTGCATTTTATCAAAAGAGCACGAAGAAATTTTTGACAATATGAAATCACCTTAACAATATTATATATTAACACCTGTAGAACAACACACTTTTGAAATTTTGACTATGTATTCTTTTTTATCTATTTTTAAAACAAATATAAAGCTGAATCAAGATATAAAACTAGAGAAATCATCCACCCCCGTAAAATAAAATCACAACTGAAATCAGGAAAAAGAACTTGTTTAAGTTGTGGTAGAAATTCTAGACCAACAAGTAGGTCTCTGCTTTTTTTATATCTGACTGCTGCTGTCAGATATATACATAAAAAAGCAGAGACCTACTTGTTGGTCTAGTAGAAATTCCAAATAGAAACTAGCCTAAAACATACCGGAAACTAAGGCAATCAGAAAACGCATTTACATCAGTAATAAAATATTAAATGAACAATATTTCTAATCTTGTCTTTAGCAAAAACGTATAACTTACTGTGTTGTTTCCGGCATATAAATGGCCAACAAACAACAGGTTAGTGGTACATAGAACGTTGACTGGATACTATGTTAAACCACGTGAGATAACATAAATATATTTTTAAACTTACATGATCCAGACAGCTCAGTGCATTGACTTGAAACCTCTCTTCTCGATGAGAGTCGACTTATATTTGCTCGCATTCGACATCAGATGAATCCATTACCTGTAAAAATGTGAGCACATGTATTTACTGACTGCACGATTTTCCCAAATACTGACCAAATACTCTCATATACTGTCCAGAAACAAGTACGTGGTAAATTTACAACTGAAGAGATTTTTAAAATTCATTGCAAAGTTAAGTTCTGGGTTGAAATGAAATACATTAAATTACTAAATCAATTAGAAATTATTTGTACGAAATGTAAGGAACATCTCCAATTACCATTTGCTCTAAAATTATCGACTTACTTAATTAAAGACATATATATTCTAGAAAAAAGCTAATTTTTATTTATGGGCACACCTACGACATTAGATATAGTTAGCTATTGACCTCGATTATGTCCCCCCCACACACAGACAGATCCATGACTCTTTGTTAGAAACATTCAAAGTCTTTTATGTGTTGTTTTTCCGTAAATAATCAAAAAGAATTATTTATATGATCGTTTTTGTTGCGGTGGTTTCTCTTAATTGGCTACTTTCTTGGATGAATCGTTCTCTGAGGTTCCTGTATATACAGGTTCCCTTTTCTCTCTCTCCCAATACTTGATAGCTTTATTCTATAAAATTAATAACTTGTTATATGTTAGCTAAAAGACGACGAGAACTACAGGAAGAGAGTTACTACTCTAACTGGAGCACCCGAATGGCTTAGCCGTTTTAAAACCCTCGCAGTGATTGAATATTTAGGTGAAAAGAATTCAAATTCAAATCATGGAAACTCAAAAAGAGCCGAGGGTTGGGTGGGGAGGACATACTCGAGGTCAATAGTTAATTATATGTAAATGTCGAAGGTGTGCCCACAAATAAAAAAAATAGCATTATTCTAGAATATAGATATCTGCAATCTAAGTATGCAAATTAGGATCACACACACACACACAGACATACATAAATTCATACATACATACATACATACATACATACATACATACATACATACATACATACATACATACATATATATATATATATATATATATATATATATATATATATATATATATATATATATATATATATATATATATATATATATATATATATATATATATATATATATAATTTGACTAGTTAAATCGTATATTGGGCCATTGTAACGTAGGGCTACGTCTGCCACCAAATGGACAATTTTAGCTTTGCTGATGATATGTCACTGACAAGTCCGTTTGTCGCAGGTTTAAGAATTTTTATTGAAGATATGTGAACAATATGCATTAGAGAATGATATCATCTTTAATACACAAAAATCAGTATGCATGGTCTTTCAGCCAACTTCTTTTAAATTATCATCACCTCCCTCTGTTCATCATAACGGCAATGCTCTTACGTATGTCGACAGTTATATGTATTTGGGTCATATTTTGAAATCCAATCAATCAGATAATAAACATATGACGAGACATTATCGATATTTGTGTACTTGAACAAACATGCTTCGACGCAAATTTAAGCCTTGTTCACTGAGTATCAAAATTAGATTATTCAAATCTTATTGCTGCACTATGTATTGTGCTCCACTGTGGAAAAACTGTAGTGAACATGTGAAAAGAAAACTAGTAATTGGTTATAATAATTTTCTTCGCTTTCTATTAGGTCTTCCTAGATGGAACAGTGCCTCCAACATGTGTTGTAAATTATAATGTATTCAGTTTTGAGGAAGTAATGAGAAAGTATATATATTTAATAATAACAAGACTATCTAATAGTGAGAACTGTATATTGAAATCACTTTGGAACTATGACATTCATTTAAATTCTCACATTGTTAGTGGATGGAACCAACTGCTATTTAAATGTGTCACTTAACTTCATTTTTTTTTAACAATACAGGGTGCAAATAATTGTTGTAAATGTATCTGAATAATTGTACATATGATATATGTTCCTTTATGTTTTCAATGTTTATCTTATCTTTTATTTATATTTTTTTGATAATTTCTGATCAAATGGTAATTGGAGATGTTCGTTAAGTTTCATACAAAGGATTTCTACTTGCTTTAGTAAATTAACGTATTTCATTTTTACCCGGAACTTAACTTTGCAGTTAATTAAAAAAAATGATTTAGTAGTAAATGCTTCATGTGTTTGTTTGTAGACTGTATTTGAGAGTATTTGGGTATATTTAGGCAGTATTTGAGTAGTATTTGGGCAGTATTTGGGTATATCAAGGGTGTATTTGTGTAAATCCTGCCACCCTGTATTTACTACAAAGCACCACAAACCTGCCATAAACCACCCCTAAAATGCAGTATAATGCTAATTTATCAGAGAAAATATGTTGTAAATAAATAAAATCAGAAACTTACAAAAAAATTTTTAAAATTAGATAGTTAATTTGGCGAGTCCGATTTGCAGCTGTGAAATGTTATTACGATATGTGCATTTTGTTTGTCATAAAATATTACTTTCATGAGATAATTGAAATAAGTAACTATTTTATACTATATTTGAGTGTACTTTAGTGTATTTCAGTCCATTTTAGTAATTAGCTATGATGTCGTAGATTCAACGACGACGATGTATGTGTAACTAATATTAAAGCGATTTAGTAACTAGATGTGCATTTCTTTTCTATAATTGTCATTTTTTTATTCCCCAATATTTTATTCTGCTGATATAGTGTCTACAATTTTCCCTAGAAATTACATTCATTGTTGACATGTACAGAAAATAGAGGGTATGTAAAAAGTATTTCACAGCATATATTTGCTGTTTTTTTTTTTAACAGTTGTAATGTAAATTGTGAGTTTTCAAAAAGCGTGCCTACTCCCATGAAATTTAGTAATGAAATTTAAATCATGTGGACAAATTTATTCTATATAAAGCGTTTGAGACCGCGATACTGATTACAATTCATATTATAGGGGCTTCGAATTACACAATATCAAAAGACCAGCTTGAAACAATTTGGATTTTGAAACATGTTTAATACAAATGATTTTTACTTTCAGTTTTGCGATCTTGTCTAGGTGTAAAATACTACAAAAATAACCAAAAGGGAACTAAATCTTTTTATCTACCGTGTCAACCTGCCATTTCAGATCATCTGAACAGAAGTTGTATGTTCTTTCTTTTATGTAAAAGAGAGAAAAAAACAACAAACAAACAAACCCAACAGTATTTTAACAAGACCGATTTGCCATAACTAGGCTTTACATAAGATTAACCCCCACTGCCTTTTTTATAAACAAAATAAATGGTGAATTATAAAAAAATTTAACCATTATTTTTTTTTGTTGCTCATTTTAAACTCCGTTAACTTTATAGTGTCAGAATGGTGCAGCATTTTACGATACTTAACAGCTTCATATTGTACGCATCTATACTACACGTGTGCCTAACAATAACAATGTATCAGAAACTGCTTGTAAACAAATCATGTACACTCGTTTAGCATACACTTTAGGTTTTGGTTGATTACATTTGTTTGTGAACGTACTAAAACATTTGTTTCGTCCATTTGAAAGTATATATGATAAAGTTAATGACGTGGACCAGTTTACTGAGTCAGAAACGAAATTTTCAAAAACGCAAACCAATGAACAACGCAATGTTCGCAACGTCAACAATCGTGAGAAACGTAGTAATTGAAGAAAAAAAAATGTTTTGATCATTGAAACAGTTAGGAGAATATTCATATCTTTTCGTAAATATAATGGTTAATACTATGACGAGTGCTCTATAGCAGCGGTCCCCAACCTTTTAGTCGCCGCGGACCGGTCAACGTTTGATAATTTTACCGCGGCCCGCTGGGGTGGGGGTGACGTTGATTGTTTATAATTTAGATCGTTCTGATTTAATAATTTTAATTTAATTGTATTGAAACATGCCTTCAAAATAAAATACAGTTACACCAAAAAATGAATATAAATAAATATAAATACAAATGAATATCAAATGAATATAAACCCAAGAGAAATACACAACAGTAAATAAAATGGAAATAATTAAATGTACTTTTGGGCGGCCCGGTACCATTTGATCCACGGACCGGTGTACCGGTCTGTGGCCCGGGGGTTGGGGACCACTGCTCTATAGGGTCTAAAATATATAGCATTGAAAAGCATATTGAAGCAAAGGGGTATCACATATCTATTGGAGAAGTACCATTTTACAAGTCGGTCAAATTATTAAATTTGACACACACACACACACACACACACACACACACACACACACACACACACACACACTGCAATTGAAGGTTTGGATAAGAAGCTAAGAACCTCAGAGCCAATTATCCAAGACGACGAATGTAAGTATTAACGCTAGTTAAATGGAACGTCACACGACAGCTGCTTTAAAATTTTTCCCATGTAACTATTTTGATACAATGTTAGTCTAGCCATAGAAGACACGCTGTAATGGGCGTAGCTGGCATTTATGGGCAGCCGTCACCGCCAAAATTGCATTAATCAAATGATGTAGTGTAAAATCAAATGATTTAACCCAGCAAATGAAACGGTAATAAATATGCATTCATGTGTGCATCTTGAATTTCATTAAATTGTATTTTTTTTTTTAGTTCTTCAGATACAACCGACATGTCCTGCACAATCTGATAAACAGCGAATTTACTGGAATTTCGAGTAGTCTACGATTCCAGCTGAGATCCATTCTCATTTCGGTACTGAACTGACCCAATAATCACGTGCCTCGTATGCAGAATTGAGTTGGATTAACACAGAAACAAAATTCACTCGCGTTTGTTCACAATATGACTATAAGTTTAAATTTTAAGTAGACCAAGCCGACAATTCTTTTTGAAACTGCTATACAGCACACGACTGTTAAATAGTCGCTGGACGGAGTTATGTACGCATGAATACTATTCTAATGTTGTGATGAATCTATGGTTATGAATTTGTTTTGGGATAAATTATCATTTAAATTTACATTGTTTATTGTAATGTCTTTTATTATTAAGCCTTAGTTGCCTAAACAAAATGAGCCTATAAAAAGGTTACTGCATTAGTATGGCAAAATATGAACTCGATTTTTCCCCCAAGAAAAAAATCGTATTTTCCCGTACAAATGCAGTATTTTATCAATGGATTTCTTTTTTTTTTCATTACGTTCACTTCATTTTGATTTTCATACATCCTTATTCATTGGGCTGTCATCATATACAAGCTCTAGAAATACCATGTTAATGTATGCGAACATTTCTGGACGAGATCAATTGAAAGGTGTGTGAACGGATTCCATGTAGCATTATGTGAAAGCTGCAAATGTTGAACAAAATAAACATTGCCCTGTTATTAGTCTGATTCCCTGTTTCATATGCATACTTCGTTGTACTCGGTTATTCAAATTATAAAAAGCAGGAAACCAGATTAAATTCATAGATGAGCTATAGACCAATCGTTAAAATGGAGCAGTAGGTGTGCTATTTGATTGGGAATAGAGTAAGGGCAATATAGCTTGTTGAAAATGTTAGATTTGTATGCTTTAAACGTCGATAGATTTTTATTTTGTTAGACATTTTCTTAGATTTTATAATATATCTGATGCAAGTCATACCTATTTTGAAAGGTTAAAGCGATTTAATGTTTGTGATGTATTTTCGAGGCAGCATAGATTAGCCTACCCAATCATAGTCTTATGTATGTCTTTGTTTTATGAAAAGCAAAATTATAGACAGTAAAAATAGACACATCAGCACAACTCGGGTTTCTTTAAAATGATCAGACCCTATGAAAAAAGTTAAAACGTCGGCGCACACACTTTAACCGGTATTATATCTCAAGAATCGTGTTTGCTGTCTTAGAACTTTTTTTATATGTAGCCTGTTGAAAAAAATTAAAACAATATAACTGAAAACCATGAAGTTTCCTTTTGGGAAGGGTATTCAGTCACAATCTACATTGAAGATTGTGAAAATAAAATTGGGTCATTAAAAAGAAAAATATAATAAACAATGATAACTGTTAATAAGTAAAACAATATAAAATAGTAAAATAATAATATTGAATTTACAGTTTCTTATTAAAGTGATTACTTTGGGCTACAGGATTTATGCAGGGCTACTAGGTCCTTAGCTCACCAGGCATTAAGGTGAGTGAACTCATTTGAACAATTCTTTACACTCTGTATTCAATGTTTCTGATCCAGTTTTGAGCAAACTTGGAACATATGAAATTTGTAGGAGCTTTGGGGGAGATAACTGGTGTATGGTAAGACTTGACACTCTTTTTAGTTTTTATTACTAAAAAAAAAAATTATGTTTAGATGTTAAATGTTCTCTTTGTCATCTTATAGTTTCAGAGATACAGGAATGGCTATAAACTGTGTTCATATAGAAGCAGATGCCTACCTTGTTTGTTTAACGCATGCACTCTCCACTGAGAGAGAGGAGGTTATGGGACTTTTGATTGGAGAGGTGGATGAAAAACGAATATCCCATATCTCGGCTGTGATCATACTTAGAAGATCTGACAAGCAAGCTGATCGTGTTGAAATTTCCCCTGAACAGCTGTCTGATGCTTCTACTAAAGCAGAGAATTTGGCATATGAACTTAAACGACCAATGAGGGTTTTAGGATGGTACCATTCACATCCCCATATTACAGTGTGGCCATCCCATGTAGATGTTCGGACGCAAGCTATGTATCAAATGATGGATGAGGGCTTTATTGGCTTGATATTTTCTGTTTTTTGTGAAGATAAAGTCACAAGGCAAAATAGGTAGGAATATTTGAAACTTTCATTTACTATGTCTCACATTTATCATTTACCATGCCCATTTCTCTTTTACTATTTTTCCCATTGCTAGTAGCCAAAATCCCCACTGTCTAATAATTTTTTATGATGACCACTAAATTGTATAAAATCGATATCTTTGGTTACTTGTCCATTTGTAGAGACAAGAGAAAGAGACACTGTAATTATGAACAAAAATTTATATTGCTGCATAATTTGGCTGCTGCTCTTTATTTGTTTTTTGTGGAGCATATTTTTTGGGTTTCTTCATGATCCATAACAAAAATTAGTATGGGACTTCATAATCCTGGGAAGATTGTCGGACTCAATTTAAAAGCCAATAATTATTTTCATCAATATCATATATTATTTTTCTTATTGGTAGAGTTGATAGTCAAAATATTTATTATGTTTTTTTATATTGTAGTATTATTTTGAACATAAAAAAGTACCAGTCTGGTAATGTGAATACATTTTTTGCACATTCCTTCCAGTTATGAAGATAAGCATATATAGATCTTAGTAATGTAAACACATGTAAAATTTCCTGTTGCACTTGCATTACTTTGAGTCAAAGAAACAATGATCCACAAATTTTGACATATTCAATGTTTTTGTTATTTTTTAACATATGAGACTATGATTGAAAAGTATAGGGCTGGTAAAGTGTATCAATGTTTGAACAGCTATAAAAATGATGATAAAGTCTTTATATACCTTTGCATGCTGATATTGAAGAATATTAATTTAAACATTTTTATTAAATGAAAAATTTGGTTTTGCTTTTGAATATTTTTTTAAACACCAGCTAAATCATAAATTTCTGTAATGAGAGGCTGTTTCCAAGCTGGAGAGTTTTGGTTAGGCACTACAAAAACATGTTATGTTATAATGTTGTCTTTCCATATATTGGTTTAATTTTCCTGTACAATAATTCAAGTTGTCCTGTTAACAAAACTTTCTGGATTGCTTGCTAATAGGGTAAAGACAAACCTGTTAAATTTTGGGTTCACAACGTTGAAAGTCAAGATCACTAACTGAAAGAAGAAAAATGATTTCCACTCAATAACTTCAGTTTTTTTACCCTCTGCAGTTCAAAACTTTGTGTTGGCTAAGTGGTCTAAGGTACTCACCTTTGCAGATCACTTGCATCTCATCTGTCTGCATGGATTTAGTGCTTTGGCTCAACCATTGTGGTTATGTGAAAAAGCTTGCCAGTAGCTTCCCATGGGTCAATAGTTCTTCTTAGGGACATCCTGGGTTCTTCCTTCAGTAAATATACTGGCTGATATGTATGTTTTTTTTTATATGCTAAAAATGGCATTTAACTCCAAAAATTATGAATTCAACTTTTGTGGGTAGCTTGTGCTTGATGCAAGGAAGCTTGCAGGGTCAGCGGACAAGGTCAATGTGACATAGGGAGGAAAAAGTTGTTTTTGCAGAGTAACATAAGTGTAAATTACATATATGTTCAAAGTTTGTGTAGGTTTGCATCTTGGGTCCAAAAAAAGCCTATTGATTTTGGGGGGTCAAAGGGTTAGAGGTCAAGGTCATTGACTTCAAGAAGAAAAGTGATTTCTGAAAATTTCTTGTTATTGACCATGAACCTTCATCAAAGGTTGTGGATGGCAAGAAAATACCTGTTGCATTGTGCTTAAAAGGTCAAAGTTTAATGTTACTAAGACTGGGTGAAGGATAATAGTTGTGCATAATAAATTCAGTTCAAGACCAGGTGCCATGACCAAAATTTGTGGAAGGTTTGCTATTATGGTATGAAGGAAGTCTATTGATTTTGGGATGAAACAGTAATATGTCAGGGTTATTTTGGTTCAAGAAAAATTGGTTTCTCAGAATGACTTTTGTTTAAGTAAATTCCTTGACAAAACTTACAACTTGCACTTATGGTAGTAAATAAACCGGTGGTCTAGAGATCAGAGGTCATGGATTTGGGGAGTCTAGTAAGAAAATAATAATTTCTGCACATTCAGGTTAGTTTAAGATTGCATAACAAAGGTGAAGGTCATTTAGACCCATTGGTTAGTAATTTCCAGTTAACCACTCCCAACAAGTTCTTACACAGAGGACTTACATGGTCAATGGTCAGGTATATAATGTGCCATTCGCAACACTCATGTTACACATTTAATCTTATATATATATATATATATATATATATATATATATATATATATATATATATATATATATATATATATATATATATATATCATTGCAAATATGACCCTGGATTATTGCTTTGAAAATTCTACATAAAACTCTGGTTAAATGTGAGACTATTTTTTTTTCAGGATTCAGGTAACATGTTTTCAGTCTGTCTCGAATGGTGGTGACTACACACGTGTTCAGGTGCCATTTCATATAGTGTCAAGTCAGTGGCTTGGACCAGCCTGTCTTACATCTCTGGCAAATCTCCCCCAAATACTCCGAATGGAGGAAGAAGAGGCATACAAAAGGTAAAGTTTCTACAGATGATCCAGTTTGAGTTCTTTTATCTATGAAATAGTACAGCATAAGTGATAGACAGATATATTTTTTTATGGCATTTATATTTGTATTAGAGGAGGTCTTGTGTGAAGATTTTGTATGTAGCTATATATTTCTGAAGCTGTTGAATTTACAGTTATGAAACATGACAGATTCAATAATGTTTAGGAGTCCACACTGACTTATCTTTTAACTCATTTGGCCTTACCATTAGCCAATTGAATTTGCTATAAAAGTAGTCCACACTGATCTAGCTTTTAACTTGTCTGGCCACACCATAAGCTAAATTAGCTTATATGGTCCTGCTTATGGCACATGCCCTTCATCATGCACAATCTGACAAGATCTACTATTTTAACTTAAATCCCATTTAACATGAAATTTTACACAAATGAAGCCAAGTTGCCATAAAATATGGAAATTGCTTTAAATATAATAGGGTACTAAAACAGAAAACCATTTAAAGATTTTACCTGAAAAGCTATAGCCAGAATTTAATTAAATTTGACAGAAGCATCTTTGCGTGTAGACCTTTAAAATTACCCAATTATAATTTGGAGAACAAATAGTACCTTACAAATTCAGTCCTCCCAGGCTAGACATTTGATCTTCATATACATTACCTGATCATAATAATCTAAGAAAATACTTGTATCTTGCAGTTTGAGTCCTCTCAGATGAAACTTTTTATCTAAGAAGCCTAAATGTTACCAGTTGACATTGGTGTCAGTTAAATAGAGTGATCTCCCCATGATAGAGGTGTTGGCATAATATCCAACGACTACTGGAGTTACTGCTTCTTCTCACCTGATGAGATCTTGCAATCCACCTGCAAGAAGTTTGAAAGTTTTTCTATCATGAAACAAGTTGAAGTTTTCTCTTGAAAGAAAATAATACTCCATCTATAGTTTTTCCAACTTTTTCTTACTCTTTTCGTTCACAACAAAGTTTTATGTTTTTTGTAAACTGATCACTTTGTTGCTCACATAGGTTCCTCTTATGCATCCTCTCACATTTGTGTAGCTCTCTTTTATGTGCAGATATTGTGTGTTATGGAGAACTAAAATAAATTGCTTTATAATTTCCTTTATGGTGGGATACATACAGATTGTGTACATAGTTTTAGTCATAGTATCCAGTTCATAGTTGACTTTACCTTTATAGGCACTCTATTTAGTCTTTCATACAGGTAAGTTACATTGGAATTTATTTATAGTGTCCACTTTGTCAGTATTAATAGTGATGATTCAGTATTGTTGCCTGTTTAGGCTGTGAAATGGAATCTTCTTACAGATACATTGTTATGTGTGTTGCTCTGTATGTCCCACTCTCTGAGCTCATGAAGCAGGACACATGCCAGGGTAAATGGTTTCAGGACAGAAACACCCTTTATACCTTACCTTTTTACCCCGATAACCCCTAGGAGAACACTTTTCCTCAAGACAAAACCCCCTGGACAATAACCCTCAGGACTAAAAGACCCATAACAAGAATATGCCAGAAGTTATGACAGCTGATTTACAGGTTGTTATATCTCAAATACATTTAAACAGTCAAAGGTAGAACATTATTTTTTACAAAGTTTAAATGCATGTAAACAGTGTAATGATTTCCTTCTAGATTTGTACCGATGAGGGCATCATGAAGGCCTTTCAGATTTGTTACCAATGATGGTGTTATGAAGGCCTTTCAGATTTGTACCAGTTATGCTGTCATGAAGGCCTTCCAAATTTGTACCAGTTATGCTGTCATGAAGGCCTTCCAAATTTGTACCAGTTATGCTGTCATGAAGGCCTTCCAAATTTGTACCAATTATGCTGTCATGAAGGCCTTCCAAATTTGTACCAGTTGCTGTCATGAAGGCCTTCCAGATTTGTACCAATGATACTGATCTGCTACTATCTGATAGTTACTATTGCTAAAACTACAAAACCTTTAAACAACTTCTACAAAATCACTCTCTAGAATTAGACCAAATTTGAAAAATAGCATTCTTGTAGTAATGGTTTCAAATCTGTGCAAGTGATCATTATTAAATATGGGGACTGTTACTGAAAAATAGAAGAGTCATTAAAACTGCTTCTTATAAACCAATCAGCAAAATTTGAATGGATTTTACAAAAACTTCCAACATGAAGGGCCTTGACAGACTGTTCTCGATTGAATATTTTTCAGACTTGTACAAATGATGCCATTTTGCTATTAAATATGACTGCCATTACTAAAAGTAACTTTATTTAAATACAACTGCTAAACAGAATTTGACCAACTTTGACTGAAAGCTTCATGGCACAGGGGCCCTTCAGTATTGGACAAATGGTGGTGATATTCTGTCAGGTATGGTTTAAGACACAAAAACTAGAGAAAGTTTTAAACAGTTGTGTTCATAACTAAGTGTGATTAACAGCATTTGCAGAAATTTTTACTGGCCCTGATTTCTTGGTCTGCTGCCTATTGGATGTTATATAGATGTTGGCCAGGTGAGCAATCTCAGACCTGCTTTGTCCTCTTGTTGAAAAGTTGTTTCACGGACTTTACGTTGATTAGTGGCATCTTACTTTACAAGTACTTCAGCATTTTTATTTCTATAATGAATGCTCTCGTAAACTCTAAATAACCAGTGACTTAGTGCTCAGATCACATAACTATACTATAGTTAAAGTTATCTCTACCTGAAAGAGTGAATTTTGATAGCTTATTTTTGTCAAGGCAACATTTGTGGGAAGTGAGACACAGCAGTAACTTTTCTGCCAGTGGTATAATCATCACCAGTTTGTTAAGGCTTTGTTTAAAGTTTTTAATCTGCATATGTTTCCTAAACTCCTTGATAAAATCTCATTCTCGGCATTAGTTATTATTAAGGTATGCAAATTAATTCTATGACATGCTGGCTTGCCCTATGAATCTTGGATCAAGTTCGGTCATACCAAAATTTACATGGGTTTTGATGAAAGCATTTCTTGGCTTATTTGTGTTGAAATGAATACCAGATTGTCCTATTCTGATATTTGTTGATTATAGTTTAATAAAATTAGTCAAAAGCACTGTCCATTACGGATCACTGCCATCTCACCTCTACATGGGTTTGAGTCTAGGATTTGGTGAATGTGGATATGTGAGAAAGCTTGTCAGTAGAATCTCGTGGGTCAGTGGTTCTTTTTTGTGATTTTCTGGTTTCTTCCTCCACCATTAATACTGGCCGCCATGTATAGCCTATCGTGTGCTGAAAAATGGCATTAAGCCCCACAATAACAACAACAACAAGAATAACAGAGTTCAGATAGTTGTTGGTATTATTAGTTATATGATATGTACAAGTGAGATACCATTGGACAGGGCAACAAAAAGAATATTGGTAGAGAAATCAAGGGCGATTTATCACTCGAGTTTTCCAAGCCTGTAACAGTCAAAACCCCCACTCTACAGTATCAATGGTATCACAAGAGAGTATTGACTAACTGATTTATTGTATGATGATGGGTTTCTTTCCTATTTTATTTGATCAACTTGGGTCACTTTTGTTGCCCTTATGCACATCTTTCCCAGCATTTGGTCTTTTTCTGAACATAATTTTTATGTTGCATCATCCGTCAAGTTACATATAACTTTCATTTTAATGGCTGCTCACATGATCATATGCATGGCTCTTTAAAGTCACTAACATTCATCATTTGTACATGTATGCTGGAAAGTGCTGTGGTATTGTAAAAGACCTTTCTACATCAGTTTCTCAGAAGTTTTGGATAATTTGAAGGCAGACTTATTTGCTCACTTACCCATTACCTATTGGCCTTTGCCTGACTGGCAGTGCACAGCCTTTGATGCTGGTTTTATCATAACACTGACGTAGTTGCATGGTTGGTCAGCAGTGACAAAGTCTTCTGGTGTGTGTTAAATATATTTCTGTCATATCCACTACTCAATCAGAAAGTTACACATAATACTTTTTCACTTAATCAGATTCTTAATTCTCATCCAGAAAAATGGACACACAACCATCAAAAATGCTAAATATTGGCCAGCTTCTGGCTGTAAAGATTACAGATTGGTGTCACCTATGGTGAATCCATTATATACTTGTTTTAATACTGAATGAAAAACATATCCTTGGGTGGAAATTCCGTATTGCTAAATTTCAGGTAAGATCTTTACCAATTTAGTTACCAGTGGGTGAAATGCGGTTGTTGTTGTTGTTGTGATTGTTGTCGTTCTTGTCATTTTCCAGAACGTGTTGAAATTTCATGAATGAAGTGCATCTTACTCAGAAGCAGCACTTAATATTCATAGTACTTTGATTCAAATGTTTAATCATTTCAGTTTTATTGCTCATATTTCCTAAACTCTGACATGGGGACTTTTTTGGAACCAAACATTGATAGGGGAAGTTCACCGCTCTATTTGAACTAATTAGGAAATGTTTGAATATATGAAGACTGAAATAAGTACAAGTTGGGCTTTGCATATATGGCATGATTTATGTGTATTAAGATGTTTTTTCAGAGGAAATTTTATAAATTATCAAGAATGTCACAATTACATGATTTTCTTCATAGATGGGACCAGTCATCATGATCTTGGGTTCCAAGTCACAGTAAAAAAACTTGGTGTTTTGGTTTAGTTCTCATATTTTCATTTGCTTATATTTACTAAATCACTTGATGGATTTCATTCATACTTGGGTTTGAATCACTATGAAGGTAAAACAATTCATCCTATAACACAGCATGCTCATTTTTTGATTATAATCTATATTTGACATTTAGTTGCTTTAATCATGGGGTAATGTTCAAACATTGGACATCGGTTGCTTTAATCATGGGGTAATGGTCAAATATTTTACATTTAGTTGCTTTGATCATAGGGTAAAGGTCACACATTTTACATTTAGTTGCTTTGATCATGGGGTAAAGGTCACACATTTTACATTTAGTTGCTTGGATCATGGGGTAAATAAAGGTCAAACATTTTACATTTAGTTGCTTCGATCATGGGGTAAAGGTCACACATTTTATATTTAGTTGTTTTGATCATGGGGTAAATAAAGGTCAAACATTTTACATTTAGTTGCTTTGATCATGGGGTAAAGGTCACACATTTTATATTTAGTTGTTTTGATCATGGGGTAAAGGTCGCACATTTTGCATCAATTGCTTTGATCATGGTGTAAAATTCATCCATTTTACATAAATTTCTTTGCTCATTAAGTAGAAGTCACACAATTTACATTAATTGATTTGATCGTGGGTTTGACATATAGGTCTTTTGTAAAATTTCAATTGTTTTATTAATTTTGTCGTTTCAGGACAATAGAGCACAAGGATGTTGACCTACTCACAAAATTGCACAATGCATCCGTATACACAAAATCCCTATGTCACATAATGGATGTAATGAATGGACCTTTACTGCAAGCACTTGAGAATAGACTGGAATCAAACAAACAAAGGATTGAATTTCTGGAAAAAGAGAAAAAAGAATTAAAAAAGCAGCTTGAATCAAGTTAACATTTTTCAAGACTGGGAATTGTACCATTTTTCTCCCACTAATTACAGATAATGTCTTAGAACAAAATAAATAAATGCCGAGTACTGTGTAATATTTGCATACAAATGAAAGTCCTTAAAACTGATCTATTGATATTCAGTAGTTCAGGAATGCTGCTTTTGATATTTCTTTATATTGTTGCTGTCCTTTGGAAAGAATCTCATTAGGCTATAATGAAATAATAAATATCGTCACTCAAAAAATAAAATTATAAAAATGTTCACTTAGCTGATATTATGGTTCACTTCTTCATGCTAAGATTAGACAGATACTAAGATTAGACAGATAAAACAATAGAACTGAACTTTCACTTTGCAGTACATCTGACAGTTGAAGTACCTACAAGGAAAAGGGTACAAACAGACTGAAGCAGAAAAACAGGGTTTTTAGGGACTGCTTAAGCCTGCAAAAGGATTTAATGCTAGCCATAATAATAATCATACTCTATTACCCATGCATTATGCACACCTAAGTGTGAACAGCATAGATCTATAATGCACTAGCGATTCATTTGATATCCAATGTTGAAAATAGAGCATATATCCTTTTCTACAGGTGTGTGACACAATGGCAGGTCTGAATCTTGTTTGCAGTTGGATGTAAACAAGTGAATATGGTAGTTTCTGTAAATTTATTAGCTTTTCTCTTGTTTGGAAGCAGCTTTTTATATTGTGATTTATGATAATAAAAGTAATGAAAACATGTATGCACAGTTTTGATCCATTGAAGCTTTATGGAGTCTAGCAATATTACCCAGATTGTTTATTTGAGTAAATATTTGGTGATTTTATGAAAATACATAATTATGGGAGACATAGGTTTGCTTTTAAAAATTGTACACTTTTAAGACAGAAAAAAAGCCAAGCAAATTTTGTCTTCCAGGGAGTTTGATTGATTGATTATTCACTAGTTTTAACACTAGACACTGGAACACTAGACACTGTACTCTAGACACTGGTACACAACACTGTGCTTTTGATTATCCCTCCACTTTTATAGAAGTTTGGGAATATTGTGGTACTGTCCCTCCACTTTTATAGAAGTTTGGGAATATTTTGGTACTGTCCATCTGTACCTATATGTGTATTGTCTGCCATACATATATAGTATTCATGAACTCTTATGCCATTAAAGCTAGACATATAAAATTAGAGTCTGTGATAGTCCTGTAGTTTTAGACTGTGATAAAACTTTAGATTCTGACAAGGTCCCTAAGGGCTAAGGGCAATGAAGGGATGATTTTACATAAAATTTTAAAATACCTTGTGCATTGTGTGTTTCACATATGAGAATTGGCAATTAAATTAAAGAAACTATCAATGTATCCATAGACCATTTTGTTCAGCCCATAACTTTGTAATGGTTAGATAGATTTTCATTCAACTTGGCCCAAGAATATATGATGACTAGATTGTGGGATGCATTCAAGAGTTGCATCTCTTTATACATCGTCAAGCTCATGGCAAGGGGAAATATAATTTTGTGACTTGTATACTTGTCTAATGTATAACTTTTGAACCACTTAAGATATAGTGTTACATCATTATAGCCACAGCCCTTGCTGTGGTGAATGTTATATATTCAAAGCCACTTATATCAACCATGGTTATCTTGAGAACCCGCATATGTCAAGTGTTTTGGTCCAGTCCCCTCAAAAAATCATTTTTTATGCTAATTTTTCCCAGCTTATCATGACCCCTGTTAAGTCAATAACCTAGTAATGTTGGGGATAAGTTTTGGTCTGAAGTAATGTGGACTAGCTTAATTCAACGAAATGCAATTTTTAAACATCAATCTTGCAGAAATTATACAATAAAAGGTCAGCAAAAGCGATCTATTTTCATGCATAATTTTAGTCAGTTACGTGGTAGGCACATATTTTGTATTCTTTCTACTTTTGGTTTTGGTTTGTAAGAGTAGTTTAATCGATTAGTTTATTAAGAATATATCATGTTCACTCTACATAAAATATTCAAGGAGTCGCAATGAAAGGAGTGTGCACAAATTACAATGTAACTTTATTTTACAAAAACAATCTTAGACATCAGCTACATGTATATGTTATCATTTCCATTTTGTTTCCCAAGGTACATTTCAGATCTGAATTATGTTTGGAAATACATTTATACAACAAGAAACAATGTTTTGGTTTGAAAACTTTTCTCTTTTGGAACATTTTGTTTCTCTCTCATGAAACAGCATATGGATATACTTGTCAACAGAAAATAAACACCACACACATACATACATATATGTATATATATAACAACCACAGCTGGAGTTCCGAAACCAGGAAGGAAAAGGAATCAAACTGGATACACCGCCTTAGAACATTGAAACCAAGCGGTCTAAACCAAGAAGACTAGAAAATGAAAACTTTGCACTAGTAGAATTTATCATTTTCTAAATCTTCTTATTATCCTTCAATTTTTACTATAAAAATAACCAGTATAGAATCAAATATCTGGGATATAATCTGCGTTAAATTAATGTACAAAAAGTAAAAATAGATGTCGCTTTAACCTGTAGACTTTTAGGGAATTATACACCGTTTTCAGTTTCTGCAACTAGTCTATACAAGCTGGTTGTATTTATAGTTTTAACACGTGGTGACAGCCATGTAGAGGTTTACAAACACGTTTTTTGTGTTTATTTGTTTGTCGTATATATGTTTTGTATTTGCCTTTGAAAAAGACTCATTAAGAGTCGGAAGCGCTTAGGCTAGTTAGTTACTAGTTTTGTACTGTTTGTCGTCAGTTTATTGCATATATATATATATATATATATATATATATATATATATATATATATATATATATATATATATATATATATATATAATGTATGTATGTATGCTTGTATCCTTCTAATTTGATAGTTTTATTTTTTTTTATGAAAATATGTAACTAACAAAACTTTTTAATTTAAGGATATATTTTATTTTTTATTTTTATATTTTATTCTGTTTAAACTTTCTATATTTCCTCATATAAATTTAAGAGAATTTATTATAACATAAATGAAGTTTTTCAACAAATTTCAAGACTTTTTAAGGATTAAATCAACTGTTTTGAAATTCAAGAAGTTTTCCATGATGTTCTTTGTACTCTAATTATCATATCTGTTTGAGAGTGGAAAAGGGTGTGATCTTATAATTGATTGTTGGCTAAAAACAGTTTCAGGAGTACAGGGCCTAATGTATTAGTGCATTATGTGGCAGGAGATGAGATCTTCTCTATGCTGTCTGCTTTTAGTTATGGACACTGAAATAAAAGCAAATGGTTGAGTCAGCTGAAAAGTATGCAACCATGTATTTACTCACTGAAAAAGATGAGTTCATATGAAAGGTAATTCACAAAGGCTTGAAATGCCTTGGACCCAAATTTGGACTAAAACTCAAGTCTATGTTAAATGAAGTTTATTGAAAACTGTTTACTCTGTGATACAGATTAAAATTTAAACAAAATTCTAAAAGCAATCAAAGAGAACAAATCAAAGAAATAAAATAACATCATACAAGCATGTAAAAAATAAAAATATTGCCATTTCAATTATTTGTGTATGCATTTCTGCCATTTGACACAATCCAATAGCTTGATGTGCTAACAATTCAAAACATAACCCTTACTGAAATGCTGTCAGTTCTACCCTGATTGAAATACTGTCCATGTCTACCCTTATTTAACGGTTGCACACAAGTAGTGAGGATTTCTTATTGGCCAGGAGCCAGGTGATTTACTCGACTTTCTCATCAGACTACTCAGGAAAAAAAATATCTGTATCCCCATTGGAAGAGGTCCTCAAAACCTTCACTTTGGCAACTCACCCTCCAACTTTAAATCTAATGGAAGGCCTTGAAATAATACCCTTTTGTAAAGTCCTACAACAACTGACAATTAAAAGATACTGGCATAAATATTTGACCTTTAACTTAATAAAAACAAATTCAGAACCAAAGAAAATGATATAGACTTAGCAGTAAAGAATGAACAGAAATGAGAATAAATTAACTACCTCGCAAGACTAGATTTCCCTAAGACAAGAAAGTTTGCCCATTCTTTCACATGCTTTAGGAACATAATTACTAAAATGTCATACGCTTGCCTAGACAAAAGTCAGACTTTAGTAGTCTGCAGTTAGATAGAAGGAATGGCACCAAAACCCATCAATCATCCATTACTCCCTATTCCAGGGATGTGAATGCAGATAGGGATTTGGAGAGTAAGCATGTATTATAATTGAATAAGAATTTGTCAAAGGAACTTATTTATCCTTTCAAACTGTTTCTTTAAATACATTACCTGAATATAATATAATATGCTAACAGAATTGGTACGAGAGAGAGAGAGAGAGAGAGAGAGAGAGAGAGTAACATATTACCTATATAAATGGTAAACAGTCCTGCTTATAGTTCATGTCAGACTATACTTGAGGCAGTTGAAACTGCAGCAATTAAAATGCAGAGAAGTTGGCTATGAACAACCATTTAACATATTACTTATATGAGTGACAGTAGATGTGATTATTTTTTGTACTTTGATGACTGCAGTGGATGAGCCCATTGTGCTAATTTGCTAAGGTGAATTTCACAAATGGCTTTTGCTGTGCTCATAAAAAGTCTTTGATGTCTCCAAAGCATGAGCACTATGGATCGTGCTGAAGCCATGCACAGAGTGCCATTAACATCGAGAGGGTTTGTTTTTTGTCTGCACAATGTCCTTCAACAATCACTGCAACACTGCTAGAGAGAATAATTCTAACTCCAACACGCTGAAGGATGCAGATAAGAAAGAGCAACATGGGTAACTAAGTCAACTAACGTGTAAGCCTTCAATTCCCAAGTTCCCAGAAACTTAATTGGAAGATGTGTTTAGGTTATTTCTAAATCTAACTGGAGGCTGAAACCAAGGGCTGAAGTGTAGAAGTGGGGATAGACTATTCCTTTGCTGTCTGGTAACCTAATGGTCTTGAGTCAAAAGTTAAGTTAGTAACATCACCACTATCAGGCAAGCAAGAAAAGGACCAACTTAGGCTGTGCCCTGAAAAATCTCTCCAAAATAGAGAGAATCCTGGCATCCAAAGATTCTGATGGTTTTGGACACAGACTTTGGGAAGAAGGTTGAAAATCTCATTTACTGCCTTGTTAAAGATCCACAGTTTATACTCCATCATCTGACCAGTAGGATGAAACAGAGAAAGTTCCAATTTCATTGGTTCTTCTGGGATCCCATCTGTGTTACCAAAATTTAGAGGTTTGTTTACTATTCCATCTCATCTCTCTCACTGGACAACAAGAGCTTATGATGGAGGGTTAATTCCAAGGTCTATCTTCAAAAGACTGGGCATATCAAGAAGGATCATCATAGCTGAAATATAGGTGTTCTGAGGCTGGCTGTTGTCTGGTACAAAAATCCAGTACTGACCATACCAGGTGCAATCACTGAAGGCAGTACTGGGGTCTGCTTGTGATTAATGAATGCCAATGACTGGTCTGATTGGGCCACCATACCATGTCTGTATTATCCCAATGTGTTGTGATGTGGTGACATTTTTTTAGTTGGGGCTGGGGGCAACTGTGAGGCTTTAGTTTCTTTCAGAAGCTGGGACAGCCTTCCACGTGCAAAGCTTCAATCAGAATACTGACAATGCTGGTAGTGTTTGTAGATTTCTTTGCTCCTTAATTTTTGTGGATCAGTTGCTAGGCTGTAACAGTCACCCTTGCATCAATGTGAGCACAAGTCACATGTATAGTTTTTGAACTGCACCCAACACAACTAATACAGGAAAAGTGGTTATCCCCACTAAATGAAATAACTACATCACATACACTTAATTGCTATCAATTATTATTAATATTAATAATTAGAGAAGGTATGGCAAATGCAAATATAGGTAAACTCAAAACATCATGTGATGTGGAT
Source organism: Potamilus streckersoni (assembly GCA_016746295.1). NCBI lineage: Eukaryota > Metazoa > Mollusca > Bivalvia > Unionida > Unionidae > Potamilus > Potamilus streckersoni. The sequence goes on from JAEAOA010001951.1 coordinate 7,531,152, forward strand.
TCTAAATTAGCATAATACATGTATATAGAGAAAAAAAACCAATGAACTTATTGCATGAAATAAATAATTTACTTCAAATTTATTGATAGAAATGGGTCAAATACAAAGTTAAATTGAGAGTATTATAGACCATCTGACAGGCAATTTGTTTAATACATATGGTGCCAAAAACCTTATCCAATGATGAAGCTTGAGCAATTATGTGGAGAATATTTGCCTAAAAAAAAGATAGCGCAGGATTTAGAAATAAAAATACTATTCAAAGAGAGACAACTCGCTAAACTGATCACTAAGCATAAAATAGACTTTTATTTCTAAGACCTTGTATTCAACACTGATGAGGCACAAGTGGTCACTAATGACTGCATGGTATTTGGTGCCAAAAACAATCTAAGGGGAGACCACCCTAGTCTGACTTTTGCCTGGGCGAGCAGATAACTAAGTAGCAGGTTTGTAGGTAAAAAAAGCTCAATATGTAGTGAACATATTTTTTTTGTAAGGGCAGGCTGCATTAGCCATGAAGTATGTGTAACCCTAACACATTATAATCATGTATTTGATGAAACAGTAAAGAACACCAAATACTTAAACAAAAGATGCTAACAATGTCAATACACAATGAAAACCCATGAGCGATGTACAAGTTATGAGTAAGTACTGAAAGAAAAATAATGTACCAAAATTTGAAATAATCTTGCACATCTAATAAAATTTCTGTTACATTTTAAATTTTGTGCTACAATTTACTGTATTAGCTGCTAAACCATTTAATTGGTCCTGCAACTCCTATGTCTTTTCCCAGTGCTAAAAACTAGGACTATTTTCTACCAAGGCAAGAAGTTTTTATTAAGAATCTAATGGCACAGACCATATGGACACCATTGAGTACATACTAATAAAGGTATCAAAATAATAAAAATAAATATATCTGTAGAAATATTATAAATTAAAATAACAGTCATAATTTATTATGATTTAAACTACAGAAAATGTATGCATGCAACCTGTGATTCATCAATATTAATGATACATTCAAAACACTTTCTTTTTTAAAGAATGCAAACATAACCAGCCTACTTATGACAGGATGGGTAAAATACAAGTACAGTCAAACATGTCCCAATGGTCAGCATAATACACAGTGGTCACTTGGTTACTATGATCATTCTAATCCCCCTCCCATCTGGGCATTCCTATATAAAAATCATGCATAAAATAGACATCTGCTTTCCACAGTAGGTCATCAGGTGTCTCCTAACCAAACAATTGTTTGTCCCTGCTTTAAGCAGTCACTGATGCATATCAAGCTCAGTGCAAGCAAATTAAATTTATGTTTCATGAATTGTTTTGATAAAGGTATGAAGGCAAGTTTTTCACATGTTGGACTGTATGTATTAAATTTGATTCATTATCAAGAGTCTTAAACATTTAAAATTACATGTATATATTTAAGATTGTCATGGAGGTATTCAAATAAAATGTATACATCATAAAATATTTATTTTAAAAATCCACAAAATCAACACTCTCAATGTGGTCACAATCATAAAACTTAAGTACTTGCATGTATTTAACTAATTATCCAAAAGCAATAATTAAACAGATGAAAGTGTAACCTATTTATAACTCTTATTTAGCTAAAATTCACATGTAGGGCATGCAGTACTGATACAAATCTGAAATACTTGTCTAATACACATATGCATTTTTTATTTGTTTTACATATGTAATAAAAATGCCTATTTTTATTTATTTTACATGTGTAATACACATATGCATTTTTTAAAATTTTACGTATGTAACACATGCTTTTTTATGTTTTACATATGTAATACACACATGCATTTTTTATTTTTTTTATAGATGCAATACCCATATTATACATTCTGTATTCTGTTGGTTTTCAATAGTTGCTGTTTTAATGAAGAAATCTTGTGTATTCATAGGAGTTCACTGTAAACTCATTTTAGCTGTTCAATATAAGGTTGAACATGCATCAGAAGTATATTATAATTGGTAAATTAATATAACTGCTGCCAAAAATATATTTGCTTTGACAAAGTTTAACATATGAGCAATAACTCAATTATATATCAAACATGATATATATCATATTCATACTTATTTTTACTTAAAATTAGTACTTGCAAGGAATACAAAAATGCAGAACAAAGAAAAGATACATATACACAATCAATATTATGCTATAAGTTAAACAAACATGGCATCAGGTAGTACTGACTTAGAATTCACTTCCTATCAAGCATTAACATTTAAGCGTTAATTTTTTGCATCCACTTTCTATTTTGATAAAAATTAATATTTCAAAGGAAGGATCTACCTTTTCACTGTGAAAATTTTCTTACAGGAGCACTACTGCATAATATAAAAAACAAAATTCCAGAAAACTCTTGAGAATTGTAGTCTTTGTAAAAACGCAATTTTCTGACCATAAAGTAACGTCAAACATTTTGGATTTACATAGATAATCAAAGTTAACTTTCTGATTTAAAACATGATGAGGTTGTTTTTGAGTTTTATAAATAGCACACATGAATAACGTATACAAGTTGAACAACTGTGGCTGTTAACACAGAAGCTAATGATTCAGAGTAAATACTGAGTGAAGAAGCCTCAAAAGATGAAACATGATTTGTGAAGAAAGTGTATTGATTCATTTCATTTAGTGAAAGAAGAAATAGCAGAAAGCACAAAAGATATATTGGAGCAAGATGTTTGCAACAGATGGAAAATGATTTGAAATAATCTGACATGAGAGAAATATAGGCGTCTCCAAACAATTAACTAACAATGGTCAATAATTAATGATCTAATGGATAAAATGATTTCAAAATTATTACTTGCAGCAAATTTTAAACACACAATGATAGATTTACATAAATTAGTGATGCAGGAATGGATATGCATTTGATTTAATGGATAAGGCTATTGTTACTGGTGATTAACCTGGAGAGCCAATGCATATACACATACTCATCCTCTTGACCTTTCGAGTGCATTTGTAATAAACTCATTTTTGTATGGATTCTGTATCTAGATTATCTGACTTATTGATTTTGGTCTATTAGACAGGAGTAGTCCCTACACCAGTGTTATGCAATCTTGGACCACCAGAATACTTCAAAGAGATGTATTCCTTTGTTTTTAGTTTAGTTAATGCCTGAAGTTTAGTAGGGAATCTTATACATGTGGTGTTAAGAACCTAGTTACATTGGCCATAAATTCAAAGGATGTAAACGATCCAATCAGACAAAGTAGATTAGAAAGTAACACTGAAAGGGGGGGGAGAGTCTAAATATTTAAGAATATAACTTTGAGAATGTGTAGGAAAACTTCATTTGATTCCAGTAGTGCACTGAAAAATTTGGTGGAGTGAAGACATATTGGTAGCAGAGTGTGACCACCATGATCTAGGTACAAGGAACTGGGGTGAGTGGAAGAATTCAAAGGAAAAGTAACTTCAAGGAACCCTTTAAATTAAATTGGCTTGTTAAAAAATTGAAACTGAGAGCTCTGAAAGGTAATTAAGTAAATTATGTTGCATGCTATTATCTGTAATTATTTTTGCATTGAGTATGATGTGCATCTGAATTTATTAGAATGTAACGAGCAGAGAATTATAGGTATAATTACTTTATTATGTCAAAGATTACTGTATATACTCAAATTACATTAGGTATGGCTTCATTATTTCATGATTCAAGCAGTATGAATAATTACTTCATTATTTATGTAACAGATTATGGTGGTGGAAATATCAACATTAGATAGTGTGTTACCATATTTATAGATGTATTTGTGGTGGCATAAAACTGTAAATTATGTAAGGATATTTGTAGTTGTATATTGAACCTTGTAAAGTTAGTCACCCATTAATCTGACAGAAAATATGAGGTGGGTTGATTACCTGAAGGTAAAACTGGGGCATAAGAAATTAAGTCCCCTATCTTCTGCCTACAGAAAGCTTTCAGGGTGACAACACAGGAGTGACCTAGAATTAGGAGAGAAGGATGGACAGAAAGGAAAAGGAAGGAAGAGAAGAGTAAAGGAAGGAATAGAGGTAGAAAGAAGGATAGAAGGAGAAAAAGATAAAAGTTGAAAGAAGGAGAAACAGATGAGTATAGAGATGACCCAAGACTGATTGATACTCTCACAAACAAATCATAGACTTTCACATCACGTGCTCATTTCCATCTTTCATAAACATTTAATACCTTGTAATCTGAGGAATTCGGCTATGACAAATACCACAAAATAAGCTACTGGAAGCTTCACACGATAAACACAAACTAAAATGACTTTTTTTTCCTAATTATGAAACCTGCAGTGACAATAAATAAAAAAATAATAATACAGTAGTCCCCCTCTTGAACGGCCCCCTCACCAGCAGCCACCCGCTCCTTACAGCCAGAATCTGAAGGCACCGACGAATTTGTGTTCAAAATTACCCCTCACAAAAGGCCACTCGGCTAACGCGACCAGCATAGTTTTGCAAAAATATAAAATTTACCACTCACAAACAGCCGCATTTTATTTTGTAATATGTATCCAGAACAATTTTTTCTAATTGTGTTAAGTAATCCAATTTCTATTTCCCCATGTCAGGTTTTCGTTCTTCAAAAAAAGTGTTGTACGTGTACAACTAAGGTTATTATATCATTTACACCTCACAAGAAGCCACATTTATTCCATAAAGCCGAGAAAGACTCAAATTTTAATCCATACAAAAAGGTAATTATACATAATCTGTATATCCTTACTGCGTGTTTAAGATTAAACTTATTGTTGTTGGGCTTAACGCCATTTTTCAGCACTTGATAGGCTTTTCATGGCGGCCAGTATTAATGGTGGAGGAAGAAACCGGGAAATCACCGGAAAGAACAACCGACCCACGAGAAGCTACTGGCAAGCTTTCTCACATATAAACATTCGCCAAATCCTAGACTCGAACACACCACACGTAGAGGTGAGATGGGGCAGTGATCTGTAACGGACAGCGCTTTAGACCACTCAGCCACTCGGGGCCCCATTAGACTTATTAATAGTAGTAACAGCTGAGAAGTGGCAGTATTGATGTACAATACAAAAGTCAGCAGGAAAATGGGTTGATAGCTTTTATGGCTTCTCTTAGCAAGTATTTGTGCTTGTTAACTTCCATAATTAGTGGCTATAACACAACAATTGTCAAGTTTATAAATCCTAACGACTGCGAGGTGCTATTGTTCAGGTTAAAGATGCGTACATATCCTAGCTGTTTGTCGCACTTAGAGTTAAGAAATGTAAATACAATAGGGTACCAGATTGCGACTAATGAATCACGTGACAATTGCTGCCTTTAAAAATACCTGGCATCTTGTTTAAATGCAGAAAAAAATTGTTTTATCAATCTTGTATTTGCAACATTGATGATTATAACTGGACGTAATGTCAAGATCACACAGTCAGCATTGGCTAAAAATAGAAACAGGGTACTAGACAAAGACTGGAAAAAAATCACGTGACAACACAACTTGTCGCTTCCTTATGAAGAAAGCATTTCATCTGCTCAACAAATGTTTTGTCTGCATAATTAAATCGCATACAGTTAGCAACATCGGTATAACCCATTACCAAACATTAACATGTCATCATGTAAACGGAGACGATTATTTCAGAAAACGTTGGTTATTATAGTCTTTAATATCAGGTGAGGTGAGGAGGGAGACTGGTCAAACAAATTTAGGTAGAAAAGACTCAAATAAAACAATTTTATTTTGAAAAGACTCGAATAAATAATCTTGTAAACGATAAGTTATTTAGCAGTAGTGGGAAAATGGAGCAACTGGAAAGAGAATTGCGTATATGTACCAAGACTTAAATGACGTTTTTGAATGGTTCTGCAATGTGCATGACAACACCCGCTCGCATATCACGCTTACACCAAGAATATTATTAATGCGTATTCGGTTGAAATAAGTCAACTATTATAGCACAAGAACCGTTCAATATTTAATGTTGCTTTTAAACGAAGATATTAAATGCTTTGAAAAATGAAGCTTTCTTACTACGTACATATACTTCTCACAAAAAATTTAGTTCTCCTCTGGAAAGGCCACCCGCCTTATAAGGCCACTTTCCCAGTGCAAAAGGGGTGGCCATATAAGAGGGGGACTACTGTAATAATATATTGCAATGTGCACATGCTGTTATTTAAAGTTTTTCTATTCCTTATCTGTATATGCTTCATAACCATTCCTTGTACCATTGTGACCAATGAATGGAAAATTCATATATATGAAAACTTAAAAAACAAATGGAATATTATATTTAAAGGGGTGAAAGAAAATAATGTTTCATCTAGAGTTTCTCTTGCTTATAGCGGTGATGAAAGTATAATTAGTATTAAATATTAACATAAAAAAACTTGTAATGTTAATGTGTATAGTTTTAGTTATGTTAACAAGTTCAGTGATATGGAAATTTAATTTGTGTTTCTTATGTCATGAAAAACTTTTAAAAAAGTTGTACTTTGCCAATGAAATATATTTCTCAAATTATTGATAGTATTTAAAATGTTTTGATAATTATCATTGACAGTCATAATGTTTAAATAAGTATAAATATAATTAACAAGACTTTGATCCCCATGCATCTTTTAGAAAGGTTATAATCATGTCTTCCTGTTTGATCACATCCTTCCATTAGTAATGCATTGTATCTCCTATACATTAAAGAAACAGATTGGAAACTTGGGGATATCATTGGGACTAGTCTTAAAAAATAGTTTTTAAATTTCAATTATGATTCTTGGGATAGTTTTTTTTTCTTCAAAAGATCTAAAGGTTTGATGTCTTGAAGGTAGAGATCTGAAAGTTGGTTTGTGTCATCTTACATTAAAAAAAACCAACAAAACAAAAAAAAACCCCATAAAATTTTTGAAAATTTATGCAGTAGTGTTCCTTAATTCACTGATCTCAGAAAAGTCCCAGCAGACATAGTTATAAAATGAAAGGAATTTCCATCACTGTTCCCCAGTAAAGTACCCATGTATCCTCTGGATTGGGGTGGCCTGGAATGGGTAGATGGTTGCAACTGAGTTTTGCATTTTACGACATTATTGTAGTTGATACTATATGTACCAGAACATGTCAGTCAGCAATCAACAGATAAAGTTGGGGAGATTCAACCAAATCCCATCCAGCCTTTTTTTTAAACAGAAACAATGGTACATCTTTCAGCTAATAAACCTAAAGTTAGATATTTCATTTAAAAAACCCCATCTCATAATCAAAACCTCCCTATTGAAAATATCCTGGTTATCCTCCCTCCATCTACTTTTTCAAACAAAAGTTTAAAACTTATATGTAAATGACTATAGTAATATATTACTCTATGACAATTAATGATGGCAGTAATATGTGTTGATGGTGAACTGGGGTCACCCTCTGATTGCCACTATGCACATCCAAGTCCTAATAGCAACATCAGGGGTCATGCTGGGAAGGGATACAAACAAAAGTCACCCAGGTCCATAAAGCCTGCTTCAACATCTCAAGAAAGTGAAGCTTCAACCCCACCCTCTACTTCCTCTAGTATACCCAGTGAAATTATTTTTTGAAATAGTTACCTATTTTTAAAGGTACAATTACTGCACTAACTAATGAAACTATGCAGCAGTTTTTCAAATTCAAGATAAAAACATTATGAGTATCTGAAAAAGGTATAAAATGATAATTTGTGTATTCTAATGCAATTTAATTTGCAAAGATGGTAAAAAACAGTTCTTGATGAACCAGTTTAGCCATCAGAAAATCTGACCTCAAGCTCACTTTTCCATTTAAAGCCATTATTTGACCCAAGGGAAAAGTCACTTTCGATGAAATCTGGAGTTCAGCATGACCCCTGTTTTCTGAGCTCATGATTTTAATGAAACATTTTTTTTGGCATCTGTTTTTAAAAATAATAAGTTTAATAATAATTTTTAATAATAAATTTTATAAATAAAATCAAGATAAAGCATTGACAATCATATCATCATATATTTTAAACATCAAATATGATATTAAAGTAGAAGAAAGCAACATGTATAAAATGTTAAAATAATGGGCTTACTGAAATGTAAAGATGTAAAACTGATAATATAACTGAGGAAATACAAACAATACAATATGGAAAACAATCAACAAAGTTATGGAACACCTGAAGATCATTAACAGAAATAAATATTACCCTAATCATTATTTTGAGGTTCTTTTGATACAGTGGCTCTGCATTCTAATCCCTTTCACTGGTTAAAAGCCGAGGTCAAGGCATGGCTTCTTACTCTTTTGGTTCTAAAGCTTTATCCAAGTCTACCCTAAAATAAATGTCTTTTATTAACATGTGACAAGAACAAGAAGTTTGTTTTTTGCCAGCTAGATCTCTTGTTTTAGAGTGAGACTCATACTCAAATGAGACCTTTTTTATTACCCTGGTCAGTAGTTTCTGTATTTCTGTGCTTGAGACATCTGGGCCAGAGAAAACGTCACAAAAAGCCTTGATGAACCATGACCCAGTGTCAGGTCGACGGAACGCATAGTGACCTATAAGAAAAAGCATGGTTTATAAACTTCTTTAGGAAAAATCAATTAATAGAGTCCTTGTTCACTTTTCTACATATAAAGGATTCCTTTAGAGATGATAAAATATATCAGATATTACTTGCAACATTTGGGGTGTGCTGTAGTAAATCAATACTCTCTTGGAAATCTAAAGGCTATGATACATATCACTGATAGCTCCGAAATATAATCTGTTATGTAATTTCCATTTTTCAATTCCATATCTGCTCATGCATTATGAGCACCAAAATATAAACCACACAGAACTTGATATGAAATTACAAAAATGCAGTAGCTTTTTTGGGTTGACACTTAACCAAACTACACAACAACATAGAACTTGATAAGCAGTTACATAAATACATAAACAGAGCTGCTTCAGCACTTAAACTACAAACACGGAATGTGATATTCAATTACATAAATGAAGCATACTTTGGTGACTTAATTTTCAATTTTAACAGAAACATCCTCATCTCTTTCCAACGTGAGCTAAATAATTTGGACTCTCTAAAACAGACTCAGACTGGTAACATTTTAGCAGAAGAATCAAAGGCTAGATATGCAAATAAAAGATTCTCATACTGAAAGACAGACATTTAAAAACAACATTTGATGATATTTCAATAACAACTGAAATACCTCCACTTCCACTTTTCTGAATGAAAGAAAATGAAGATGTCATATAGTTTCCATAGTCTAAAATTATGCTTATGTTGCTATTTGTGATCATGCATCAAATCGCTGTGATGAAAATAAAATTATTTAAATGTAATGACCTGGGGCTTAAGAGCAGTTCAAAATGGCCACTATTACACTTAAAGTCTACTTAGAGCATTTTACATAGTTTTTCAATTGTTTTCTACTTATGACTTTAAGCAAAGACTGTGGACATTGATTTACCACTGGTTTATATCATGCAGATTTGGATTTACCATGTTTGCAGATGGATACAAAGTTATACATGTATACACAAGTAAATTACAGTACTGGTAATACTATATGACTTCTGTATCAACAACATGCTTATGACTTTAATTTCAATTGTAATTTGAAGATGAATTTTGGACTGTATTGAATGTCTACTATATAAACATTATATTATTTAATGGTAGGTTTTCCTTAAATTTAATATTCTTCTAATCTTGTATTATAATAAATTCTGGATTAATATGTGCTCAAGGAAAAATAAGTATATGTGGAAAAAAGATCAAAAGACCACAATATTACGTACACCAAACAAAATGACCATATCTCATAGTACAAAACCACAATGAGCAAAATTAACTATTAATTATGCATTTTACTAAATGATATCTTTAATCTATAATCAATTAAATTAACACACATAATAATAAGACTGTATACAGAAATTGCTGTTGTAATATGGTAACTGTTGGATTGGCAGATTCAATAAAGGTAAAGAAACTAACAATTTATGGTGCGAGATCTAGATGTGAAAATACAAAATGAGTATTATCTGTTCATTTGATATTTACATGATACAATTAGGACTGGTATGAGCAAAATTATGAGCATGACTGCAGCTGCCTGTACTTTATTATATTTAGTTTACCTTGGTTTATGACTTGGGGCTATTCTAGTTAAACATGTTTGGGACCCAGGGAAGGTACTTTCAATGTGGAGTAGTCACAGACAAATGAAATTAAGAATTTTGTATCATTGTCATATGAAGTCTTGAATAATCAGAATACCTTGTTTTCCCTCGATGTTTAATAGAACAGCCCTTTAAAAATGTTCATCCCTATGGCTTGTGAAAGCTCTAACACTTTCATGTTTTTGTTTGATCTAAACAAAAAATACCACCCCCATCCAAAAAACTAAGCACACAGGTGACCAAGGAGAGCCATTATAGCTCGTGAAACCTTATTTATTTTGTTTTACTTCAATGAAATTTTACCATGACGCTTTACATGAGTGAATGATTGGATGATTCCAATAATAAATAATTTCACTGAGAAACTGCCATTAGTATCACACTAAGATGATGCATAGTGCCAGCTGGGAACAACAGCCATCTTAACGGGAACTTGGTAGGACTCAATATGGTACGACTTGGTATGACTCAATATGGTATGACTTGGTATGACTCAATATGGTACAACTTGGTATTACTCAATATGGTATGACTTGGTATGACTCAATATGGTATGACTTGGTATGACTCAATATTCTACTTGAAAAATTACCAAGATATGAGAATTAGTGTTCTGGAAAACAACCAGTTAATGAATGAATATTAATTCAGTTAAATCTTCTAGCAAATTAGTGAAATTACCTTGAATCAGATCTCAAACTTATCCTTAGAACTTTTTTCCCTCTGCTATCCCTCTCCACCCTACTCCCAAAATTGCAAAGTGCTATGCCTGTGATGTACGGCAGGGTTATCATGTGCTGATGGTAATAATAATTTGCAATAATTCTGACAACTGAAAATGTACTTATAAATAAAATGCATTACTTTTACCCATTTCTATGTTTATTTAGTGAAATATCCCTGCAAGCTGGGTTTTATGTAAATACTGTTCCACTGAGTCAATTAAGTTTAGAAATAGTTATTCTTAATGTATTTAAACAGGAAGAAAGACTCTTCTAAAATCTTCACCTGTTAGCAAATGATTTGCTACTTGTGATTGTAAAATCTAAAAAAGTCCCTCAAAGTGACTGATGCTCAAATTGCTCCGAATAAAAGATAAATAAAAAAATATTTTTTTTAAAAAAAATCTTATTAACTGCTGGATTATGAAACAATCTCTGATATTCTTGCAAAATTCTAACACACCAAACTTACTGACAAAAATATTTTCTTAATATCTGACTTAGCATGCTCACAATATGCCTGTAAATGTAGTACAAAATATTTTGGCGTCTTTGAACTTGTACCTCATAGCAGAGGTGGAAAATCACAGAACTTGTCAATTATTGTGAACCACTTAAGATTTAAGATTTGTTAGGCTCCAATTTCTGTCTTTTTTGTGGGTGAGGTAGACCACAAATTTGAAGTCACAATTAAATGTCTACCAATCCAACACACACACACACACACACACACACACACACACACACATACACACACAATGATTATATGCAAGGGAAAGGCATCAACTGCATCTTTCTTTCTTTCTTATAATATCAAGGCTACCTATAGTGCTGAGAATGTAAAATATACATTAGGATAGTACATGAATGGTTAAAGGTTGTTAAAATGACTCCACCTTATGTATAGTAATAAATGCAGATTTACTCACTGTCCATGTTATTTCTTATTTCCCAAAGCATATATTATTCTCATTTATATATACATCTTGCACATATCAACTAAATGTTAAAAAAATAATCAGCAGATTGGTACAGCTTTCTTAGAGCCCATTTTAATCAAATCTGTCCAAAGTGTTACTTTATCATGTGTGCAGTTGAGCCATTTTGCATGAATTGGTTTAAAGGTGGATGTTTTAAGGTCAACCCAGAACTAATCTCAATGAATATCTCCACTGTCAATTATCGGCACTTTATGTTTCATATATTTTGTAACATATCCTTCAGCAATAGTCATCATAATACATGTATTAATAACCTTTGCATTCATCATAATGTTAGGGATCCAATTTTAAACCACAAGGTCAAGGTCACAAATGGAAAAATACATGTATTAATAACCTTGGCATTCATCCTAATGTTAGGGATCCAATTTTAAACCACAAGGTCAAGGTCACAAATAAAAAAATACATGTATTAATAACCTTGGCATTCATCATAATATTATGCATCCAATTTTAAACTACAAGGTCAAGGTCATACCCCAAAAATTGGGTGAATTTGGCAGCACTGTTTTAATCAAAAGGTTTATGATCATCTGCATTGTTCTGACATCTAATCTTTAACTGCTGAGGACTTCATGTTTTGATCATGGTTTTTAAGATCACATAAGAATCTAATTACTCTAGATGAAACTAGCAATAATAAATATGTTGACTCTGGCATATATGGTGTTATAAATATGTAATTTAATTCCTTGTGCATTAGTTTTAAATTATTTTGTTTCTATTTTTGTGTCATCACATTTTATTGTAATGATTATTTTCATGGGATTTGATATTTTTAAAGAAATATTCAGCCTAATTAGAAAGTAAAAGGTATTACATTATCATAATTTTTAGCTCACTTTGGTTCATAGATCTTGTAAACATTGGGTGAATATGATTGGCTATTAGTGAGGTCTTTTTTGGCTGACATGTTAGTTGAGTTGTAAAATGACATTTTTTGTATTGCACTGTTTGATGATTAAGCGATTATATGACCCATCGCAAGTGTCAAATAGATGATTTTTGTTAGGTTTAATACTTGTGTCTTACTGAAATCCAGGCAGTTATATTATTTCACCTCAAAGCTCAAGGTGTTCTTCATTGTTGATGCCAGCTTAATTTGAAGTTCATTTAGTTTTTGGAATTTAATAATTCATTCTCTAGAAAACTACACAAGTGCTTCATGTTTATAAAAATTTCTGGGAATAAAATATTAAGTTGAAATTTATTCAGAATTCTAAAGAGAACATTAAAAATTGTGTTATAACAAGGAATTGTTGCCATTAGTACAACTACCTCATCTGATGTCATCATTGCCTTCCATATTGGAACTTGATTCAAACCTGGATTCAATTAGAACTGTTTAGTGATAGGACTTATATTTTTCAATTCTAGGATTAATTTTGGACTATATTCACAAACTGTAATTCCTATTTCATACTTTTACTGTTTTCTAGGGAAATAAATTATTTTTGTTAAAATTTACAAAGTTTGTTGACTTCACTATTTTCTTTTGTTACATTTGTATAAGCCTACACCAAACAATGGAAAAAAAGTAGATGTTTATGACAGAGAAGCAGTGATAAGTTTTACAAGATGGCTACCAATAATCAGCTCATTTTTTCAATTAAGAACCTATTATATATCAAGAGATGTATTTATTGATTCAATTTCCACATGTAAAACATTATCTCATATTTAAAGATACATCTATTCAGAAGTTGCTATAACAAGATTTTCAATAATGCAACTATGGTGTCCATATTGTACTATTTTCATTTAAAACCAATTACATAAGGCAATATGTTTTCAAGTAAAATTGCTGAAGTAGCAATAGCAAGATTTAAATTTTGGAGGACATTCAGTGTCAACTAGACATCACAATACACCTATTTGTGGAAACTTCATGTTGATATAGCCATCCATTCAGGTAGAGAAGCAATAGCAAGATTTTCAAAATGACTACCAATGGATGTCCATGGAGCCCTATTTTCATTTTGGGACCAGCTAGACTACATAAGAAGTCATTTTGTGAAAACATATGTCACTGGGGATACTGAGGAGCAATGATGACCTATGTCACTGGGGACACTGTCTGAGGAGCAATGATGACCTATGTCACTGGGGACACTGACTGAGGAGCAATGATGAAAAGATTGTCAAGAAGGTCCCCATATGAGCCATATTTGATGTCTAAAGTGCACCCATTATATTTTAGGACCAACTAGACATCATCTGTTTTAATCTTCATGTCAATATGACTGCTATGGAAGAGAAGCATTAACTCTTTACCTTTTGCAAGTATTTAATGCCCTGCCTTCTAGCAGCTGTTTGTAGGCTGAACCCCAGATTATCATAATGGCTGCCTGAGTGAGAGCTTCTTGAGTTAGTGCACATCCTGTTCACATTTTCTATATCTATCTTGCCTCATACAAACTATGTAATTTAATGACAATGAATATTTTAAACACTTATCAAAGTTTTATGTCAGTCATTTCCACCAACAAGTACATATAATCCTCAGGAATTAATGTTTATATTCCCAAATTCACAATAAAAAATATACCTCAAGATATCTGCTGTGTTTATAATGTATATTAGAATACCTTTCTCATCATTATTTTGCACAACTGGATTATTTCTTCAGGAAATGACTGTAAAAAGAAATCTCCCCTGCAATTTCATCTAAATTAAATGCTGGCCCTGAATCAGCTGTAAAATCGTCCACATATAACAGTTCCATGTGTTCTGACCAGAAAAGATCGTTGCACATTTCATCATCAGATTTAGATAAATCTGAAATGTCGGGTGTCAAAACAGGACTTACACTAAAGTCCAATCCTTCGTCTTTAATCAGATCATTAAAGGCAATGTCATTTGCAATGACATCAATTTCAAATTCTATAAAAACTTTCATTGGAATCCTGGTCGGAACACATGAATGTTGCCATTTTGTTTCTCTTTGACAATTGACCTCATTTTCAAAGAAAATTCCCACTTATATGCTGTAAAACTACTATCAAAACACTTTCATCATTTTATGTAAGGACTGTTATCATTGGCTAAATGTTGTTTAAAAACCGGATGTCTGCAATTTTATCCAATGCAAAGCTTTAACATGAAACATTTATTTGCATCTCTGGGGATGCCTAACCCTTGGCAGGAAACACATATATGAACCAGCCATGATAGACTCAGTATTATTAGCAGCTTGTATATGCATCTCTGGGGTGACAAGGCTGTTTTTTGTGTCACATATATGTGTTAGCCAAAGGTAAAGAGATAACATTTTTAAGATGGTAACAGTAGCCATTTTGAATCTGAAATCAGTACCAGTCTGATTTAGGACCATAAAGATATTATAAGAAGATTTTTACTAATAGCCCAACCCATTAAGGAGGAGTGGTAATTACTAGATTTTCTTGATGAACACCAAGGTGACCAAACTGGATGTCAGGTCAGCATCATTTTTATTTAGGACCAGAACGACATCACAAGAGGTCTTTTAGTGAAAACCCCATGTCAATAAGACCATTCATTTTGAAGAGTTACAATAACAAGAGCTTCAAAATGGTCATGACAGGGACCATATTTAATGTCAAAAAGGCACCCTTTCTCTTTAGGATCATCACAGAAGCCATTCAGTGAAAACCATCCGTCAATATGACCTTCTATTAACCCTTTAACTATGACTACCGTATCTGAACGTCGCCTGTAAATAGCTCCTGAACCCCACTGACGCATATATGCAGTGTCGATAAGCCTTGTTTAAAACCCCAGTGTTGCTTATAAGCGCGTAGTTCTGCTGTACTCAAAACCCCAGTGTTGCACATATGTGGACGTAACTGCTATGTTAACTAAACGTTGATTGGTTGAAAGTACAGATATTTACTTATTTTTCATTATTATAACCAATGAGAAGACTGGTTACTGAACATTTTGATACCAGTTGGAAAGCTGAGAGGTTAAATTTAGACACGCGGGAAGGAAATTTCCGGCAATGTACAAAACACGTGTAGTTGAGATAAACAAAAATGGATTCCTAGTCAGATATTTGTGACTTTAAAGGGTTCAATGCAAGCAATATCGAAGAGTTTAATGGATCATTCTTAGTAAATGGATCAGATAATGATGTTAGTCCCATTTCAACACTAGATGTATGTGATTTTGATTCAAATGACGATGATTTATTTTGTGCGATTTAAAACAGTTTATTGCATTGGGGATTTCTTGTCTGATTGTTGTAGGAGTAAATAAAATGGAAATATATGAATAACAGACACTATACAAGGTAAGCTGCTTTTTATTTCACTGAAATCCAGCAAAAACTAATGAAATAATGAATATAAACGTAACTATGTATTGTCAGTTTCCGTAGTCAGCGATGACGATGCTCTAGTATTCAGCCTAGCAAACAGTATCAGTAGTCTCAGTAACTGATACGCTATCACTCTGCAGTAGCAAAACTGCAGAACAGCTGTAGTAGTTAAAGGGTTAAAGAGGATTAGTGATAATAATATTTTCAAGATTACCACAATGGTAGCCTGCTGGATGTCACATTGGCACCATTTTCTTCTAAATCATTTAGACATTATAAGTCTTATAGTGAAAACCCATGTAAATATTACCTTCCATTAAGGTGAAGTGATAAGATGTTCAAGATGGCCATAATTGATGTCTGATGGGCCCCATTTTCAATTAGGACAAACAAGACATTATAAGAAGCCATTAGGTGAGGTCGTCAGTTCTGGCCATCAGTTCTGGAGAAGTAGTGATACAAAATTTTCAAGAGAGCCACCACACTAGATGGACACAAAATTTTCATTTAGGACCAATTAGACCCAGGTATGAATATGTGTGAAGTTTCATGGCAATCCAACAAGAAGTTTAAGGGTAATAGTGTAGAAAACTTGTACTAATGGATAATATATGATAGCCATCATACATACTCTTCTTGTCTATGACCAGCAGAGCTAGAATGAACACACATGCAATTTATTTGCCCACCCCAACCTTTTTCCAGGGAAAAAGACCACAGAACTGAAATCACAACTGAAGAATAGCTACTCACTAATACATTTACCTTCAACTTGGCTCTTATCTTCAAAAATTTACCTGGGGGTGTGGCATACATGATTAGAAAATCTTTATACAAGGGAGCAGGTGTAATGACTGGGGATGAAATCGTTGCATCTACTTCATCTCTTAAATTGACCTCAACTCCAGGGTCCAGTGTTGTACCACGACATGCCTGAAATAAAAATGTTTACCATATCTGACATGATTCATGGATTGTGTACATGAACAATATGTTTGGGTCAATTTGATGAACTTGTACCATATCACAATAAGCACATACTTGTGGTGTCATGTGCCCATGTTAGTTTTATTATGATAAGCACATACCTATGACACCATATGCCCATGTTAACTTCATTACAACAAATACACATCAGGGTTGCCATATGCCCACATAAGCTTTATTAAGATTAAGCACATACCTGTGATGCCATATGCCCACATCAGCATCACCCCAATAAACCCATACCTGTGATGATATCATATTTGCCATCCTGTAAGACAATACTTCTTTACCAGAAAATATTAGCTTTGTCCTTTACTCTGAATCGACTTATATGGATTATATCATCTGAATTGCTTTTCACATGGAAAAGAATTCTCCAAAAGTATGAAAAATAATGTTTAAAAACATTTCATTTTGGGGAAGAGATCATGTATAAAAAAATATAGGATCCCACATTGAGTATTTTAAACAACTGCATGATCATCAATATTGAAAATTAGCATTCATCGTCTGTAATTGTGTTATTCCAAACTAACACTTGTTTGAGGTCAAGATTTGGCAGACCTAATCGATTATTGAGGCTATCAATAGGGAAATGAGGCTATCCATTGGTATTATGAATACTCTACCATATAATGAAAGGAAATGCCAAGTGGTTACTCTTGTACATTTCTTAGCCAGTGAAATTTTTTGAACTTACCAAAGGAACTGATAGCAATTTAAAGTAACATCTAGCATTAGCAAGGATACAAACATGCTGCCTAAGTACAGGAAGAGTACATGCACTTATATGGTACCATATAATGAAAGGAAATGCTTGTTACTTATGTAAATTTCTGAACCAGTGACATCTTTTGAATTTGCTGATTAAACTGTCACCAATTTAAAGCACGAGAAAAGATCAAAAGCAATTGCCACCTAAGTACAGAATGAGCACATTCACTTGAAAATAAGTTTATTTGTTGGGAATGGAGAGGTCATTGCACTTACAAAGAAAATTAGCATTCAAAATGGTCATTCTTAAGATTTAACTTAAATAAAGTCTATGTGGATAAAATATTGTGAATATAAGAACTCTTAAGGAATATGGTAAGTATTTTCATAGTTAAGATTTACTATTTAATTTGTTAATCTCTCTTTGATAATAGCTTCTGCTAAATGGAGGTAGGAAGGTACAAAAACCCATGAAGAGCTGAAATCTCTCTATCTCTCTCATAATGGGCGATAATATTTTATTTTGTTCATGAGATGCAAGATGAAAAATGACATGGAATACACCTGCTCCCTCCTCTCTCTGTATTGCTGGTTATCTGAAATAGCATATAGTGATACCACAAATTTTATCCTATCTGTAACTCAATAAATTTTCATCGTTATTATATGTAGGTAAAAGTACATAATAGATTTAAAAATACTTTCTGTGAAACAAATTAAGTGCTTTCAGTTATTTTAATGATTTTGACTGAGCTACAGATAGGATAAAATCTGTGGTGCTGTACAGAACAAAGTAAAAAAAAAAAAAACGAAGCCAAGTTATTGAGCTGGCCATATCTTATACTCAGTATTGACTTATACATGGATAAAGGATGGAAAATTTGCCAAATTTGCTCATTTGACATATACTCTGCATCGATTTATAGGTTGGCAAATACAGTATATGCCCATGCTAGCTTCATTACAATAAGCACATACATGTGATGCCATATGCCCATGTTAGCTTCACCACAATAAACATATCTGTAATGCCATGTCCCCATGTTAGCTTCACCACAACAAACATATCTGTAATGCTATATGCCCATGTTAGCTTCACCACAATAAACATATCTGTAATGCCATGTGCCCATGTTAGCTTCACCACAACAAACATATATGTAATGCCATATGCCCATGTTAGCTTCACCACAATAAACATATCTGTAATGCCATTTGCCAATGTCAGCTTCTTTACAACAGCACATAACTGTGATGCCATATGCCCATGTTAGCTTAATTACAATAAGAACATAACTTTTGACATAGGTCCATGTTAGCTTCACCACATTAAGCACATACATGTGATGCCATTACCCATGTTAGCTTCATTATAAAAAGAACATAACTGATGCCATATACCCATGTTAGCTTCACCACAATAAGAACATACATGTGATACCACATGCCCATTCTAGCTTTATTACAAAAAACACATACCTGTAATAACATATGCCCATATTGGTTTCACCACAATAAATACATACCTGTGTTGTCATATGTTAGTTGCACTGAAAGAGATTATGGAGTTTTAAAAATCTGTGCTTCTTGTGGAATTGGTTATGGATGGTGCATAAACTTTGATATTTTTGTTCTTCGGCAAAACATTGCTTCTCAGAAACCATCAATGAGTATATAGTACTGTTAATGATTCAATGAAATAAAAAGAAAAAAGCTAATTAATTATGGTACATATTTGATTTACTATAGTAAGGACACAGATATCTTTTAACTGTATTATGATAACTGTTATCCTGTGTTTGCAAGTGTTTTTAAATACATATTGTTTTAAGCAAAATCCTTTGATTTGCAAGGTTTCTTCTTCCTTTGTCAACGTGATATACAGTAATAAAAAGAAATTCTGAAATGTTAAAATTTGAAATTATATGTAACGCTTCATGTTGTGTATTTTTTTCTTCAGAATTAATGATGTTATCAGATGATAATCAATGTTGTTGTAGGGTTTAATGCCATTTTTCAGCACTAAAAAGTCTATAAATGGCAGTCAGTATCAATAGTGGAGAAAGAACATGGAAAAACTCCAGAAAGAACCACAGACCTACAAGAAGCTACTGCAAGCTTTCTCACATACTCACACTGGAAGAACCTGAGACTCAAACACATGCAGACAGAGGTGAGATGGCAATAATCTATAATGGTGCTCTATAGACCACATGGCCACTTGGGGCCTCTAGATGATAATGAAGAGATTTTCATTATTGTTAACACATTTCTTCTGCAGATTGATGCAATGAATATTGCTGGGGTTGGGTTGCTGTAGAAACATCACTAAACAGTCCAAAAGACTTCAGAGTTGAACATTATTAAACAATAGATTTTAATTATTTTGCATTTACTTAAAAAGAATTTAGATTTCTGTTCTGCTTTTTCTGCATAAAAATGCGAATTTAAGGTTGCAGTCTATTTCAGTACTAGACACTGCAACCAATTTCAATTGCCACTTGATCTGGGTTGCAATCAGTACTAATCAATGCCTCATTGCTTCATCATTTCCTGATATGATTATGAATGTGATCTGTCCATAAGACCTTCTGCTCCTGAAAATCAAGGTCTAATTGTCAATGAAGTAAAATCTTTTCTCTTCATAGCATCAATCTCTTCAGCTTTCAAAATGTTGCATATCCATCCCTGCATACGATATATCACCATTTTCAGTATAACAGGACAAAATTCACTTGAGGATGACTTTGCTCAGAGTACTTAGGATTTACTTCATGCAGCTTGATGTAATTTGCCAGCAAACAAAATTCATTAATCACAGAATTCAAAGAGTTACAGGATGGGTGTGTGCCATCTACAGTCAATTTATATAACCATGTTTGTTAATCAACTGTCTTTTCAAAATGTCTACAAAATTTTTAAAGAAAAAAAATGTTTATAATAATCATGAATCCAGATCAAACAGGTTTTGAAATTTTACCTGTAGATAATCTTAAATATTCATGCTTTTGTTCTTTATAATTTTTCAGTCTGTGTTTAACTATCAGCGATCTTGGCTAAAAACAGCCAAAACCCCTAAACTGTGTATACAAATGAATTTTCTTAATCTTGTGTAATCAAGATATGTTTCTTGCAGACTTGACAATAAACAACTACATCAAATTTCAACAGAAATAGAAAATTACAGACTATCTATAATGTCTTAAAATGACTGCAAATTTGATTTTGGTGCACCTCTTTGATTCTCAAGGCTCTGTGGATAATTTTATTCCTTGTACAGTAAACATTGTCATTTGAGACCATCCCTTCTGCAAACTAAATATGGCTGCATAAGGCATGCAGTCTTTCATAGCAGTTATGTAATGGAGGTCCAGATTTTAAGGTTGAAATTCTGGTGAATTTAAGAAGGAAAAATATCCATGATTACTGTGAATATATATTCTTTTCTTCATAGTTCTTGTAAAAATATTATAAGCATCATATAAAACAACTGTATAAAGTATTAAAAATACATCAGTCATGATTTTTTTTATCTGTAGTTCATACACTGTATATGGGCATATAAAATTCAAAGTAACTAAAATGAAGCACTTTCTCATCTTGTGCACAAACTGTAAAACTAGCTTATTTACAGCCAAAAGTAAAAAGCTGTCATTATTGGCACAACAATGATGGATCAACTCAATAAAGAAAAGATGTAACAGATGAGCTGATGTGAACAGATAAGATCAATTACGATGGCAAATTCAGCTTTTTGTGGCTTTTAATAAATGTAACATCAATAAGTTATCAAGAATACAGACCTTTACAATAATTATATAATTTATAATTAACTAATTAAGTGAATAACTTACTAATGCAGAAAATATAACAACTTATTAAGAGAATAAGAAGATTTCATTCACCCTGGTCATATGTATTTTAACTTGGACCCATCATGTTACAGAAATGGCTTGGTGAGAAGACTTTAGTGATGATATTCAAGAGATAAACATTAATCTGAACTGCCTGTGTTTACATGACTGCTAATACTTTAAAGATGGAATGGTTCATCACAACATGGATTCTGATGACTAGGACAATGATGGCAATTTGTGATGACTAGGATAATGATGGCAATTTGTGATGACTAGGACAATGATGGCAATTTGTGATGACTAGGACAATGATGGCAATTTGTGATGACTAGGACAATGATGGCAATTTGTGATGACTAGGACTAGGATGATGGCAATTTGTGATGACTAGGACAATGATGGCAATTTGTAATGACTAGGACAATGATGGCAATTTGTGATGACTAGGACAATGATGGCAATTTGTGATGACTAGGACAATGATGGCAATTTGTGATGACTAGGACAATGATGGCAATTTGTGATGACTAGGACAATGATGGCAATTTGTGATGACTAGGACAATGATTGCAATTTGTGATGACTAGGACAATGATGGCAATTTGTGATGACTAGGACAATGATGGCAATTTGTAATGACTAGGACAATGATGGCAATTTGTGATGACTAGGACAATGATTGCAATTTGTGATGACTAGGACAATGATGGCAATTTGTGATGACTAGGACAATGATGGCAATTTGTGATGACTAGGACAATGATGGCAATTTGTGATGACTAGGACAATGATGGCAATTTGTAAATCTGGTTTATAATCTTGGCAATACAACTTTAGGTTCTAAAACTAATGAAACTGGTAACCATCTCAACTTTTTCTTAATATATTTTATTTTGCATCACAGTTTGAATATATCTGTACTTTGCCTGCAGACTCTACTCAGTAGTCAGTACTGAGAGTTAAATAAAGGTTCTGTGGTGATTATATCTAGTTTTTGTAATATGGTAATTTTTAGAAGTGTTGAACATAGTTTGCAAATAAATGTATGATTACTGATCACATTTAGTAAGTGGTCATTAATGCCAGTGCATTTATTGAGCAAAATCAATTCATGCATAAAAATTTGGCCATTCTGCTCATAGCTGAGGTGTTTAAATCAGGTTTTACTGTACTGCACTGTTCTTTGAGGGTTTATCTGGGCTTTGTATATATGGTGTCAGTCATCCTTATTATTGCCCATAGTGTGTTTCTCAAAATTCCATTTAAAGCTGAAGATACAATTTTCAGTTTAAATTTCTAGGGTTATGTTATTGTTGTTGTTGGGCTTAATGCCATTTTTCAGCACACAATAGGCTATTCTTGGCGGCCAGTATTAATGGTGGAGGAAGAAACCGGGAAATCACCGGAAAGAACCACCGACCCACGAAAAGCTTCTAGGGTTATGAGAAAAAAAAATATATATATATTTTATCATTAAAACTTGGATATTAATCATTTTAATGAAATTATCTGCCACTGGAGTGTTACCAATTTTTTATGTAATTGATCTGCAATTGGGTGTTATCAATATTTTTAAATATCTGCCACTGAAGTGTTATCCATCTTTTTAAATTATCTACCATTGGGGTGTTATCAATTTCTTTAAATTATTTAATACTGTACATGTTTTTAAATTATCTGCCATTGTAGTGTTATCAATATCTTTAAAAATATCTCACATCAATTTGAGATTTATCAATTTGTTTAAATTATCTGCCACTGTGGTGCTATCAATTTCTTAAAATTATCTGCGACTGGAGTGTTATAGATTTCTTTAAATTCTCTGTGACTGGAGTGTTATCAATTTTTTAAACTATTTTCCACTGGAGTGTAATCAATTTGTTTAAATTATCTGCCACTGTAGTGTTATCAATTTGTTTAAATTATCTGCGATTGGAGTGTTATCGATTCCATCAAACTATCTGACTTTGGGATGTTATATTTTCTTTACATTACATTAAAAAATTAATTTGACCTCATATTACAAACAAAATTCTGTTACCAGCAGGTAAAAAGTAATATAACAAGTTTTGACTTGAAGTGTATGTGTCTCATAGTAATAATTTTAAAAATATTTAAATTCAGTTGAAATCATGTCCCCCACCTTTTTTTAAAAACTCTATCGACACTTTTTCAACCTTTTCTGTACCTCGAGTAATGATACAGAAGGAACTGAAAAGTAATATGTAATGGTAAAGTTTACAGTAGGATAAAAGTAAATCACCTGTATGAGGAAAATCCTGGGTTTTCCAATTAATGAAGGGCAGCAGTCATCAGTAAACAGATGCACCATATCTCTGGTCAGTAGTGTACCGTTGGTGGCATATACAACATCATGTTTTTCTATTACACTTTTTGTTTCCCCCTCCACTTCCACTTGGTCCCCATGAGACAAGACAGCTATCAAGATGCAATCTTCATCTGAATGGTCCTCTTTTGAGACTGAAATTATATTAGTCATTTGTCACTTATGATTTTATTTTTTTTCTTCTTTAAGATGGAATTTTATGTGCTTTTTTATTTTTTAAAGTAAGTAATTTTGATATACAGATAAATCTAGGTAAAGATTTTTGGCAGCAGAGCTAAGAGAAAGCATAGAAATATGATTCTCCAATGATAATCAAATGATTTGTACTAAAGACTATCCACATTTTCACATATTTTTGGGGTCTTCTAAGAAGGCATGGTTCAGTGATAAGCCCCCTTATATTTACCAGGCAGGAGCCCTTGCATAAAGTACTGTCTGTTTAAATACCAGGTATCCATTTAATTATCTTCCACATCAAAAGGGTCAAAAAGTAATTAAATCTAAAATTTTCTCCACTGATGTCTTAACTTCTTTGGCAGGAATAGATTTGCCATCCTCTCATGAATATAAATGTGAATAAACTGCATGGCAGAATCAGTTTTGAACATAAAAGCAATCACTATTCAAGCCTGTACACAATTTCACCAAACATCTAAAATATTTTCCTACAATTAGGATTTTATAATTATTTGTAATTTAATTATTACTGTTTTGGCAACAATGTATGCAGGCTGAAGATTCAACATGCATCGGCATTAAACTATACTGTCATAATATCTTGCATTTTGTCATCTTGATAATTACTGGTAGTAATAATAGCAAGTAATTATCAAACTGACAAAACCCCGATAACTAACAAATACACAGTTGTAAGTATAATCAAATTAGTAGCTTGCCTCAAGACATGGATTAAAGTTAGGCACTTCCGCAGCAAGCTGGAAAAAAGAAGTTGTCAACTTAACAAGAGTCTCTTGAAGAGACAGACATTCTAAAGAATTTCCAGGAATTCAAGATATAATCAATTATTAATTTTAACTGCTGAGTGTTCAATCAATCTCTGATATTCTTTAGTAATAAGATTTTCAAACTGGCCACTGTGGCAGCCATGTGTAAAGTAAGATCAGCACCATTTTTATTTAGGACATTCTAGGCACCATCTGAGGATTTCTGGTGAAAATCAAATGAGGATCTGAGGATTTCTGGTGAAAATCAAATGAGGACATGACCATCCATTCAGGCAGGGCTCAGGACAACTGCTTAAATCCTCATCCTGACTAGGTAGGAATCCTTAGGGACAAGTAAAACTTTTCTACTTATTTGTCTGCACTAACATTGCTCACTGACAATAATTATGCATCCATTGTCTGGCTTTAACAAGTGCTTAACTTCAATATTTCATGCAAAGATGTGTGAAAATTATACAAATATGTATATATGATCATAATGAAAACAGCAAATTTTAAACCCAATAGAGTTAACCTTTGATAAATTTCAAGATGTAACAACATTTCTATTGTCACAGTTTCAAATCTAGCCATCAATTTCCAAATGGTATTCATGTTTACAGCAACAAGTTTCTATAGCACATTTTTGTAAGACTTGTGAGAAGTTAACAGCAAATGAATGGCACAATTTTCTGATTTTTCAACTGGATGGTGTTGTGCTTGTTCCTGGTCAAAGCTATTTTCAAAACTGTAGCTTTATTGACATATTGTTATGTAAAAGCAATGAGGCCAGCAATCTGTACAATTTAATTACTTTTCACAAAGAAAGGTTGCTGGCCTACATTCAGATGAAATATTTTAAGTGTTTTTGCTGATTTTCCCCAACTTTATCTAAATGCACATCATTCTACTCCATTCATAAAGCACATAATGTTGAGATAACGGGTGACTAGAAAAAATTTAATCATGTTTATGACACAGAAATTTTTTAATTCTTTCAGTCAATTAGCAAAATTTTCCTTTAATAAGTATCTTTGAGTAGTTTCCTAGAAATTGTGGTTTGACTGACATGTACTAAGTAGGAAAGTTGGTAGAATTGCATGGGCCTACCTCCGTCCCTCCCACCTCCACCCCCAATCATAGCTACTGGGGTAAACTTCTTACATTATGAGACCATTCCTGACCAGATGAAACATCACAACATTCTGACATTTGACTGAGCTCTCAGGTCTAACTCATAATGTGTATTAGCTCAGTGACACAGAAGGATGATTAGATTACTAAAATTACAGCTAGATTACACAAATGATTTCAGTGTTAACATGAATGCCTTTAAGAAATTGAGGCCCTAGGTAGTGAAAGTTTCTGAGTCTCAAATTAACCAAAATCGGACTCAACATTTTATGTGGACATTATGATGATGAATATGTGTAATTTTACTCTGATTCAGTGCTGATTTAATAAGTGGAGATGGTCACAGAAAACTGAAGGTTTTTCACCTACTGAAATTATGTCTGAATGCTGGTCATTTGGTGAAATTATGGATTGTTCATCATTTCCTTTACCAGACAGTACACTACAATCAAGAGGATTGGGGCCCCGAGTGGCCGAGTGGTCTAAAGCGCTGTCCATTACAGATCACTGCCATCTCACCTCTGCGTGTGTTCGAGTCTAGGATTCAGCGAATGTGGATGTGAGAAAGCTTGCCAGAAGCTTCTCGTGGGTCAGTGGTTCTTTCCGGTGATTTCCTAGTTTCTTCCTCTACCATTAATACTGGCCGCCATGAATAGCCTATCGTGTGCTGAAAAATGGCGTTAAGCACAACAACAACAACAAAAATCAAGAGGTGAATACTTGGTACTCTTTGCTTTACTTCCTTGAAGTCAGAGTGGTTAGACAAGTTTGATCTACTCATACCAATTTATTAACATGATTTTGTTTGTGTCCAACTACAAAGTGCATATTTTCAGAATATATGAAGCCAGTTTTGAAGTCAATTTAGTGTTTACAAATTTAAAAAGCAACCTTAAAAAAAACTGAAAGTGAAATTCATATCTAAAAGCAGCTTGAAGATCGTAATCTTGCTTTGAGTGCTCAATACTAGAAACTTGCTTAATTATTAAAGATCAAAAAGGTAAATTATAACAAATCATATTTTCAGAAAAATAAACCTAAAGTGTGTCACAACTGTGTCCTTGAAATTAGCCACAACCTTACCACTTGCGTGCCAGAACAGTGCTAAAACTGTGCAACAACTCTGCCAGGAGTAGCTAGACATTTGTGCCACAAATGAGGCAAAAGTTCATAAGATCTGTTTTGTCACAACTCTGCCACAAACAGTGTTCTGTACCAATAACATATACACAACAAAGAAGAAAACATTTGTGCAAGGCTGCAGCAAGCAAATCATAAGTTTGCTATAAATTTGTGCTAGAGGCTTTGCTGTTTTGAATTTAAAGTTGCTGTACATTTAACCATGAAAAGATCAATAAAAACAGGAATTGGTCTTCTTGCAACAAAAATGGGATATTAGATATTAGCTTTAAACTAAGTGCATCAGGAAATGATGAAGAAAAATTAAATCTGAGAACCAGACTTTGTGCATCCTAAAGTCTAAATTGTTATGCCTGAAATTAAGCATGTAACTTTTATGCCAAGAGGCAAAGTTTTGCAGAAGCTATGCATCTAAATCAGATTAAATAGAATCCTCATAACAAGACTAATCTAGATTAATTCTTTCTACCATACAATACTTATCTGTAAGTTGGACTTTTGTTTAATATCTTGACCCCATGATGATATATTCTCTTTGATCCTTTTACAAGCTAACTGTACTAAGCAATGAAATCTGCAGGAAGCTGAGGTACAAAAAGCTATATTTTTGTATTTGTGTTTGGGGGTTGCATGTGTGTCTCATAAGCTTTACTCATTAGAACAAGCAAATGTTACAGTAAAGTATGTTTCTCCACAAAACACGATCACATTAATGTCTGCTACCTGGCAAAACCAGCCTTCCTAAAATGATGAACATAATCTTTTTCATCTAGATCATACAGACTAAGATTAAAAACTCTTGCTTTTTACTTCTCCTTGCCTCCAAGAGGTGCTAGTTTTCAGTTTAGTGTTACATCAACCAGGGTGCTCACATTTGCAGGCAGGTTAGTAGGGAGGTGGAAACATTGAGTATCCTACCTATGATTCAGGCAGCCTTCAAGGGAAGAACGTCTGGATTCCCTTTATCAAAGATAACCTGCATTCCTAACTTGTGGACAGCACAACATGGTCATGTGATCCATGACAACCCAATGCAAAATAGGATTTCTGAACTTTTTATAAGTGAATCCAGTACTAAACTAATGCTCTCCACAATGCTGCCACTTCTATATAAATCACAGTAACTTTCTTGCGAGATAAGCTGCAAACAGATTGTAAGCAAGCTTTGCCAGATCAATTTGTGACACTGGTAAAATCGCTTGGTTCAACAGCTGCATGGTTATTATGGCTGCTCACCATGCAGAAGGCACTCCAGTTGGTGCCAGTACCTGCTGTGCCTTGGGCATAGCTGGATGGATGTATTTATCAAAAAAATCCCTGCCATGGTAGGTATGTAAAGTCAGTGGCTTGGTGAGATGGATGGATCTATCACTGGAAGAGAGTAGATGACCAAAATGAAGCAGCTATACTGGCTGGATAAACAAGATGGCTCCAGACTCAAGCGATCCATAAAAAAAGCTCATACACCAGGACTTACAGGCCATGCTTGGACATGTGGGGGAAATTACGCCCAACGGACTGTCTAACATGTATAAGAACTATCCATAGAATTAAGAGAAATATATAAGGGCAAAATTTTCATGGAATTTATTACTTGCATTGTCATCTCCTGTACTGGTTGATTCATCTGTAATTGAAAGGACACTATAGAGTTGTGACTGCAAAACCTCATTGTTTTGCACCCCCAACATCACATATGTCATAGTATCTGATTGGTGCATATGTTACCATTTGTATAGGGGGTACCAGCAACATCCCACACAAGACTTGCAAGATATTCTGCCTGTGGATGAATACTACACACATTTGTGTTGTCCTTGCAAGATTTTCCTCTTTTCTTTGCCTTTGGATGTCTTCTACAAAACAGTGGCAGATACATCCTTGGATCATATGGAACATTCACTGCAAGGTAAGGCTGTAAAACAATTTGTACATACCAGGCACAACTCATCCATGTCTACCCAGGCCTTGAACTTAATGGATATTTTTTCCACTGTTAACATGTATCACGAAAATGACAAAGTGCATAACAATGCAGCAAGTTAATAATTCACTAAAACAGTACCTGTTCCTGAGACAGCAAACAGCAGTAGTGTGTCATAAAACATATCGTACTGAATAGTCTAAACAGACAAATCCAAGAACACGACAAATTCTTGAGAATATATGAAAAAATTATTTTAAAAAATTTCCATTACCTCTAGAGGAATAATTAATGGACAGTTCTGATCTCAAACAATAGTTACTGTTGCCCTGGCTCACAAGCTATCATCAAACAGCGGATTCAACAACAGATTCTTGGGACAATATTCCTGATATTTTTTAAACTTTCCTACTCAACTGAGCATAAACTACTACACACATGGATATACACCACTCCCTCGATAACTCGCGGATATCGGGGTCCAAAAACATCGACCGTGATATAAGCAAGGGTGCGAGTTATCGAGGGACCTATAACAAACAACAAAACTACCAAAGAGATTGACGTATAGGCAAAAGGGGGTGGGGTTGGCTTGGCTTGTTACAGTATTGAATACTCAATTAATAAACGTGCTAAGATTAACAGTGAATAAATATCTCTTCATATCGATATATATTTTTTTCCCTCAAAGTAACATTAATTTCAGGATAACTTGCAGTATATTGATCATCAAAACATTATTTCACGTGGTTTCCATTCGCTTAGCACATGTACGACTTCACGTTGTGTACTACGTCACTAATTTTTGCTGTGAATGGTATACATTCTAGCTTTGTTGTTTGATCTAAAAAAGACGTTTTTTTAAATACAAAAGATCAACACATTTCGAAAATACAATGTCGATCGAACGATGTGTATATTTTAATACGGTAGAAGTAAAATGGAAGAAAAAAATAAATTCACAAGGATTAACCATTACCAACATGAATTTAATTGGTCTAAAAAATAAAAAAAATTAAAACGACATAAATTAGAACACGATAACACTTGCGGTTTGTGACACGTTGATACGTGAAGTTAACGTACACAGCATCATCTAATTCGTTATTGCTTGCAGTCTGTTCTCTTTTACGTTTCATCCTTTCATCTGCATCAACATCATCGAAATTTCGGCTCATCCTTATGCCAACCTCTAAATGTCGACTCGCAATTTTTAATTTAATGCAAATTTTTGATCTCGCTTCGTCATTATGAACACTATCATTGATGGACAACTTTTCAGTCATTGAGTACGCATTTCGCTTAATTCCTTTGCTCTCCATGGTCACATTTACAAATAATTAGGATACATTTAATCCAACTTTTAATGATCACTGTGATCAGCCGCGTTCAAAGCTTTAGAACACTTGCTTTTTTTAAAGTATAAGTCCTTGTTAGAACAGACCACGTTTATTCATCTGCTTTGGACCGCAGATTTGAATTACCCACGCATGCGTGCCAAGTTATACCACATGACCACGAAGTCGCATAAATGTTATTACTTTGGAATTATAATTCTTAAGATAGTTATGGTAAAAACGTAGTAGTATCGCAAATAGAAATATCGGTATATGTATGATGGCTAACTTTCAAAATTCGAAGAGCTAGTAGACTAGAAAAAAAAAAACGAGCAAAGATTACTTCGAGGCATTACGAAGATTTCAAAGTGTCTAGGTGATGTTTGTTCATAATATACCTTGTGGGATTTCTTTGACATGTTTGTTCGGAAATCAAAGGTATCCCTCTGGATTTCATTAAAAGAGCGCACAAGGTACCGATCATTTAGCACCCACATTCAATAGTTATCGTCTACAAAGAGGTTTATTACCGGTAGAACAAATGTTTTAACCTTGGTATATAATGCCTCGGGGATAACGTTTGGTCCGGTTGCACAACGCATTGAATTTTATTAATCACGGTCTGACGTTTTTTTTTTTTATTTCAAGCAGAGATCTGGTTTCTAATTATAGCCATAGCTGTCACACCTGTTTTAAGTGGTTGGCGAGTGTGGCAATTTTTTTTTTTTTTTTTTTTTTTTACGGGTTTACATTTCAATACCCGGGTTTTTCTATACGGTCGGGTACCCTGGTAACAGCCCTAGATACATTACTGATATTATATACTTTAATGATCTTAATACGTAAAATGTGAAAACATTTTATTTGGTGAAGTAAAATTAAATTTGATAACGGTAATGCATACAAGAACGTATGCTCTTATTGGCATGCCTTTGAACTTTCTTTTATGGTACTTACCTTGTTTTATTTGATACAAAATACATATTCAACACCAGTCTCTTTTAATTGATTCTTTTATTGTAACAAACACTTCCCCACCCTGTTGATCAAAACAAAGCCGGCATGTAATTAATTTTCGATGTGACGGTTGACTGACTCTTTTCATGTTTTCGTCTAAGAGAATAAGTATGTTGAGATTATAGCGTTGAGACAAAATTAATGGATTATAATGTGAATTTCACCTAGCGAGACATTTAATTAATGTCTATTTTCTTCTCCGTTGCATTTACCAGAATTTTTCATTGAGCGCTGTTTATTTACAATTTACAGTGTATTAACAACTATTTCTCTATTTAAAAAAAACCCCATAAGATGTGATATCTTTTTAGAAATTGCAAATTTCACAATATGGATGCTATCTTTATGGGTAATAATCACCATTTTCGATGATAAAAACGATTTATAAGTCAAGGTTTAATTTACTGATTTACCATTTCCTATCACGACTTTTTTCACGTTCAACACATTTTAAAATATATTTTCTTTGAAAAAAATCGGGAGCCATGCCTGACACCGCGTTATAAGCGGGTTCGCGAGTTATCCGGGCGCGAGTTATCGAGGGAGTGGTGTATTCATGAAATTAGAATTTTTGATGGCAAAAATCAAGTTAGATTTCGAACATTTTGCTGCGGTATATGAAGAACATGCTCACAAACTGCAAGTAGACATTTTACTAAAAGACAGAATAACAATTTTTCTGTTCTTGCAAAGTTGGGTATGATCATTCATTAAATCTGTATTTCTTCTATGACTTCAATATTTCTTTTTAAAAATGCTAGTTATGTATTCACTCATTAAATTGACATCATATAACTGTAAGGTAAGAATTAAAAACCAAGAACTTTTTCTAATTTACAATAATTTTTGAAATTTTTTTTATTAGTTATTAATTTAATTAAGATTTAGTAAAGCATTTATGGTAAAATAAGTAAATAAAAAATTTATACAAATTTAC
This sequence comes from Potamilus streckersoni, assembly GCA_016746295.1. Lineage (NCBI taxonomy): Eukaryota > Metazoa > Mollusca > Bivalvia > Unionida > Unionidae > Potamilus > Potamilus streckersoni. Next base: position 7,563,731 of record JAEAOA010001951.1, read on the forward strand.
CCATGTCACTGAAGTGTTTTACGATCTTTATGCCCTGTTAATGTTTATTCTTGGATAGATGGACAAAATCATTCTGCAAGGGTATCACCAATAAACCAGTACACTTTAATTATATCAGAGCCAAGCAAAATGATCATTTATCATAATCTCTAAGAACAGAAGGAAATAATAATGTCAAAATAAACATCTACAGACACATCAACAGGGGTATATTAGCATCTGCTTTTATCTTTGTGAATTGGTGTGACGTGTGTTATCTTACTTCATGACAATTAGTGTGATGTGTTTTATCTTAGTTCAATGATGTCATAATATTCTGCAGGTGTTATGAAAACAAGTACTTTGTAAAAGATAAGTTTTGTATGAAGTCATAATGACAAAAATACAATAAATGGCAGGACATAGTTTGTTGTTATTTACAGTCTCAGGCCTAATAAAAACAAATAAATAAATAATTTATTTGTTTTACCTCTTCAAAATTAAGAAATAATAAAATCTACAATAAAAATTTTTTTTTTAAATCAATTAAAATTTTTGAACTAAATAATGATGAAAATATACAATTTGAGCATAAGCATACAATTAGCATAAAATTCTAAATTTTCATAAGCACAACAAATAATGTTATTATAATTAAAACAGCTTTGTGTATTTATATAAGAAATAAGATTTTAATTTATTACATATTAATGCATGAAATACAGAAACTTACTGATGAAATAATTTTCAGTTTTTCACACTGCCCTATTTTATATGTGTAAAATATATAGAAAATAATCAAGTGTGGTCTTGAGTTTGTAAGCAAATATCAAAGACAGCAACATGTAACTATGCAGTGAATTCAAATTCATGTAAGAATGGCTAAAAATGTGATAATGAAGCTTATAAACTAGCAAAACCAAGTGGCAGCAAGGGAAGGTAAGAGGCAAGAGTTATTTCCCTTTCTCTATAAAAGGTTCTGCACAAATGTTTTTCCAAAATATTTTAAGGAGAAAGTGATAAATTTCAGGAGTAATTTTTGAAGTCTTGGACATTAAAGAAACAATACTGCAGTTGAATGCACATGTGCAAAAAGCTCTTAGTTATCAGTGTCAATATGAAAATCATTGCAAAATTGTTTAATGCAAAGTTGAAGTTGAAAAAATAACGTATTTTCTCAGCTTTTTAATATAAATTTCCATGATATTTTATGACAGAGAGTAAAGGAGGTTTCCAGTATATTTTCATTGCCTTCAAATTCCAGTTAGCTACCTTAAATATCAGGAGGCACGGTAACTGTATCTATATGACATTGACATAAAAGACAAATTGGTAGGGATAGATTCAGGAGGTAATAGGCTTTTATCCTGACTATGATTGGGGAAATGAAGGAGAAATGTTATAGCTAGGCTGTCTAATGGGTGGTCAGGATGGCGAGTCAGCTGCAGGAATTTGGAGGCATGGGAAATGAGAACCTTTTTTTTTTTACCCCTCTGAAAGCCTGCTTCTTAATGTGTAGGACAGACATATCATAGCAGTACAAATGGCTGCCTTGATAGCTGAACAGTCAGTATGGGTGACAATCATATAGACAGTGGCATGGTCAGTTCTGGACTCTGCCATGTCAATGGCATGATGAGATTTAATTAAAATTCCTATATGTGACCATATTCCATATTCCCCATAGATTAGTATGTAAAACAGATTGCCAAAGTGACCTATCTAGTCACTGGTCACTGAATATTGTTGACTGGACTGTTGGACAAGTTGGTCAGCAGCATGGGATGGCATATGGCATTAATGTATGACAGAATGGTTCATTCAGATCCATTAAAATCTCTATTTACCCATACTAAAGGGCATGAAGGCCATGCATGGACATGTTGGAGAATTTAAGCCCACTAGGCTGCCTAGAGACCATAAATTCAAGATTATCTACTAAAGTGTGAGACTGACAAATGGACAGGAACTGCATCTCTCACTTCCTGTACCAGGTGATGCATCTGTAGCTCTAATAAAGGTTAAGAGTGTCCTCCCTGCTCCTCATATTTATTTGGCTCAAATAGCAACTAGCATTGCACATCTCACTTTTGGTAATGGTGGCTGGAGATTGAAGGAGAAGTAAGGTCTCTAACTAAGCCCAAAACTGATTTTGTCTTGGTGTCAATACTCAATAAATTAGACCAATCAGTACAAGACTTGACCAATTTATCTGTTCTTAACACTCTTCCTTAAAACTGTGGACCAAATATCATGAACAAAATGTGCAGACACTGCATATTCAATATGATGTACATTTGGTGCAAGTGAGGTACATATCATGCATGTCCCCACTGTTCTTTAACTTTAAGCACTTAGTACATTTCACCATCACAATTTATATGAAATGAAAACAAATTAATTAATAATTCAATTAGGTTAATAGGTCACAATAACAACACTCATTACCAAACAACTGAATGAAAACAGGCAGTCAGTGCAAACAAGAATGCTCATCAGTGATTCTGTTTTGGAATACAAGGTCTGAATAAATTAAGTCTACAACTGCCATAAATTTCACACAAATACTGATCAAAAGTTTTTTAAAAAAATGATGTATACCACCTGTAGCCGATTCCTTACTACTAGAATATCAAATTTCTTGACACAGAATTAAAAACTATGATGATAATCAAATGAATTTCTAAAGCCTTTTAGTACAATGTTGCATGTACTGGAGCTAAACCTTAAATCTAGTGCTTCCAGGTGGAGGCAAGGGGATGGGTAAGAGTTGCTGCCCTTGGTGTATGTGATATAGATGGCAAAGATGATTTTTGTCTTTAATGCAATGGTTGGATTTGTGAGTTAGCAGAGCTTAGTTCCCAACATTAAAATGAACTGAGATTATTTCAGCCTGAAAGTGATGCATATGGACTGAAAGACAATATTAAGAAACTATACCTTTTTTTAGAACCCGTTTCATCTGGCTTTTGGTCTGGTTGTGCAGACACTCTACTTCAAAACCCAGCCTCTGTAAGACTCTAGATAGGTTTCTGGCATCTTGACTTGAGCCTGGTCGTGACGAATACATCTTGAAGTACTCATTATTGAATATCAAAGCCTTACCCCGCTTAGAATGTGTGAAACAGTACTCATCCGAGTCATCCCTAAGAACTGGCTGGGGCTCAGATTGTGATGGAGGCTCATGTTTTCTGAATGGTCTAAAAGTATGAAAGGAGTTTGAAAACTTTACATACTTATTCATTTAATATTGGAGGCTGCCACAGGATCAAACTCATAATATATGGGTCATAGTTGCATGTACAGGAACAAAACCTTACAACTAGTGCTTCTAGGATGAGGTAAAGGGATGTAATGGGTTAGTGCCTTTGGTCTACAAGATACAGATGGAAAAGATGATTTTCTTTTTTGCAAGGGTTGGATTTGTGAGGTAGCAGAGCTTAGTTCCTAACATTAAAATGATCTTTGACATTGCCAAGATACTCCAGTGGGAAAGACATTTTGCTTGGCATGATACAGTCCAAAAATGTTTTTGATGTGCCATAAAAAGAAACAAGCAACCAACCATACTTTAATGTTGATTGTATGACAAGTTCCAATAAATTTGGCAATATTCTTTCAAGAGCTATTGTGTTTGGTGAACACTGATATCTGAAAATGAAAGAACTAGAGAGACTGGAATACCTCACCGATTTTGGACAGACAATCACTAACCCTTGCACAATTCTTAACCTGGAATTGAATCCTGATAAATTCAAAAGAACTCAAATTTGCAATGAATCATATTCATGTTTACCACTTTGTGATGCAACAGCAGTGGTGATGTAAAAATGAGGCATTACATTTTTCTGGCCATAAAATTTTATGGCAGAAAAAATTTGAGTATTTTTCTGGTTCTGTTGAACAAACATCCAAATTCTATAGGTAATCATATGTTACTGTTATTTGACCATATTTCTTCTCATTCAAGCAGGGGCTCTGTGGTTTTAGTACTCATTCAACTTTAGCTTGTACTGTCAATATCTTTGATTTAATTATCTTGTCAGTGAAATTGAAACCAAGAATGTCTCTTCTGTTCTCCCTAATGCCACACTAAACATTGAAATTTTCTTCTAAACTCTAAATTGTTTTGTGATTTTGATTCCCTGCCACTAACTACTACATATGCCTTGTTTTCTGTAAAAAGAAGTATGGTAACAGTGATACATGTAAATGTTCAGCTACAATATTACTTATGTTCAATATGGAAAAATATTTAAAAAATACTTTCATGTAAATTAATGTAAACTGGTTTAAAGTATAAAATACTTACATTCAGCATAATTCTAACTCTACTCTTCTTTTAATAACTGAAAGCTGTAGTAATCTCTTTTTTTATGATCAATGCATGTGTAGGGGCCAGAACTGCAAATTGTTGGGAAATAAAAAGTCGAAGTGGACCAATCATCATTGAAAGCTTAAAAAATTATTAACAAATTAAAAAATTTTTACATGTAGAGGATGAGCTTGTTTTAAAAAAAATGGAATATTTGAATTTTAAAATTCATATAGTTTTTCTTAAATGCTTATGAATAAATTCGAAACATAACAATGACAGCATACTTTTTATCAAACTGTTTCCAACCCTTTTAACAATTTAAAAAAAAGTTAATTTAAAGTTTTCATTTTCTTTTTCTTTATTTTGAGTTATGAGACTGACTTTGGAGAAAATGGAAAGTTTTTCTTCTTGCAGTAATTACAGCCATGATTAATGACTGGCTTCAACACATTTGAACTGAATTAGTTAAGCAGTTTTTATTTAAGAAGTTAAGAATAGCAAAAGATTATGGATGATAAACTAATGGATGGATGGATGACAGGAAATGGGCAACAGAGGATTCATGATAGAGACAGGATCATGCCATCAATCTGGTTTGTCCTTCACCCAAGACAGGGCCAAAAAGTACTGGAACAGCACATGATAACCCATTGAATGACCTTTTTCTATGAATGACCTTGACCCATGAGCTAGCATGTTCACTACTATATTATGATATTGTAGACATGATTAAGTATCATCAAAAGTTTAGAAGTGACAGCCTGAATAAGGAAGCAGACTACTGACTTACAGTATTGATTATTATGACTTTGATCTTGAGGCAAGGGGTGTGACTGCCAATATGCATGATTCTGTCAACTAATTTTATTTAGAACATGGTAAAATTTCTCTAAAATATTTTGACTGGTTTAAATGTTATATCTATACATGAATAGAGGTTATTGATTTATATTTTCCACTAATGTGACCTTGCCCATGGGCAGGGTCCATGACTATGGTATATGATGCACTGTATAGTAAAGATATATACCTGCTTAAACTTTCATCGAAAACATCTTCAAAAGCTACACTCTGGACAAGAATGTAAGACAGAATTACATTTTCATTTCCTGTGATATTCAAAGTGAGGATGGGGATATGGCTGTGGTGTGCAATAAGCTAATAATCTATAACTTCATTAAAATATCTTCTGTACTTCAAAAGTTACACTTCAAATAATACAAGTCAAAGAATTCCATATTCAATTCTTGTGACCTTGACCTTGCATTGTGGAGAATGGCTATGGTATCAATACATGATACAGAACTCGCTAAAGATGTGTTCAAATATCTCTGGCAGTACAAAAATCATACTCTGGAGAAGGATACAGTCACATATTACATTTTCCCTTGCTGCAAAGTTGACCTTGAGACATCATTCCTGGCTATGATATGCACCAAACTGTTTATTTATAGCATATGTTTGGACAAAGTTTCATGAAAATCTATCCCACAATTATGATGTTACAGGTCAGACAAGCAACTGTTAATAGATGGAGAATGCCATAATATAATATGCTCAACATAAGATAAGACGGATATATAAAAATATTAAAAACTTACAAAAGAAGAAAATATTTTGGATCTTAAAATGCATTTAAGAACTAGAAAGGTAAATTCTATCTCTATAATTTAATTACATGAAGAACATACTGAAGAATTAAAAAAGAATTTAATTAAAAGTTAAAGCATGAAAAAAAAACAAAATCATCACCTGATGACAGCACTGATTAGTTTTGGAATGGCACCAGGTACATGTATATCTACATCTGAAATGAAAATGGATCTGTTATATACAGTGAGGTTATGAGGCAGATGAGGGCCTGATATCATCTATCTGGCCAATATTATGCCAAGAACTCTCAAGAGGAACCTAAATAATATGTTTTTATTGGGGGTTTTCTATTTAGGAGTCCAGTTGGGAATTAAAAATTTCTGTGCAGAACCAATGTAAAGAGGCAAACATGAATGAACAAGTTTTGTATATCACTTTCCTGATTAGAAGAATCTAAAAGAATCTAAAAGAATAAAGAAAGATATTAAAAAAATCCACTGACACTTTTTCTTGTCCTTTTTCTGGACGCTCCCTGTCTTGTGGTATCAAGTCTGGTTGAGAAGTATTTAAGCTGAAGACTTTGCTTACTTTAGCTTCAATCAGCAGCAACCATTTTAAACTGGCACAAAGACTAAACAATGCAACTGAATTCATATTACTGATTGCCTATACACAATTCTAAAGAAGTATGACCCTAAAATATTTCTAACAAGTACAAAAACAAGAGATTCAAGTAGATCTAAATTCATTCATCTTGATGACATGTCTAACAGATAAATATACAAGCAGATTGCCAACAAATCTGACATAGTTGGATTCTAACATTTATACAGTATTGAAAGGTTTTGATGGCAGGATGCTTTTTGTCAAGAATGGTTAAATTTCAAAATTTCATTTGTTCAGCTTAAGTTGTTTAATTGTTTTTCCACTTTTAGAAATAGTAGTCATATTCAGTGGTCAAGTAGCATCACTTCTAGCAAATTTTCGAACCCTTTGTGCCACAGTTAATTCTTTCAAATTTGATTCAATTTAGCTAAGTGCTTTTTCAAAATGAATCATTTCAAGGTTTTTCCAGTTAGGGTAGCATTGGCTAAATTTGATAGTGGATTGACATCATTTTCATCAAACTGAAAACTTTTAAAGTCACAATGCTATTTGATATAGTTGATCCCCTTCTGCTGAGTTAAACTTTGTTTTTTTAAAAAAATATTTAAATGTTTTTTAATTTCAGCAAAAGACATCTTTTACAGCAGACTGGCATCCTTTGTGAACGCATGAAAGCCATTCACAAATTTTATCAAACATGGTTGGGCAGTTTTAAAGAAGTTGATTAAATTATTAGTTTTCGTGACCATCAATAAATTTCACTGAATAATTTGTACAAAGTTATAAACCTCTTCACACACAGAAGCTTTGTCACATGTGGTCAAATTCCACTTGGCAGATAAAGTCATTCAAAAGTTTTAATTATTTTTAGTAAAGCAGTTACATTTGATGGTAGATCAACTGCATCAGATAGAAAATTCAATATGCCATGATGCTTCTGTTAAATTCAGTCAAAACATTTTAAATGGGTTTTTTGGTTGTTTTTTCCAGCAGAATCTTTTCAAAGGGTTTTCTAGTATTAGTAATCGTGATCAAACATGTATTTGATGGCTGACTAGATGAATTTGTAAAATGTATTATATGTATATATTAGTATTTGACTGCATGTCAGCACAGTTATGCTTGTATGGTACAATTAAAAATAAATTCCATTAAACAAAAATATAAAGAACTGCATAAAAACTTTACAAAGACCGACCATTCCAAATAAACTTAAATATAAATTACTAATAAATAAAAAGATGCTAAAATTCAGTAAAATGTGTATAGAATAAAAAAACAAAGAAATAAAATAATAAAAGCCATGAAAACATAGATGCACAGCAATTTATTAAATAAAGCACATTCTATCAAATACAAATCAGGTGGTACATCAACTTAAAGATCCTTAATTGAGTTCATGCAGAAATGTCTCAGTTTCACAGTCAAAGTTAATAAACTTAAGAAGAATGTGTTCCAATGTTATGGCCAGTGGCAGAATATACACTCTGGACAGGTTCACCTTCAGGAGGTACATATGGATCAGATTATACATGTCCTGTACAATGATTAAACAATTTATTTTATGATAGGGATGCAACTATCCAACGACAGGTTCCACTTTATAAAACTTGTTTGTGTAGATTTCAATTTTAATACCTGGCAAATTATATGAAACATACAGATTTACATAATAAATTTTGTTTGCATATGGAACATTCCATTTTGAAATGGGGAACCATTGTGCTTCTTTGGCATTTTTATCTCTGCTTTCTTTACATTAATTATAAAATATCAGTAGCCAGTCTGCAGTAGACAATATTTTTCTCCAGAATGTTCAAACAAAAATTTTATTTCTGTAACTATGTGGACATTAACAGATTGTAAAATCTAAAATTTGAAAAGATTTTTAGTATGGAAAGGGAATCCAAAAATATGACCACAGGTTTTTTTTAATATGTGGGATTAGAAATAGCTTTGTATTATATTTATAAGTCAGTTTCATTTGATATAAAATGTTGGTTCATTTGTCTCAATACTGAAGCTTTCTGACAAAGTATGCAATGCTCTTAAAGTTCATTTCCTGGACTGTGTATCAATCATCTGGTTTCTGCAGGTAAGATTTAGAAACCAATTCATACACAATCAAGCCATAGTCAAGTCTCTGCCTTGCTGGACAAACAAAATATTCATTAAGTCACCTGCCCAGAACAACAAATGACAAAGCCAAAATGGATACCAGTTTAGAGTTACATTTTCTCTTGCTATGACCTTAACCTTATGGCAGAGGTGTTGCTATGATATGTGACCTACCTTTTCTACATAATTGTGTAAAGATTCATTAAAATATCTTTCAACCATTACAAAGTTATGGGTTGGACAAGTAAAAAAAAATTGGAAAGACAAACTGATGAACAGACTCCATAATATACCTGACTCAAGACAGGCAAATAAAATCTAGTTAATAAATGCAGTATTTTATTCAATCTCATTTATTTTATGATAGGGATGCAGCTATCCAATGACAGGTTCCACTTTATAAACTCATTCACTCTGAACAAGTAGAGATTCTTTAGCAGTTTTGCAGCCCTTAAATCTATATCTGTATTTACCATCTCTGTCATTAGCCATCCCCAATGAAAACTGCTCTGTTGTCTCCCCTGATGCTTGCTTAATATTGACTGTAGCTCACTTCATTATCTGAAAATCAAATGTACAATTCACTTGAACAGGAAATATTGTTTAATGAAGAATATATATTTTAAAACTTATCTTTGCTATATGATTTTTAAGCATACTTTTGATACAGGTTAAAGATATTTTGGGCGTGAAAAAATGAATCAAAAGAGAAAAAAAGTACATATGAAGTGGAAAGTGAATTTAAGAAAAATATTTTTATTAACATAATAACTTGCAGCAAGTGATACTCTAGGTTAATAATTAGTATGATAATTAACAATCTTCCTTTTGATTTTCAATATTTTTTACATGCTTCAAAATAAATGTGACAATTCTCTACAATGGTCATGTTTTAAACTTTACTGTAATTATTAATAATTTTTTACAAGTTTTGATACACCTAGAAGAGGTGTGGTTATAAGCTGTTCTATCATTAGTTTAAAATAATGCTCATCAAAACTGACAAGTGGCAAAACAGACATTTTTTAATAAATTATGCACACCTATTTATGTATATCTGCTATAGCAATATCAATGTTTATTGTACTGTTCAAAATTATATAATCACTGCATTATGATGTCATCAATTAGATGTTACTGGCTGGCTCAGTGTATTTAAGCAAGGTCAACTTTAAAAGAATCTGGACATAAATGTGAATTTTAGTGTAAAAATTTTGTTTCAAATTTTTTATATGGTTTTAATAGTTGCAAAGATCATGCTGAATATTTATCAGCTTTAAAAAATCTTTTTATCTGTCTACATTATACAGGGTGGTGATATTAGTCCTTATGCCAATGGATGTCAGAAACAGTACTCCAAAATCACTAATACTTATATGGTGCTACAGGATGTGAAAGTAGAAAATGCTCTTCTCCACTGCTGTCCTTAGCAAATTCAATGCAGTCAACCAGTTCTCAAATTTAGTTTTGCTGGGCTATGCTCATTTCATAGCTGGCTTGTCAGTCCCTGCTTCACAGCAATGTTCTGACAATTTACCTATTAAAATAAATTAATCACACAACCACCTGAGCCTACTTCCCAACTACCAATAAAATTAAATTATTCTATATTTTATGTGTGGAGTAAAATCCACCTTCAAAAAAACTTTCATGCTATCACAAACTTTACAATATACTTAATAAAGATGGATTAAACATCTTCAATGGAGGCATATATGTATAGTTTTGTATAGTTTCAACACCCATATCATATTGACTTAACTTAAAAAATGAACTAGATTATGTTACGTATGTTATATTCCAGTATTCAAAATGTAAATCAAAAACCCTAAACCCAGTAATGCTGTAACGACTATCAAACACAAAGCATCTGAGCTATTTTCTGACTGTTAAATAATCTATGGAATGGTTTTTATCTCTGACTTCCTTTATCATTTAGTCACCTTTATGACAATCACCTAAATGAATCGGGCAGAAGTTTTTTTTATCAGCATTAGCATACATGTAGCAGAAAAGATAGGTCACATCATGACAGATCCAGATATTTCCAATATTTTTTCAGAGCTTTGACCTAAGAGGGAGACTTTTCATCAACCCAATTTTAAACATGGAAATTGACAAAAATTACATCTATTGTATAATTTAGATTTTGTTCATATTAAAGTATACATATCCTGCCATCAAATTCAGGGCAACTTGTTGCTATTCATACTCCCCTTACATGTACCATAAAAAAATTTAGCATTTCTTAGATCACAGCTGGATTACTGTATACTTCATAAATAATGCCCCCATTCAGATTAATGCCCCCTCTCCATTTTTAAGAGCAGAAGATCCAACATTACAACAAAATGCTGTTCAGTTGAACATACTGTTACAATATATATATATATATATATATATATATATATATATATATATATATATATAAAATTATTATTAACCTAATGATTCAAATGAGGTTGTAAACATTGCACAATCACTTGGCAGCATGATTAATTACTTTTAGCTGGGTTGCAAATTCAAAGACTTTAACTAGGAAGCAAGTTCAAAGATTTGCCAGTCCTACTTTAATCAGTTGCCAAGTTGGAGAATCTGTTGATAGATTGATCATTTTAACTCTGCTGATGTTTACAATGACTGATTTCAGTGGCATCTACACCTGTTGGTTATTATATGAGTGCATCAATAGAACAATTTTAGCTTGAATTATTGTGCTCATATAAATAACCCCTATTACACTCAGGTCTATAAATCTGATTTTTATCAGACTCAATGTCTAAATTTACAGTAACTATAACATATATCATTGTTTGTTTTTTTTATACCTTATCACATACTGGTTAATAGGTGTACATTCCAATAAAATACATAATCATTACTGGCATATATTTTGTGTAAAGCAAAACTGCATCTAAATTCAGTGATATCTTGACTTTCTTTGAATAATGTGGTCAGGGTCTGAATGTAAAATATTTGATACATGATTTTAACAGGAACTCATTAACCAGATTTATCATAGTAATAAAGACGGACATGTAATTGTATTTATAAAAAAAATCTTACATATAAAATTTTAATTACAGTATATAGGCAATAACAGCCTTGTACATCTTTGATCTCAACATCTTTTACACTTTTAGTCTGTTATAACTGTACTGCTTGCCTAGCATAAAAACTAAAACTGTCTGACAATGTAACCCATTACAGTTATGTAAACCCAACAGCGAAAGAGCTGGTCCAACAGAGACAGTATCAATTCTTTGGTCACTGTCTTTTTTTTTGTTGAAAAGACAGCAACCCTCCTTTTTCTATTTTGAATTGATGGAAGAGACTACATATTATTTTTATATCTTTCACCAATTTTTGAAATAATAACAAAAGAATGGGTCATCTAGAATTTTTACCAAGAAATGAACATGTGTCTTTGCCATGAAATTTTCATTTATGAACTAAAACAAAAAAGACTATACATGGTATGAAATATACCTAAATATGACTCTCAATAAATGTACAATAAATTTTTAAAGAAATTGACTGAACAAGTGTTACCTCGGTACTTCCTCAATGATTATTTGTTACCAAGTACTGAGGTCATTCAAGATTTGCTGTTTGGGCTAAACAAAATTTAGCAGTCAAATCAAATATGACACCTTTTTGTTTTTGTGCCAAGACAATTAAAGATCTTGCAAATATTTCCATTATGATAATCCTCTGATCTACAAATACTTTTGAATTTAGCAGTCAGCAGTTCCTAATATCAATGAATTCAGCAGTCTGATTCGTCATTTAGTCATGGTCCAGGTCTCAAATATAATGCTTTTATCATTAAAATTAAGCGATTTTTAATTTTACTCTTTTCTGTCATGTGATGAAAACTATATTTGCAAGTTATAATTATATAGTGTACTACTGTATTTAGGTTCAATATTCTGTTATGGTAACTGCACCAGTCTTCAGTTTTATCAATAAAGCACGACGAAATTTCTGACATGAAATCACCTTAACGGCATTATAAGTTAATTTTAATGTTAATTTATAATACCGTTAAGGTGATTTCATGTCAGAAATTTCGTCGTGCTTTATTGATAAAACTGCAGACTCCAGTGGTAACTGTTTCATTGTAATACAATACTATAGGTGAACCTGTTTGCTGAGTTGTGTATTATCGGTAAATCAGATATCAAAAATGGGGTGTCAAGGGTCAGAGGTAACTCGGACTACGGTAAATCTTGTCCACAGCTAATGTTTCATGTACTTTAGCCAGACTCCATCTATGCTGTACAAAATTCATTGCATCTGGTATGACTAAATCGGATTAATCGTGATATTTGATAAGCTTACATAACTCGGACTACGGTAAATCTTGTCCACAGCTAATGTTTTATGTACTTTAGCCAGACTCCATCTCTGCTGTACAAAATTCATTGCATCTGGTATGACTAAATGGGATTAATCGTGATCTTTGATAAGCTTACATAATTTTGCAATCGGAATATTTCTGCCTTACAAATAAAAAACCTCCGAAGTGCTTGTGGGAATGCACAATAATTTAATGTTTGGCGCCAATTCGCCTCTTTTGAATGCACCACATATTTCACGACAGCAAAAGCAAAAGATATTCCGATTGTGACTTTTTCTCCCTCCGCCCTATATTCCAGCTGAATGAAAATAGTTCAATGGCGAAGAAAGTTTACGTTTACGATATCATTTTCGACTTGACGGAAAGGTACAGGACGCTAATATTGCTGTTTTTTTTCTCCAGTGATTAAAATATTCTCGCCTTTTCCGATCTCAATCGATATTTTTAAAATGAGAAGGTGAGAAACTTAGTGATCGTTTATGGCGGATGAATACCTAGTTAGATGTGCGAAGAATAGAGTCATATAATATTGTAAACACGTGCTCGACCCGATCTTGATGTTAAAAAACCCCAAAAAACAAAGCAATAATTTGAAAGGGAAAGAAAATCCTACCGGGCGACAAAATTACGATAAAAGAGCCTCTATTATGATAGACAGGGTTCTGTGTCAGAAAACCCTAAGCACCGATAATATTATGGTGTTCCACCCCTTACAAAATGTGATACTTATAAAGAAGCAAACAAACAAACAAAACAGAGAACCCCCACAATATTTGGCTAAAATGCTAAAGAGGTGGGGAAAGCCATTAATTATTCCAAATCAAAATACTCGTACAATGCAGATATATATATATATATATATATATATATATATATATATATATATATATATATATATTTATATTTATATATATATATATTTATTTTTATTGAGATATTTATATATATATATGATTATCAATTTAATTTGTATATTTTTAAATGGTGCCTTCGTGCTTTGAATGTTTAATGGCTTATCCGCCGCCACCGATTGGCCTCCAAATGAATAGGTGTTATGGGAAAATTAGAACGTGCACTATGCGAATGTGTTATCTGTGAATAGGATGAAAAGTGCATTATTTTATTGCTAAGCATAACTTATTCAGCGTAAAAAAAAAACCGTTATCTAAACTGTTTATTAGTGTTCAATTATATATGTACACACCGCATAGTAAAAATATGAGGTGACTCCAATACGTTAATTGCCTCCAAACCAAAGATGGCAGACATCGTAAAAATATTTTGATCGTTGCACATAATATAAAGTATGCCGAACATTCTTTGGTAAAACATTTTACTTAACATTGTCTCTAAAAACCCATCTGTTCATCAAACTAACATATATGTAATCATGCACAATTTGTAACACTATCCCCAGCTTTTTAAAAGTTGTTATCCTTGTCAACATATTATTCATAATGCTACATGAAGTTTACACAACATGAAGTTTACACATTTAAAATTTCCGTTGTCTTTGAGAACCTTTGCAAAAACAATAAATGTTTCTTTTAAACTAAATATTAAAACAAATATGCATTATCCTACAATAGCAAAAGGAGTAGGGGTAAACAATAAAAAAAACCAAAAAAAAAAAAACCAAAAACAAAAAAAAAAAACAAAACAAACGTTACTCCCATACTGTACTTCTCCCCCTTTTGAACAACCTGTTGTAAAAGCATTTCAGATACTTAACGCTGGCCCCAGTATTTATTACTATTACTGCTTGTTATTATATCCAAGCAGGGATGCCCTGTAGTCCTTTAAATATAGTCTCTGTAGACTGGTCCCTGACCTCAGCTGCCTTCCGGAATGATTGCAGGAAACTATTCGGATCTTCAGCTGTGATCCCTATTTTTGCAAGGCGTAGAAGTTAAAGAACCGCATAACATGATCTACATATTAACACTATTTGGCTAAGCGGTCTATGGCAGAGCAAGGAAATTATATTTCTCTAGCAGGGTATTTCTATACTGTTGCCCTCTAGATTCATCTCCTTCTCCAAGGTTAGGGCAGTAACTTCCCATAACATTAGTTTGGCGTCTGCCATCATTGTTGACCACTTCCATGGGGACCATTTCAGCATCCTTTTTAACGCAACGGACTTCTCTTCAACTTCAGTCATATTTATCATTGCGGGAGGATAAAGAGCCATGCCCTATAAAGTGAGAAAAAGCAGGGTGTAACATTATACATGTGTAACTGACCAATCAGCACTCTCTGTGTATGAGTCATAGTTCCTCTGGTACTATCTACAGGCAACTGCCTCTCTGATAACTCTCGCTGTTAAGACTTCACAGTAGTCACTTGTATATATTAAAGTTATTGATAGTTAGAACACGGCGTCTCATATTATGTTTTAAGACAATAACACAACACAGGGCTTCATAAATTGCCTGGGAACTTGTAAGTTTGATCCTCCTTTCATATGGTTCTCCTCCGCTGGGTGACTGACTCTTGCTGGGCAGGAAGGTAATGAGACATGGTTGACACCAAACTTCAAGTTCTTTAAACTGGCTGAAGCTTTTTGCTTGACTGTGAACTTTTGTACCATCTTTATCCCTTGCATACTGCGGCTGCTGGGCCTCTTCGGTTGGTTCATGGACCACGCTTCGTGGAGATTAAAACAATGGCTTCCCAAGCTCACGTGATTCGGCAGAAGATCGATTATTCATCCCATTATTCATCCGATCGATTCGATCGGACAAAACGGTTAACCATTTTGAATCGCTGTTTGAATGATCCATCTCCTCCTCCTCCTGGTCATTTCTTTCCACATGGTCCCCTGTCTTTGATATGCTGGTGCTTCGCTCTGGGTGTTCTTTAACCCTCATCCTTCTGACGATTTCCATACTCTCTGGTCTGTCCAGCCTCAAACTGTTAACAGGGGAATCGGCTTCGTAAACCCTTCCAAGCACGGCGTATACATTATTTATGTGTGAAGTCAAGTCTTGTGGTCTGCTCTTCGCACAGGTGTAATTGCGACCGTCACAGTGGCAACTGATCAGGTCCCTTTGCTGATCTGCAATACTGTCGTAGACTTTTCTTACTGGTTTATGTAGCAAGGCACTCGCTGCATTTGAAAAGTGTCATTCTAACCAGTAATAACTGACAGAACACAAACTTAGGTTAAGCTTATTTACCAGGAAAGCACTTACTTTTTTGTTATCTATTTACCTTATCAGTAATACAGTTACTTATATTGACATCAAGAGCAGTAATTTAAAATAAATGAAGAACAATAAGCAAAACAATACAAATCTTGCATATTTTTTCATGCATTTGTTTTATTTATCCAGCGTGCATAATAACAAATTATAATACATGATGCAATCGCGCCCAGTTACATAAACAACCGTGTGCTCTCCAACATTACTAATATCAAGAGCATGGGAATACATAGGTACTTCACACAATGTGACTTCATTCATCTACCTTCAGTTATCATTAAACTGATTCTAGAAGTTACGCATTTTGCATCCTTTTCACAGTGTCACGTACTACTGGTCCATTGGCGAAAAACTGACGACAACATGGCCCGACAGTCTAATCACATTCCCTTTACCGCCAATATTAAATGTAACCGATGGGAATGTTTCAGAAAATTAAAAGAATTGGAAAAGACAAGTACAGATTTATCTAACTGCAAGTGGAGCAACCGATAAAGAGGATGAGGTACAAACTGTCATAATTTTGCATTGTACAGGACCGCACATTTTGGATATGTATGATCATTTTGTATGGGATGCTGATGGCGACGAAAACAAACCCAGCAAGGTACTTAAAAAGCTTGAGGCATATTGTAACTCTAGAAGTAAAAAAGAGGTCCTGGAATCACATAGGTTCTGGAATGTACCGTACCAAGACCGTTTCGACAGCTTCCTAACTAAGCTTAGTATGAGATCATCATCGTGCAATTTCAGCTAGAAGGATAGAATGATCAGAGATAAAATAGTTTTCACAGTTACGGGAATACTTCAGGAGGAACTATTACTAAGAGAAGACAAGTTAAACCTGGACAAAACCATAAAAATGTATCGTGAATTTGAGCAGTCAAATAAACATATAAAAAACTAAGGTAAGCCAGCTTTAGCAGTCGGACTGTAAATAAAATATCACGAGGAAATAAAGCACAAACGCAAAGCCAAAGGAAATGAGATACTAACAGTCAACCTGGGATTGGCAAACTACGAAGTAAACTATCTTCACCAAAGCAGGGTAAAGATAGCGTTTTACTTAAGGAATGCAAATTCTGCGGACGCAAACAAAAGTTTAAGAAGGAAAAGTGTCAGGCATGGGGCAAGACATGCGACGCATGCAAAGGAAGGAATCATTTCAAGGTGAAACGCAAGAAAATCCATTTAGTGCTCGTACAACTCACGAAGAACAATCAGACGATTACGAAAAATTGACTCAATACCATAGAAATCAGTCAGAAAAGTAGAATTT
Source organism: Potamilus streckersoni (assembly GCA_016746295.1). Lineage (NCBI taxonomy): Eukaryota > Metazoa > Mollusca > Bivalvia > Unionida > Unionidae > Potamilus > Potamilus streckersoni. The sequence continues at coordinate 7,581,193 of JAEAOA010001951.1, forward strand.
CTGCAATAATTAATATTAACAATTGTGAAGTGCGTTTCCAGTTAGATATCGGTGCTGATATCAACACTATCTGCCAGAAGTATGTTCGTAAAGAACGAGTCAGGCCGACAACACTAACTTTAAAAATGTGGAATAAATCACATGTGAAACCACTTGGAGAAGGTGATCTGAAATTTTTAACCCGATATATTGGGAAGAAACTACTGCTACTCTAGTAGTTGTACAGATTAGTTACATGAATCTCCTAAGATCGAAGACTATTCAGTAAATGGGATTGATCACTATTAACAGTGACAGATTTATCGCTATGGTCGACACTACTAAATTGGGTGATCTAGGGGAAGCAACTCTTACAGTCAACATCGAAATTTCAGCGTAAGTATTGCTAACTACAATAATTACACCTTTTGATCGTTACAGATGGGCGAGGTTACCATTTGGACTAAAGGGCTCGAGCGAAATTTTTCAAAGAAAACTTTCCTAAGCACTTGGAGATTTGGATGGTGTCTTCACTATATCGGATGATAAAATTGTTGCTGGATGTAGAAGCTCTGAACAAGAAGCGAAACTTGACGAGAGAAAATTACAAAACTTGTACAAACGATGCGTCGAATGGAATATCATGTTAAACGATATCAAGAAAGAAGTAGGATTGACTGAAATAATTTTTCATGGTCACGGTCACAAAATAAATAGTGAAGGAGTCAAAGCAGATAATACAAGGTCAAGGCAATACACGAAATGCCCACACCAAAAGATATTTCTGACGCGAAGAGGCTATGTTTCATGGTAAAGTATATGATAAAATTTCTTCCAGACATTGCAAACGAACTGGAACCGGCTCGACAACTCATACGTAAAGATTCTGTCTGGAACTGGAATGCGAGGCTGCTTTCCAGAGAATTAAGAAATGACTGACCGAAGCACCTGTGCTGGCATATTTTGACGTAAACAAAGCAGTCATACTACAAGTAGATAGTAGCAAGAATGGACTAGTTGCTGTCTTACGTCAGGATGGTAGCCCAGTTGAATTTGCGTCAAGGGCACTGAAACCGTCCGAAAGAAAGTGGACGCAGATTTAAAAGGAAGCTCTTTCGATGCTTTATGGTTTAGAACGTTTTGATCAATACACATATGGAAGAAAATCATAATACACAATGATCACAAACCGTTAGCTGCGATATTAGAGAAGCCTTTGAGCAAAGCCCCAAAACGATTACATGATATTATGATGAAACTGTTTTGATATGACGTCGAATTTAGATTTGTAAAAAGAATAAATCTTGTTATCGCTGATGCATTAAGCCGAGCATATGTAGAAACTCTCGACATAGAAACTGAATGACCACGGATCCTGAACGTTATGTTCGACAATTTCCCAGATGCGAGACTTCTAGAAGACAAGAAAGCAACTTTGGAAGATGTTGATATGCAGCTACTTATGGAACTCATTATTGAGGGATGGCCTGAATCTAGAGACAAAGTGCCATACTCAACGTTATCATATTTCGATGTCCTTGGCGTTCAAGATGGAATAATTGTAAAAGGAGAGGCAATGACAATTCCCAAAAACATTGAGAAAGGATATGAAGAATCGTCTTCACAGCGCACATTTAGGCTACGATAGCATGATGAGGCGTGCTAGAGGAAAGATATTTTGGCCTGGAATAGCAGGAGAAATTAAACAAATGGTTGAATCATGTAAAGCATGTGAGGAATGCAAACCTAGAAACCAAAGAGAGCCGCTTTTACAGCACAGTGATGGAGACAGACCATGGAATAAGGTGGACATGGATCTGCTTGAAATCAGTGGTAGACAGTATCTTGTTGTGATCGACTACTTTTCATATTTCATAGAAGTGGACTACTTAAGTACGGAAAGCTGTTGTCAAGTTGTAACCGTACTGAAGAAACAATTCGCAAGATTTGGAATTCCCACCACAATTATATCAGATATTGGATCTCAGTTTACAGGAAAGGAAGTCGCACAGTTTATTAGAAAATGGGGCATTAACCACAGAACGTCTATTTTATATGCCTGTTTAGCAGCTGACTGGTATGTTCCCTTCTAGTGGTCAAGATATCAACAGACAATGTTACATTTTACATAAACACATGCAAACCCATTTTAAAATAAAGGATTTTACTTATACTTACAGCTAAGATACATATTAGACTGCATATAACAATTCGTATAGATAAACAACATAATGGCACTATGTGTTTAGAACTGTTTTGTTGCTCTTCAAAGTCAGACAAGGTTTTCGTTCTGATTGGCGTAGGAATAATATCAAAATTTGGATAGTAAATGGTCAGAGAGAAGAGGCGATAACTTAGCAATATTTCAGTCATTTCTGTGCTATCGGAGCCACTGTTCTCCAGTAAGCTAGTTAAACAAACAACGACACTCCATGTTGTTGTTAATTCGAAGTTGATCATGACATCAATAACTGGTTTGGTTTTAGAGAGCGCGTTAACGGCTGTTAGGTCAATTTGTGCTCTGAACCGTTTGTTTCTCATTCGCCTGAATTTGCTTGATCAATAGAATACATGCAGCAGTTTTGAGATTTGCGTGTACACTGCCTTTGCAATTCTCATTTCAAGGTCTGTTGCGAAACTGCACCATGTGGAGCGATCCTGTGGGATATCTTCCCAACACTCAGAGTCAATGTCAAAATTTTTCAAGGATGACTTAGTTGAGCAGGAGTTTATGGAAGGTTTTGTCAGTTTTGTGCCATGCGTGAGGCTGCACATTGGTGGACTTCTGCTTGTATATGTATGATCAGGGAATCCCTGTATGATGTAACACCTAAGCGGTTAGAGAACTCTGGTTGGCATAGCCACCAAGGCACTAAAGGAACGAAATAAACTCATACTATGCAAATGTATTATTAATGAAGTGCATGCTCATTATACTAAAAGGTTAAATGACATAAAAGTTTATTAACGATGGACCGTTTAAGCTCAAATTGGAATGGAAAGTGTTGTCCTATTTGTTTCTGGTTGGTTCTAGTTAGGTATATTTCTCTGATGGTAATATTTCATACGGGCCTTTTGATATTTAGTTCTAAATCGTTTCATATTATTTTTTACAAACCGGGTTGCTATTATTTATTACAAATTATTCTTAAGTCATTCAATAATGATGAGAATAATCTGTCGATGTCATTCTTATATGTGTATTGTATGTGCATCATTAAACTTGTTTGCTACCTCATCAAGCGTTCCGGTCTTAATATTTGTAATTAACTATGAGTAAGCAAATATAAAAAGAGAGTCAATTTAATGTGTGCAAAAATTATTATACAAAACGGAGGTATTTTGGAACGTTGTAAAAAATACAAACAATGCTTTCATGGTCAGTACATATTTCATTTATTATACATAGACTATCTTTTCATTTATTATACATAGACTATCGTTTCAACATATGTCTGTCATTATTTTCCCAGCAGTAATAAGTTCTTGATCTAGTGTTTTTCGTTTCTTAGGCAATTTATACTCATCGATAATTGTCTCGGTATTATTGAAATACTGAACGTAATCGTCACCAAAATGATATGTTTAAAAAGGGACTCATCGTTTTCGAAACAATAACTTTTTGACCCGACTGGCAACGTGAACCAAGTCATTTTTAAGCACAGGAGTCTGCAATTTTATCAATAAAGCACGACGAAATTTCTGACTACATGAAATCACCTTAATGGTATTATAATTCATGAAGTCAGAAATTTTGTCGTGCTTTGTTGATAAAACTGCAGATTCCTGTGGTTTTAAGTTAGTGAAAGGCGCGTTTGTTTGTTATTGTTCGTGAAGTGTGTCAAGCGCATGGCGACAATTCCTCCAGCCTTAAAGTGTTCTTTTTTTTGTTGTTTTAATGAGTGTGCGGGGAGCATAAAAAAGTTGATTACTGTCTCAGCCAAACTTGCATTGAGATCAATGCGATACATCGATCTTGGATCATGTAAATTTATTGTGACAAATCCATTTGAGATCGCCTGAGCTTTTGAGAAAAAGTTCGTACATTTGGTTATATCCATGTCACCGGAGCACCAAGTCCGATAAATATTTTGCTGGGCGTGTGTATCAACGCCATTAAATAACGCCAGAAGATTGCAGTTATCTCTGATGACTTTAGGTATTCGAGTATGTCGCTGAGTAACATTTATAATATCGGTGTTTTTATGTCTGCGTCGAGAAAATAACCGATCTGCATTTGTTTGCTTGTACAACATCACATCATCATCATACACAACGAGATTATTGATACCTCCGTTAAGATCGACCGTCAGAGCTTCACCAATGTCAGTAATAAAATCAATAATATCAGCCAATTTATCTCATGCAGTCTCCTTTGCATTATTATTAAAATCCTTAAGAACATCATAGTATCGCCGATCATCTGCAGATTGCGCCACTAAATATAACTGATCCCACGTAAGCCATCTCATTATCATGTTGAGTAATACCCAGATGGCCCCATAATAATTGCTCGAATAGAGTTTGGCAATGTTGAGTGGTGCTTGACAGGTTCTATTTCTCGTGTCACTATTAAGTCAGTTACATCCTTATTAGTGCAAATATAACGAATAATATGAATTTATATTGTGCTTGATGCAAGGGGTTTACTGGTACCAGTGAATTAGCAACAGCAACGACAAGGAATAAAAGGCGTGCACTTACAGGGAAGTGTTTGAAATGTGGTACTCAAAATACAAGTTTATTTCGTCTCGTAAGAAGTTAGGCGGCATACATCGCTGCTTCACTTGGAAAATTGGATTCCATGGGCTAAGTATCCTGGCGAAATACATCTTACTGGGTATAATTATTGTGGTCCTGGAACCCGACTTGATATTCGACTGGATGAGCGAAATTAACCCAAACCAAGAGAGTCTCTAGTGAATGCGATTGATCAGGCATGTCATGTTCATGATGTCGCGTTTAAAAGTTCAGATTTGCAACAACGATATATCGCAGATATGAAGTTGAACCACACGCTAAAGTAAGTATAAAATAAAAATCTGCGAGAATCACTAGCTAATTGACTGGTAAGATATGCGAGGAAAGGTCAATTCGTGTTAGGCACTGCGTAATTAATCGGCCCATATTTATAATAACAGTAATGGAGCCCATTTTCTACAGCACAAAGGGATACTGGCTAGGTAGGGCTGTTATTAGTAAACTTTCTGCTGCTGCAAGGGTCACATGTGATGCATATGCATATTGGTTAGGATGCAGGCAATATGTGAAATTTATTTGCCACCCTCTAAACAAATTCAATATGGACATTTTGATGTCAGTACCCCTAATCAAGTTCATCAGGCCAATATTTTGTTTCTACCCCATAATACTATTAAAACTGGCAGACGTCATCGATCCGCTAGAGGATCATGCATATACAAATATGCATTAACTTTGTTGATACAATGAAGGAGAACTGTTATCCGCTAAAACTGCCACCAAAGTTGCCTTACAGACAGGAAATACTTAGTTTGGCCCATGAAACTCCTCTGGCTGGTCATTGATGGATTGATAAGACTGATCACAAGATCTTGACTCACTTTTATTGGCCAAAAATCAAAAGTGATGTTTGTATATACTGCAGATTTTGTAATACTTGTCAAATGGTAGGAAAACCCGATCAGAAGATACCTAAGGCTCATTTGCAACCAATTCCTGCATTTGACGAACCATTTAGCAGAATAATGGTAGATTGTGTTGATCCCTTTTCCTAAAACCAATTCAAGCAACCAACACTTGTTGAACATTATGCGTGCATCAACAAGGTTCCCAGGGGCAATTATTTGAGGAATATTAAAACAAAAACAATAGTAAAAGCTTTGATAAAGTTGTTTTACTCAATTTGGCCTTCCCAAATCTGTCCAATTGGATCAAGGGTAAAATTTTATGTCTGAAGTTTCCAGCAAGTTTTGTATTAATTAGGGATTAAACAATTCAAATCTTCCTATCACCCTGAGAGACAATGGGCTTTAGAAAGATTTCATCAAACTATTAACAATATGATTCATGTTGTTTTGATACATGTAAAGATTGGGATAAAGGCATTCATTTACTGTTGTTTGTTGTTATTGCAGTTAGGGAGTAAGTTCAAGAATCTTTATGATTCAGTCCATTTGAACTAATTTTCAGACACACTGTGCGTAGATCATTGAAGTTGTTGAAAGAAAAGCTTCTTCAAATGAAGATACTGAACTTAATCTTCTTGATTATATTTCTAATTTTAGTAATAATTTGTCAAAGGATTGTGAGGTTGAAAGAGTGCATCTACACTCTACTCAGTTAAAATGAAATTAAGGTATGATAAAAACTCAAAGGAAAGGAGTTTTCAGCCTGGTGATAGAGTTCTGGCTCTCTTGCCCATTCCACAAAATCCCCTTCAAGCTATGTCCATACACAGTTAAAAAAGTAAGTGATTTAAATTGCATCATAAATACTCATGGGAGGCGAAAAGAAAAACTACTTTGTCACATAAACATTTTAAAGGTTTATATATTGAGAGAGATAGCCAGGTAAATCATGCAATTAATTTAGTTATACCTGTTCCACTCACTGAGGATTTAAGTGAAGGAATTCAGTCAGACTCTACTGATTTTAAGCGATAAATCTTTGGAATTAGGAAATTATGAATAATCTGGATCGGAAACGTTTACATTTGCAACAAGAAGAAAGGAATGAACTTAAACAGTTATTATTTGAATACGAGCACGTTTTTCCAGATATTCCTACGAGGAGAAACAAAATTTTTCATGACGCTGAAATTGTGAATTCCAAACCTGTGAAACAACACCCATACAGGATGAACCATATCAAACAAAAATACTTGAAAAAGGAAATCAGTATTTGATGAAAATGATTTCATAGAGCCCAGTAAAAGTGACTGGAGTTCACCATGTATATTTGTTCCGAAACCAGATAAATCTTTCTGTAAGTGCACTAATTATAGGAAGGTGACTGCATTGATAAAATTGGAAATGCTATTAAGTCACTAAAATTGTCATTCTGAAAAGATTTTGGCAAATTCCACTAACGGAAAGGGCAAAGTAAATTTCGGCATTTCGTGACTCCAGATGGACTTTATCAACACAAAGAGATGCCGTTGGGGATGAATGGTTAGAAAAGTACTTTGCAACGTATAATGAATATGAATATCTCTGGTCTAGATAATTGTGATGCTTACATTGATGATGTCATCATCTACAATACCTGGAAAGAACATATGGCAACAATTCGGAAATTCTTCGAGAGACTCACTGATGCCAGTCTGACACTCAATTTAACTAAAAGTGAGTTTTTCTGTGCTTGCGTAACTTTTCTAAGACATATCGTGGGACATGGAGAAGTTAAAACTATAGATGCTAAGGTAAAGGCTATCTCTGAATTCACTATGCCAGGCATTAAAAAGCAACTGATGCACTTTTTAGGTATGGCTGGATACTATAAAAAATTTTATTCCAGTTTTTCTAATATTGCTGAACCCTTGACAAATTTATTGAGCAAGAAAAACAAATTTCTTTGGACTCAAAAATTTCATCAGGATTTTGACAAGCTAAAGGCCATATTTAAAAGTGCACCAGTTCTTACAGTTCCAAATTTCAATCTTTTAAACTATCTGATTTAAGAAGATATAAATGGTGTTGATCATCCAGTGTGCTATGTTTTGAAGAAATTAAATAAGCACAAAAGAAATTACTCAACAGTTGAGAAGGAATGTTTGGCTTTAATATTGGCATTACAGCATTTTGAAGTTTACATTAGCTCAGCTCCTTCTCCAGTTGTTGTGTATAGTGATCGAAACCCCCTTACTTTCATCGACCAGATGAAAAATAAAAATCAAAGATTAAGGTGGAGTTTATTTTGTAAGAATATAATCATAACATCAGGCACATCAAAGTAAAAGACAAACTTTCCTGTGTATATAAATATTATTTCATGTACACTTTATATAATTCCTAAAAATTTTCTTATGTAATTTTGTTTTACCTCATATATAATTAATGTATGGTAAAAGGAAAGCTTTACTACATGTATATCTTTTTTGTTTTCTTTATGGGGGAAGTGTTACATACATGTAATTAAATTGCTTGTATGTTAATTTTAAAGTAATTTTTTTTGTTTCATTGCATTTTATTTTAATTATTATTTTCATGGGATTCAATTTTTCAAGTAAATTTTGTATTGTACGAAAAAAAAGCATTACATTATCATTATTTTTAGCCAACATTGGTTTACAGACTCATAAACACTAAAGTGGAAATGATTGGCTGTTTCCATGGTCATTTTTTGGTCCACTTGTTACCCATATGTAAACAGTTTTTTTAAAAATATTTTCATTTCTAGTGTGAAAGTCTGAGATAGGGCTGTTTTTCTATGTGACAAATGATATTTTCTTTTTTTATTGTGATGTTTAAGTTGGAAATTAGGTAGCCTGTCGTGTAAAATACCATGCGATCTAATATGGAGCCTTAAAACAGCCAGTTGAAATTAAAATAGTTTAGTCATAAGAAATACTTGAGGAGCTCAGATGTATTTTTTGTTGTTGCCATTTTATGAGTTTTTTATTATTTAAATATTTCTCTGGAAAATAAATGATTCTTCATAAAAGTCTTGGACAAAGATATTCTGTGGAAATTATTTGGAATTCCAAAGCCTGAATATTATTCTTGATACACAAAATTCAACGAGGAACTGTTGCCATTAGTACAACTACTTCCTCTGATGTCATTGCCTTCGATATTGGAACTTCATTAAGATTCCCAAAGTCAGTTATGTTTATCATTAAAAATGTTGCTGTCATTTCACTAATATTAAAAAATAAACAATTTTAAACTTCAGCAAAGAAGTTTTAAGCAATCTCATGAAGGGCTTATCCTTACACACACATGTAACTATATTATTCATAGTGGAGAGGGCACATTCAATTGAGTCAGTTGATTCTTATTGCTATTGGTCCTACTGTTTCTGTACACTAATTTCCTCTATTGTTGTTGTGAGCTTTATCTGCATTCTAAACCTTTGCAAAGCACAGTTATGTCCTCTAATTCTTGGACCCACCTACTTTTGTTTCTTCATAATAACTTTCTTATTGATAAGATCTTGCGCGAGTTTGGTTATGAGCATTTGACACCACCATTTAGAGTCATGTTCCTAATTGTTGGACCCACCCACTTCCATTTCTGCACAATAACTCCTGTAATTGATAGATTGAAACAAATTTTGTATGAGATTGATATTGATGAGAACTTATTGAGTTTGATTGGCAGCATTCTGAATCTTGATTTAGCAGAGTTATAGTCCCTGATTGTTGGATCCACCCACTTTTATTTATGCATGATAATTTCCTTACCACACAGTAACTTACTGGATTTGGTAAAACTGGGTATTCATGAATCATTTCCTGCATTTCATTGAGAGTATTCCATATCATTGTTTAACAGAGTTATCGCCTCTGATTTGCAGTCCCATCCAATTTCTTTTCCACACAATATACCCCTCTATTACTTTAATTTAAACCAAATTTTTTGTGTGCCACTTGATACTGATGACACCTTGATTTTTTGTTAATATTCTGCATTAAGAAACAGCTGATTTTAGTTCCTGATTGTGAGACCCACTTGCATTTGTTCTGTACAATAGATCTCATAGTACTGGATATTAAATTTTATATGCAGCTTGATAATGATTAGGCCAACCAAAATAAACAGATAAATGCAATTAGTTATTATGATGCAAATAGTAAAAGCAATATTATGTGTGAGTGCATTTGCAGAAGTTTTTAAAATATAAGGTTACACATATTTGGATAGTTGAAGACTGGATATTACATCATTGATGACTGGGTCTTGGATTGCAGATAACTGGGTGTTGGATAATATAACTGGGTGTTGGATAGTAGAAACCTGGGTATTGGATAGTATACAACTATGTACTGGTAACTACAAACAGCATTTTATTTAGTAAACTTGGGGTGCTGGATAATACATGACAGCGTGTTGGTCAGTCAATGTGTATGTTAAACTTATGAATACTTTTAACAGCTAGGCTGATTACATTTCTCCTTGTCCCCATAAATCCTGAAAATGGCAACCTAATGTTAAATCCCCATTGTCCCAGCCATCACATTAAACCTATGGACTAATGACTTAATGTAAGATTCCCATTGTCACTATATACTCTAGTGTGCTATATCCCAAATTAAATCAAATAAGCACCATAGAATTATTCCACTATTGAGAAGGAGCATTGTTTTGTATCTGGATTTGCAGCACTCTGAAGTGTATGTTAATTCAGCTCCTTCTCCATTTTATTGTATATAATGATCACAACCCCTTTACTGTCATCAACAAAATAAAAAACAAAAATCAGAGATAGTAGAGATGGAGTTTAATGTTGCTTGGATATAACACCGATATTATGCACATTAAGGGAAAATATATATCTCAATTGCATATGCATTTTCACATATATTGAAGTTCCCCATATTGCAGATGCACTTTCACATATATTTAAGTTCTATATTGCTTTTTTTTCTATATATTTTTGTGCCATTCACAAGACATCTTGACTTTTGCATATGTAGAAAATGACCAAAGTAATTTCTTGTGACTATCTACACAAAGGAATTGGGTAACTGATTTTGTCTAAGTGTTAGGTTTTGCAAAATAAGCATATCTCAGCTAAAACAAAAGAAAAGCTTGCCCAAATTGTTTATGAAATGCGAAAATTAAACTTAAATAAATAAAATCTTAAATCAAAATCACTTACCCTCCTTTGTGGTTTGTGTGGTTATATTTCTCTGCTTATGATTAGCTATACATGGCAGCCAGTATATTTGGTGAAGGAAAAACCCACAAAGAACCACCAACTTAAGGGAAGCTACTGGCAAAATTACTCACAGACTTGAATTCATGGAGCTGGAAGTGATATGTGTATGATCTGTAAAAAGCAAAACTCAGGGAAGAACCATTGACCCACTTTGCCACCAGAGGCCCTACCTTTGTTGTAAGGAAGTGGTATTAATAGGGAGGCATTTCTTTCCAGAGTTAAACGATTCCTGGTAAAATGTATTTAACCACAGCTAAGTGAAATAAACCTAACCAAATAATATACATTTATTATACATGTTTGCACCCTAAGCTCTGTCCCCTTTGGAGCATTATGAAACCACTCAAAACTGTTGCCTAAGAATGAAGAATGGTTGACACAAAGTGAGGGTTTATATATCTGAGGTGACACTGACACTGGTGCCAGAGGTAGCAAAATAGCTTGCCTAAACTTTGTATAGGTGAGCTAAATAGAGCTGATCAGACATTCAATTTGATGTCCATTGTGACCATTGTAACCAAACTTATCATGTGTTTATATCATGACATAGTCCGTAAGTACAGAGACTGTTTATTAATATCAGGTCACGGTCAAAGGTAGCGATTAAAAACTTTATACTATATTTACAGGTATCGTGTGAACATGTTAACCCAAATTCAAAATAATTTGCAACCAAATTTGGTATGCTGGAGTTTCTCAAGAGTATCTGATATGGTTTTAGATCTCTTTTCTTTTTCAACTGCTTCACTACCTTCAAGGGTTTCTTGTTTTGAAATGTACCTGGAAAATATTGAAAATAAAACGAACCTTGTGTGCCTTGGAGATAAAACCTTGTTCTGAGTTTTGTCCAGATCTGTTGGGTCATTATGTATTCTTGAGTAGAACAAACAAAAAACAAGATTGGGTCTCTTGTACAAAGAAGTTGGTTCTGAACAGAAGCAAGAATTCTGTCAAATATCAGCATCAAGTGTTAAATGGAATTCAGATGTTACTGAGACCCATGACCATCTCAGCTGCACAAGTTAATGTGGAAATGCAAATGAGGCACATCACACAACACTGATTACCATATATACTTGTGAGAGGAGTCCAACTGCAAACTGCACTGACCCAAATCTGACATTGCATAATGTGCTGGCAGATCTGGGACTATGCAGTTATTTTTAGGAATAATCAGTAGAACAAACAATATAGACCCAGATCTGCAGGTGCAGTATGCTACAACAGATCAGGATCTTTGTTGTATGCATTTTGACTTAACTTATACACAAGGATATATGGTAAATTTTCACTTTATATTATGTCAAAATTTAAAACACATACCCAAACATGTAGGGAAGAAAAATGCCTGACTACTGAAGCTTTTATAATTTATTTCATAACAGTCTGTATGTCACAATTATAGTTGCAAGATTAATTAGTGCATGAAGAAATACATAATTTAATTGTAAAAATCTGACAAAAACTTCCATACTAAAAAAAAATAATTTAAAAAATGAAGCCTTGTACAAATTTGTTTGAAGAATTACAATTCAGTATTGTTCCATAGGATGCAAGTTATCTGAATTCTTCTATTAACTTGAGGACCCCTCTGGTGGCCTAGTGGTTAGAGCATCTTCTTTGGAGGTTGCAGGTTCCAACACCAGCTGACTCGTACCAATGAATTATAAAAATGATAAACAGCTGCCTTGCAAGGTGCTCAGCATTAAGAGGTTAGTGTTATGACTGGTCAGCCTGGTGTCAAAATAATGTGACTGGGTCTGCAGCATGATACCTTAGTGCTAGACATCTATACTGCCAAATTGCAGACACTAGCAATCTGACTAAAAAAATTGTTAAACATCAAAAATCCAAATCACTTACACACTACTAATCTAAATTATACTTTGTTCATAATCAGAAGGCTGCTCTTGTGGCAGAATACTAAAAATATTTAACATGATTTTATTTTTATTTTCTTTACCTAATACACCACTCAGTGTTAAGATCTTTTTATGAAAAAAAAAAGAAATATAAGTAAATTATATTAAAACAAAATAAAAAACTCAAATATGACTTAAAACAAAATAAAAATGAAACATATTAGCCCTGTGCTATGAGATAATTTACTCCATGATTTCAAAGCTGTGGAGGACAATATACACATACCAGGATAGTGTACTGTATATATATTTATAAGATGGTACATGTGACCCAGTTTGCTAGTTGCTAAGGCAATGCATGTTTTTAGTGCTTGCAGATCATGGCCTACACTGTTTGTTCTACTGATTACTCCAAAGTGCAAAGACAGATCTGCTGGCACATTATACAATGGCACATCTGGGTCTGTGCAGTTTGCAGCTGGACTCAACTTATAAGCAATACAGTAAAAATAAATTGTTACATTACCTTGTGCATTTTTTTTTAAACAATATGTTTTCATGATGTTTTGTTTTATGTGAATTAATGTAAGACTGGAAAGGTTTGATTCCTTTGTGTGATAGTTTTTGTATAATCATTTTCTTTGTCCTTGTTCTTAGTTTCAAGCTTGACGTGTTGGATTTCTTCAAGAACTTGTTAGAGTGCATTTTAATTTAGAATTTCATTGGATTCCTATGACATTTGCCTGTGATAATTCTTATAGAATATTCTTTTTTTCTGACTTGACTACAAACTCAGTTACAAACTTGTTCAATCTTGCTTTTTCTTAATTATATTTCAAGAACTGCTTACATTTTTTATTGTATCTGACCTGAAATGTTATTTTAATTGTGCATTAAAGTAAATTTAAACAATTTTCTCCACACACACACACACACAAGTAGATACAGTACACATCAGAACATTCTTATGTAAATTATTCCAGTTACACACATTTTCTCTCCACATTTCCCAGTATCATCTGCCTAACCCTTGCAATATAAATACATTTATCTACATTTCTTCAGTTTTATTCCATTACATCTGTTGAATATTAAAGTTTATCTAAAAGAATTGGCAGAGTTTAACAATTACATAGCAACAGCTGGATTTCAGATATAAAGAACAAGTTTTTATTGTTTTTGTATACTATCATAATGTTTTCTCAATTTTAAAACAATGTGAACCATACTTTTACAGAAGTACTTCAATTCATCTGGGAATCATCATTATTTGCATCCAACAGTTTGGCAACTTTATTTTTTACCCAAAATAAACTGGATGGAAATTCCATTTGATGTCACAATTTACAGCTCTTACTGGATTAACACACTGTCCCAGTTGTTGGAAAGCTTTTGCTACAGTAATTGTGTAATTTAAATGTTTGGTAGTTTGCATACTTCATCATTGCTATCATTATATACATACTTTCCATACCTTTGGTTTCTATTTGTTATAGTCACACTTTCACAGCAGTTACTGTGTTCCCTTAATAGTTTTGGACCATTGCTGTGTAGTGCATACAAAAGTATGCATTTATTCATTTGGTTTTCCTTCCAATACTTAAATATATTTAATTATTACGCCCATATGAATCATGATACCCACTTCCTACTGCATATGAAATATTTTTGGTCACTGCAAATCTAAGAATCTCATTTCATCTCGAGTTTCAGTTATCAGTGTTCCTATACACCTCATGTTAACAGGAGCTTTCTGCACAGATGCAGCATCACTGCCAGTCCCTCTTATCCTAATAAGATTAATACTAATTTCTAATTTGTCCTATGCAGTTAATCAGATGCTGAGTAGAAGAACATGAGCAAATACAGATTCAGTACAGGTTGCTTTTGTACAGCAAATTTTGTACACCTGTAGAGATGTTTTGATGTGCATACTCTATGTTCTAATTAACATTAATGAGCAAAACTACTGTACATTCTTTTGGTCTTGCTACATATAGTGCTCACTGGTCAAGGATTGCAGCACAAAGGACACTCCTTCCAGAAAAGGTGCAGTTACCAGTGTTCAGTTAGAGGACCACATGATAAAAATCTTAGGCTACTGATCATAAAAGTGTTACGGGGGCCTTGAAAAGGCAGAGTGGTCTAATGCGCTCTCTGTTACGGATCACTGCCATCTCACCTCTGTCTGCATGGGTTTGAGTCTAAGATTCGGTGAATGTGGATATGTAAGAAAGCTTGCCAGTAGCTTCTCGTGGGTCGGTGGTTCTTTCCACAGATTTCCCGGTTTCTTCCTCCACCATTTATAGCCTTTCGTGTGCTGAAAAATGGTGTTAAATCCAAGAACAACAAAAAAGAACAACAATAAAAGTGTTACCAGCAATATGTTTATATCCACTGTGATGTTATCTGCCTTGCTCAATTTAGTTATGCAAAACTGGAGTATAATTCTTCCTGCATACAAATGCATTGGAAGAACCATTTTAAGCATGCTTCTCTCTCGGATTGACATACACAAGGCTCATACATATTTGTGTGGAAGTGGGGAGTAGGCACTCTTAATGTATTTTCTTTTCTATCCATATTGTCTTTGGAAGCTTATTAGTTAATTATCGTGAGTCAATACAGTCACAGTATTCATAGCTAAACTCAGCTTTATAGTGTACATGTAACTGCTTTATAATGGGCATGTAACTTGTCTTTACAGTGTGCATGTAACTCAGCTTTATAAAGTACATTTAATTCCGTTTTATAGTGTGTATCTGCTTAATTGTGAAACTCATCTTTATAGTGTGCATGTAATTCAGCCTTATAATGTACATGTAACTCAGCTTTATAGTGTGTATCTGCTTTATAGTGTGCATGTAACAGCTTTATAGTGTGCATGTAACTTGGCTTTATAGTGTGCATGTAAATGGCTTTATAGTGTGCATGTAACTTGGCTTTATAGTGTGCATGTAAATGGCTTTATAGTGTGCATGTAACTTGGCTTTATAGTGTGCATGTAACTCGGCTTTATAGTGTGCATGTAACTTGGCTTTATAGTGTTCATGTAAATGGCTTTATAGTGTGCATGTAACTCAGCTTTATAATGTACATGTAAGATGCTTTATAGCAAACATGTTGTTGTCATTGTTGTAGGGTTTAACACCATTTTTCAGCACAAGATAGGCATTACATGGCGGCCAGTATTAATGGTGGAGGAAGAACCCTGGAAAACCCAGGGAAGAACCACCAACACTAGAGAAGCTACTTGCAGGCTTTCTCACTTACCCATGTTAGCCAAGTCTGGACTCAAACTCACGAACTCACAACTCACACACACAAAGGTGAGATGGCAGTGATCCGTAACGGTCATCGATTTAGACCACAGGGCCCCTATAGCAAATGTGTAACTGCTTTATATTGTACATACATGTATAAGAGCCTACTCCTTTACTTTCAATGAAAATTTTGCCATCTACGTGCTTCACTATAATCAGTGGTAATACTGTGATTTCATACTATTTTGTTACATTATACATGCTATAACTTTATTAAACCTTAAACTTAAGATCATTAAAAAACAACCTCATCAAAAATATACTGATTAACATCAACTTCTTGAACAGAATATCAATTGCTGTAACCATTCACAATGTGTATGTATTTTACATATATATTTCCCTTACATTTCATCATCAAAATGGCAAACAAGCATACCAATAATAACTACACTTATTTGGGGACACTACTCATGATTATTTTTAACTTCATGTGTTTATTTAAGCATTCATGGATAATTCATTATCCATTTTTCCACAAATACTACACTACTTTTAATGAAGGATTTCCATCATTACCATGTATATTTGCTTTAAAGTCAATCAAACTTCAAACGACAAAGTAGCATAATGCAGCTGTCGATGTTGCTTGTTGTACTGATTATTCCTAACAAACTCCACAAACTCAAATCTGCCAGCACATTATGCAATGACAGATCTGTCTGTGCAGTTTGCAGCTGGACTTGACTTATAACCGAGTAAACATGCTACAAAGTTCTGCACAGTAATCTTATCCAGCACTGATAGACTGTCATCTTTGCTAGCCAAGGTTCTAACATGTTAAACCTATTTACACACTGGTAAAGCAGTCAGATATTTATGCAAAGACTGATTCCCAATCAGTGCTAGGCTGATCTCAGCATTAAAATGTATTTTGGGCTGATCCCAGCTTAAGTAGAATTGGTGTTAGGCTGATCCCAGCTCAATGTAAAAGACTGATTCCAAATAGGAGCTAGGCTGATTCCAGCATTACACTGTATTTTGGGCTGATCCCAGCTCAAGTAGAATTGGTGCTAGGCTGATCCCAGCTCAATGTAAAAGACAGATTCCTAAATGGTTATAGGTTGATCCCAGCATTACAATGTATTCTGGGCTGATCCATGCTCAACTAGAGTTGGCACTAGGCTGATTGCAGTTCAAGTAAAATCTGTGGTAGGCTGATCACAGCATTCAAGTATATTCTGGGCTGATATTATCTACAAGTAAATCTGTGGTAGGCTGATCCCAGCTCAAGGACAACTGGTGCTATGCTGATCCCAGTATTAAAGTATATTCTGGGCTGATCCCAGCTTTTGTGGACTGTTCTAGGATGATCCCAGATCAAGTAAAATCTCTACTAGGCTGATCTGAGCATTCAAGTATATTCTGGGCTGATCCTTTCTTAAGTAGGTTATGTGCTAGGTTGATCTCAGCATGCTAATGTATTCTGAACTGATCCCATCTTAACCAAGTCTATGCTAGGCTGATCACCACATAAAAGTGTATTCTGGGTTGATCCCAGATTCATGGAATAGAGCTAGGCAGATCCTAGCATGAAGAAAATATTGTTATATTTTTTTTATTTAAAATTTTAAAGAAATATTTTTAATGGGCATGACCTTTATGTTATTAGTATAGCTTATGAGTATTTGATTAGGGGGGAAAAATGCAATATTCTTATATTTTTCTTACTGTAAACTGCAAATGATCTATACTTAATGGGTATTACCTTTATGTTATTAGGATGGCTTATGAGTATCCAATTGGGGGAAAATATCCTGTCCCATGGGTGGTGACTGGCCAGCACAAATCTGTAAGGAAAGTCTAATGTGGAGACTCAGAATCCATGGTCTGTACCTTTGAAATGACTGAGAAGTGAAACTTTACATTCCTGTCTGTATGTTTGAAAAATCAGAGAAGAGACATATCACATGGTACTCTATATGATCATGCAATGTTATGTAAGATTATCTAATTTGGTTGGCTCTTCTGTTATATGGTTGGCTCTTTAAATTCTGCTGCCAGTGGCAACCAATAGGAATATCTCTGATCATTCCCCCACTTCCCTGTGAGCCTCCAACAAGCCCCATGAAGACAGCAAGTATGAAACTAATAACAGTCTCTTGCATAATTTCCTGACTGCTTCTCAATTTCAATGTACATGTACAACACCCCTATCCAAGTGTTAGCCACTGACTAAGCCATATAATTTGACATTACAGCATCTTGCCATACCACAAATTCCTCCCTCAGTGGTCATTATCAGACAAACCCCATTGCAACACTGGCAATGTGTACCTACAATAACTGAAGATCATCATGTTGTGCATAAACTAAAATTTTAATAAATTATCATTTCAATTGCTTTGCCCTAGCAACATCTATTGGATTTCATAGTTACCTCCCTTAGTATGTAAATGCCAAGTAACCAAAAATGTGTAACAGTGGTGCTTTGTACATCGGCTGAAAAATGGCAGTTCGAATTTACTTTAAAAGGATACTTTCTAAGTTTAACATCAAAAGTACATCTATGTACCAAAAAGAAGCCATTACATGTGTATTTAGGGGAAAGTATGTGTTTGTACAAACAAGGACCAACACTGGAAAATTGCTTAATTATGAGTCCATTCCAGTTGTGTGCTCCCATTTTCTTGATCATGAAGAAAAACTGTTCAAATTTGATCAAATTGATTTTAATTGAATGCATTGGCTTGCCACCACATTAAATGAAATTCACTGACTCAAAGCACTGATATATCTGATCAATCCATCAATGTGTAGACTGGGTTAACATATTGGAACCATTGCTAGTGAAGATGATTTAATTCACTTGTACATTCCTCAGCTCAAAGTGCTGATTCTTCTTAACTTTTTTTGGTGGTCCTTATCTGTGGTTACATCAGACCCTTAACACAATAAGGTCACTCCCTTCTACCTAAGTGCTTCCAGTTATTATTTGACCCATGTATTCTGTACATTACATTGTACATTACTGGCATCCAATTTGGTTACATCAGACCCTCAACTCCAGCTCTGGTCATATACTCGGTTACACTTAAATTTATTCAGTGACAAATAAACTCTTGCTATTTAGTCTCATATTGGATTCCACTCTTACTGGAAATACATGGGACTTGCATTTCAGTATGTAATGTCAATACTCAAATTCAGCAAGTCAGTCATCTTGCCAAAGTTATATGTTATAAAAGTTTACATTTAGTTGAGCTTGTTAATATGTATATAAATCAAAAATATATTGAGCAATATAAGAACAATGCATTTTTAAAGATATATACAAAACACATGTATAAAGTTATACTAGGAAAAGTTGAAAATGATGATTACATACAAAACTACCTAATGAGGTAGCTTTCTCTTTAAACATCACTGTAATTAAGTAACTGAAATCTGACCCTTACATTTCACAAACTGTTCAAGTGTACATATACCAATATTACAAAATAAACTTTCCATTATGACCTTTAACTTGAAGCACCTTCCTGTATGTCATGAGAGGTGATTAATGGGGGCAAGCCTTTTCTCCTGGGTTGGCTGAATAATATGGTTCTATTTGGCCAAGTGTACTGTGAATTAAGTCCATTTGACATGGTTCCATTTTGCCAAGCATACTGTAGATTATAGCTATTTGACTTGGTTCTATTCTGTCATGTACATTGTAGATTATGGCTATTTGACATGGTTTCATTTTGCCATGCATACTTTAGATTATGGCTTTTTGACATGGTTCCATTTTGCCAAGCATACTGTAGATTATGGCTATTTGACTTGGTTCTATTCTGTCATGTACATTGTAGATTATGGCTATTTGACATGGTTCTATTTTGCCAAGCATACTGTAGATTATGGCTATTAGACATGGTTCCATTTTGCCAAGCATACTGTAGATTATAGCTATTTGACTTGGTTCTATTCTGTCATGTACATTGTAGATTATGGCTATTTGACATGGTTCCATTTTGCCAAGCATACTGTAGATTATGGCTATTTGATTTGTTCTATTTTGCCATACATACTTTAGAGTATGGCCATTCTTCACCTTTTGCCAGTGATTTTCCCTTTTTTAAACTATCACTCCACTGACATATTTTCCAAGGTGTAATTTGGTTCCCCAATTATACAGAAACAATCTTGGGTAAGACGACAACATACTGGGTAAAATATCCTGGGTATGACATGCCTGCAAGGGATGATTCCATTGCAACAAAGACAAATCAGACTGAACCTTTGAAGAAATCACCCAAAAATATGTGAAAGTAACAGAAAATAGGTAAATATAAAAAATTATATTTATTTCCAAGGTTGATAAAACAATGTACAGATTAAGCTGAATCAAAATGTATTCGTGATTCTTGAGCTGCATTAGTTACAAACAACATTCCATAGTTACAAGCAACATTCCAATTAACATTAGGAGTATTAACAAGGGTCTTTACTGTTTAAACTGGAATTGATATGAAAAAGAATCATAAAAGATACATCTCAGTCAAGACAATAATACTACTGACATTTAAAATATAACTGATGTGAGGTTGCTCATACATCTCTTCCCTGCTATAATGTGCCTTGTTAAAACACAATTCAAGATATAACACAGTACTACTATGGACCTGTGATCAAAATCATACCAATGTATAACAAACAGTAAGTATTGAAAGAAAACAATGTGAAACTTAAGTTTTATATCTTTATTTCCTCTTCAAAACATCATTATTTAAAAAATTTTGATGCTGCCCACTATTAGGGCTGTCATCGGGTACCCGGTTACCCGACTGTATAGAAAAACCCGGGTATTGAAACGTGAACGCGGGTACCCGTAAAAAAAAAATCGCCACTCTCACCAACCATTTCAAACAGGTGTGACAGCTATGGCTATAATTAGAAACCAGATCTTTGCTTAATATAAATAAATAATACGTCAGACAGTCTGGATTAATAAAATTCATTGGCGTTGTGCAACTGGACAAATCTGTTATCTCTGAGGCATTATATACCAAGGTTAAAACATTTGTTCTACAGGTAATAAACCTCATTGTAGACGATAACTATTGAATGTGGGTGCTAAATGATCAGTACATTGCTTGCTCTTTTAATGAAATCCAGATGGATACCTTTGATTTCCGAACAAACATGTCAAAGAAACCCCACAATTTATATTATGAACAATCATCACCTATACACCTTAAAATCTTCGTAATGCCTCAAAGTAATCTTTGCTCGTTGTTTTTCTAGTCGACTAGCTCTGCAAATTTCAAAAGTTAGCCATCATACATATACCGATATTTCTATTTTCAATACTACTACGTTTTTACCATAACTATTTTAAGAATTATAATTCCAAAATAATAACACTTATGCGAATGCGTGGTCACGTGGTATAACTGGGGCACACATGCGTGGGTAATTCAAAACTGCTTTCATAAGCAGATGAATAAACGTCGTCTGTTCTAACAAGGACTTATACTTTAAAAAATGCGAGTGTTCTACAGCTTTTAATGCGGCTGATCACAGTGATCATTAAAAGTTGGATTATACCTACCATCTGTGTGCAAAGGTCATTCTAAATAAATTTATTAATTAACAGCATGCGGTCAGACAATTCCCAGCTACGTCGGTGTGGACAAATCAGACCGAGTAGTACATGGTTAGCCTCTATCGCCATAAAAAAAATTAAAGAAATGGAGATAACAATTAGTTGGTCTACGGTCGTACATGTCATTCATGTGCTAACGGGTACTTGTTAAAATTGGCATCAGGTACCCGGGTTGGTTTTTTTTTCATGATTTTTGACAGCCCTACCTACTATACCCCAGTTTTGTATATTATGACACTTTAAATATATCATGTTTCTCTATATGCCACAGTTTTCAGTATAATGCGGTTCAGTAGATAATGCAATCTATGCTAATGGACCCTGACCAATGCATTATAACAAGGGAGCGCCTTAATACGTGCAGGTCAAACTATGGATCTGTTATGCTTGATAAATAATTAAAATATATTACTAACTATGGTTAAACAATAGAAGTTCACTGATAAGGATAAAAGGTTTAGAATTTCCTATCTAACAACATATTGTAAAAGAACAATGCTGAAAACCTATATCTGAAAACTTGTAAATCTGACAACATATATCATTCAGAATAAGAAGACCATATTACTTTCATATTGTGTAATTTTCCCTATATCACACCAGTGATGTTAAATAGTTATCAATGGTGTACTATTAACCACCATCCACTACAGTTTACTAAAGATTCACTCAATAATTAACTATTGTACATATTAAACCAAAACTACTGATGGAAAATTCCACAAAGTTCTTATACCTTTATAACAAAAAATATAGATTTTTTTTCCCGATTTCTCACATATGTATTTATTTTTTCAAGGATCATTTCTGACCTTTACTAAATGGCATCCAAAACATTTGGGTTTCAAACTTTGGCCTCTTTTGTTTTCATAGATCAAAAGCACTTTGTTTTTAAGACTCTTCCAACAATTCAATTAGATTGTACCAAAATACAGAATGTTTCACTAGACACAAATATAACTACTCAATTTCATTTATATTTACATGTAACTCATTTTACTTTACAGAATAAAAAGTTAACTTTACTATGCTTAACTGTAGATGTTAGTATGATAACAGTGCTCCTAAAAAGGGTTAGACATAAGACTTATAAATTATATATCTTCATATAAAAAGAACCAACTTGAAAAAGAAAAAAAATATACTTACTTCTAGCCCTAAAATGTACTTTCAATAAACTGCATATTTACTGCAATCCCTGTCAGGGACAGAGACAGATGAAGGTAATGCACTAAAAATTGTCTCAGTAGTCAATTACTCAACAAGATATCAGAGTAAAGATTTATCATAATATATTTTTGTTAACTTTATATATCAAAAGCAGAACTTGGGAAGAAAGCTTTTTAACTTTTCATTTAATTGGACATTACAAAGGTATTGACGCATTGTGATGCCAGAGTAGTCTTCATTCCTTATGAATACAAAAATATACATAAAAAACAAGATACCAATATGTTGCTAAGAGATCACGAGTCTACTTGACCAAACCAATCGCCTATGCACTTGGATTGACTACAAATATACTAAGGGTAGGCACCAAATGATTCATAAAACGACTGTATCACAACTGACTGAAGAGATCTGCAACCTCCATAAATTACTGTAAAAACTATCTAAAAAATAACTAACAATTTATTCTGTTATGTCTCAATTATGTATTTTGTTTGTGATTAAAAAATGGTGGCTGAAAATTCCAGTCTTTTTCCTGACTTCAATCAATACTTTAAAATTAATGGGCTTTCCATGGTCAGGATTCTTTCTCATAACTCATTCCTGTTTTTCCGGTTTCATGTGACCCCTCCCCAGTGGGGTATAAATGAGGAAACTAAACTCTTCTACACACATAGCACAGACAATAGAGTAACACAGTCATTGCAATAAAAAGGAAAAGGACTGTGCACATTTTAAACCAAGTCATCAGCCCATCCCCTCTTTACAATCCTCTCATCAATACTAGCATGATTTATGTGTTGGAAAATAAAATACAATCACAGTCAACAGTCAAATCTTTATCTTATCATTATTCCTTTGGTGTGAAGCGGACTTCTTTAGTAAGCATTGATGTGATCATAGGTATCTGCTTCTTATTGCTCATACCAGAATCTGATGTTTTGGAAGTGAATTCCAAGGCCACCTTTTTGTTGACACGGGTCAGGATTGTCAGTAGATCCATGGTCTGCCAGCTTTTCTGCAACACTTCTGTCAGAGCTTGGATGAACCAGGAACCATTCTTGTTGTTCCTCCAGGAATAAAAACCTTTAAAAGTGAAAATTTAATGTATAAGAGCATAAAGTGGAAATTCATTGTATATGAGTATAAAGTGGAAATTCATTGTATATGAGTATAAAGTGGAAATTCATTGTATATGAGCATAAAGTGGAAATTCATTGTATATGAGCATAAAGTGGAAATTCATTGTATATGAGCATAAAGTGGAAATTCATTGTATATGAGCATAAAGTGGAAATTCATTGTATATGAGCATAAAGTGGAAATTCATTGTATATGAGTATAAAGTGGAAATTCATTGTATATGAGCATAAAGTGGAAATTCATTGTATGAGCATAAAGTGGAAATTCATTGTATATGAGCATAAAGTGGAAATTCATTGTATATGAGCATAAAGTGGAAATTCATTGTATATGAGCATAAAGTGGAAATTCATTGTATATGAGTATAACGTGGAAATTCATTGTATATGAGTATAAAGTGGAAATTCATTTTATATGAGTATAAAGTGGAAATTCATTGTATATGAGTATAAAGTGGAAATTCATTGTATATGAGTATAAAGTGGAAATTCATTGTATATGAGCATAAAGTGGAAATTCATTGTATATGAGTATAAAGTGGAAATTCATTGTATATGAGCATAAAGTGGAAATTCATTGTATATGAGTATAAAGTGGAAATTCATTGTATATGAGCATAAAGTGGAAATTCATTGTATATGAGTATAAAGTGGAAATTCATTGTATATGAGTATAAAGTGGAAATTCATTGTATATGAGTATAAAGTGGAAATTCATTGTATATGAGCATAAAGTGGAAATTCATTGTATATGAGTATAAAGTGGAAATTCATTGTATATGAGTATAAAGTGGAAATTCATTGTATATGAGTATAAAGTGGAAATTCATTGTATATGAGTATAAAGTGGAAATTCATTGTATATGAGTATAAAGTGGAAATTCATTGTATATGAGTATAAAGTGGAAATTCATTGTATATGAGTATAAAGTGGAAATTCAATGTATATGAGTATAAAGTGGAAATTCATTGTATATGAGTATAAAGTGGAAATTCAATGTATATGAGTATAAAGTGGAAATTCAATGTATATGAGTATAAAGTGGAAATTCAATGTGCAAGAGCATAAAACTGAATAATGTATGACCCAATATACTTTAATTTTATTCAAGAAGTTTTTGTGAGAAATCCATGAGATATTCCTATTTGTCACAAGTATAAATAATGATAGCATATGGCATACCACATTTACAATGTTATTGAAAACTGTAAGATCTTTAGATATTTTTTTCAAGATAAAGAAATAATTTTAGTTTCAATGGTTGTAGACCAGAAGAGCTTATGGACTGGTCTTTCTTTCACTGTCCATTAGCAGAAGTTTCTTACTGCTACTTGTATAAAACTAATGCGAGGATTGCCACAGAACTTTATACACATATTCATCAAATGGTCTAAATGGTTCTAAATGAAAATAGTGCCATTTGGACATCCAATATGACCATCACAGTGGCCATCATGAAAATCTTGTTACTGTTACTATTCCTAATGGTTGGTCATGTGAAATTGGGTTTTTACTGAAAGACTTAGGACATCCATCTGTTCCTAAATCAAGATGGTGGCAATCTGACATGCAGTATGACCACCATGGCAGCCATTATGAAAATGTTATCACTGCTTCTTCTGAACAGAAAGTCATATCAATATAGGGTTTTATTACACAAGACCACCAATATTGTCCAGGTTGTCCTACATGAAAATGGTGTCAATCTGATCTCTGATATGGCTACCAAATTGACATGGAGTTTTCACCATAAGATTATGTCAAAAATGAAAATGGTGCTGATCTGATATCTACTAAGGGATGTTATGGAAGCCATTTTGAAAATTATATGATTACACCTCCTGAATGGGTGGTCATAGCATGGGGTTTACCAAAAGACTTCATGTATAGTTTGTCCTAAAGGAAAATGCTGCTGCTCAAACATCTTTTCATTTTGATTTCTCATGTATAGTTGGCTGAAAACTAAGTAATGCCAATATTTAAAATCTTGGTTATGGCTACTTCTCCCAATTAGCTGGTCATACCATATTTACTGGCCTATACGATGATATTTTTTGACCAGAAATTCTTTGCTTCGCCTTATACTCCAAATTGACTTATATATGGATTATGCCATCCAAATCACTTTACCAATTTTTTCATATTGAAAATAATTCTCCAAATAATGTGTACAAAATATTTCATTTTGGGGAAGAGATCATGTATAAAAAACTAAAGGATCCCACATTGAGTATTTTAAACAATTACATGATTTGTCAGTATTAACAACATCAGATGTAATTGTGCTAAAGCATCAGAACTGTATGCTGTTTGTAATATACATTGCTTAAATTGATTACATATATTTGCATTAGAAGATGAATAATCATGACAAAGACATATTCCATCACAATTTTCTTCTTGCACCTAATGAACAAATAAAATTTATGCCCCAATGAGAGACAGTAAGACAGACATACATCTTCATTGCTAGCTTACTTGATGAATTATCTTACTCATGCAAAAGTGTAGTACCATATTCCATTACCAATTAATACCACTAGGTAAGTTTTTCCTTTAGTTTTTGTTGCCACTTCCACTGTCCAAGAATCACATGACTTTGTAGTGGTATATACATTCTAATTAAATATGTAACATCTGTAATCAGTCATTCCAAGCTAACACCTGTTTGAGGTTAAGATCTGGCAGATCAGATCAGAATAGCAAGGCTTCCAATAGGGAAATGATCTACACATGGGTATTATGAATACCATACCATATAATGAAAGGAAATGCCAGGTGGTTACTCATGTAAATTTCTTAGCCAGTGACATATTTTGAACTTGCTGATGGAACTGACAGCAATTTACAGTAACATCTAGCATAAGCAAAGATAAAAAACAACTGCTGCCTAAGTACAGGAAGAGTACATGCACTTAAAAAAAAAACTTTTTTGTTGGGAATGGAGAGGTTATTATAACTGCAAAGAAAATTAGACAGCATGCAAAATGGTTATTTTTGGGACTTAACATAAATAAATTCTTTATGGATATAACTATTGTTAATATTTAAACCCTAATATGAAAATAGCATGTATTTTCATAGTTAACATTTACTGTTTCATTTATTAATGATTTCTCTCTTTGACAAAAGCTTAAGATAAATGTGGACAATAAGGTAAAACAAAAAGAAAAAGTTAAGAGCTGAAATATCTCTCTTGTGTATCAAACAATATTTTTTTTTGATGATGAGGTGCAAGAAGAAAAATGCAATGGAATACATTTGCATCCCTCTCTCTGTATCTCTCTTCTCCCTGCCAAAACTTTGAAAAAGCATTCTAGCATTAATGATGCAATTTCCCTATTGCTGGTAATCTGAAATAATATTCAGGTATTGATCTGGCCTTGTCTTATACTTGCATCAACCTTTATATGGATGAAGGATGGAAAATTTGCCAGTTTTGCTGAATCAACTTATACTCTGCATTGACTTATAGACAGGCAAGCAGGGAAGCAAAATAGGCTGGTAAATACAGTACTTACAGTTTGTTTTCACTTAGAACAATGGCTTGTTTGTCTTAATGGATATGGTAAAATCTGATGTCCAAAATGGCATCCATCTTGACAATATTTTTTCTTACAGAGTCCTATCAATATTGGGTTTTCACAAAAAGACTTCTTATAAAATCTTATTGGTCTTACAATGGTGCTAATGTGACATCCAGTATGAAAATCTTGTTACTGCTACTCCTTTTAAATGGAACTTATTCTGACCTGGGGTTTCATCATCAGATTACTTATGGTGTCTAGCTGGGTCCAAAATTGAAAAGATGCAAACTGACCATCAACATGTCTAACATGGTGGCAATCTTGAAAAAAATTGTTGTCTCTACTCCTCCCAAGGTGGTACTCTACAGTGTTGTATTTTGCAAAGGGTAACATTTTTAAAGAAAAGAATTTCTCAGGTTTTCCTCACTACTTATACATTATATATTTTAAGTACTGTTAAAAGAACTTTATATTCCCTTTATTTTGGTGTATGATTGAGGAGTGTACTACAGATTATATAGAATACAGCTTGCTTCACTTTAAATGTGCACCTATAAACAAAACTGATGCCTAATAACGTTTTCTTTACAATTTAAATATTTGGTAATTCATTCCTTGCATTTTCATAATCTTGTATTGTCTATTTCTATTTCTATTCCCTATTTAATAACTAATAAAAACATTAATTCAGGTTGCTTTTTCAAACACATGGAAGCAGTTAGCTGTGTGCTTAGATCACATATAATTTTTAAAATTACAATATTCAAAGAAATTTCAGCCACATTACATGAAAGTAACGTAGATGTATGCCAATATTCTCTCCACTGTGCATGTTGCAATGCAAACAATTTTACCTTCATCCTTCACACTTTCAGAAATTCATAATAACTTTATAATTCTGCCCCTCCAAATGGATGGTATATCAGCATGGGGTTTTCACCAACAGACTTCTTATGAGACCTAGTTGGCCCTAAATGAAATGGTAATAATCATACATCCAATATTGATGCCATGATGGCTGTCTGGAAAATATGGATTATCATGCTGACATGGGTTTTGAACAAACAACTTCTAATGTCTACTTAGTTCTAAATAAACAAAGTGCCAGTCTCAAATCTCAAATGTTCACCACAGCAGATAATTTGAAAATTATGTCATTGCTGAAGAATTGCTGAGCATTTAAACTGAAGTAATGGTCTCATTTTGAATTCCAGGAAATTCTTTTGATTAGTTGCTTGGTGGAACTCCTCCTGAGAATTAAACACCAATTTATGTTTAAAAAACTAAACTGTTTATGCTTATTCTGATGTCATAAAAGACTTATGAAGAATGTTTAAGTACTAGCATTGATACACTAGAACTTTAAAAGCTTTCCATTTTGTGTTTGATCACTATTTCCATTTTAAAAAAAACAATTTTTTCAGGTAAATGGTTTTAATAATAATTACCTATCACAATTATACATCAGGGGCCCGATTGGCCGAGTGGTCTAAAGCTGTCCATTATGGATCACTGCCATCCTAACCCTTGTTGTGTGGGTTCGAGTCTAACATTCAGCGAATGTGGATATGTGAGAAAACTTGCCAGTAGCTTCTCATGGGTCGGTGGTTCTTTCCACGGATTTCCCGGTATCTTCCTCCTCCATTATTACTGACCGCCATGTATAGCCTATTGTGTGCTGAAAAATGGCGTTAAGCCCAAGAACAACAACAATTATACATCACGAGCGCAGAAACTACCTCACAAATCAGAGCCTTCCATACTAAGACATCTGACATATCTTTTGGTTTGTTTCTGCAACAGACGTGCTAAAACATCATATGCTTAAAAAGGTGGAAGTTGGATTAAGGTGGTCTTCCAATGGATAGAGGGACTGGTGCTAAATTTCCTCTATCATCAGCCACAACTAAAAATATTCATGCATAGTCTTCCAGAGATGTAATTGCTGGAATGACTTGGAAGAATGTGCCCAATTTATGATCAGAGAAATATTATAAATAAACATTTGGGTTCCTTCTTCAAATACATTACCTGTTAGGAACAAGCAATATGTTTCTTTTCCGACTGCCTCAGTTCACCTCAGGTATCATTTCGAAGCTCTGACAGGGTCCTGCAGATGCCCCTGGGATGAAGGGTCTATAGAAGATGGTGATATCAAGACAAAGAACTGATCCCTTTGAGTGGGAGAAGGCAATTTTAGAAATGAAATCTAGGCTGCCATGCTATAAATTGAACTGTATTGCTGGAACTGCAGATAATTCAGGTCAGCCAACAAGGCCTCTATCTTCACAGATTCTGCCTGCTGTAGCTAAGGTGACTATTAAACAGGTCTTGTGTAAGAGCACAATTACAAAGACCATGGATTTAAAGGTTGAACAAATCAACTAAGTAAGAACATCAAGAAAGTTCCACTAACTTAGACAATGGTCAAAATCCTTCAGTTGAAATAAATTTATGAACAGGCTTAAGATGATTTTGTTCTGACCAACATTCTTCTTTCCACAAGGATGAAATGTATCTAAGATTAAGGACCAGTAGATCACTGATTGTGTTGGATGCCAACTTCTTCTCCTTGATGTGCATACAAGGAAGTTAGTTACCTGTATTGTTGAGACTTTAATGAAGAAATGTGCTCTGCTTACACCCCAACACAAAAAAATCAGACTGCTACTTGTTCAGACAGATGTTTCTTCCAGAGAGCTTGTTTATATGAGTTAGGTATGCTAGTTCAACTGTTTTCTTTCAGATGGAAACCCGCATTTTCTGCTGATTCTGCCTGAATGAAGACAAGGCTGTCTTGGGAATCTCTACTGCAAGACTGGGGCAGCTGATGATCCATGATTATTCCTCCTTGAAGTATAGCCATCAGGATTACCAGGCATTCAGATTCCTCACTTCTGTACCCCTCTATGAATCTGAGGGGTACGGTAAAAGGTGTATTTAGCAAATCGATTCCAATTCAAGGAAATACGGTACGGCTACCCAAACTTTTGGAACTTGAGTAGTGTGCTTGGCATTCCACTTGATTTCGAAGAACAACTCTAGTTTGTAGAGACTCAACTGAAGAGATGAAAGGACCATGCAGTGTGGATCAATTTATTCCCTCTGGACAGTGAGTCTAATAAGAAATCGAGCACACGTGGGATGTGGAAAACCTAAATTTTGATTTGTTGATGAGGACATACTTGTCAAAATCACAAATGGGAAGACAAAGGACTAGGGACTGGGTTCTCTATTGCCTTCTAAAGTGACATATGATAATACAAAATGTCAGGAGAAGAATGTCCTATTCATATAACACCTACTGTAATAATCAAAATTCATGTTTTGTAGTCATCATCACATGGGGCTGGTATGCATGGAGCACTCTTGGTCACTTGGAAGGAGGGCAGGTTGTGGTTACCATGTCTAATTGTTATCGGATCTGTACAGATTATGATGTCTGGCAGTTCATCTTTCATGAAAATATCCACCATGAATCGGGAAAGGTTCTCCCATTTATGAAATGCTACTTCATAAAATCTATAACATCGATCTCTGCATCTAATAGGCAAAGTTTCAATCATGACTGAAGACAGGAGGGTGATCTGTGGCCATCATAAACCAATGGCACAAGACAAGAGGGTTGATGGTTACTGAGAAAAAAATTAACAAAGCACAGAGATTTCCAAACTAATAAGTAACTCTTCAAGCAGAGGGTGGTCTCTGAAGAATATTTGATGGGAGTTTTCAGACCCTATGCTCAGATAAATAAATAAATGGAACTGAATGAGATTGACAAGAAATCCAATATAAAGCAAGAGTAAAACAAAGAAATTTATATATTCCTACAATGGGACTCTCAATCTGTGCTTTGAGTCTATAGGGCCTGTTTCTAAAACAACACTAAGGATCAACCTTGAGGTATTCATGCTGAAATCTGGTGACTCAAGAGGTGGTGGAGATATAAGATCTTTAAAAAAATCATGGAGTAAGATTCCAGTGGCTATCAGTGGAGTAAGATCCGATACTGACTGTCTGAAATCCAATATAAACCAAGAGTGAAATAAAGAAATTCATAAATTCCTACAATAGGACTCTCAATCTGTGCTTTGAGTCTATAAGGTCTGTTTCTAGAACAACACTAAGGAGGTATTCATGCTGAAATCTGGTGGCTTAAGAGGTGGTGGAGATATAAGATCTTTAAAAAAATCATGGAGTAAGATCCCAGTGTTGAGTAAGATCCGATACTGACTGTCTGATCAGCACAATTTTCATTTTTGACCAAGTCAACATCATAATAAGCCTTTAGTGAAACCCCATGCTGATATGTCATTCTGTTCTGGAAAAGTAGTAATAACAAAATTTGCAAGATGTCAGATCAGTAACATTTTCATTTAGGGCAAATAAGATGCAATAAGAATTCTGCTTGTGCAAACCCTATGACATGACCATCCATTCAGGAAGATTAGCTAGATGTCAGAAAATTCTTCTGAAGCATTTATTCAGGATGAACTAGTGAAAATCCCATGCTGATAATGACTGTTCATTCAGGATGAACTAGTGAAAACCCCATGCTGATAATGACTGTTCATTCAGGATGAACTAGTGAAAACCCCATGCTGATAATGACCCTTCATTCAGGATGAACTAGTAAAAACCCCATGCTGATAATGACTGTTCATTCAGGATGAACTAGTGAAAACCTCATTTTGGATGAACTAGTAAAAACCCCATGCTGATAATGACTGTTCATTCAGGATGAACTAGTGAAAACCCCATGCTGATAATGACCCTTCATTCAGGATGAACTAGTAAAAACCCCATGCTGATAATGACTGTTCATTCAGGATGAACTAGTGAAAACCTCATTCAGGATGAACTAGTAAAAACCCCATGCTGATAATGACTGTTCATTCAGGATGAACTAGTGAAAACCCCATGCTGATAATGACTGTTCATTCAGGATGAACTAGTGAAAACCCCATGCTGATAATGACTGTTCATTCAGGATGAACTAGTGAAAACCCCATGCTGATAATGACCCTTCATTCAGGATGAACTAGTAAAAACCCCATGCTGATAATGACTGTTCATTCAGGATGAACTAGTGAAAACCTCATTTTGGATGAACTAGTGAAAACCCCATGCTGATAATGACCATTCATTCAGGATGAACTAGTGAAAATCCCATGCTGATAATGACTGTTCATTCAGGATGAACTAGTGAAAACCCCATGCTGATAATGACCATTCATTCAGGATGAACTAGTGAAAATCCCATGCTGATAATGACTGTTCATTCAGGATGAACTAGTGAAAACCTCATTTTGGATGAACTAGTGAAAACCCCATGCTGATAATGACCATTCATTCAGGATGAACTAGTGAAAATCCCATGCTGATAATGACTGTTCATTCAGGATGAACTAGTGAAAACCCCATGCTGATAATGACCATTCATTCAGGATGAACTAGTGAAAATCCCATGCTGATAATGACTGTTCATTCAGGATGAACTAGTGAAAACCCCATGCTGATAATGACTGTTCATCCAAGATGAACTAGTGAAAACCTCATTTTGGATGAACTAGTGAAAACCCCATGCTGATAATGACCATTCAGTTTGGAAGAACTAGTGAAAATCCCATGCTAATAATGACCATTCAATTAGGATGAACTAGTGAAAACTCAATGCTGATAATGACCATTCATTTAGGATGAACTAGTGAAAACTCCATGCTGTTAATGACTGTTCATTCAGGATGAACTAGTGAAAACTCAATGCTGATAATGAACATTCATTTTGGATGAACTAGTGAAAACTCAATGCTGATAATGAACATTCATTTTGGATGAACTGGTGAAAACTCCATGCAGATAATGACTTCATTCAGAATGAACTAATGAAAACCCCATGCTGATAATGACTGTTCATTCAGGATGAACTAGTGAAAACTCAATGCTGATAAGGAACATTCATTTTGGATGAACTAGTGAAAACTCAATGCTGATAATGACCATTCATTTAGGATGAACTAGTGAAAACTCCATGCTGATAATGACCATTCATTTAGGATGAACTAGTGAAAACTCCTTGCTGATAATGACTGTTCATTCATTATGAACTAGTAAAAGCTCCATGCTGATAATGAACATTCATTTTGGATGAACTAGTGAAAACTCAATGCTGATAATGACCATTCATTTAGGATGAACTAGTGATAACTCCATGCTGATAATGAACATTCATTTTGGATGAACTAGTGAAAACTCAATGCTGATAATGACCATTCATTTAGGATGAACTAGTGAAAACTCCAGGCAGATAATGACTTCATTCAGGATGAACTAATGAAAACCCCATGCTGATAATGACTGTTCATTCAGGATGAACTAGTGAAAACTCCATGCTGATAATGATTATTCATTTAGGATGAACTAGTGAAAACTTCATGTTGATAATGACTGTTCATCCAGGATGAACTAGTGAAAACTCAATGCTGATAACGAACATTCATTTTGGATGAACTAGCGAAAACTCAATGCTGATAATGACCATTCATTTAGGATGAACTAGTGAAAACTCAATGCTGATAATGACTGATCATTCAGGATGAACTAGTGAAAACTCCATGCCAATAATGACCTTTCATTGAGGATGAACTAGTGAAAACCTCATTTTGGATGAACTAGTGAAAACCCCATGCTGATAATGACTGTTCATTCAGGATGAACTAATGAAAACCTCATTTTGAATGAACTAGTGAAAACCCCATGCTGATAATGACTATTCTATGGTATTACTAATAACAATGATTCACCTAGAAACAAAGGCAAAAAAAAGTTTTCATGTGATCAGTGTTGGATAGAAAAATACCATTCTTGGGATTAGAATTTGTTGGCTGACATTGGCAAGCCTTTTTCTTACCTACAGACTCTAATCCTTGTGTGGGATACTAATGCATACAATAGATTCTACTAACTGGAATCAGGAGATCAACTCTGCCAGTTCAGCTGTATATTATAGCTGTATACTACATAATATTATATTCAGTGACCAAAATCATCTTGCTTTAATATGAGGTTTTCTGCCTTAAAAAAAAATTCAGAATGGACTTTTCTTCACACTACTTACCTGGAACAACTGAATAAGCTAACAAGAAGTCTGCTTCTGAGGGAATCTTTCTGATGCTTATCTCTTTCGGCAGGAATCCCTTCGCATCTGCAACATCGATTGCCACTCCCTCATCAAACTTGTATCCCTGGCAAGCCTGAACAAGATAGATGAATATTACGTGTCATCAAATATTAACTCTTCACAGAAATACCCATATATCCAAAGTATATCTGAATTTACAAAACTCCCATTAATTCAGAGTCTATCATAATTTAGAAACTCCCATTAAACCAGAGTCTATCATAATTTAGAAACTCCCATATATCCAGAGTGCTCCAATCTCTTGATAACTCATGCCCTGATAACTTGGAAACTGCTTATAATACAGAATCAGGTGCGGATCCCATTTCTTTTACTAGAAAATAATACCTCCAAAATTAGACACTACTTGTTGAATGTGAAGAAAATTGCAAACAAAGCTGGTAACTGAAAACTTGATATCTTGCTTGTTTAAATATAAAAAAATTGGGGATTGTACCTTGAAATTTGAATCAACATCATGAAATTATCAAATTTTAACAACATTCTCTGTACACAGTAAATAACAATATTCAATTAATATAAAAAATGACAGAAAGTCACTATCTTTTAAAATTGAAAGGATGTTACAATTTTGTGATTACAATGCCTCCCTACAAGTTGAAACATCGAAAGCGCTGTCCATTACTGATCACCTCTGTCTTTGTGGGTTCGAGTCTAGGATTTGGCGAATGTAGATATGTGAGAAAGCTTGCCAGTAGCTTCTCATGGGTCAGTGGTTCTTTCCGGTTTCTTCCTCCACCATTAATACTGGCTGCCATGTATAGATTATCGTGTGCTGCAAAATGGCATTACACCCCACAACAACAACAAGTTGAAACACAAGCACACTGAGAGAAAGGAATGTATTTCCAAGATGCAAAAGGATACATGCATATAAGTAAATTGAAAGAAAGGAACATATTTCCCAAGATGTCAAATGATGCCTTTCATACCTGCCATAACAAGCCATGCCACATGAAAAACATGATTTTGGACTCCCAAACCATCTGACATGGTGTTGTTTCAAAAACATGATCTTCAGGAATTGTAGCCACAATGCTTTTCAACCAGAAAAATAAAATTTCTTGACCACCATGAAATGAATATGCCTGTAATCAAATTGTATTAACGGTAAGCACCGTCCTTCTTGAAACCAAATCTATACTCTGTGCATACAGCTTATATAGAGTCAATTAAAATGTTTGGCAGTCTTAGATAAACAATACTCCAGAGATAATTATAAAGTAATTTTGTATATATTTTATAAAACTTAATTTATAAAAGTTCTATGGTAAATAATGAAATGATACTGGGTACATAGACAACAACAAATTTAGCATGGGTGACCATGTATTGGATTATTAATTGGTAATTCGCTATCTTTGTCATTATTGCACTCAGCTCTCTTTGTGACGTACTAGTGTTGTAATTAATATTGATTGATGGAAATATGGCAAGTATTGCTAATAGCAGTGCAAAAATATGCTACTGTTAAATCTTCTTGTGGAATAAAATGCAGATGATTCCATCTGAATGGTAAGTGAATGATTTGTCATTTCTGATTGCATGTACAGCTTTGATTCAACTGGAGCATAATGGGGATGTTTAACAGTAAGAAAACAGGTTTGAGATAACACATTTCTGGTAGTTACTAGGTTTTCGATAGTTGTTAAAAGTGGAATTTTGTTGCCAATTATATGTATAGAATGTGCATCTTGAACATTGTTTTCTATTAGTTTCTGACCAAGATATTTTCTCAGGCTTGGGTGTTTAAAACCTTCAGAAGCCATATTCAGCAAGTTAATTCTTGTTGCCATGTTTTTCTGTAGTGAGTTAATTTTTCTTGGCATGACTGGTGCCTGAAAAATCTTCCATTTTAAGTTGTTTCTTTCTTCCAAAAAACTATTTAGGTAAATTGTCAGCATTTGTTTGATTGGAAAATGACTCCATCAACCCAAGCAGATGACAACAAGAGTTGCATCCCTTGATAAAGTCAAACCTAGCACATGGACACCATAACCAAGACAACCAGATTGAGATAGGAAAAGTAAGGTTAGCAACAAAGCATGTTTTCTCTGTGATGCCTCCAACCATACTACAACAGAATATGAGGTCAAAATCTATAACTTTTGTGTCCCTCCAACATTATATTTGTCAGGCTTTGTTAAGTTTTAGCTTTCAAGCAATTTAAGGTGTGATGATAATTCTTATTTTATTGCCATTGTGGAATCTAGTTCTTTGTTGATAGTTTCATTTTCTATTTGACTTTCTCAGATCATATGGGTTTACCATCTTATTCACTAGAAACATCATATCTGCGGCAATGGTTTTGCTTTCACGATTTAAACACAATAATGGTGTAAAGAAATCAGTTATCCAGCCTTCCATATCTGAGTAAAACATCAAAGAGTTTACCAATGATATATGACACAAAAGCACTATTTAGTACCAAGAGTAAAGTGCCTTGACCAAGAAAACCAAAGGCTAGTCTGATGGTAGGATTTGAACCAACCCACGTTTGGTCATTGAGTCCAGTATGCTGACCACTAAGCCACCACAGCTCAAATACTGCCCTTGGTCTTTAAGGCATAGAGGGTAAAGAAAATTGTTATTATTTTGGGAGGGATGGGTTTGGGAAGTGGCGTAGCTTAGTTCCTCATATTAATGTAATCAGCTACATATTCTGGAAGAAACAAAGTTACTGATAAATGTAGACAATGAAGACATATACAAACTCCCTAGATTGTTAAGATATGGACTGCATAAGTGGATTAGTTTTGACCCACTGTCCATGACTGAAGACGGAAATCCACTGATCACTGCCCAGTGATTGATGACAATCAGTGGTTAAAAACTGGAAGGCTTCTCATCAAAAGAAACCACTGCTCTCCTTAAGATATTTAATCTGCTCTGCACCTACACTGGGCCACAGACCTTGATGGGATGCTTCTCTCATTGTTTCCCTTTACCCTAATTTGTGCTTTATAGACCCTCCCAATTTTTAATTTGACCCCCAGTTTTGATCACACTGTTTGCTTTTTTGTTCAATCTGACCCCTAGTTTTGACACCAAGGAGATTTTTGACTCTCAGTCTTGTACCCCTAGGGTATGCACTGTTCTCTAGCCCTATCCATGAATACATTCAATCTCTTCTTGTGATTTGGCCTCCTTTTAGAGGGTGCTGCTCAAATTCAAGTTGGGGAGTGCATGTTTTCCTCTAGTGTTTTTACTCCCTTGGAAGGAATCCATGATCAATCCTTATCGGGCACTGACTGTGTGCTTGAACAACTTTCAGGGGTCCTTATGCTAAGTTCTGCAGGGCTCTTTACTTTTCTTTAACTTAGAAATATGTCTCACTCCTGACCTGCCAACCCAGACAAGACTGTCTCAGTAAGGCAAATGATGTTTTTCTGCAAGCTTGACCAGTTTTTAGTAAGGTGTAACAAAAAATCATACACTGCTATTTTAAAGCTGGAAAACAACTATTGTAAAAGTTCAGGATTCAAAAATTATGCAGCAGCTGTAAACATTATGTTGAATTGAAATGTTTGTAAAGTACAAGCAGGCCTTATTTACCTCTAGTCCAGCTACACAAGCTTCAGATCCAAAAAAATATTACTAGCAAACAAGTAGCAAAATTTTGAACCTCCTTAAAGTTTTATAAGCTTCTAGAAAAAAAAGCAACAAATAAAGAATAAATCAAATGCAGACAAACATGTAAAGATTTTGTTTGCCACAAACATTTTTAACCCACTTTCCTAAACTGCATTAATCTCAACCAACTTCTACAACAATTGTAAAGATCTAAATATAGCAAATTTTTAAGTAAATTATGTTTCTCCAAGACTAATTACCCAATCACATTACAACAGGAATATTAGCCTGGTACCTCGGTAATCCAGCCATGTTAAAAGACAAAAATCTTTTTTTCATGTCTATTTCCAATTGACAAAGAGCAATAACTCTTGCCCATTACCCACCCTTAGCACCAATAGGTGTCGCTAGCTTTAGCTGAGTGAGATACTAATGAAGATGCTTATATGGTGAGGTGGTTGGGAGGGTTTTTAAATAATGTATTGCCTGCTCTGTAAGATTTCTTCCCGATGAACTGATATTGGTGCACATGTAACTACGAAGATCCCCTGTAACTAGTTGTATCTGCAGTAAATTGACTGAAACCATCCTTTATTAGGGTTGGATTTACAAGATAGCAGGATAATATTCCTAACGTGATTGAGGAACGTATTTGAAGGAGAAACATATATGTATTTTATGAATGCTATGAAGCAGTTATACATACTTCTCACAACACTATATCAAAATGCAATAATTGTAGGTAACAAAAGTATAATAGATGAGCTGAAGTACCAAGCAAGTAAGATTAAAGTTAAATTTTTAGTCTGAAATCATAAAACATTATGGATCACAACTGAGAAAGTTACATTAAAAAAATAAAGCTTATTTTCTAAGTGAATTTCACAATTTCAGTTTTGTTCAGACCTGACAAGAATTCTGACTGGCAATAGCTTTGTATTATCAGTGTACATAGAATTTCTTTTTCAGACACCTGTAGTAATTCATGGAATGTGCAATTATTTTAATCCACAATTCTAATATGATAAGCTGGTATGTGTTGATAAGCCCCTCAACTCCAATTCTGGTAAATTTCTGTTCTGTAAAGTTTTCTCCTATCACAAACCTACTGTCTACTCTTCCAAATCATTAGCTCTCTGGTCTGCCATAGGGAAAATAATGTACCTGAATAAAAAAGATCTTTGGTTTTCCAACAAGGCCTGGACAAGCATTGCCCTTGAAAAATGAGAGCAGACTCTGAAGGTCAGTTTTGTCATCTGTTCCATATATAACACCCTCCTCACCATGAGACAGGATTGCACACATGAAGCAGTCGGACTGAAAGTGATAATCGTTGTCTCTTGCAGCTGAAAGTAAAGAATAGCATCTTGGGCTATTAATATCAGAATATTTTTCTTAAGATTATATGAACAGCAAATATACATAAGATAAATATGTGTGTTTAAATATACATAAGATAAATGCATGTGTTTAAAAGACAAACATATTTTTTGATGAACACAAGCTAACTTACCTATACAATAAACAGAGACTTTTTCAAATTTAAAGTATGAAGGATGGCAAACTTGCAAGAACATATATTTATTGACAAATTTCTCTTCTACTAAAGGAGACAAGTAGATATAAGTTAACATGATTACACAGGTTTAAAAAGAGAATTTCAATTGAAAAAATATCAACTGCTTAAAAGAAACTGTATCCAAATTTACATTTAAATGACAAAGTTAGGTAAGAGCTAATATGGTCTAACTGAAACTCCTAATGATAAAAAGTCCCTATATCTTCATTCATTATGTATTTAGTGGGTTTTTTATATCCAGAAAGGCTGATAATAAATAAGAGAATAAAAAGCAAATGGTTTTCTTCTCTATTGTGGCACCTTTTCTTTAATGGATCATAAACATGTCTAACAAATCCCTAAATTGTATAATGGTGCACAACATGCAAAATAGTCATTAATAGCATCAATAAAACTGGATTCTTATTTTGCACTGGTGTTAAATGATTTGAATATTTCCATTAAGTATAGCTGTATATTTCCATAAAGTACACCTGATTACATCTTAATGCTTATATTTTAATTTAAAACATATTATGTTTACATTTAGCACTGACCTCCTTTACAAATTTTGTCAGAATCACACCATTTAGGGCAATCTACATATTTCTTAATTATTTCTTCACACATATGCCATGCATATATTTTATACATTAGTAACAACCTCATTCTGCTACTGTGTATAGTGAAGAATAAAAAATGTCAGCATCCAAAGCTGCTTCATGCATTATAGGGTAGGGAAAAAACGTAAATTATATTATTAATTATTCCTTATACTGATCCAAAATGTTATAGGTTTATTTAACAGATTAAGTGAATGGTACAATAACTACAATGCATACGGTATGGGAGACACTTGTGCAACATGCATAGCATGATTTTGTTACAACACAGACGGACAATGCCAATTTTCATATATTCCTTATCAATCATAAATGGAGAGACACTTGTTTCTACTTCTGTGACAGCAGTAATTAGTCTTTAATTGCCACAGAAATTAATATGAATGTATCTCAAAGTCAAACCCCAGACCACAATTTGAGGCATCATGTGACCAAATTACTTATAGTCAAGCTCAAGTTTTGTATGGAAAAAATATCTATGTCTGTCTAAACTTCACCTTTTTTAAATACAATTTTCAGCCTTTTAACATGCCATTTCTTACAAATCATCTTGGCAACCAGCCTGTCAAGTCTTACAAATTAGCCTATCAACCAGCATGCCATTTCTTACAAATCATCTTGTCAACCAGCCTGTCAGCTCTTACAAATTAACTTGTCAACCAGCATGCCATCTCTTACAAATCATCTTGTCAACCAGCCAGTAAGCTCTTACAAACTAAGTTGTCAACCAGCATGCCATCTCTTGTAAATCATTGTGTCAACCAGCCTGTCAGCTCTTACAAATAACTTTTCAAACAGCATGCCATCTCTTGCAAATCATCTTGTCAACCATTTTACCAACTCCTACTAAATCATCTTGTCAAGGATTGTTCTGATGTACATTTCCAATTCAAGGTGGCTTATGTGATAATTGTTAATAACATGACACTTATCTCTAATCATAATCACCTGAATTTCTTAAAAAGCAGGATCACTGTACCTAAACTTAAGCACCAACATGTTATGATTATCATCAGCTGTTGGGAAATCACTACATACTTACCATATGATACAAATTTTTTTCAAAGCACTCTCAAAAATCCACTTGTCAAAAATTGTTTTGATGCATGTTTAAAATTTCAAGGTAAGCTGGTGATATTTGTTCAGTAAATGGCTAAAACTAAGTCCTGTGAAATCATTCAGTGGTCAATATATAGTAAATATTTTGTTACTAAAATGTCTAGATTTCATTATTAATTTAATTTATAAGATAAGTCAGGTAGCATACCCAAGCTAAAATTATGGACATTTCACAAACTTCAACTAACAAATCCAATGAATCCATGCCAAATGTGAGAAAGAACAAAAGATTCCTTTTTTATTCAATCCATATTACCTGTAGATAAAATTGTCATCATGTCTTTAACTGTTTTGTCTTTATGGAGCATGACATTGAATCCCATTGCCTTGAAAGTAGTATGCAAAGCCAGGCCATCTACATCTGTTCCTGATCTTTCATGCAGCTTTAAGTGTGGCATAAAAGTTTTATTGTTGATTATGATGGCCATGCCTCTGTTGTCATGGTTCATGCTGTATACATCAGACTCGAACTCTTCCCGAGTCATGTATGGCCTATTAGTAATGTATGAGTTCTGTGCTGGGCCTTTGAAACTGAAAAGAGTCAAGTCTAAAATTACAAACTTCCTTAATATGAGTTTTATTATAAATATTTGTCATTTTCAAGTTGTGAGATGCAAATTTCTTACTTCACTTGTACTCAAATTTCAAAACTGAACATAAGTAGTTAATTAATTATTGATATTTTTAGTTATAATAATTTATTATGAAACAACAAGTCAACATGGTTTGTTAAGATAAACTGTCCCAATGCCAAGGACATATACTGAGTTTTCAAACTTCAATACTTTAACACGTTAAACATAAAATACCAATCACAGTAACCTTAAAGGAGTAGTAGTAACCTAGATGCATCTAATTATCAAGCTTTATTTCTGAAATATTAACACTAAAAAAATTAACTTGTAACACAAAATTTTAAGTAACACAGACACTTAATTTTGCAAAAGGATGCAGCACAACTTCCCAAGATTTATTCACTCACCAAGTTTCATGATTCCAGGCAGGACAATGTCCATATATCATACCATACAATCATGTGGCCATAAGACAAAATACAAAACATCAATAAAAGTCAATAACAGACTAAATAAAAATCATTAAGAAATTATTTTTCTGCAAGATTGCTAGTAACAGAATATATCACACCATACAATCATTTGCCTATAAGACAAAATACAAAACTTTAATTAAAGCCAGTAACAGACTAAATAAAAATCATTCAGAAATTCTTTTGCTGCTAGATTGCTAGTAACAGAATATATCACACCATACAATCATTTGCCTATAAGACAAAATACAAAACTTTAATTAAAGCCAGTAATAGACTAAAAAAAAATGCATTAAGAAATTCTTTTGCTGCAAGATTGCTACAGAGAGGTACATCATAATCAATTTCATATTTCTGAAAAGAACAGTGCCTAAGAAATGAACACCAATCACATAACTTAGCCTATGTCAATGAAGCATTAAATATGGGACATAATGACCTAATAATGAAATGAGGGAATAGTGTTCATCAAGTTGTATCCTCATTCCAGATTGAATAGTATGTACACTTAATGTGTGAGACTTATATAGTTATGAGCTAATTATGAAAACTTAACATAAGCAAGAATTTTGTGAAATACTGGTCACAATGACCCATTTTGGCATGGGCTCAGCATACAGGAAAGATGTGTGTGTATGCGTGTGTGATTTAGATTTTTTAACACAGCTCTAACAATTGTTCAGACATATTGGTATGATGTCTACAATGTGGCAGTTTATAGCTATGCCTAGCATAGGGGCATTATGCCACTGACATGTAGCATGATGTCCCACCCAGTCACATTATTCTGACACCTGGCCGACCAGTGCCAACACTAACCTCTTAATGCTGAGCACCAAGCGAGGCATCTGCAAGTACCATTTTATTAAATTTTTGGTATGAGTCAGCTAGGCTTCAAACTTGCAACCTCCAACATCCAAGATAGATGTTCTAACCACTTAGTCTACCTGAGCAGTTCCAGGAGAGATGTATATATTCATCAAGTTTAAATATTATATTACGGTCTGAACAGCAAAAACATGAAACAGAACGAAAGTCAGTAAAGTTTTAAATATGGATCAGAGATACCTGTTTTTTGTATTCATCCAGATGCATCCTCTCACAAAGTTTCATGATTCCAGGTATTATAATATTATACAGTTGATAAACTATCCTCAAAGGGACTGATACTTGACTGGCCAAAAAGAATTTCCAAGAATTCAAGATAAGATCATTTCTTCCATTCAACTGCCAAGTATGAAACTATCTCTCATATTCATCAGCGATGACAATATTTTCAAATTAATTGTTGTGGTGAAGATACTGGATACATGGCTGGCACCATTTTCATCTAGGACAAATCATACATAAAAAACATACCATCATCTGTTCAGAGACTGTAGTGTCATCAAGATTTTCAATACAGCCATCATAGCTTTCCTTCTGGATGTATAATTAGCACCATTTTAATTTAGGATCAAGAAGTACCATGACAAGTCTACTAATAAAGAAAAAATTTTGACATATGTATAGTCATCCATTGGCAGAATAAATTCTTAAGAGTTTCACTTTGCATCATTTTCCTTCTTCTGATGACCAGCCATCTTGGAGTTCAGATTGACACTAATTTCTTTCAAGATCAGCCTGATGCCAATATGATCTTTGATTCAGAAGTAGTTTTAGCAACTT
The DNA here is from genome assembly GCA_016746295.1 of Potamilus streckersoni. NCBI lineage: Eukaryota > Metazoa > Mollusca > Bivalvia > Unionida > Unionidae > Potamilus > Potamilus streckersoni. The sequence goes on from JAEAOA010001951.1 coordinate 7,625,440, forward strand.
TTTCTACATTAACAATGAGGCAACTATGTCTATTTTCCTAGGATCAGTGTTTTAGTAAAAATTCCATGTTGATACAAACATCCATTTCATGGTTAGCAGTGACAAGATTTTGATGCTGGCAACATTATGACCAACTAGACAAAATGAGAAGTCCTCATGTAAGATTGTTCATGTGACCATCCATTCAGATGAGTAGCAATAGCAACATTTTCAAGATGGCCACTATGACAGCCATATTAAATGTCTACACCACTATTTTCATTTTGGAACATCTTGATTATAGTACAGATTTGTTGGTTACATTTCATGGCAATCTCCCATATCGTTTAGGAGGAGTTGCAGTAACAAACTTGTGTTAAAGGATGGACATATATTTAATGTTTTAATACTTGCTAAAATGTATTATGCCATTGCTTTCTTTTTCTTGGATTTAAGATCCCCAGTCCAAGTTAATTATTCCCTTCTCCATTTAGTATTGGATCTGGGCCAGAATTCAAACGAACATGATCCCAGGCAGACTCCTTATTGACAAGTGGAATATCCTCCTCTTTGGGCTTGGACACAGAGTGCAGGACATCATAGCAGAATGGGAGAAGAGAATCACTGCGATCATAGCAGGTATGTTAGGTAAGTGTTAGATAATTAAAATAATGTCACCCCCACCACCAAAGAACTGCAGTTTAAAAGAAGCACATTATCTGCTACTATTGCAGCACTTTGGAGGAAGGCTGATGGCCTCAACAATTCTGGCACAGAATACTACTGCACTTATATTACAGTCAGTTAGAGGTACAAGGCAGAGTGATATGTTGTGACATCACTATTGGGCCCAATGATAAAATCCTTTGCTCTGATGCACCAAAGGTTGAAGGTAAAATAATGAGAGTTGTGTGGTTTTTGGTTTTGTGGGTTTAATGCCATTATCAGCACATCATAGGCTATACATGGCAGTCATTATATCTGGTGGAGAAAGAACACCAACCCATAAGAATCTACTGACAAGCTCTGCTACATGCCCATATTGGCCAAGCCAAGACTTGAACCAAGATGGATAGAGGTGAGATGAGAATGATTTGCTGAGGAAGCTCCTTAGACCTCCTGGTCACCTGTGACACCCAATAGGTGTTTGTGAGACTTCAAGAAAGCAGCTCTCATATATCATCCAAAGACAAGTGATTTAAACAAAGGCAATTTGTAGCAATAACCCTAACTTCATGAGCTTTAATTCTTATGAGAGAAATGTCCCTCTCAGTGAGGGGCTATGAAGTTCACTTGAATGTGCAGAAAATTAAGCTGGATTTGTTTTGGCTGCTTAAATATCTAAAGAATCCTTTGGAGCCAGAAAAAGGCTTTCTGACCCTTCTTTCAGTCTTCCTAAGAAACCTGATAAAACTTTAATGCCATAACTGAGAAAAGAAACTCATCTTTATTGTCTTTAGTACATGTCTTTTGCATTAACAAGGCACAAACCTCACTCCTCCTTGCTGATGCCTTGATTGTCTTTAGTACAAGCCTTTTGCATTGACAAGGCACAAACCTCACTCCTCCTTGCTTATGCCTTGGAAAGCAGAACAGTCCTAAAACTAAGGTTTATGAAAGAAGCCTAATTCAAAAGGTCTGTAATGGGATTTTGAGAACCCATATAAAAAAACACATGAAAGATTCCATCTAGGAATTAGTGAGCTAGACAAAAGTCTCTGAAGCTCAGAATAGTATCTCACCCAATGGAAGAAACCCTCTAGAATGTGAGAATGTGTGAGATATGAAAAGGTTGCACTAAAACCCACAGTAGTGGACATCAAACAGAATCTTTCCCTCAAAAGGGAGAAAAGAAAATTTGCTACTGTGCTCAGTGGGAGGGGGATCAACAAATTTTCTGCTTCACCAATCACTGAAGTTATTCACTCTGCATCATAAATCTTGCAAGCACATTGCCTCCTTCCCTGGATGATGCAGTTGTCAAGCATGCTTCTAACAGATAGTTCTCTCTTATAACAGAGCCAATTGGCAGATATTTTTTTTTACTATTGTGGAGAGACCCTCGGTCTTGTGACAGTTTGTGGTAATTTTCTGGGTTCTTTTAACAACAGGTCAAATTTGGTTCATAAACCTTGACCTTAGGGGTCCAAAAGGGGCTAAATACCTAAGCCAAACAGTGGAGAGCCCAATTTGGTGGTGCATCTAAAGAATTATTTTGAAAGATGGGAAGTTTAACATATGCAGACAATACCATTGTAGACTAAGACATCCACTGCTGAGGCCCTACTGTTTGGTGCTGGAAAGACATAAAAGGGAAGCATGTTTTTCAGTAGGATGCAAGTCAACTAAAGATCTCTAACACAGTTGGAAATGTGACTTTGCCACCAGCTGGTGCAGAGACCATTCCATAAGGACAACATGACCTCATCTGGACAGACTGTTCAGCAGGATTTTCCTCTTGTTTAAAATATGATGGACTCAGAGAGTAATCTCCTCCAAGGATGTCCATTTGAGAATGTTCAGGACTTAAAAACAAAGAAAAGGAATATGTGTATATTCATGCTGCCAAAAGTAGTCTACTAGTGACATTCAGTCAGAGTCAACCATAACACCAAGTCACCTTCTGAGGTTGACACACTGATGTTAGGCTAGATACATTGCACAAATTTCCAAGTTGTTTATATGATGGTTCAATTTTTCTCTGGACCAAACTCCATAAAGAACCACACCTTCTAGCACCAGGTAAGCACCCCATCCTGAACCTTATGTATCCATATACTGACAAGAGTTAGGTTCTGGAATGTGAAACTGGTCCCAAATTAGCCATTAATGCAATTGGCTGATGAAAATTGGCACCCAGAGGGAACTGAGCTGATGTTGGGTCCTTGTGTAGTTTCCAATTTGCTAGAAGCAAAAACTGGATAGCATACAATTAAAGTAACCCTAAGTCAGCTGCTATATTCAGAATCAAAGGAAAGAAAGGTAATGGAGAACCAATCATAAAGCCTAGGCTTTAAGATTTGTCATGAGGAACAGGAATTGAATAATTTTGTCTGAAGGAACATGAACCATTCATAGACTGTTGAGGAGATTCATCCCCACTAGTAAATGATGGGCAAGAGGCAGCTGCTGTGGAGACTTTTGAGATTGCACCTTCTTGAAGAATTTTGGAAGAATGTCTCATGATGGTTAAGGTGGGCACACTTCTTGGCATGTTTTTAAAATGTGCAGAGCTGCAAGAGGCTATAATGGGGATGAGGCTTTGTGGCCCAGTAAGACTTTTGATGTCTCAAAAGGCAGCATCTCCTCAGAGATCACCACTGACATGGACAGTGCAATATGTGACATCTTTACCACAACCTCCAGCACATGGTGAAGCACTTGTGTAGACTATGATTCTTCCCTGAAGGGACTGAAGGAGGCTACTAAAAGTAATAAGCATGTAAACCAATCCTCACTAGAAGTACAAGTCAAATTTCAAAATACAAGTAGAGAGATTGAATACAAACAAAGGGACTGCAACCTAAAATTGGGAGGTTTTTGCAACATTTTTTAAAGACTCGTTTTCACTAAATACTGACTGATCTTCCAAGTCCAATACATGTCAAATTCTCAAAGGATGCACTGTCCCTCCCTGTGATGTACCTTATTTCCCCCCAAAACATGCCCTCTTTGCATGTTTGATCAGCTGTGGCCATACTGCACAATAACTAAAGGTCAGTCATAAGTAAGAAATAAGAAAGCCAGTGTTACTAAATATCAGCTAATCCTTATCACTGCAATTATCTTGTGAAAATGGCCAGCCTTCCATCATAATTCAAAGAAAGCATATTCTACAGTGTGTGTATTATTTTGCTGTAACTTGCCATGCCTAAATAAGCAGTCTCAAGCTACTGTACATGTGGCAACTATTTTTTCCCACATTTTTTATCTTACTTTATCTCCTTATTCGAAATTTGAAAGGCATTTAACAATGTTTACTATGAAACATAATTATTCTGAATTAGGTTTTTGAGGTTTTTGCATGGTTTGTTTCTTCATTCCTTCTTTCAATTTAATGATGGTAATTACTGTTTGTATATATGGTATAATAATACCAGGTGTTCACTCATGTACAATTCCTATATGTGTTAGTGTCTGGGCTCGTAGAAAAATAATAAAAAAAGAATGAAGACTAGAAACTTTGTAAAATTCAACAAAATAATTCATTTCCCTAGAAAAACAAGGTAAAAATGAGAAAAAAGACTTATGGTCTATGAAAATCCAAAATTAATCAGAGAATTAAAAAATAAAAGTCCATTCCATGAAAAGCCCTAAATGAATCTGTGTTTGAGTCATGATGACATCAAAACAGAGAGCGTTGATTTTGTGACCTTCAATGTGTTGAATCACAGAAAATAATATTCCAGTTTAGAATTTCTGAATAAATTTTGATAAATGCCTTTGTACAAGAATTCTGATGAGCATTAATATTTTCCAGGGAAAGAATCAATAATTTTAAAAAAAAATTCAACTCAACTGGTCACAATAAAACACCTTTAGATATCAAAGATTTAGAACCCAATTAACAAATTCTTATCTTAACATGAGTGATAAGCCCAGCTAAAATGCAAAAGATTCCTGGATGGGGGTCAAAAGTTCATCCCACTGAGGAAACCAAATGTTTGTAATTATAAACACATTATTTCATACTACTTCAGGTATGGCTTCAGCTAAAATCATTGATTCTTACTCTGGAAACATTTGTTTAAAACTTTGTTTACTATAACCCTTTATTGATTTCTGAATCGAGGTCAGAAACTAGATACAGTATTTCAACTACTTTCGCTATTTATCAGGTAAAACAGAACTGAATTTCTGTAAGAAAAATATCAAATCCAGTAGATAAAGCTGACATTACAATAATATGTAATGGAATTTTAAAAAAATTAAAACCAAATAATTAAATTACATATAAAAACTGGTGGGAATGGAGATACTACAGCATGCACAATGATCATTCTTGGAATTAAAACTAATTGCTGACAATTTTATTGTTGTGGTTCAATTTTTGTTGTGGTTTATTTTCTTATTTTAGTATTGCTGAAGGTTTAAAAATATTGTAAATTGACTTAATGTTTAAATGTAAGAAAAACATTCTTTGTAGTGTAACATTTATTTCATCACAACAATATTCACAGGTAATAAAACAGGACATGGCATCTGTGGATTGCATAAGTTTTATAATTTTTTTCAGAAGAAATGAAAATCTACAGACATAATGTAATAACCTGAGTTCTCTGCAAAAATTGGGAGATTTTATGAAATCAGGATGTAGGAGTGGAATGATTCCTAAAATTGGGAGGCTGTTTCTCCCAGCACGATATCTGACAGATATGAGCCTAAGCTCCTAACTCTTGCCAAAATACCCAATTATGATGCCATAGTCTGGGCTGGGCTTATTTGGCCAAGGTGGTAAAATTGATCAAAGTGCTGGAGGCAGTGGGCAAAAGCATAGAAGACAGGACCCCTTCGACTGCATGATGAACTTGTTTCTCCAAGAAAACTACTGCATCAGCTCTTGGACAATTGCAGAGTGCTGCAGTAATGTGTTGTTTCTTTTCAGATCTTATTTAAGTATGAATTCTCCAATCATGACTGTTTACCGTTTATACATGCTACATGTAACTAGTATTGTCTGAATTGGGTTTGTTTTTTCTTGTTCTGTTCATGAAGATTATTGAAAATTATATTTTTCTAAACAAAAAACATCAATGTCAAAAGTTTTGGGACTAAAAATCATGTTTTTAGTAAAACATGCTGTGTTATGGCAGGTCAGCATCTTGAAAATAAAAAAATGTTCATCAGCATGATCGAAGTTTTCTCATGTAAATTAGATTTATTCTACAAGCCTGACAGGATTAGAATACATTAGGGGTCCAATCTGACATCAGAGAAGCCCTGGGCATCTGGCTATGGCATTTTTTAGCACTGTTCATGAAAAATTTTAGCAATGAAATAGATTGATTGAAAGACAATAATAAGCACACACTTGTGATTGCACAGTTGATTTATGTTGATAAGGAGTTACATCCTGCACTGGACAGAGGTGTGTAATTGTAGTCACGGGTTAAAACCCTGGCTGAGTCATACCAAAGACTTTAAAAAATGTTACTAACAGCTGCCTTGCTTGGCACTCAGCAACAAGAGGTTAGTGTTAGTCCTGGTCAGCCTGGTGTCAGGATAATGTGACTGGGTGGGACATCATGCTACATGACTGCGGCATGATGCCCCATTGCTAGACATCACTATAAACTGCCACACTGCAGATATCGTAGCAATAAGACTGAAAAATTGTTAAAGCTACATCAAAAATCTAACTCGCACACACAATAATTTGTTCAATGTGGATCTTGGAAATAGTATAGAAACCAAGGCAAAATTATGACACATTACAAACCAGTACAAGAGGCACTTTTGTGAAATATCCTTTACTGAGAAAGAATATCAAAGTTACCACATGATGTAGAACTATATCTAAATTTCTTCATGTCTGCATTCTTGTAGGTATATGTACCTATAGTAAATAAAGAGGAATGCACATTGCAGTTAGCTAATTTGTCTAATGTATGCTGTATCATTCAGGGGTACAGAGCTGAGGAAATATCCAAGCCCCACCACCCATAAATGAATTTGCAGATTCTATTTGACATTTGGCTGATAGCACTGGTATGACATAAACTTTGATTCCAAATTATTTTTTTAAAACATTGTTCACTATTTGATATTGGCAATAACATAGATAACTCTCCATTTGTCTCTCAAAATACCCCTCTTGCACATGCTTGATGGGGATCATATAAAGTAAATCAAGTCCACTTTATTGACACAGTGTCCAATCCCATACGAGTCTGAGATAAAATGTAACATGCTGGACTTAGCTATTCTCAGCAAAAGGCCACAACTGCTCCATCAGAACATGTGGCAAGATGGTAGAGGAACTTCTTACTAATCAACACTCTCTAGACTCTGCACACCCACCACATGTAGAAATAATTAATGTTCTGTACTGTATATTTCACACAGATAAAGGTATGAAATTTATACTATATTTAAATCACTGTTACATTTCCCAAGTTTTCTGCGGGGACTTATGCAACAAGTACCATAAAAAATGCTGCATTAAAATTTGTGATGCAGTTCCATTATATTAAATGGACATCCACTGTACACAGTGACCACTTAATCCCTTGGATTATGTCTATATACCCAATGCTCATTTTGCAATCTGAAATCCATGATGCATGTACTTTAAATTAATCCACACAAAAAATATGAGATTGAGTGTATTGAATATGAGTTTTGTGAAGATTGAGTCACCCAATGTGCACCCTGGTAATCAATATTTTACCAGATTTAAGTAATTATAACTAAAGAGTATTTCTCTCCATTTAAAATTTTAGTGCACTTATGATGGACCTAGAAATTGCTTTTCTTAACAGCTGGCAAAATTTTGGAAAAGCATGAGACTAATTTTCTATCAAACATCAATTTATAATCAGAGAATTTATTGTAAATTTGTATAACTATTAAATCATTTTACTGGTGCAGAGTGAGTGAAAGAGATGGCAGTTTATAGTCTGTAAATAAGACTCATTTGCATCTATCGTATAACTATCTGCTCTGAGCCTGCTGAATGAGGAGTCTCCAGATCCTGTCCTAAACCTTACATTTTTTAAAATTTATTTGACGTAGATATGGGGGGGGCCCCGAGTGGCCGAGTGGTCTAAAGCACTGTCCGTTACGGATCACTGCCATCTCACCTTTGTCTGCGTGGGTTCGAGTCTAGGATTCGGCGAATGTGGATATGTGAGAAAGCTTGCCAGTAGCTTCTCGTGGGTCGGTGGTTCTTTCCGGTGATTTCCCGGTTTCTTCCTCCACCATTAATACTGGCCGCCATGAATAGCCTATCGTGTGCTGAAAAATGGCGTTAAGCCCAACAACAACAACAACAACAACAACAACAACGTAGATATGGTAATACTGTAGAAAACTCTATGATTTTATTTTTTTTAAAAACCTATCCCAACACATCCCCCACTTGGCTTGGGAATGTCACAATAGGTGACTTTTTGTTTGTTATGAGATGGATCTCATGACAATGTTCAATAGACCAGAATGTGAGTCCATTTTTCATTAATACATATCAAAACTTGAATCTTTAAGTATACAAACAAGTTGAGGAGCTATCTGAAATACAATTTATAGACTTCTAATTTGTGCAAAACATTTTTACCTGTAATCTGGCCCTTCAGGGTTACCCTTGGCATCTGTTTCTTCAAGGCCAACTTTATCTACAAAATAGACAAACTACAATAATAGCAAATATTAAAGAATAAGTGATCAGATATATAAATATGTCTTTTTGGACAAGAGTTTAAACTGTATCTATGTTATGTTAATTGTACAAGTCTTACCAAATGTGCATACATACATCATTGCACATCACCACATTGGGCATGCTATATAGAACAAATTTTTCTTAGAACATATATTCTCCCCATCTCAAGATCAATGAATGGTCAGAATGCTACTGCACATCTCTGAATGACCAGAGTAAAACTGCACAAATATTAACTAAACAAGCTGAATTCTCAAATTTCCACATTTTTAAATACAATTTTTTTTAACAAGGAATTGTCATAGAATGAAAATTTAACAATAAAGCTCATGTACAACAACCATGCATTTTGTCAAAAAGGTATAGATAAAATCCTCCAAGCAGTGTCGAAATAGAAGCAATAGTAAAACTAAATTCTCAAAATACCCCCCTTTCAGAAATTTTTCAAAAAGTTTTCAAAAACTTACCCCTGCTCCACCAGAAAAAAAAAAGACAAGATAAAAAAGTAAGGCATTATTGTACACTTGCACCAACTACATATTCATCCTACAAAACTTATATAAAATGATCCAAAAAGTGTAGTAGGAAAACAAATTTTGAAATCACTTCCTACATACATCTTTTTTGTCAAATTTTCAAGAAATATATTTAAAACAGACCAGAGGAAAAAAGTTGAACCTTGCTGCACATCTACAGCAACAAAGTCCCCACCCACCTATCATCACCAAGCAAACTCAGGGAAATAAATAAGCCTGGCACATTTTCATGCTTTAACAGGCCACAGACATACTCAACCTTATACCCTGGTATACCGGTACACACACACACATTATGATGATGTTCAAGCTGAGTACAATGTATACTCTACCTAATTTCTCTTTCATTCTCCTATAATTTGGGGTGTATTTTTGCAAGTCAGATCCACCTGATCGGGTGTCTTGAGATCAGTGACTCGAAGTTGCACTTTGGAAAAATTGATAGATAAGATAGATAGAAAAGAAAATTAAAGACACATTCAATATAAAATATGATTAAATTATTTATGTCACATATATATAAACAAATTTACATTTTGTCAATCTTTATGTTGTAAAATACAAAAGAAACCCATAATACTTGACATTTTACATCCATTTATACACTAGATCCATTAACTGAAAAGATGCTTTGTTGCATTATGGCGGACAGTAGAAAAGAACATGCACAAGCCACGTGAACAAAGTACATGATGGTTGTGATTCTTCATTAATATGCTGGTGGACATATTACTCCATGTCAAATTTCCAAATAAAAAATATTAACGACACTGAAATTTTCTTTCACCAGATCATGAATGTGATGGCTACATGTTAGACATATGTTGCCATGTGATCTGCTTCCTCTACCTCTCCAGACCAATTGAACTTTCACACTAACCATAGTCAAATTATCAATTGTCACTGTACCTAAAACTCATTTAAGCTTGGAAAAAAATCTCAACATGCAGAACTAGCCCAATAAGCATATTCTGAACAGCACTGACCCCACTGTGATGTGTCTCTGGTTAATGGTGTGGCAGGCATTGGTACTCTGTCAACCACCACTGCCACCTCTCTCACAGTTGCCTTTATTGTCATAATTCTGCCCTTCAGGCTTATGTCCATAGCTGGAAATGTTTTGGCAAGCAGTTCTCCTTGATACAAATAAAAACTTTGACGAGATCTACATCCGAGCATAAACTAAAACTGAATACTATTATAGATCAAGGTCCTGTAAAACAATGCTATTTCAGAGGCTGATCAGTCAATTATCATAACATCCAGAATTTCTGTTAAAAATTATTTTAACCCTTTCATCACTGTGGACCGTAAAAACGGTCAGGGGGAAGTAAGTCTGTAAACATTATGGACCGATTTTTCGGTCTGGGGCAGTGTTCTGCTTTAACGTTATAGTACCTGACTAAATAACTTTTGGGATATCTCTAATAACTTCCATCTTGTAATGAAGATGTTATATTTGGATGATCTCGTGAGTTTATCTTGTATACAACTAGAAATATCAAACAAAGTAGGAACTTTTAACATGTCTTCTGAATGCTGAAATTTGTATTTAAAATGGCGGCGTTTGAAGACACTTCAGAGGAGAGTTTGAATAATTTCGACCTGGTAAATTTGGATGAAAAATCAAGATGTTTAGAGAGACAATGGAATGCACTTGTGGGTGACAGTGATTACAATGAAGAGGACTTTGAAGGTTTTGAACCAGAGAAATTGTATACTCCACGTGATTTTGTTTGGACGAAGCCGGAAAACCAGAGATTTGTTTCAGTTTTCTGACAGAGTGGGGCACACCCGAGTGTTAGATGGCTCCAGGAAAGTTTCAGAATATTTTCAAATATTCTATTCCAATGAAGTTTTTGGAAAAATTGTCCGCTTAAGGAACTTCAATGTGATGATCAAACATGGCAGAGGTGATATAGGTGTGTGGACAGATCTCACCTTGGAGATCATTTTGGTTCATTTTATAGAATCTTATATATTATGGACACCATGAAAAGAAAGACTTGTGTTGCTACTCAGATTTTTCACTAGTACATCTAGGGTCAATTGAACAAGTTTTGAGAACTTTCTAAGTTTTCTAAGAGGTAAAAAAAAATTACTTGTATTTTACCTGTTGTGTTACCTGTTTGTACCTGCATTTTAACAGTTGTAATAGATATGCACATTTTATTGAATTAGTCATAAAATTTGATTTTTAACCTTGATTTTAACACCTATTCCAGCCAAATATTTTTAACATTGGCAAAGTTATGTTGTTTCAAAGTCCACAAGTCACAAAGTTACTTAGTGTTAAGGACTCTATGCATACAAAGTTACTTAGTGATGAAAGGGTTAACAGGCTAACTGTCAAAGAACTAAAACAAGGTTATGACTAGAAAATGTTAATTTCAAGCATGATGGAAGTACATCACATGATGACTGGTACTAACAACTGGGGGATGAAAATGGATGACAAACTCCTCTTCAAAACTTAACGGTAACATATAATTAGAATCTAAATGTATGAAATGATTTTAATATATAAAATGAATTGCTGTGTTGTTTTATTATTAGTGGAAAATACCTCCCCCAACAAGCTAGATTTCAATTAAATAGTATTGATTTGTCAAGACTGAAGTGAAGAGGCACTGGGAAGTAATTGCTATAATTCTCAATTTGTTTGGCAATACTGATCAATTTTCAGCTCTGGCCCATAATTATGTAAGTACCCTCTCACCTCTAAAGCTGCATGTTCTATCAAAATAAAACTCCATAACAAACATGTATACATTTTAAAACTATCTGAAAATGGAAATTGTGAATAAGTAACAAGATGGCATGGCAAAACTGATCCTCCTATAAATGAGCCATTTAAAATCATACCAGTTATTCTCCCCATAATGAATGAAAATCACTATAATGATATATTTTAAACCCTATAATGAAACTAAGGATTAGGAATCACATGTTCTGGCCAAGTCAGTTTTTTTTTTCTGGGTCAGATTTATTATCTCCAACACCCATCCTCTGTTAACCTACAAAATTTTATTTTGGTGACTTTTGGTTTTAATCTCCCATGATGGACTGTGCAAAGAGCTTGAATTTTTAGTACATAATGTTATCTTTAATGGATGATATGCTATAACAGTGATATAATTTCCATTTAATTACTGACATTTAATCTAAAATATGTCTTCCCAGTCCTACAATATAAGACCTCGCATGATATTTGTGTTGCAAATGCGACTAACAACATATTAGTATCAAGTGAGATAGTCTTATATTGCAAGACCAGTGTCTTTCTTGAAAACTACACCCACTCCCATATAATATGCCAATTATTGCATGCAGCCGTACAAGTGATTTGCTAAAACCACCGAAATGACAATAACATTAGCCTTTTTTTGGGGGTGGGTGGATGGGGTGTGGGTGATGATGGATCGTAAATCATGTATATACTACTTATGTTTATTACATAAAGGCAAAAGGGTTTGATTCGGAAATAAAATTTTTGACACTGTCTAGTGTCTGCAAGACCGAGGACCAGTCATTGCCATTACTTTGTCTTATTCAAACAACATAATAGACATTTCACTCTTACACATAAAAACCTACAAAGAACAACCATGGCCAATTTCAATATGTTCATCTGTTTGATTATGAAAGCAAATATAGTTCCTAGAAGCACCTGTGCGCGGCCACTACTGGTATGCCGTGATCAACCAATGACGAATGAACTATTTATTAATGATAAACATGCAGAGAATGAAACAAAACAATAATTTATCCATTTACCTGACTGTGTGGTCATTTTTCGTGGATACCCTAAATGAACCTCAAAATATTACGCCTTTCTATTTCCCCCCCCAAAAGGTCGATTTTTCTGGCGAAAGCTTAGAAACTGATATTTCTCGAGAAATTATTACACAGTTTGGAATTCTAAATTGCGGTCGTCTTTCTTGAAAAAGTGAAAAGGTTGATTTTTGCTGAGTTTTAAGGTCAAGCTTTATTAAAACCCTTCTTTAGTTATTTTCATTATTTTAAAAGTGCACTTGGCTCGCAATATATCTGTTTATAATATAAAACGGATAAAAATGTTTCGTGACATTTTTAGGCCGAGGCTATTCACGTGCACGCCAGTAGTATATGGGGACGATATAGTGTCAATGTTATTAAAAATCACATTGGGACGATATGGCTGTTGATATATTGTCCACTAATAGGGGACATACCAGTCAGCTGCTAAACAGGTAGATAAAACCAGACGTCGTTCGCAGAGCAATACAATTTTAATTAGGTCACCATGTATACACTACACATCCCATCATAGGCTAGTAAGAGACAGCAGTTATGTGACTAAACCGAGAAACTGAATGAATCTATTATGCTCTGTTTCAATGTATGCTACTTTAATTTTATTCAACAATGGCGACAGGATTTAAGGCGACAAATGAAACTACTGGGACGAAATAGCGACAATGGGGAATTTTGTATTAGCACATTGGAACTGTATAACGACAAAAGAAATGGAGCAGCAGGCAGGGTGAACCCTGCAAAATTTTGCTCGAGTCATTAACAGAAAAAAGTTTCTGCAGAGGCTGAAAAAAATACGCCAACAACGCTAAACTAAAGTCTCCAACTTTTTTATTTCCATGCCTGAGGTTAGCTTATTATTCTTGACGTATTTTTATGATTTGGTTTACTCGTAAAGCGACCTAATTGTTGTCCTTCACCCTGCCTGCTGCTATTGATAGTTAAGGAGAGTTTAACCAAAGATTTTATCTAGACCAATCTACGAGCGTATGTATAAATTAATATATAGAGTTTCGTTTCTCAAATCAATTATATTTCCATCCTGATTTGTGAGTTTGAAATTCATTCTTGATAATAATGGATTATGAACACGCATGTAGATTTGATTTATTGGCTCAGATACAATAAAAGGAATATAATATATATCCCTGCTGAGCCTGATTAGACTTAGAAAGGTCAACGTGATAGCTACTGTCAATTACATCGCATACTAGATTTAGTGCGATGGTGGATGTTATATTAACAATATTAGGTGAAATATGACGTCCTGTTCCATATGGGTCATTATTATATCTGAGAATAGTTGGAAACGGGATTAATTTTTTCCATGAATCACATATTCTTTTAAAGTGTTCATCAATAAGATCTTTAACTGATTTCTTAACTCAGACGAGTCAAATCCAGGAATGATAAATGTTAATAGATGGTCTTTTGTAATTCCAAAATATTTAAGAAAGACTTGTGAAAAAGCGATTATTGCGTGGAATACGCTGAACTGGATCGTCTTCATTGACTATATAACCTGTATCATAGAAAACTTGAGTTAGTGGTGGTATTACTAATCTTTTCTCTCTGTTAACAAAAGTATTATTCATGAACTCTAAGTCTGAAGCAACTTGATTCAAATGCTGTATTGATTCAATTATTTGATTTTTTAAATCATCATTGTCAGGAACATTAATACTTAAAAGTAAATTTTGTAGATTTTTAAACACGCGTTCATGTTCAGATTTAATTGTATCAGCATATGAATTTATTAGATCAATATCTAGTGTTATTACTCTAGCTTCTTTATCTTTCTTACTAGCAATTACTTTTGTAAAATGATTTTCTACTCGATCTATATAATACACAATTCTATTAGTACCAGAAATTAATTTCCTTTTAAATGCATTTTCTAGTTTTCGATATTCTGGAAATTGTATAAAGTTTTTAATATTTTGTGACGAAGTCGGATCTCTTTGATTCTGGTGGAACCTGATAAACAGGTGCGACTTAAGGCCATCCTAACACTGATTTAATCGAACTTTGATAAATATCCACAGCATAGTCAGGAGAATATATTTCAATCACGGACGATAATGTTGGTTCGTATACAGTAATTGCTATCTTTGACTCTTTTCCTGTTATAGACTTAATTCTGTGCTGGAATTCCTCATTGATTTGCTCTATTTGATAACTGCCAGTTTGAATACTAACTACTTGCCAATCGGGAGTTCCATCAGATTTATTCATATTTGCGAATACTAATGAATTATTTGCCTGTAGTCCAAAAAATGGTTTTGATCTAATATTAGGCCAGCTATAATAAACACATAACTGAGCTATTGCTATCTCTTTTACTGGAATTGCAGTTGGAAGGTTAACGTTGAATTCAGGATTGGTCGAACTTATTGATATCATAGTAGTTTTTGATGGCGTCGTATTAGTGACGATCTGTTGCAATAGTTCTCTTAAATCAGACATTATTATTATGTTTATTATTTAATTCTCCATCCTTTCGTTATTATCACTAGATGCGCTATTTTCCACCACGAATGCTTGGTCGGAGGTTGTCATTATCATAACGAACTCTTCATCGGATATTTTACTATCACTGAAGTACAAGGAAAAATGTGAGCATAATTTAGTATAGGCGGCTTTTGCTGTGTACTCGCGTAATTTATCGCTAACGCATGTAGATATTTTCTTAGTGATAATACTGAGAATACCTGCACATAATGTTAAAACGACAATCGTCAAAACCGCAGGAGCAGTCATAGTTAATGTTGATAATAATAATCCGGTTCCAGCCACAACGGTAAAAACCGAGTAAACTACTACATCGATAACAACCATGCGTCTGCGATATTTTTTTACTTTTAACGTGTATTCGTCGATGATATTTTTTTAGTTCAGTCTGACACTTACACGCCTGATTATATCTGTGACGTTGAACGTCAATGAGTGACTCTGTCATTGGATTCATTATACTTATGACGTCATTTAATTAAATAATTAAAATGGGAGCTTAAGATACAAATTCCAGACACCACCAGTAATTAGCGGATGCCAAATTTCTATCCAACGTGAACGTTTCTTCAGAATCTTTATCCAACATTACAGATACAGTTTTAGACAGCTTATTAGCTAATGAAGATGTGGTAAGTATGCTAATTCTACAACACTAAACACAGACAACCTATATATACCAGCGACCTCTGCGGTGTGTTTGATGGTTTTATTTCGTTGTGTCCATGTAGCTGCGTCTGATCCGACGACGTACCCGATGTTGATGATCTGTTTGTGAGGAATTTTAATCAGGTGTGTTTTTTTAACAATATCCGGAATTCCACTAATAATATAGTTGAGTTTTGTGTTAATATCAGTAAGTTTTATATCAACATTTGGTGGACTTCCAAAAAAATCGTTATTAGTTTTGTTTATATTTCTACGAAAATTTAGAAACGTTTGTATTTAATTAGAAAAATCAGTTTTAAATGCAGCAACTTCATCACTGATTGTCGTTAACGAAGTCGTTATTGGCATTTCCTTATCATCGACGTATTTTTTGTAGTATCATCAAACTCAAATTCTGGTATTTTTAAATTACTAATACCATTGAAGTTCATATTGAGAAATGCACGCATTATACCACCGTTGGTTAATACGTACTTAGATTCCTGATCTTCAACATATTTTTTTTGTTGTAGCATCACTATCTGTGGTTGGATATCAAAGATCTGTAATTTTATTTTTGTTCATAATAACATCTCCACTAAATACACCGCCAGTCGTCTTGATATAATCATTAACTGACTTACCGGAATCCTGAATTTTACCCTGATCAGTAAAAGTTACGATATTATCAGCAACAGCAGTATGAATTCGTATAAGTACGTCTGGTAGTTGTATATTGCTTGTCTTTAATCGTCATTGTTTGTTTTGAAAAACAACCACTTCATTTTTATCCACACTTGTAATATTTAATAAATCATCAATCTCATTTCTGAGTTGTTCGAAGGTTGCATATTTAGATAAACCACATTGCTGCTGAGCTTTACCAGGAGCAGATCTTCCATAAATATCTACCATTATATTTACTGATGTCTGTTTAAATGTGACAGCATGGTATATTCATGCACGACTTTATAAGGTAGCTTTCCTTGCGGAAAGTACATTAAGTACTTCACGACCACATATTGGTGGATCAGTTAATATTTGTGTTGGTAGCGTTGAACACCAGATTGGAGCAGTATTATTACTAACATAATGAAGAAATTCTTTCGGTGGCGCTAATCCATATGAATCAAAATAGATAATTCCACGTGGATCAATTGCATACGCTACCCAACGCGTACCAGGACCAAGAGTTTTTATAAAGATTAATAATACCAGTTTCAATATTGTTAGGTTGTTTTAGTAATTGATCGCGCATAAAAACTCCTCTGAATGTTTTGATATTTCATTTTTTAGCAGCATCGAGTAAATCAAAATTAGATATAGGTGAGATCAGTAAACTGTCCCAGGAAGTCTTAAACCTTTTCCATACCATGAAAGCTGGGTTCCTGGTAATCTGAGACCTTTTCCCTTTATTTTGATTCCACGTCCGGTTGCTTTCTTTAACGCCATTCCAGCAGCGGTTCCAATAGCGCCTAATGCAACTGCCTTTGCAACAGCAGGGGCTGCTGAGGCTATTAATGCTGATATAGCTGCGAGAAGGGGAAATATACCACCCGTTTTAAAAGTATCTTTTATGGCACCAGCAGAAAGACTAAGTTTGACGCCTTTATTTGATTATTTTTTGCTTCATTAAAGTTTGTGAATTGACGACCGGTCAACGATAATTTATTTGAACGGCTCATCTGTTCCATTTTCAACGATATTTTTATTCCAGTTATTGTTTGATGTTGATTGCAGTTTTGTGACTTGACCAAGAGTCAGACTCACACTAAGGTAATGATATGACATTATTAATATTATGAGCGATCTAATTACATGTTCTCTACTGGCGCATCAATGACTCTCATTCGTCCACCAACACCTTCGAGTAACATTGATTTATCGCTGAGTATAACAGCAATTGCTCTGTAATTTGCAATAACTCCAACATCTCTATTAACACGAGCTCGAAAATGTATATCAACTACTGATTGTCTGGTTAAATCTAAATGTTCTAGTGAAAACTAATAAATCGGATACAGCGTTGTAAAATCTAGTTGTGACATTTGTAATCCAGTATCAACATTTTGGTCACGTCCCATAAACGATATAAGACGATGATATGCACGCGCTACATGATTTTGATCAAAATTTAACAAAATATCCTCGGATGGTTCTTGATGTCCATCTATCCTTAATGAAACCTTAGGAACACCGAGCTTATCAAATATCATGATACTTTGTGTCTGACTATTTACTCGTTCAAAATTTTGAAGCGCAACAAATATATGTCGCGGTGCAGAAACACCTTGCTGAGAAGCTATTTGTCATGTGATTAAACCGTTAAATGTACTTTGAATACTACCTCTGGTTGTTGTTAACCATGATAACGCTGATTTACAGCCTTGACTCATAAAAGATAGTAACCGATCTTCTTCAGATATCGTTGGAATCATTACTGTCTTAGAGTGAAAGTTTGGTTAGTATAACTTTACCAGCATCACCAGCAGGTCGCCATATTAAATCATCGTCGGTTGCTTTTCGTACCAGCACAACTGTATGTTTGGCTCCAAAATCACTTTTTTGACATTTCTACAGAATCCAAAGATATATGATAGTAGAATCGCAAATGAAAATCTTCTACTTCCACCCTGCAACATTGATCGACGTGATGTGAATCCCAAGTTGAAATTTGCATTCATCGATAACACTGCAGGGGTAGTGTTGTCCCTGGCGGCATTTGTCACATTACCAATAGCTACGTTTCTAGTTTCTGGAAAATCAGTTGTATCCTTTGCAAACATCATTAATGGACCAGCTGATCTTGACTAATCGTCACTGTATCTTGCAAGACCAAGTATTGTTGTAGCAACGTCAACGTCTTTTTGAATTGATTCAATATTTTTTCCATCAATCATGTATGTAGCGCTATCAAACAATGGCATAATACCATTATTAACAAAACCAAAACTAATATCGCCTGCATATTCAGTATTATCTTCTTTTAAAATTTCACCTTCGACCTCAATAAATGCTTCAGCGGGTAAGAAATATATACTTGTGTCTTTAACCTGTAGTTCGATTCGTCCACGCTGATTTGGCATTCGGGTTTCATAAGAATAATATTGATAATCGCGCACACTCATCTTTGAGAACCGGTACGTCCATGTCAAATGCAGGATCACTTTTACGTTTAAACATATTTATTATAATTATTATCGTCTAAAATGATGACCACCTCAAGAAGTGAGACCGCTTCCTGCTATCAGACTAGCGGTTGTAGTTTTTTCTTTTTCCGACATTGGGACATCAATTAACTCCGCTAGTTTTTGATCAGCGACTTGATTTATTATTTTACTTACACTTGTGGACATCACTTCAGTGCTGGGCAATTTCACTGGTTGAGGTCAGACGGGTTGTGGTTTGCGTATTAATCGTGCTAGTCTATCTTTGATCGCTGAGAATGCTTTGCTAGCAAGGTTACCAGCAGCGTCTATACCTTTTTCACGAACAACATCAATAGATTTCATACCCAGCTGCTTTGCAATAGGTATTGCTTTTGGGGCTATTCTTCTAAACAGGATATCACCTAACCCGTCTCCGTAGGTTACTTTGTATACTGGTAATCGAGAGTTTATTACCCTAACCATGGTAGGTCCACGTTGATCACCATGCACAATCATTTTGTTATTAATTGACTTTATCACTAACTGGATCTAATCACTGCGACTTAGTCACTATAATAATCATCAGCAATTTCATTAATGAGAGAAAGATACACAGTAATGTCAATAATGCCAACACTAAATAATCGTTTATAAATATCTGCTGCTTCATTAATAATTTCTGGGAAATTATTACCAGCTCGCTTTTCTCCAATGAGGATTTCTAGTCGTTCGACATTAGCAAGAACATTATTGGGACAAGTAATAAGACCACTACCTAGACCACTTCCAGTTGCACCAGTAGTGCCTTGACATACTTCATCTTCCTCTTCAATTGGTTTCGGTGGTGTTTTTTGTAGTAGTTTTTCTTGTTGTCGTTTTTGTTCTAGTTCTTGTTCTTGTTGTTCTCGATATTGTTGTGATTTTTTTTCGTAGTCGTAATTGTAGTCGTGTTACTGGTTTTCTTGGTGATGGTGGTTAAGATTGTGTGGTAGTACTTGTTGTGATTGTAGTCGTGGTACTGGTCCCTCTGGTATCTTAAGTTCTGGTGATGATGGTTCAGATTGTTGTAGTAATTGTTGTTGTAACTCTTTTTGATGTTGTTGTTTTATCAATTGCTGTTGTTGTTCTGGCGGTAATTGCATGAAGGCAATATATTTATCTATTTCATGAACATACTTAATATATCGTGGATCGTCGTTTAGAGCTTGATTAACGTTATAGTGTATGCGAAATATCCATTTATACAAATCATCGCGACCTACAGTCACAAATTCCAGACACCATCAGTAATTAGCGGATGCCAAATTTCTATCCGACGATTCCAACGTGAACGTTTCGTCAGAATCTTTATCCAACATTACAGATACAGTTTTAGATAGCTTATTAACTAATGAAGATGTGGTAAGTATGCTAATTCTACAACACTAAATATTAGCGGTTGCCAAATTTAATATAGGGTCAAATATTGTTTTCGATTATTATAACCTTCCACAGCAAATTCATCTAATTGTTTTACGCTTTACGTTTTTGATCCGTCTGATATCATTAATGGCATCTTCGGTAAATTTATCATTTATATTAACCCTACCTCGCGCTTGTCTTGGTATTTGTTGAGTATCATCTTCTGCCTGGTGTGTATCCTCTGGTATTTCCGGGATTGACATCGCAGCAACTATTTCTTCTGGAAGTTTTTCAAGGTTTTTTTTTGTTTTCTTAGTTCTTTTTGCTATTTTTTCAGTTGTTTCAGCTGTTTTTTTCTAACACAGGTTGAATACCTTTAATGGTCTCAGTGATAGGTTTAAACAACTGTTTTGTATTCTCCTCAAAATCAACTTGAGATTCCTGACGCGATTGTAATTGTTGCTTAACAGAATCACGAACAGGTAGATAATTTTTAATTGCTTCTAGTCGCTCTCGAGCTAATTTAGCTGAGTGTGGTTCTCCAATGCTCATTATTGATAATATTTATAATGGTTGCTTAATATATATGTATGTCCGTCTTTAATGTCAAGGGGAGTTTAACCAAAGATTCTATCTAGACCTACACGATATCTTGATCTTGGATCATGTAGATTTATCGTTATAAATCCAAACGGAACAGATTGTGCTTTAGAAAAGAAATTTTTTAAATTTATTCATATCCATGTCCCCTGAACACCAGGTATAATAAATATTCTCTAGCGTATAATTATCTACTCCATTAAACACAACCAAAATATTACTGTTATCTCTAATCACCTTAGGTATCTGTGTGTATCTTTGAGTAATATAAATCACGTCTGTGTTTTTGTGTCTACCTCGAGACAATATTCTAGCTGGATTAGATTGTTTGTTCAGCATCACATCATCATATACTACGAGATTATTAATGAATCCATCTAAGTCAAATGCAGACGGAGCTTCATCTATATCTGTGAAAAAGTCAATAATATCGTCACCGTCTTTATTAACTGATTTTGCTTTCTCGTTAAAATCTTTAAGTACTTCGTAACAATGTTGATCATCCACAGACGGTGCTATTAAATATGGTTTGTTTTATCTCAACCACCTCATTATTAAATTTAATGATAATTGTGTTTTACCTGATCCAGATGGACCTATTATAATCATTCTTATCGAATTTGGTAATGCTGGATGGTGCTTCACTGGTACCTGTTTTCGTGTATCCGAAAAGTCAATTATTGTATCCATATTATTAATAAGATGAGTCTATATTGTGTTCGATGTAAGTTATCTACATTCACCACTAGATTGACAACAATAATAACATAAAAATAAACGACTTGCATTAACAGGTAAATGTGTAAAATGTGGTACACAAAAATATAAATTTATCTCACGGGCAACAAAGGTAGCTGTGGATATTGCTGCTTCTTTAGGAAAATTACCTATATTACAATGGGCTAAGTATGCTGGTGAGAAACACCTTACCGGATATAATTACTGTGGTCCTGGAACTGGACTTTTATCCGATTAGATAACCAAGATCGACCAAGACCAGGAGAGTATCCAGTAAATAAGATCTATCAAGCATGTCACATTCATGACGTTGCTTATAAAAATCCAGATTTTCAACAACGACATCTCGCAGATGTTAAATTGATTCATGTAATAAATTCTATACGTAATAAGTCAGTTAGAGAGAAACTCGCTAGTTTCTTAATAAAATCCGCTATGAAAAGTAAAATAATGTTAGGGGCTGGTAATTAGTTGTATAATTATTATAATGGAATTCATTTATTATAGCCCAAGAAGGTATTGGAAAGGTAAAGCAGCGATCAATAAACTTGCTGAAGCAGTAAAAGTTTCACGTTCTGTTGCTGCAGCGTGGTTAGCACGACAAGCAATATGGCAAATATATTTACCACCACCAAAAAAATAATTCAATATGCACATTTTGATGTCAGCGTTCCTAACGAAGTTCACCAAGCAGATATTGTGTTTTTACCACATGATACTATTAAAACACGTGGACGAAAGTCACGCACGTACAAATACGCATTGACTGTTGTTGACGTTGCAAGTAGATATAGACGTTGCAAGTAGATATAAAGAAACTGAACAATTATTAACAAAGACAGCATCTGAAGTTGTTTCTGCGTTTGAGCGAATTTATCAACGTGGTGGTCTACGATGGACACAGCTATTACAAGTTGATCCTGGCAAAGAGTTTATTGGTGCAGTA
Source organism: Potamilus streckersoni (assembly GCA_016746295.1). Lineage (NCBI taxonomy): Eukaryota > Metazoa > Mollusca > Bivalvia > Unionida > Unionidae > Potamilus > Potamilus streckersoni. Next base: position 7,648,123 of record JAEAOA010001951.1, read on the forward strand.
TTAACTTTGATGAAAAACATAACGTTACAATCAGATGAGGGCATACTGAAATTCATCGTGATCAAGAAATTTTTGAACGATTTAATCGAACACTTGCTGAGCGGTTATTTGGATATCAATATGCGAAGGAAATATCTGCTGATTTTAAGTCCAGTGAGCGATCTCGTGAATGGGTTGCAAGGTTACCAATTGTGATATCTGCATTAAATAGTGAAATTACTCGTGCATTTTCCATGAAACCTTATAATGCAATAACAAAAAAATATATACCACGTAGCGATGAATACGGACAACGAGGTCAATAACCAGAATTAGGTAATGTAATTATGAGATATTTATACGAACCAGGGGAGTTGGAGAGTGGCAAAAGACGAGCTACTGACCCTATTTGTAGTGTGACCACACATACAATTTCTAGCGTGGTTAGATCCACTGGAAGACCTGCTGTATACAGAGTAGATTCTACTGCCCCTCAACGTGGATTTGAGCGTAAACAATTGCAGGTAATTCCTACAGATACATGATTACCACCACCTTCACTTATGTAAATTAGCACCTCTTCGTCGATTGAATTCAAGACAGGTCAACATCACATTTTCACGTGTGTGACCAAGATCACTATTTATTCTGTCTACGGTAAATTGTCTTGGATTATTATTTGAATATTGTCATAACATTATTGTGTTACAACTTGCACAGTGATTTTTCTGTAGTTGTTTTAGTTTTATAATAAATTCAGTATCAATATCAAAATCACGTTTATTTTTTTGTCACATTGTTTATAAGACGCTAATTTTTTCTTTATTACAGCATCGTCATTAGTAATTACGTAATCTATGAAAATCCTATGTAGTTGAGTTATTCGTCTGATGCGAAATACTGCAAGATAGACTGTTTGACTACTCGATCCGGTCATCTACAATCCAGATATTTGTATCAGAGATAGTTAGTCCCTGCGACGAATGAATCGTTATAGCGTATCCTAACGTCCACGGTGATTTACCCATATTCAATGCCTCTTCATCTGTACTAATAGGTACCAAAATAATGTAATTCAATACAGATTTTGTATTCGGACACTTTCAGTGTCTACACTAGGAATTTCAACTTCAATATTCTGTCGTCGAGTATTTGTTGGGCGATAACATAATGGTACAGGTAAATGTGAAAACCTTTCTGTATGTAGAGTAAATAATTTCTTCTGAAATTCATCACGAACTATCTTTCTACTTGCGACTATCAAATCAGTAGTTTTCCATAAAGTTAAAAAATCATTCATGGTAGTTTCTGGAATTATCTCACGCATTATCTCACATTGTATTTTATCTGGCTGTAGTCTGATTAATCTTTTAAGTTCTTTCAGCGGTTCATCAATAGCTCTATGTCATCATGTATTTCTTCATAATAATCCACATTATTTTTTAGCCATTCATGTGGAGACTGTCCAACCATGTTCACTTATATAAACTAGATACCCGAGGTCGATTACATTCAAGACAGGTCAGCATTACATTTTCACGTGTATGACGAAGATCACTATTAATTCTATCTGTGGTAATTTGTCTTTCATTATTATTCGAATATTGCCATAATATTATTGTGTTACAGCTTGCACAATGATTAATTTGTCGTTGCTATAGTGTTACAATAAATTCAGTATCAATATGAAAGTCACGCTTATTTGTTTGTCACATTGCTTAGAGGACGTTTGTTTTTCTTTATGACTACAAAGTCATTAGTAATTTGCTCAGTTAACAAGTAATCTATACTTACCGTATGTAGTTGGATTATTCATCTGACGCGAGATACTGCAAAATAGACCAAGTTGGACCATTCAATCCAATCAGCTACAATCCAGATATTTGTATCAGATATAGTTAATCCCTGTGACGAGTGAATCGTTATAGCGTATCCTAACGTCCACGGTGATTTATCCATGCTCAACGCACTCTCAATAACATCGATGGCAACCAAAATAATGTCATTCAGTACAAGATTGAGTACTCAACCACCAGGAATTTCAACTTTAATATTTTGTGGTCGAGTATCTGCTGGGCGATAAAATAATGGTACATATAGATTTGAAAATCTTTCTTTATGTAACGTAAATAATTTCTTCTGCAATTCATCACAAACTATCTTTCTACTTGCAACTATCATATCAGTGGGTCTCCATAAAGTGCAAAAATCATTAATAGGAGTTTCTGGAATTACTTTACGCATTATCTCACATTGTATTTTATTTGGATGTAGTCGGATTAATCTTTTAAACTCTTTCAGCGGCTAATCAATTTATCTATGGTCATCATTTATTTCATTGTAATAATTTACATTACTATTTAGCCATTCCTTTTTGAGACTGTCCAACAAAGAGTGGTGGTTGACCATGATCACCACACATAATCACAGCAGTGTTTTTTGTCAATAACCACTCAAGAAATGTTTTTAGTGTTTCTAACTACACCATGTCTATTTCGTCCAATATAATATATTTAGGTATATATTTTTCACCCATTCGCTCAGGAGTCCATGTATCTCCATGCCATCTAAAAAGCTATGATATATGCAAGATTGAACTCCTCATTCTTTATCTCTCTGGCTAGTTTATGTGTAGGTGTCAAAATGATCATATCTGAATTGTTGTTCATAAATAATTTAATCGTACGAGTTGTTTTACCTGACCCTCCACACCCATTAAGATAAACAGTCTTATATATAGCCACAGGATCGTACACAGATGGTGCAGATGATTTTGATACTTGATTATTATTTATGTAATATATTTCCTTAATTTCAACTTTAGCAAATTCAGAATAACTGAGTATATTTTCTTGCTTTATCCTCTATGTTCCCCACTCACCATTACCGAGTAGCGGATTTAATAAATCATTATACTTTCTTTTTGTTTATATAAAATGAATCCGTAGCGACTCTAACAGCGTAACGAGGAAATCTATTTATCATCGACAGTAGATTTATAGAAACATAGGCTAGCTTTGAAGATTTTAAATGAGTAAACTGTGGTCAGTCGCCATCAAGATGGCTCACAATAGTACCTAGTTTGGTCCCATCCGATAAATAAGCATTATTTCGGCTTATAAATGTGTTTCTCTCTGTTGTATCAGCGATTATAAAATCTAACTCAGCATCGTCCATAATCAATCTTGTACAGTGTCGTTTATAACCGTATGAACCGCCCTGAGTAAAACTTACCGATAATGTTTCTACCGAGATCTTTTGCACACTTCTCATCATACTCGTTTCTGCATTTACATATTTTAATAATGTCATCTTTGGCAATATCAGGATATTCTTTCCTGACATCTTGTATATTTATATGTCCGGTTCTGGTAACCAAACTTGCTTTTGTGGACTATAGAATAATCGCTTCATTTACTTTTAACGATACTAATATTCCAACATCAAGCATATATCTTAATAACACTATTGGTGCCCAACATTTTTCTGAAAAGTGTTTACTAAACCAAACATGAGTATCAGATGGAGATCTTTTGCGAACTCGAATGATTCTATATATGCAAATCCAGTTAAGTGAAAATCTGGTAAGGGTCCATTTATTGAAACTCTGGTCATGTCATGTGTGGGATGTCCAAATCTGTTAAAGTATTTAGAACACTCACCATATCCAAGAAAACTTCCAGGATAACATGCAGCCATATCGACTGATATAACATCATTATAATCGTATTTAGCATTCCATAATCCACCGTGCCCATATTCTATGCAACTTTTTTGTATATCCTCAATAAATTCTGATCTTGTAGGTGTCCATGAATTTTTTTCCTGAGCAAAATGGGTTGCAACAGAAGGAACGGTAAAACAATTATTCAGTAGTTGTCTGATTTTGTCATCGTCAGAAGTACATTTTAATGCAAGATTTCTCATTTCTTCATAAAGAGATTATGTATGATAAATGTCACCAATGGGTCGCACAAATTGATCATGATAATCGTGTTCCGAATTCTGAAATAACCAGAGATAATGGGTCACTTTTACTAATATTTTTAATAAAATGAAATACATGACCATTATAAAATTTAATCATTCTATCTCGTGGAAATACAGTTACAGCATCAGTCCATGCATGTGCATTATGATCAATGATTGTTATAGGGCTTCCATTTTTTGTATATTTTGGTAAATACAATATCTCTCCTGTTAGTGTTTTTACTGTTATTGGAAATCTTAATAACTTTTCTAGCTTAGCAACATCCTTAATAGATGCACCAGTATCTTTAAAGGCCTCTGCCCATTCACATATTTTTTTACGTCTGAAATCTGTTAAGCCATTACCACGAATCGCATTTTAAAAATGTTCAGTAATGCGCTCCGCAACACAGTTTATTCTTGACTCTGATAGTCTCATAGGTTTGAGATCCGCAATATTAGGTTTATCATTCAGTAAAAACAATCCATATACCACAGAAGTAACTGGATACCCTCGCTCAAAATACGCTTTATCAATACCAGTCAGTATTCCAGGTTTGTATTTGTTACTTAATAATAATATCGTTTTATTATTTCCAGACTGTACATGAACGGGGTTTCTTTTATCACGAATGATCCAAATATCATCTTCTGTCTCCACAATAAATTTTATTAAAATAAGATATTTTTGATCATCAAGGTGGTTAATAATTACTTTTCCCCGTTTGTCGTTCATTACATTAATAACGTTTCCAACTCTAAAAGTTGACCACACATATACCGCACCGTCCTCACGAAATTCCTTTTGGGTCTCACGGACACGTTTGGTTATATCTGTATTTGTTAAAGCTAGATCTTTCATCAAAACACTAAATTTATATTCTGGTAGTCTGTCAAGATCAAATCTAGTAGCAGATGGTTCAATTGCTGATAATTCCTCCATCATTATAATTAAGACAAATATTCAAATTGAAATTTAATAAATAAATATATATATATATATATATATATATATATATATTCAAACAGAAAATGAGTGCATTTGTTTGAAAATTGGACATATTTCTTATTGTAATAAGTCATGCGTAAACAAATACTGTAGTTACCAGATGCAAAGTAGTATCAGACATGGAAGTACTGGACCAAAGCCCTGCATTCAATGTGGTATTGGAGTTAGGGGGAAAACGCAACTTTGTGCAAGTTATGAAGGTAAAAAATATAGGGAACTTAAGCGTTATTATGACAAAAAAAAAGATATATCGATAGGTATTATCTAACCAGATTTTAAAAATAATGATTTAGATAAATAAATATTATATACAAATGGAGCAAAAAGAATTTGTTAGACATCCCATATATACAAATTACAAGGCGTCAAGAGATGGTATTATTAGAAACTGTAGACTAAAGAAACCAGTTAGTAGTATTGATAATACTGGTTATTTTAGATTTAATAATAGTGGAAATAAAAGATATCTAACACATAAGTTCATTTTGGAATGTTATTTTGGGGTCGTTAAAGATGGACATGTAGTTGACGACTTGGATGGGTCTCCGCATAATAACGAAATTATTAACCTGCAAACTATTACGCAAAGTCAGAATTGCAGACGTGGAAATACAGGAAGGTGTAAGATATTTGAAAAGAGAGCGATTAAATCCATAAGTACAGAAACAGACCAAAAAATATTATTCAGTTCGATAAATAAAGCTGCCAAATATTTCAGTATCAATCCTGCTTCAGTAAAACGTGTATCGTATATGCAAATCTACATACTCAATAAAGTATGACCAAAGTATCATATTTGAGTACGTATAATAACCGTGTACTCAAAATATTATTTTACTTTATCTAAAGTTCGATTCTATCAATCTTGCCAAGGATTCTGTTTAGCTATAATCACATTTATAGATCCACCTTCATTGTCGCTTCTCTCAGTTTCGCTGTCATTTATCACAGAATCAAATAACATAATCTTTTTCAGTCGCATCACTCGACTATCTATTATTTTTTTCCTTTCGTACTCTTGAGACAGTGCACTTTTTATCTTTTCGATTGAACGCATAAGAGGCGTGAATAGTCCTACTTGTTTGTCATCTACAACAGCTAAAGATTCTAACATAGAATTATAAATTGACCTAATAAATCTATAGTTGGAATTTAACGTAAAGTTATTTTGAAATTTTCTCTTCTGTAATAATTCAATGTCATAAATAATTTTTTCAGGGTCGAGGTTACTAGACAGACATATTTTTTTCAGGGTCGAGGTTACTAGACATTTGAATTCCTTCATGCTTTAATTTTTTAATAGCAAAAACAATATCATTAATATTTTCACTATTCATTATATATATATATATATATATATATATATATATATATATATATATATATATATATATATATATATATATATATAAAATAAAAAAAAATATTTATTTTTTTTTAAATTGACTTTAACGTAGTTAGATATATAACAAAGCGACTTAACTCCTGCCGAAAAATCTTATTCACAGAGTAGATTACTTCCCTTCATGCAACACGTCATTTATGTTAATGACCTGTACGCATTACATAACTGCGTGATATTTGCCGTAAACCTAACATATTTTAAGGTTAACAAAGTGTATCTGTCTGTCTGTTTATATGTCTGTTTACGTATCTGTCTGTCTGTCTGTTTAGAAGCCCAAATCTATTGTTAAAAGTCCCGATATTAATGTGAATAACACGGTGATTATATATCAGTCACACAGCAGCTGAGCCATGGTCGTTATTGATCCGGCTTATTGTATTATGAGCCATTGTCATTATCGATCCACACAGATATGTGAGCTCTGATTACACAACACGTGTATAATATAATTGAATATTTTATATGTGCAGCGGTTATATATCTTTAGTAAATCACAAAATATCTAGATTCATTTATAAAAGTGAGAAATATAATGCTTAGAAATGTAATGATTACAAATGTAATGCTTAAAAATGTAATCGTATTAGTGAATAGCTAGCTATATAATGATTTCTCAAGCATGTATTTATAACTAAATTTGGTAGCTCAGTGCAAAGAATGTTGGATTCTAGTTCTGAGGGCCCCGGTTCAATTCCCATCACTGGCTAAACCGGTGTGTATGGTTTTGGATGTACCAAGCAATATCTTATAAAGGGAGGGGGCAAGCCTCCGGTTTCGATAAATACCTCACTGCGTAACCAACGCGGTCGGGTACCTTTTGTACCTTACCCGGGGATTTTCATGGGGGTATTTATCGAAACCGCAATGCCTAAACAGTCTTCAGAATTTCTAATATTTCGTCTTTCGTGAATTAGAAATTCGCCAGAGGACGTGTTTATGCGAAAAATACCCCCCTCCCTAAAATAATCAGTAGTATGCCTTGAGCTCTCTGCCCCATGGAAGAATCCCCAAAATAACACTTAGAAAGAGTGTATAGCCGAAAGAAACAGAACATGAGGTGCCGCATAATAAGTCATAAGAGAGACGACCATGTTAGGACACAATGAGAGACACAATGGCTCTCATGGGATTCTATGAAGGGTAACCGCTAGGTTGCTGCTGATTAATTTTGATAAAAATTACATACATACTCTACATACATACTATACATACGTACATACATAGCAGCAGGCAGGGTGAAGGACAACAATTGGGTCGCTTTACGAGTAAACAAAATCATAAAAAGTACGTCAATAATAATAAGCTCACCTTGGCATGGAAATAAAAAGTTAGAGACTTTAGTTTAGCGTTGTTGGCGTATTTTCAGCCTCTGCAGGAACCTTTTGTTTTGTTAATGACTCGAGCAAAATTTCGTAGGGTTCACCCTGCCTGCTGATAATGGTACAGGCAAGGTGACATACACGGTACTGAACACTGGCAACACTGTAGCAAGAAGCTGACCCAAATATACACAAAATTACTACTCTAGGGAGGGACACATACACTAGGGACATAAATAAATATATAGATAACAGATATATGGCAAACTTTTTGACAATAAAAATCTATTCGAAACATTGGAAGTGGCCCTGAAAAGGGCTTTTGGGTTCTCCTTCTTTTATCGTCTCCATTTCTTACAGAGGATGCCATAGAACTTTAAATTTCTATTGGAATTTCATCCAGTTCTGATTTCGTTTCTCAAATTTTCTTTCTTTTTTCCTCATCCTTTTTCTCTTTTATCCAGTTCTTTTATTTTCTACAGGTCTCTTTTATATTTCCATTTCCTTTTGCATCACCTTTCTCATCATCTCTTCTACTTTCTTTAATTGCTATTTTCCCCAATCAACAAAGGACACTAAGCCAAATATCTCACGTCTTCGAGAAATCAGCTCACTTCAATAACAACAGCAAACACATCCTTCAATGCCCCTGACAATACTTAGGCTTAATTAAACTTCTGTACTTTGCCACTTCTTCTGCCATACTTAGTACTTATCTTTAGCGAAGTTCAGGCTGGTAACTTGTCTCGTGACAATTTCTTTCGTATCCGGATACCTCCGATCCTTTTCAATCTTTTCAACCACATACATTACACCCATCATCCAATAATAAATATGTATGAGTTAATTAAAAAGGTCCATCTCGTATTCTCTGTAGAATGACGCGAATGCAATGTGAAGATTATAGTCGCATATGCACGGAGCGCTTCGCGTCTGGTTCGTGTCCTGGGCTGGACAGGTGGCCACTAAGGGGCGCTCCAAGCTTGTAGACCTTTGATAGTTTGGATTCCCTACTGCTCCCAACTATAAAAATGGTCATGCCTGGGCGTGGCAGGGCGGCAGGGGCCAGAAAGGGGCGCCACCAAGCGACACGAGCAAGCCCTGGGGCAACACCCATTCACCATCTTTGTTGTCTCTGGTCTTAATGGTGGTGTAACGGCTATACTCCTTGGTACTAACCACAATGGACGTCGCCGAATCGACAAGACTGATAATGGTCGAATTATGTCCAGTTGTTCTAATGGACCTTAATGTGCCAATGTTAAGTGAGCCAACTGTGCAATTATGCCAATGAGTAGAGTTTGAATTTAGAATGTTAGTTGCATTGTAGTAGTTGGAATTTTGTTTACATAGTGTACTTTTCTTGTCTGAAAGGTTATTAATCAGGGTGGCGTTAGTCAACCACTTAATGTAGGTAGGTATAGTCATGAGTGGTATGATCAGACGGCGGGCCTTAAGGATCATGGGAGGGTAAAAGCCACCCAAGGTCTAATGCCAAATGACATTTAGTTGTTGCTCATGTATATTAGCCCTCTGTTCCTAAGAGGGGTTTTGCGCTTGTCCGATAGGGAGCCCTTTTCGTCAAAAAGGGTTACGTTGTCCGGTGGGGTTTTGAGGTGTTTGTGGGGCAGAGGCACTGTGGCCCATTCTGCCCCTTGATTTGTTGCTTGCCTGGCGACAGTTTGATGGCGAGATTGAAAACTATGTAAGATCTTTTCGTAATGGCAAGCATTGCTATTTATTAATCTTTTCTGTTGTGGTGTGTGGGGGTTGGGTTTTGTGAAGCGGAAGGCAGTGCAACCTTGGCCGCCCCTTGTTTTGATGGCAGCATTGTAAGTTATTTGTTAATATCTTTTCTGTAGTTCTTCTTTTGCCTTGTATCTGTTAAATCTTCTGTTGTTTTTGTAGTTGAAGTTCTGTTGATCTTTGTATGTAAATTGTTGTGGTTGTAAATGGCAGTAGTGAAAGTCATTTGTTAATATCTTTTCTGTATTTCTTCTTCTGTTGCCTTGTATCTGTATTTTCGTTAAATCTTCTGTTGCTGTTCTTGTAGTTGATGTTCTGTTAATCTTCGCATGTAAATTGTTGTGGCTGTTGATGGCAGTAGTCAAAGTCATTTGTTAATATCTTTTTATTTCTTCTGTTGCTTTGTATCTGTATTTTCTTTTAATCTTTTGTTGCTGTTCTTGTAGTTTAGTTTTGTCGATGTTCGTTGACGTTTCGCAACCACATTTGCAAGGCTAATAATGATTGGTGGTGAGCTAATTGATGATTGGTTATTGGTTGGAAAAATTTCTATCCTATTTTAACTGACTATGATCTTGTAATATGTGGTGAGTTAAGGGATTGAAATGGTTTCAATCGTTTGGGTTTGTTTAGGCGGGAGAGTTATCTTTGTAAGATAAATTTTGATTGGTGGTGGGGTGGCTTGTGATTGGTTGTTGGTGAAAATAAATTTCAATCTTATTTGACTGTTGGTGTCGTCCAGTTTGTTGCTGTGAAAAAAAAAAGGGAATGAAACGGTTTCAATCGTTCGGGTTTGTTTAGGCGGGAGAGGTGCCTCTGTAAGGTTAAGTTTGATTGGTGGGCGGGTTACGTGCCATGGGTTGTTGGTGGTCAATATCTCAATCCTATGATGAATGATGATGATGATATTTATTATAGTCAAGTCATGTATACACTTTCGTGCTTTATGACTGGTTAAAATCCTTAAAAGGAATAGAGGCCACCCTCCCTGCGATGGCAGACCTCTCCGGTGCCAGAGTGCTTGGGCAGTTTTTGCCCCGGTGCGTGGGTATTTTTTTCCCAGTGCTTGGGCATTTTTACCCCCCTTCCCCATGGCATAACGCCTATTCTGTTGTTGATCTCAGTTGTTAAGCGGTATTTGAAATTATTCAGATCTTTTCATTTGTGTTATATCTTATTTTGGAGGGGGCGTGATAAGGGTTTTTCCTTATCTTTCAGTGGATGTTTCCCCCCTGTCCTGGTGTTTGTGAAAGTGGAGGTCCTGTTCTGTTCTTTCTGCTGGTCTTCCTGTTCTGTTGTTGTCAAGACTGCAATCAGATACACCTTTGCAATCTTTTCGCTGTTGTTTAGGTGATTTGTATGCAATCTATGTCCCGTTGCCTATTTAACATGGGAGTCCCTATCTTTTCCAGTTATGTGTTGGTCACATACGTTTCAGATATTGAATGGTTGCATTTTTGTGTATGCACATTGTTTAGTGTTATGTTTTGTTTTTTGGTACTTGGCGTACAAAATGGGTTCAGAAGGTTCGTCTAATTGATAGGTCTTTGGTGACCTTTTATGATTTTAGTGGCTTGGTTAGGTTTGTTTGTTTGTTTGTTTGTTTGTTTGTTTGTTTGTTTGTTTGTTTTTAAGCATTCCGATCATTACATTTAAGAGCCATGCGATGGTTATTGTTCGAAAATAGGCTTTTGTTGTGCCAGAATGAAGCCCAATGTGCATTGGGGGGTGAGCATTGACTATCAACCTTCAGCTCGTATGTTTGTCCGGAGGGGTGTTTTTTTTTTTGCTTATGGGGCTAAGTAGAGTTTCCTACCCCCTTGGATTGTTTTACTGGCTTCCCTTCTCGAGTGGTAGGTTTCTTCTGCTTCTTTTCAGGCCTTTGTAGATGTTCCTGTTCCATGTTTTCAGGTTGTTTTGTGTCCGTAGTAAGTTTTTTTTTCTGTACGGTAGCTGTCTGTTGTCTTTGGTTGTTCTGTTGTTAGTAACCTGGCTAGTAGGGATAGTTTTTGGTATTAATCTTTGTTAGGGTTAGGTATGTACATATATATTTTTGCTTGTTGTTGTTTTTTTTGTTGGTTTTTTGTTTGTTTTTATTATTTCCTGCATGGCTCGGTGAGTTTTTACCGCTCCATTTGTGTATATCTGCTTAGAGGTCCATATAATATCAGGCGTTATAGTTGTTGTATGTATTGTGTTTGGTTTGTTTTTGATTCCTGCCGAATTAATCGGGGGCCTCAACCCATATCAGGAATATGTGTGTATTTTGTTTTGCTATTGTTGTTGTTTGTGTGTTTGTTTTGTTTTTTTTTTTAAAATGTTTTTAAGTTTGTAAATTTCTGCTAGGTATTCTATGATATGTTTGTGTGTGGTTTCTATGTTCGGATTTTTTGTGGGGTTGAGCAGTTCTGGGTAATTGGTGGGGGCGTTTGTGTGTCTTTGTATCCGGTGAAATTTGGCGCGTTGAGCCGTGTAGGTGGGGCAGTGGTTGAATATATGTTCTAGAGTTTCTAGCTTTCGGCAGTAGGGGCAATTTGTTCTTTGTAGTTGTTGTTTTTTAAGATATTTTCCGAAGCTATTTTGGAGTAGTGTTTTCCCTGTTCGGAGTCTGTTTATGACTCGGTTGTGGTTTCCGCTGGGTAACGAGGTACATTTTGGGTCGCAATCAATTTTGGGTTGGAGGGCGTGTAGTTGCGTCTTTCCAGAGTTTGTTTCCCAACGCGCCAAATTTCACCGGATACAACGACACAAACGCACCCATCAATTACCCAGAACTGCTAAAAAAAACCCTACATATGACTATAACACATACAGATACTAACAGAAGCACTCACGTTGGCGTTTTTAATGTTTTGATTTACAAACACAGACAGACACGATTTGGACAAGACAGAGAAACGAAGTGCTTATAAGCTTACTTCTATTTGTTAAAAATGTTAAACGTTTTGGCAAAATGAATGAGTATGTATTTTCGAAAGTATTGGGTAGCCCTGAAAAAGGCTTGGGTTTTTTTATTCCCGGGAGTAATGGCAATCTTTTTTTACTCTCTAAGATTGCGTTCCCGTCTGGCAGCATAGTTTCCTATGCAATATGGCCTGCTTCTGCAAAAAGAGAAAGATAATTCTTTGGTGAATTTTCGACAGTCCACAAAAACTCTGTCTGGTTCTTGCTGTTGCTGCTGTTGTTCTATTTTTCTGCTTCTTCTGGAGTCTGTATTTCTCAGTCCATTTTTCTTGTTCTTTCTTAATATAGTCTCTAAAGACATCTTCTATGAGGTCGTGGGCTATGGAGAGCATCATGACATTCATTCTCTATCTCTTTAGGCTTAAATATCATGTTTAGTCTGACACGATGTAATTGAACATTAACTTCGTTTAGTTTAGCTAGTCTGGAAGGAGTGTTCATCGGCTGACGAGTCAACAGTGAATAGTCAGACTGACTGACTGACTTATTATAGTCGCATATATACGTAGTGCTTCGCGACTGGTTAGGGTCCAGAGCCGGACCAGGGCTTCCCCAGGTTTCCCTAGAGTTGCCCCAATGACCTACGACCTCCGACCATGTGTCTCATCAACATCTCTCAGCGCACAATTGTACATGTCCAGACGGGGAAAAGGAGGCAGGCACAAGGAGAGCACGGTACCCAGCAACCGCAACCACCCAGACAACATACAGTTGTTTTTTGTTCTGACGGTGTATCCGTTGGTACTGGCTATCGCTGCACGGCTTTGTTTATTTTCAAATATAATCAGTTTTGCAAATGATGGATCAGTTCCCAATAATGTGTTAGCCACCTGTGCAATTTATCGAATATTAGAGTTATGTATATTTGAATAATAGTTGTTAGATTTGGTTGGAATTTTGTGTACATTGTGTACTTTTCTTTTCTAAATGATTTTTAATCAGGTAGGTGAAGTCACCATTTTTATTAAGTAGTATTTTAGGTTATGTTTTTGATGCAGTGGTCTAATGGATCATGTTTGTGTAAGGGCCACCTAGGTCTTTAGCCAAATGACCTTTAGCCTTTAGTTGTTGCTCAGATATATTAGCCCTCTGTTCCTAAGAGTGTTATCGCTTGTCCGTGAACCACAACAAAGTATTGTGGGGAAACATATCCATGGAACTGCCACTGGGTACAATTAAGTAAAATTAATTAAAATTGGTTATTTATAATTTAAAGATTTCTGCTGTCCGATGTGCACTGGAGGGAGGTCAGAGGAGTGTCCAAAAGAGGATTGTTGTTTTTGTTAATGTTGTGCCAGTCGGGAGAGCGACTGAAGTTGGGTACAGGGCTCCCGTTCTTACTGTTAGAGTATTTCAAGGAAGGATTGGAAAGAAAGTAAGCGATGGTACTGCTCAGTAAAATGGTCCACAATTATTTGTCTTCTTGTTGCAAACTCAGATTGGCAATGGCATCACCGATGACGCAATACACCACAAAGATTTGGCAGAAAAAGATGATGAGCATTTTAGGCACACATCTTTTTACAGCACACACACAAGGGTTGATTTTGTAAATTTTGCAGGGAAGAACTCGGTGAAAGAGTGGTCACTGTGATGATTGAAGCTGTGCTGAAGGGCATGACGGTCACATCTTTTTATAGTCGATGACTTGCAAAACGTCGATCCAAGAGTCAAAACTCGGCTGATATCCTTTCCAATGTACTTTGATTTCTTTGACACGACGCTTTCTCACTTTACGTGTTATTTGATCGAGAATATTTTCGATGTCGTACATTTCGTCTTCTTTTTTGGTCACGCTTTGTAACTCGGGCAAGTAGAAAATTCCTTTTAACACTGCACAGTTCATGTCTTCAAATTTATAGATGGTAGGATGACGGCCACGCACTCGTCCAGATACAAGAAACAATTCGGTGGTCCAGTTGGGTAAGTAACTTTTGTCGAAAGATAGTTTGGTGTTGTCAATGCGCACCCAATCTCTAGTCGTCACCACTCCACCATTCTTAGGAACAATTACAGTCCGAAGCGTACCAAAAAGGCGCTCAAAGACGGTCACTTCGTTGTCGGAAGTCACTTCTTGGGGGCACATCCGATCTTAAGATTGCCTGTACGCTTTGACCAGGTGCTGCAAGAAGTCAATGTACTTGAGAGTGTGTTGATGCGTAAAATATTTCCACATGCGTTCTTTCAAGGTGCGTTGAAAACTTTACACGATACTGCCTTTGGTTTCGGTATTCTTGGTGCAAAAATGAATGTCTCGTTTCTTTAAGTCTTTTTGGAATGCTATGTTCAGAAATTCGGTGCCTTTGTCAGTTTGCCATCGAAGAGGGTGACGACCACTTTGTTTCAACGCCAGTTTTAGGGCTCGCACAAACTCACTGCTCAAATTTGGAAGTCACTGGCACAACCCAGGCAAATTTTAAAAGACGTCAATGACGCTAAACAAATATTTATAGTCACGATTGCAGGTGGTAAAATGAGAGACATCGGCTAAATCGGCTTGTCATTGATGATCGATGCCCTCCACATGGGAGCGATATCTGGAAAATTTTCGTCGAATGGGTTTGTATAAAGTCTTCATGGCTTGTTCTTGTAAACATCGTTGCAATTGAGGTAAACGAACACGTTTCAGTCGGGTTTATCAGCACGATACAATTTCTGAACTCCTCCCTAACCTGTAGGATGGAATGCATCGTAGTAAATGCTGGCTAACAAATTCTCCATTAGGACGTTTCCTAATAACTTACCCACTGTTTACGGATGCTCCTCTTTTCTTCGAGTGGTCTCTTCTTGGACTGTAATGCTTTGCGTGTCCGAAGAGCAATAAGTGTGGTGGAGGATGTCTGAACAGGGGTAACCAGTTCTTGTTTAACTTCTGTCTTCACCATCCTTTTCACTTCTGAGCAATAACGGGTTGCTATCATCTTTTAAATCCAACCAATTATAGATGTTGGTGGTGTTAACTTGCATAATATCTATGGTGAAAAAGTTGATGTCGTTGCAACACTCGACCGTACCGTTACGATTTTTGCGGTACTGACAAATTGCTACGATCCATCAACGATTGCTATTCGTGTTTTAACTAAGACATCTCGGCCAAATGAAGATTGTGAATTAAATGAAGATCCGTTGTTTTTGCTAACAATGGATTGCTATCCGTTGTTTGTAGAGCACTCAAGTCAGTTTTAGTCCTTTCATCAGTTTCCAAAGGTCACGTCTGAGATCGTTTGACATCAGAGGTCCCTTTTATCTTTTTATCCTTTTTATCTTTAAGCAGTAGCTCCCACGAGTCTATGGTGCCAATGTGGCTTTTAGTATGGGTGCTAACAACAGGTGCATAAATCCTTCACGTTGTATCAACAGCTTTTCCTCTTGAAGGGTGGGTATTTTCTTTTGGATTATGTGACGAAGAACGTGCCGATGCTTGGCTAAGAATTCTTACTGATATTAAGACAAAGGCGTGGTTCCTTTCAGTACATTCAGACAACATCCGCACAGTATCGATGACGTCCTTGGAGACTGTTTGAATTGTTTGTTTATGCATGGATGAAGAGGATTTTGACAGGATTGATAACACGTCCAAATGTTTGACTACACGAGGAGTCAGTCCTTTCCTTTTCTTGGCTTTTTGTGTGTGTGTGTGTGTGTGTGGGGTGACCTCTTTCTTTGTTTGTTCCGGGGCACACACAAAATATACTCTGACGTCGATGACTTGGCATATACACTTTTATATTATTTTGGGAGTAGGTCGAAGGGTTTGTGACCAGTCCTTTTGACGAACTCTTTGACTATCGCTTCGTGAAACATGTGACGAATTTTTTTCCTATATCGCCATAAATCCCCCCTCCCTTTGGTTGCTCCTCTAGGGTAAAAGTCGATGGTTGGCTAAGCGTTTTTTCGGATGTCTGGTCAAATGAAGAAACTGTCCTGATCGTACTACAGTGGCGAATCTAAATTGTTTAGTCACTAACTTGCACATCACACTTCATGCAGAAGTTTCCACTTGACCCAAGTTTAGATTGCTGAAATTCGTTGCAGTAAGTCTACCTCATTGTAAATAGAATCAGTAGCAAATCAATCCTTCTGGTCATTGAGTAGTTGATAAATGTCTGACTACTGGAACGCTTTCATCAGAATCAGTTCTTTTAAAGCATTTTGTGTTTTAAAAATTGGTGACGTAACGGATGCAGTTATTTTTTTGCGTTTGACTTGTATTTTGACAAACTCTTTGAAAATGTGTTCTCTTAACTCAATAGACAAACCAAACATGTTCTCTTATATAATATCCATCAATAGATTACCGAGGTCGTCCCAGTTAATGTAGGTAGTGACAGTGCGGAGACCATAGAGCATGTTCTAGGTAAGCTGAATCTTTCTGTTCCCACTGGTGAAAGGACACGCCGCAACTTAAGCACTTCTTCTGGGGTAGGTCCTCCCATATATTTAGGTTACTTTCCTTGGAAGGTTTGGAAACGACTTTCAAAGTAGCAGTATTCAGACAAACGCTCAGGGAACAAATATTCTTCCTTCTCATGTTCATTTCGATAAGGGCATGGTGAAACCCGAAGTAGTTTGTTTAGGCATGGATGACATCCTTGGGGTGGTAGCTGCATGGTTTCACGTTGAGAATGATATAATAATGCAAACCAGTAAAGAGTCCACAATAACGAGTGGCATCGCTTTCGCATCCGTTAGGCTTGAAACGCACATCATCACTTTCCATGGAACAAATTTTCCAAAGGTTGACTGACGATTTGGTGTGTGGCCAAGTATACAATCTTTAAAATCTTGATCCTCTCCAGACTGCAAGGTTTCTTTCAATAACAGAAAGTTCACCACTTGACTGGTACGGTAATTGAGAGTCAATCCTTTCACTTCACCCTCCCTGCAAACTTTCTTGTTGGTCCAGATATTTTGAAGCCGTAATTTTGGGACCGCAACCAGAAAAACTTCGAATCTTGTCGTTGGGGTGTTCGTCCGCTCAGGCTCCTGAACGGTCTCCTTCGTTGTCAGGGTGTAAGTGACCCAGGCGATCGATGTAGATGCATCTGTCCATGTCAAAATACAGCACACGATATCCTAAATGGAGTGAGACTTTGTATAATTTTACGCGAGCATGGACTGTCACGTAGGCCGCAATGATGACATTTGCAATTTCGTCGGCTTGTACAAAATCCATTCTTCTTCATATTTGACCAGAATCAAGTCTTCATGAACGACGTCCACGTGTTCCATGCATTTAGTTTTCTCGTAAATCATCTGAAAGTAGTGGGGAAGTTAAGTCATATAATCCGTCTTGGGTAAACACGGTCATTGTAGCATTTTCCCCACAAACAAGTCAACATCACTTTGGTAAACGATCATCGCCCTTCGTTTATCTCGACGTGGTCTAAAGTGATGCCTTCCTGCTTCAAGTATTTCTCTTTGAATTTCTTTGTCTTTGGAAGGTGACAGCAGGAAGGATAGCCATTGGCTTCTTGTTTCCGTTTAAAAAAGGCATCCACTTAGTCTTCGAAAATGTTTGTCCGAGTCTCGTCTTATGGTACTGTTCTGTCTCTTCACTGGCCTGACTGGCTGCTTGTGATGGATTCAGCTATTCTGAATGTGGTAAGTTGAGATTTGAACATTTGTTTCTATATTTTGTTTACTTTGTTGCGTCTATAGCTTAAAATAGAAACACATTCCCCCAACAAAACAAACAACAACAACAACAACAAAACCCCAAGCAAATTAGCAATGGTACAGGCTTATTTCAGTGGATCGATCTCTCCTTGCTCCATGAATAATTCTCGAAATTTTCCACAACATCGCCATAAAATGTCCACTCCGGAGCGACAATATTTTAACATTTCTTCCTGAAAGTAGAAGGGGTCCAAATCGTGAGTTGGTACCAAGGTTTGAAAGCTTCTCATTGTTCGGTGCGCATGTTGTCAGGGTCATAGTAGTGAGCATCAGGCAAATGGAGGTAAAACTGGATGTTGATTAGCCTTGGTATTGAAAAAGTGCAGATATAGTGTTTGGCCATTTCTGTCATTGCAAACGTTTTAGGTATTCGACTCAAAGGTATGTCCGAGTCTCGTCACCGAATCGTTAAACTGCACTTGTTCCACTTGCATAGAAATAATTTTGGCTGCGTTCAAAGTAACGTTATTCCGTATAGCATTTCATAAGAAACTGTCCATCGTATCCCGAGAAACTGTGAACCATCACCGTGGCATAGCGATGGCAAGCTCCGTTACTTTCGATGTCCTCTTGATTCAACTTTCGTCGATAGGATCTAAGATCCATTAGGTAATATATGTCAGCATGTTTGGTTTCCGAAAGATCTATTCACGTTCTCCAGGAATCTTGGTACAGTGAGGAAATGGCAAAAGATCGGATCTTGGATGCAGTTCTCTCACGCTCGGTGAGCCAAGCAGAAATTAGGAATGTGCATTCCGGTCTCTTGTATTCGAAATCGAAAAAGATGAAACTCCCTTTCTTATTCTTATCATCTTCTTCCTCATCCTGCTGTGGTTTAATGTAGCACTCGTGTTCCATGCCCACAATTTGATGACAACTGTGATGTCGTATATTTCCTGGAAATATATGTGCCTTGGTACTGTTGAACGTATGACTTGTCCACAAGCAGAACAACATTTCAGGAGTTGACAAGCACCTTGCGTCTTGAGATATTGATGCTAATAAAATTTCGCTGACAAATTAGGCAATGCACTCGTTGTTGTCCTACGACAAGAATGGGTTTAGAGGCCAACCGTCCCTCGCATTTTGATCCAAAATGCTTGTGTTGCTTAGTCACATTTCTCACAATAATAACCGTATCCCTGGAATGCTGGCATCGAAATGTTCATCGCGATGATAGTCATGAATGTATTTTCCGTCTTTGAAATTTCTACCTCAAAACAACCGAGGTTCACGCTCTTCTTAAGGGTACACTTTGAAGGTGTCGCGTGGAACCAAAACGTCATGCAGTTTTTGCATTTTTGGAATGCCACAGGGTGTGTCTTTAGATAGAACAGCTTCCTGTAACATGAGTTGTGCTTCTCTGCGTTGCTTGGTTCGGTTCGATTTTCGAATAGTTTACCCGGCTCTTTTCCATTTTACCGTGTCGTTCTTATCGGCATACGTTCGACCCACTGCCATGACACGGGCTAAACACATCTTGTCATGAGTGTTATTAATTTGAACGATGCCACGCTTGATGCTGCGAAAGTCGTCTTCTAGTAACACTTTTTGCGACCGGACCGTTTGGGAAGAGAAACGTGGGCTATGCACAGTGTCGCCTTTCCAATAGTGATGTAAGGTTTTCGTCGGACTGCTGAACGTGTTGAATCTTGTCGATGACTTTGGAAGGTGTTCATTCCGATGGTCTGGAATACTCTATCGAAATGGGGACTGCATACTGTCGTGATAAATGGAAAGCGTCAAACGATCGTCTTCGTTTGCTCGACGTTACCGTTATAGTGTCGTTAAGAAAGAATCCTACAAATCGGTGATGAACTCCTATGCTTTCTACAGCAGTATGTCTGACTTGAACATTTTAAACTCCACCGTGTATGTGTGGGACGTGGTTCTAAATTTTCTAGAGGAGCGTGTCAGTAGTTTTCAGGGGTTGCTAATAGTGGACATTGGTTTGACGTAGACTCTCTGTGTCTGGATTCTCGCTCACTCATGTCATCTTCGAAACTGTTGTCATGAATCGGAGCCAAGACTTCAGCTACTATGCGAGGCGATAGGTCACGTTTCTTCCTCTTCCTTTCTTCTCCTTTCTTCACGACCGTTTTATCTTGATTAAAAAATGTCAGATAACTACATTTTAAACCTCATGGTCCACATATTTTTCAGTGTAGGGTCAGTGTCTTCCTATATAAAGGATCAGTATTCATTTTACTCTTAATCATACCAGAAAGATGGAAGAGTCAACACAGATCGAACTTCTGATAAGAGCTTTGCAAGGTGCCATACAAAGGTTTTCTTCAGAGAAGGCGACATACTATTCCCCTCCTTTCGAGATAGAAGTCAAGATACTTGCTATATCTATTAGAAAAAAGGGCATTTGTCTTCAGAATGTTCACAGCGTTAAACTGAGACAGGCATTAAAAGAGACAGAGGTCATGATTCCTGTTATCATTATCAAGATAAAGAACATTGGTCTTCAGACTTCCCTAAGAAACAACAGGGGCAGGAGTCAGAGCCGTTTTAAGAAGTTTGGGGGCCCTAGACACAAACTCTAACCTTAAAAGTAACCAGAATTGCGCCTCAATCTCTTAGTCTCAGATATAGAGTATTGCATTGTATTTCCATGTTTGTTATTTTGTCTAATTTATTAATATAGTACTAAACTGCTAACACTACCGACACCAAAATTATGTTTTTGGCCCCCTGCGTGGCCTCCTGCTGTTCGGAGCCCTAAGCATGTGCCTCGCGTGCCTATGCCTTAACACAGCACTGGTATGAGGGAGGGAAGATCTTTGAATAGGAAGAAGTGCCCTCCGAAAGGAACCCATAGAAGTTCAGAAAGAGAAGACGAGAAGAAAGTGAGGAAGAAGAGGCAAAACCTGTGAGAGTAAATAAATAAAAAAGGACAGAGAGTGAAAAACAAAGAAGAAGTCTATGAACTTTTTAAATTGTTGTGTTGTGAAACTGGATTGTAAAATTTTATAGAGAATATACCAGAAAGAAAAACGTAGGTGTCTCTTGGTTTTGATTGTTATAATTATAACAAGGATCTACACTAATACACTCACACACGTGAAGGTCTAGGAAGACCTAAAAGAAAATGAAGACTATTATTATAACCAATATATAGCAGCTTCTCGTGAATCTATGGTTCTGTCTGGAGTTTCCAGAGTCTTTATTCGCCATTTTCACTGGCCACCACCTATCATGTACTGAAAAGAAGCATTAAGCCCATGATAATATCAACAATTGGTTATAAACACGATCGTCGGGTATACAGCCATCATACTGAGTCGAAAACACTATATACCCGATGTTCGTGTATATAGTCACTCCATGTAGAGAACCAGTCATTATCGGTACACCCGATACTTGTGTATTCGTCAGGGTGACCGACAAAAGTGTCTCCTCTGGTTTTGCTTGACAGATAACACATCCCCTATGTTAACAAAAGCACCCCAAAAGGAAAAGAGTAATATTTCAACGGTCACATAAGAACTTCTAAAACCCAGGAAATATGTCCAGAAAATCTAGTAAGCGACAACAATTTTCGATTTGTTTCGTTTTCTATTTGTTTAACATTAACATCGTCATGCTGATGCTACTTTTGATTACGAAAGACAAAGTGATATGGCTTTATTCAATGCAATAAAAACATTGAAAGTACACAGTACAAATTATATTCCTTTATCTCAGGGAAGTATAATTAACAATATTATGCACCTTTTCCGCAACATAGAGATTCCTTTTTTTTTTCAATCCTGGAGACCTAAGTTTTTACGTAGTTGGCAAGTTAGTTGATAGTTCGAGTTTCCTGTGACCCTTACCACCCCATTTTTGACATTTGGATATTTATGTTGGTATGCACCCCATTCTTTTTTAAATAGTTGAACATTTATGTTGAGGTGCACACCCCAACATAAATGTCAAAATTTCACAACGGGTGTGACAATGTTCAGAGGAAATTCGGACTAAATGGAGGCTTCCTTTCAACTTCTCAGAACTTTGCACAATTCGTAGTGATACGATCATACGTGCGTCTTAGTCCTACAAACCCCATCACCCCGATATTTTTCTTCTGGGTGGTTAATAAAAACAACATGTGCTATGTCTTACATTGTAAGACTAACGTGCGTCTCATTTCTTTTAAAACATCAGTATTTCTTGATAAGGATGCATATGAAATTTCAGTATATTTCCTCTTACTCTTCTTGGCATGCTTTCAAGCAGATGAATCTTTGTTGGACAGTTTGTGTTGTAACATCACTTGTTTGACAGACAGGGATCTACATTGCCGCTGACACTGTTTCATGATGCAGTGTGGGCATGCAGAACGGGAATCCTTAAATTGACTGTTTCAGGCGTTACTCGAAAACTGCTTTGCATACTTCATGGTTTGTTTCTCAAGAAGTGCAAAAATAATCAGACAGAAGACACACAATTATATGAGGTTTTATTTTTCAGTTTATTATATTTTTACCAATATCTTCAAATTAAGAAAATTAAATAGTTCAAAAGCAGCTATCAAAATTGTTTTAAGACATGATTAAAAATTTACTAGTTAAAGTAAAGCATATTTTTGTTGCTATTAGAGAGAATACCCAAATACTTTGATATCACTAAGAAAATTTTTCAAGGTTTCTAATTTAATTATGAAATTATTGTAAAACTTTTTCTCGTAAACATGCTCTGATTATAATAAGAAAGAATAGCCTCTTAAAACCAGTTGGCAGCTTCATATAAAACTTAAAATAAAGTACACCATTATTAACATGAATTATGGTATGATGCATTATTCACAGCAAATCATCTTGCTATCACATATTCAGTAGCTGACTTGATGCCTAAAATGGTAAGAATTTAAGTTGCATGTCAGCTTTGGTTGTTTTAAGGCTGTGTGGGCCCAGTGCAAAATGAGGATAATGAGCCACCAAAATCTAATTTCTTTATCACTGAAGAAATTCTGTGAAATATTCATAGAAGAATGCAGGTTTGTTTTCAAAATCATATTTATTTTGAAAAAAATCTGCATTAATTATAATCCATTGTAAAAAAACTCCAAAATTTTTGTTTCTCCCCCCCCAGCTTGGAGGGCCTGATGCATGCACATTGCTAAGGCTGCTACTGCTGTCAGTTTAATTAGTAAGGACTTTTTACAAGGACTTGCTTTCAGTATAATTAGTAAGTACTTTTACAAGGACTTGCTGTCAGTATAATTAGTAAGGCCTGTCAGTATAATTAGTAAGAACTTGCTGTCAGCATAATTAGTAAGGACTTTTACAAGGACTTGCTGTCATTATAATTAATAAGAATTTTTGCGAGGACTTGCTGTCAGTATAATTAGTAAGGATTTTTACAAGGACTTGCTGTCAGTATAATTAGTAAGGATTTTTGCAAGGACTTGCTGTCAGTATAATTAGTAAGGATTTTTGCGAGGACTTGCTGTCAGTATAATTAGTAAGGATTTTTACAAGGACTTGCTGTCAGTATAATTAGTAAGGATTTTTACAAGGACTTGCTGTCAGTATAATTAGTAAGGATTTTTGCAAGGACTTGCTGTCAGTATAATTAGTAAGGATTTTTGCGAGGACTTGCTGTCAGTATAATTAGTAAGGATTTTTACAAGGACTTGCTGTCAGTATAATTAGTAAGGATTTAGGTGAGGACTTGCTGTCAGTATGACTAGTAAGGATTTTTACAAGAACTTGCTGGTTGGAAAAAAGGGAATTAGTGAAATGAAGTTTTCTTTAAAGGTATGTATTATTGTTTCCATTCACAACTGATAACATTAAGGTATTCAAAAAAAGTTTCATTCTAAATATTTAAATTTATAAATCATTTAATTTTACATCATCAGGGTGAGCAAGTAAATACAAATAATCATACATTTTACTTGAATTTTTATTTTCAAGCTCACTATTTGAGTTCTTGTGAAGACTTCTATTCTTTTTTCAGCAATATTTGTATGAAAGACTATGCACCCATTATTTTCAAGAAATATGGTAGATATACATTAGAACTTAATGCAGTCTTTTTTAAAATAATCATAAGAATTGTTACTCTTTTTACAATCAGAGCTTTTCAATATGGAGGAATTTTTCTTGTTACTGACTATAACCTGGAAATGATCTGTTCAGTCCAATTCTAATTCCAATTTTAATTCAATAATATGAATGAAAAGAATCATATGTTGCAAGTATGCAAATATAATTTTGCCTGCCTTTCTTTCGGGCCAGTATAATATACAGAACGTATATGACTACATTTCATTTATCCCATATTGGTGAGAATAGTATCTTTTTTTTATTATCAATTTTCAACATCGTAGTAATTTTTGCATGCCTTTATTATATTTTTCAAAATCTTGTGTGTAAGATTTTGAAGCAATATATATTTCATATGTAATTAAAAAGTAAACGTTTTCTTAAATCAAGACATCCATTTATTATCATGTTTAATGTTTTTAAGCCAGGATATATATAATGCAATAAAAAATCATTATTTTTTACAATTTACCGTCTTAAGACAACCATTTTAATAAGCTTGAAATTTCAGATCATTTAGCAAAATTTGCCTCTGAATTCAAATTAAATCTAAGCAAAATGGTTTCATGTTTTTGACTGCAATTTTGTGATGGATCAGGTTGAGAATAGGTATATGAATGTCATTTTCGATAGTCATTTGTTTTGGTGCTTCACAGCACAATGAAGTTATTAAGTGCTGAGGTATCGGGGTAAAGTGCCTGGCCCATTGACACACCACATTATCTAACATGGCTGATGTGATTTGATCCCACTCCCTTTTGGTCCCACCTGTTGGGCTCATGAACCATTGCTCCACTGTAGCTTCTGTAATACCATGGTGTTATACTGTAGCATTAATATATATTTTTGAATGCAAATGCCTTTGTCTTTGAAAATAATCTTTATTAAACCATATCAAAATATTAAACTGACATGAGATAAAGTTTAGCATATAGTTTACAAAAGGGTTATGTTCTAACAATAATACATAAACCTGTTTCATGAAATGGCCAATTGTTAAATTATATATGGTAAAAGGAAGTGTGTGATATCAGACCAACTGGGCCCCATGTTCATTCAGGTTGTCTGATTAGCAACCATGCTCTTTATAAATTGTTCAGCTATTGCTGATACTATATATACTTGGTTATAAGAGGAGTTCATCTGCAAACTGCACAGACCCAGCTCTGCTGTTACATAATGCACTGCAGATCTGGTTCTGTGCAGTTTGTAGTAATAAGTAGAAGAAAAAAAAAACAGTATAGCCCCCAATCTGCAGGCACATTATGATATAGCAGATAATGATCTTTGTTGTTTGCAATTAGACTCAACTTATAAGTGAGTATATATAGTACATATTTTATCTCAACATGAGGGAAAAATCAATATGAACAGGTAATATTGTCAGGTGAATTGCACAATAATGCTAGATGAACCATGCTGGGACCTATATCCAGCTTTAATGAATAGAGTCCAGTTTACCAACATGAAACTGTTCCCATTTGAAACAAATGTGGATATATGAAAAAGCTTGCCAGTAGCTTCTTGTGGGTCGGTGGTTCTTCCGGTGATTTTCGGGTTTCTTCCTCCACCCTTAATACTGGCCACCATGTATAGCCTATCATGTGCTGAAAAATGGCATTAAGCCCCATAACAACAACAACAACAACAACAACAACAACAAAAACAACAACAACAAATGTCCAACATACCAAGCTACCCAATAAACAAATTGTGAGAGCTTTGTGAGATTCGGATTTTTAATGTAGCTTTAACAATTTTTCAGTCTTATTGCTTTGATGTCTGCAATGTGGCATTTTATAGTGATGTCTAGCACTTAGGTCATCATGCTGCAGACATGTCCCACCCAGTCATACTATCTTGACACTAGGTGAACCAATTCTAACACAAACCTCATAATACTGAGTGCCAAGCGAGGCAGCTATTAGTACCATTTTTGTAAGTCATTGGTATGATTCAGCTGGGGATCAAACCCTTGACCTTCCACATCCAAGGCGGATGCTCTAGCCACTAGGCCACCAGAATGGTGTAATGAACTGTAAATAACAAAGATCCTGATCTGTCTAAGCATAATGATAGTGCAAATCAGGATCTGTAATAATGATCCTGCAAATCAGGATCTGTAATAATGATCCTGCAAATCAGGATCTGTATTGTTTGTTTCAATGGTTTCTCCTAACAAACTTCACAGACCCAGATCTGCCAGTGCATTATGTGATGGCAGATCTGAGTCTGTGCAGTTTGTGTTTGGACTCATAGCTTTAAACTTAATTAAAAGCAGTGGATTCTGACATGTTTATTGTGCCATGAAAGCTTACAGTCGCTAGCAATGGTGGCATAAAATGCAAATTAAATTTCCAATCTTTTGAAACCTTAGCTAGTAAAGTTAATTGAAGTATCTTGCAATGATGTTTCTTAAACTTCTTAATTGGTTTAAGTTTTCATTTCCCTATCAATTGCTACATCCCTTGGGTTGCTTCATCAAGATGATAGTCTCCAGCTGAAAAACAATTTATGCCTATTTAAATACATGTACATGTAGCATGTAAACAGTTATAGCCTTGTGCTACTTTCGACAATTATAGTGAATTGCTAAGTGAAATTGGATATAGGACAAAACATTCTTTTATAAATGTATTATTGGTGTTTTCTAACAGGATGTGAATCATACATGAAGTTTATTATGTGATCTATACTTTACTTCATGGCTTTATTATATACAAGTACAGTACTTAATGGATTATGGATTGTAATAAACTACTGTAAGTTGTCAATATACATGTGTTTTTGAGACTTAAGTTTGTCTTTATTTAATCAAAAGCACATGTTTTGCGCCCACTTCTTAACATGACCACCATAATTTAGGTAAATGCATCATTTTCTTCAGGTAACTGACTTTGTTGGTTATAACATGGTTCGATCTAAAGCACAGTTGGGTTCTATGGACCCCAATTACCGTGTTATAGTGGAGTCACACTATATGATTTTTCAATGGTACATCAGCACAATCCTTGCTCAGACTATAGTACAAAGGTAGTTAAGGTATCTGAAAATGGACATCCAAAACAAATGTAAGAGAAGGTAGAGTCCTCAAAATACAAAGTCAGATATTTTACACTAAACTCATGCTTTTTCAAAGTCTAAGACTTATTCTTGAACATCACAAAACCACATACTTTATAAAAGCCAAAGACCTCATTTGGAACATCATAAACCAATGCTTTTGTAAAGTCAGAGTCTTTATTTGAAACATCATAAACCACATGCTTCCCTGAAGTCTAAGACCTCATTTGGAACATCATAAACTACATGCTTTTTTAAAGCCTATTACTGTTGGAACATCATCATCTTAGGAAAAAAGGAGGATGACTTTTTTCATTGCCTCTTGTGACATGCATCAAGCCTGTTGTACATGGCCAAGCTGCATGAATGGCAGACGGCTCCTCTGATCCATTTATATGGAATGAGGGGGTTGATTTGTTTTTCATCTCTTCTCTGAAGAAATTGCTGAGATGTTTTTGTAAAATGTAAAATGTATGTAGCCGAAATACACTCAAAAAGATTTACATTTCCTCTGAAATTAGTACACTATTTTGAGAATTTATCACATGATCACTTATCCATCCATAATACATAAAGGATTTTCTTTAAATTTTATAAGTTAAAGATGAAGTTAAGATGTGCAGTTAGGTTTCACTTAAACGCCTGCCTATTTTGTGGGAAATGTCTGGAAAATGTTTTTAGTAAAAGGGAATTTTAAGAATTCTGCTTGTTATTTGGTGTTTATGCAGTTAATGCAATTGTTACTGCTGGACATGCAAAGATGTTTAAAATTTTTTCTGTTCTCTACTTTTGCTTCAAAGGTTTTGAGGTAGGACGAATGCATGTCATAAGAAAAAACATTTTGAAAAAATCATGCCTGAAGTGTGGTGATATGCAATGCAGGTCTATGCTTAACTTCATGTATATCTAGTTGTGACAGGTGTAGTCAACATAAAATATTTAAAGTTTGACTGTTAACCAGAAAAATGTATATGTGTCTCTTCATTATTGAATTATTTGTTTATTATTTCAGAGAAGAATGCACATGATACTGTTGATGCCAGTGGTGACCTTGGAGGGCAAGGATACAGGTATAAAGATTTTCCTAAAGAATTTAGAAGTTGATGTCATGTATTGAGGAATCTTCTGAACTTGAGTGTATAATGTATGTACTCACTTATTTGGCAAGTCAAATTGTAATTAACAAAGTTAAAGATCTGCAATAGCATAGTGCACCTGCTATTCAGGGTCTGTGTTACAAATAGTGTATATCAGCAATCAAATCTTTAAGTCATTTATAAAATTATAAAGATCTTGAATGTTTCCGAAACTATTAAATAAATCTGATCACTCAACTCAGAAAGCATTTGGCTATAGAGAGCATTACAAACTAGTAAATAAAATTTGATCAGGCCACTCAGAGAGCATTTGGATATAGAGAGCATTACAAACTATTAAATAAAATTTGAGCAGGCCACTCAGAGAGCATTTGGCTATAGAGAGCATTACAAACCATTAATAAAATTTGAGTAGGCCACTCAGAGAGCATTTGGCTATAGAGAGCATTACAAACTATTAATAAAATTTGAGCAGGCCACTCAGAGAGCATTTGTATATAGAGAGCATTACAAACTTTTGTTTCAAATGACTAATGACTAATCATCAAATATGGCTCCTATTACTTAAAACAAATCTTTTAAACAGCTGCTTTTCAAAACCCACAGAACAGAATTTGAATTGACAGAAAGCATTCTGACATCAGGAACTTTAAAAATGATGACATTCCTCCATGAATATTAAAAACCTATTCCTTTAAAGTATCTACCTTCCATCTTTTCTTTCTTTAATCCATATCAAATATCAACTAGAAAAACAAACAAACCAAAAACACTAAATAAATTTAACAACATCTTATCCAAAATTATTTAATAGATTTTCATCAAATTTAATGTAAAGCATCCTGTCATGAAGGCCATAAAATTTGATACAAATAGTGCCAATCAAACACTATCTATGGTGCCAATCAAACATTGTCTAATGTGCAAATCAAACATTATCTATGGTGTTAATCTTACATTATCTATGGTGCCAATCAAACATTATCTATGGTGCCAATCAAACATTATCTATGGTGCCAATCAAACATTGTCTATTGTGCCAATCAAACATTATCTATGGTGCCAATCAAACATTATCTATGGTGCCAATCAAACATTATTTATAGTGCCAATCAAACATTATTTATGGTGCCAATGAAACATTGCCTATAGTGTCAATCAAACATTATCTATGGTGCCAATCAGACATTATCTATAGTGCCAATCAAACATTATTTATGGTGCCAATCAGACATTATCTATAGTGCCAATCAAACATTATGGTGCCAATCAAACATTGTCTATGGTGCAAATCAAACATGGTGCCAATCAAACATTATCTATGGTGCCAATCAAACATTATTTATAGTGCCAATCAAACATTATTTATGGTGCCAATCAAACATTGCCTATAGTGCCAATCAAACATTACTTATGGTGCCAATCAAACATTATCTATGGTGCCAATCAAACATTATTTATGTTGCCAATCAGACATTATCTATAGTGCCAATCAAATATTATGGTGCCAATCAAACATTATCTATAGTGCCAATCAAACATTATCTATGATGTAAATCAAACATTATCTATGGTGCCAATCAAACATTGTCTATTGTGCCAATCAAACATCTATGGTGCCAATCAGACATTATCTATGGTGCCAATCAAACATGGTGCCAATCAAACATGATCTATGGTGCCAATCAAACATTATTTATGGTGCCAATCAAACATTATCTATGGTGCCAAACAAACATTGTATATAGTGCCAATCAGACATTATCTATGGTGCCAAATCAAATATTATCTATGGTGCAAATCAAACATTATCTATGGTGCCAATCAAACATTGTCTATTGTGCCAATCAAACATTATCTATGGTGCCAATCAAACATTATCTATAGTGCCAATTAAACATTATTTATGGTGCCAATCAAACATTATCTATGGTGCCAATCAGTCATTATCTATGGTGCCAATCAAACATTATCTATGGTGCCAATCAGACATTATCTATGGTGCCAATCAAACATTATCTGTGGTGCCAATCAAACATTATCTATGGTGCCAATCAAACATTATCTATGGTGCCAATTAAACATGGTGCCAATCAGACATTAGCTGTGGTGCCAATTACACATTATTTGTGGTGCCAATCAAACATAGTGCCAATCAAACATTATCTATGGTGCCAATCAAACATTATTTATGGTGCCAATCAAACATTATCTGTGGTGCCAAACAAGCATTATATTTCGTGCCAATCAAACATTATCTATGGTGCCAATCAAACATTATCTGTGGTGCCAATCAGACATTATCTATGGTGCCAATCAAACATTATCTATGGTGTTAAACATTATCTATGGTGCCAATCAAACATTATCTATTGTGCCAATCAGACATATTGTATGACCAATCTTAATAAATATGTCAAACAACTTTTTCTCTAAAACCACAGAAAATAATTGACTAAATTTAACTGTTTGTCCAAATCCATTCAAGAGAGTTTAACCAAATGTGTAAGAAAACATCATGGTACAGTAAAATGGGTGTTCATGCAAATGATCCTGACTGGTTATCAGATCTTGCTGCCATTAGTAAAAATATATGAACATTTTAATGACTGCATGTCACAATCTTAACAAATTGAACCAAATTTTAAAGTAAGTATCCAGGTATGGGTTGCTTTACATTTTTACAGACGATCCTTATCCCTATAAAATAGGGCACCACAGCTAAACTTTTAAAATCTTTAAATTATTTTGACTGATTCTGTTCAGAAAAATTCCAGGAAATTTGACAGAAAATTGTGGTGCTAACAGCTTTTAAATTTATACAAATGATTTTGATTTGCGTATGGTACATTTCTTCTTTTGAAAACTACTCTGCTTAATTTTACAGTTTTACGAAAGAACTTTCTGGCTGGAAGTGCGTTCAGATTTGAACCAATCCCAATCATCACATAAATATGGCTGTTGTTAGTCAACAGCTCTTTCATTAACAATTTTAAAATGACCACTTAATAGAATCTGATCAAATTTGACAGAAAGTATTTCAGCACCTTGGATGCTTGTACAAATGATACCATTATGCCAGCAGGTATGACTGCTATTACAACACATTGAGAAATATTTACATAATTTTATCCAAAAAAAAATGCTGAAAAGAATTTGACCAACTTTGGCACAAAGCATATTCTGGTGCAGGGGTTTTCAGTTACGGATAAATAATACTGATGTGCAACCAAATGTGGGTTAATACACAAAACTTAGAGAAGATTTAAAAAATTGTATTTAAGACATGTAATTGGAGAAATTTCAACAGAAATCTGGATAATAATGCTTACAAGATTATATCTTAAATAAATGAAAATTGTAGGGACTTATCTCTAATGAAATTGATTGCAGTGTGATTATTTCATATCTTTCAATGTTAAGATTTTGTGTCATGTCATAAACAGGTATGTTTGAGTATTGAAAAAATTAATATAAAGAAGCAGAATAAGAATGAGATGAATGTATATAAAGTGTTTTTAACCACCTAAATAGAAACAAATTTACCACAGATGACATTAGATATTTTGGTGGTTCTTCTTTTTCACACATGTGTACTTGACTCTAAAAATACCAAAATCTACCATATATCCATGCTTATAAGTCAAGTCAGACTGCAGAGGACATAAATCCTGTTCTGCCATAGCATAATTCATCAGAAGATCCAGGTGTATGTTGTTTGTTCAGCGGATTACTCCCAGCACTACAAGACCCATATCAGATGGCACATTATAAGACAGAAGGTCTGGGTCTGTTCAATTTGTAGTTGGAATTATCTGAGTATAGATTGTATGTATTCACTAATTTTTCTATCTGCCCATTTTGTTTCTTCATATACACTTACCTTTACATATGCACTTCTTGTCAAGAATTTACAGTATTTTGATTTTGTTCCATTGTGAATCCCAGATAATATTGTTCTACATAAGATCTTATTTATCTTTGACCCATTTTAATGTACAGATCATTAAATAAGTTTGCTATGAAATGGAATGGCAAACCAGAGTTTGGGGAAAAGATCCAATTGGAGGGGTTAGGTTTGGTGCTGGTTAGTACAATAAGAGTTGACTAAAGTTGAAGGAAAATTCACAGAGTGATATCTGCAAAATATCTATGCATACCTAATCTGGGCAGGTTGAGACTCAATGAAAAAGTCTGAAGAAAAGAAGGAAATATGGATTATCCTTTTTTCCTGAATGTTGAGGCAATTTTCAAGTGAAACTGTAGAATTGTTCTTTGATAAATTATTATCAAATACATTGAAACCCCTCAAAACCAAAATCTCATTATACTGAAACCACCTCAGTACTTGAATTTCTATCATTATTTTTCCTCTAGTACACTGAATCCCTCAACTCCATATATGGAAATAAATAAAATACCAAATTGCAATTTTATGCTAACTCCACCACCATCACCCAAACCTGAGAACTGACTTCAGATTTGGAAATGCATTTAACTGCTAAATTCCTCACACAAAAAGCTAATATGAAATCTTTTGCATCAGTGGAAAAGCCAGCTTTAAAGGCAAACTATTCATAGCTAAATTGGAGTAAGTAACCCATTTAAGAAAGAATATTTTTATATGTGGCCTCACTTTTAATGCTTTCTGAAGGAGATTGATTAAACAGCATTCTAAAAGCCCAATTCACTCAGCTGAAGTTTCAAATCAAAAAAACATTACATGTATTTAAGTAACCATGACTCATTTTTCTTGCATTCTACAATGTCAGAATGACCAGCATCATAGGGTTGAACTATCCTTACAGGATACAATTAATCTCATCATACATTGAATATAAACTTGTGCCTAAACCAACCCAGAAGAAGCTAGGGAAAAAAATTTGCTTTTCTCTGATTCTCCAAACAAAATAGAGTTCTACAAGAATATGACAACAACAGTAATGCAAACGAGTGTTGTTTCTGCCATATTTGCAAAGACAGACTTAATGGTCTTGTGAGTCAAAGATTCAGTTAAGCTGGGACTATACATTTCAATCTCATGCCCCATTTAATAAATAATCTCTCTCTATCTCTCTCTCTCTCTCTCTCTCTCTCTCTCTCTCTCTCTCTCTCTCTCTCTCTCTCTCTCTATCTATCTCATCACATAAGCACTTAGACAAGAGATTTTTTTTCATATTTGTCAAAACCTCTTTATATAAAAAACCTAATGGAAAAAAATATTTGGGTCACATTAGAATTGTCAGTTTGGAAGAGTTTCACTGTACATCAATTATAGATTAACTTCTTGCATTTACCTTTTCATCTTTGAGTTCAGGAGATGCAGAAATGTTGTATGCTTCAAAGAAATGCATCTTATCCTATAAGAAAAGAGAGATCATTTATCTACATGACTAGTGTTTGTAATCAAATTCATGTTGAATGAAAGCATAGAACGTTTTAACCTTGATCTCTTCCAGCAGTTCTACAGGCAATGCAGAGGACTCATCCAGAGGTTCGGTGCCAGTAGTGACCTTGGAGGAACTCGAGTCAGATAAATACAACATGAATCATCCATATAGAGGAATTGCCATCATAATTAACAATCAGTATTTTGATGAACACTTGAAGCTAAGTAATAGATCAGGAACAGAAGTAGATGGGTTAGCTTTGTATGCTGTATTCCAGGAAATGGGATTTTCGGTTGCAGTTCATGAGAACCAGACAGTTACTGAGATGGTGGAAATTTTACAAAATGGTAATATATCTTTGAAAGCAAAAAAATTTACACCTCATTTGTAATCATATTTTGTGTCTGGATAAAACTGGAGATTATGAGATTGTGTGTGTGTGTGTGTGTGTGTGTGTGTGTGTGTGTGTGTGCAATGACATGCGACACCTACTACCATATCTACTTGTAATATGAGTTAGACAGAATATCCTTATCTGCCATAGTAAAATGCTCCAGTAGACCAGGGTATATGTTGTTCGTTCTACTGATTATTCCTAAGAAACTGCACAGACCCAGATCTGCTGGTTCATTATGATATAGTGGTTGAAGAAAATCTCTTCCTGTGGTCATAGTGGGATAGGATGGTTTCACAGGATGGTGAATAAAAAAATATGGCAAATATTGGACAAGTGATGCAGGTTCACATTAGTCATTGCTTTTTTTGAATATTCAGAGTTTTTATTTACTGGAAATAATGTCATCATGGCTGTCTCAATGCTCAAATTTCCAAGAGTGGAATAATCTTTTTTTATCAGTTCTTTGTTAGTCCCATATAAATAAATACATAAATAATTTAAAACTGATATTTGTGACTGTTGTTATTACAGCATACACCTAATATTACTGTGACACAACTTATAATAGTCTCATGTATTCCTATTTCATAACTGTAATGTATGTCCTAGTGTTCTCATGTATTCCTATTTCATAACTGTAATGTATGTCCTAGTGTTCTCATGTATTCCTATTTCATAACTGTAATGTATGTCCTAGTGTTCTCATGTATTCCTATTTCATAACTGTAATGTATGTCCTAGTGTTCTCATGTATTCCTATTTCATAACTGTAATATATGTCCTAGTGTTCTCATGTATTCCTATTTCATAACTGTAATGTATGTCCTAGTGTTGTCATGTATTCCTATTTCATTAACTGTAACATACATAAGTGTTGTCATGTATTCCTATTTCATAACTGTAATGTATGTCCTAGTGTTCTCATGTATTCCTATTTCATAACTGTAATGTATGTCCTAGTGTTGTCATGTATTCCTATTTCATTAACTGTAACATACATCAGTGTTGTCATGTATTCCTATTTCATAACTGTAATGTATGTCCTAGTGTTCTCATGTATTCCTATTTCATAACTGTAATGTATGTCCTAGTGTTGTCATGTATTCCTATTTCATTAACTGTAACATACATCAGTGTTGTCATGTATTCATTTTTCATAACTGTAATGTATGTTCTAGTGTTTGCATGTATTCCTATTTCATAACTGTAACATACATCAGTGTTGTCATGTATTCCTATTTCATTACCTGTATTACATACATCATAGTGTTCTCATGTATTCCTATTTCATTAACTGTAACATAAGTCCTAATATTTTCAAGTATTCCTATTTCATTAAATGTAACATAAGTCCTAATATTTTCAAGTATTCCTATTTCATTAACTGTAACATACATCATTTTTTTGAGGGGCCCTGAGTGGTCTAAAGCACTGTCCATTATGGATCACTGCCATCTCACCTCTGTCGGCATGGGTTTAAGTCTAGGATTCAGCAAATGTGGATATGTGAGAAAGCTTGCCAGTAGCTTCTCGTAGGTTGGTGGTTCTTTCCAGTGATTTTCCTGTTTCTTCCTCCACCATTAATACTTGCCGCCATGAATAGCCTATCGTGTACTGTTGTTGTTGTTGTAGGGTTTAATGCCATTTTTCAGCACATGATAGGCTATACATGGCGGCCAGTATTAATGGTAATGGTGGAGGAAGAACCCTGAAAGACACAGGGAAGAACCACCAACCCACGAGAAGCTACTGGCAGGCTTTCTCACTTACCCACGTTAGCCAAGTACACAGACAGAGGTGAGATGGCAGTGATCCATAACGGTCATCGATTTAGACCACTCGGCCACTCGGGGCCCCCTCGGGTGCTGAAAAATGGCATTAAGTCCAACAACAGCAACAACAACAACAACATCATAGTGTTTTCATGTATTCCTATTTCATTAACTGTAACATACATCATAGTGTTCTCATGTATTCTTATTTCATTAACTGCAACATAAGTCCTAATATTTTCAAGTATTCCTATTTCATTAACTGTAACATACATCATAGTGTTCCCACATATTCCTATTCCGTTAGTTGTAGCATAATTCTGGCAGTGAATTATCCAAGCTTTATTTGAAGTCTAAATAAGAGCCTTGTGCCATATCCATCATTAACCTCACTTGACGGTGTTTAAGTTCATGGTGGACTATGCATTTCAGGCAGAGTCATGTGAAACTAAAGGAGCAGTGACATATAATCCAAGTTTTTCCATGGCAAAACAAATTTGTCACCAGCTGGTGTTTTACTGACTCTGCAACTTAAAGAGTATTAAATACACACAAAATTCTTCATAATGTATGAAAATTGTCACCTTAGATACCTGATACAAAAATATGTATCCTTATACTTACCTAAAACAAATAAAATTCATCATTCCACAAGTTTTGGTAAAATAAAAAAAATATATAAGTAATTATTTTGTAGCTTTTTGTCTTGAAACTTTTACAGTTATACACTTTTTGACTTTGAGCTTTAATTTTTATTGTAGTATGGTTGATGGTAAAACTCGAACTCAGTACATATGACAGAAACTATTAAATAAGCACAAATGTAAATTTTAAACAGGTTTCTTTTTCAAATACAGTATTTGATAATAATGCCTTAGAAGAATTACTACATCATTTCGTACCCTTTAATTTTTTTTACACAATCCAGTTATCAAACTAATAATTATTTGAATGTGTCATATTTTTTGTACATATCACTTTGTATTTTTCAAAAAATTCTTTAAATTATTGACATAACATTTCTACTAAGAAGATTTACGTTTACAAAATAGATCAAAAATACCATATAGCCATTTTGTTTTTACAAAAAAATAATAATGGCTTGTTGCTGAGAAAATACAATAACTGATGCATAAGCTCTCATATCGTCATTACAATATTTACTGCTGTTATTAGCAACTGGACTAAGGCCTTTACAAAATATAATCCTTAATTATCATTAACCATCACTGTAACAAAACACCTCATGCATTTTAAAATGAGTTCAGAAGCCCAGTGATGTTTTCTTATCCAACAAAAATTATGCAGAGTACATGCTAAAGTGAAGACCACAGACCAATGATGAATTAGTCTTATTGTTTCTTTACAGTCATACACAAATAAATTATAAAAACCTTGTCATTCTTTATTGACAATTTGAAAGTCATGGACTCCATTAAACCAATTTCTGCATGTACAATCTTTTAAGTGTTTGTACTGTTTTGACTTGTATCCTAATAACGTTTTGTCACAAATCTATTATACCAATCCAGTGGCCTAGTGGTTAGAGCATCCATCTCAGATGCAGGAGGTTGTGGGTTCAATCCCCAGTTATACCAAAGACTTATAAAAATGGTACTAACAACTGCCTCACTTGACGATCAGCATTAAGAGGTTAGTGTTAGGACTGGTTGACCTGGTTTTAGGATAATGTGACTGGGTGGGACATCATGCCACATGTCTGCAGCATGATGCCTCAGTGCTAGACATCACCATAAACTGCCACACTGCAGACATCATAGCGATATGACTGAAAATTTTTAAAAGCTATGCTAAAAAAATAATCACATCACATCACATCACAAAACTATTTTGCTATATACCCCTATGTTGTTATCTTTCGAGTTCAGATAACAAGTAGTGTATGGTCACTGGTCTTTACAACATCTGCTGAATGGACATTATGGTCTTGATAGCATGTTGACAGATTTTTAATTTCCCTTAAGATAGCCTCATTTCCCTACTGGGAGCCTCGCTGCTTTTACCTCTTTTGCCAAATCTTGCCCACTATCTGGTTTCAGCTGGAATAACCAAAAGATCTTAGCATATTTAATTAGTATGTAAATAACACTGTATAGTCATGTGGTTATTGTAACAATGTATATTGTAATTAAAACAAGAATGAATTGTTGATTTATAGGAGTTTATTGATAATGCATTATAGTTGCCCAATACATGAGGATTATCAAAATTGTCAGATAACTGGAAATAGTCTTTTTTCTCTTTACAAAAGCTACAAATAAAAACTGTCCTGAATAAATAGTCTTGTACACTGACAAAAGTTCTCTTTCTCATGTGTGCACATGCTTTAAAAAAAAACATGTTTTATAAGTTCTTCATATTTTTCATTGTATTTTGAAAATGAGGTTGTTGCTGCAAGAATACTAGCTGCACTTAATTTCAGGAAAATGTGAACTGATACCATTGTGTAGACCTACAACTAGGTCTCCACTTTTTTTTTCTGACAGTGGACAGAATAAAAAGCAGAGACCTACTTGTTGGTCTAATTGTTGCATACAATTTACCAATAAATTACTACCATTACATCTTCAGGCCTTCTTTATCATTTTGCCAACATTACACAACATAACAGCTTCAATATGCTCTAAATGCAGATGAGCTTGCACATTGAGACATTATGCTTTCTTTTCTCTCTCTCTCTCTCTCTCTCTCTCTCTCTCTCTCTCTCTCTCTCTCTCTCTCTCTCTCTCTCATGCTCTCTCTCTCTCTCTCTCTAAAAACAAAACAAAAGTCTTTATGAGTAATTTTTATTTTTATTGTAAGTGGATTTTTGAGTTGAGAGCAGAATGAGACAAAAAATATGCATTTATTTTGTACATTTTGTTTACAGTTGGGTTGTTGTAGTATGTGATGATGATCCCTTTTTTTTGCACATGGTCTTTACCATGAAATGATAATTATTTTCCATATAATTTTTCTTACAGTGAAATTAATAAAAAAATTTTTTTTAGTGTATTAAAAGTTACATGAAATATGGTACTACCTCACAAATCCAACCCTCCCAAATTAAAACCTTTTGGTAGAAAAGCAAAGTTACATGCTCACCTAGGTGGCAGCTGGAGTGATCTCCCTTTGATACAGGGATTAGTACCAAATCCCATGAAATGTCAATTACTTCCAGTTGTGCCAACTAACATGTTTTCTATAGACAAAGAGGCCTCACAAAATCCATGGAAGCAGTTTGGAAGTTTTATACCATAAACATGTTGGAGTTTCGTATATGTGCATGTCTGGTGCATGATATAGAGGCTCATTTGATGTTGCTGTATAATTTCTGCTATGTCCAGATACATACAGGTATGTTTTTTATATTATCTTGTCTTAGCACCCACTTCATAATTATATATATGATGTTAAAGTGATTTTATCCAAATAGAATATAACTGGGCCTTTCTTACAGGTAACATTGTCTTAAAATGGATATTATTGTAGCGGCCATTTTGTAAGCATCAATAATGTTGCTTCAGGGCCTTTTTTATGTGCAGGTATAGTATATACTATAGAAACTCATTTATATTACTGTATAGTTTTTCGCTTTAGTTGGATGAGTACATATAAGTTTTCTCTGCCATATGACTCTGATCTCAGTAAGTCACGACCACAATGATACCTGCCATAACATTCCAAGTGATATTGAAAAACAGAATTTTGGATTCCACAACCCCCCTGACATGAGCTTTTCCACATAAAGAAAACACTCAATATTTCTTGACCACTGTGATATATAATATGTAGCATGCACATTAAATATTCCTGCTCAAAGCTCAGCTAAACCTGTTCTTGGGCCACACAGTTGAGCAGTTAAAAGGTATAAAGTAGTTGGAGATAAACAACCACCTTTCAGAGATTACTTAATTGGCTCTCAATAGCTAGGGTGGTGTGTCCTATCAAATTTTGCTGCAGGCATGTCCATTTAACTAATTTACATAAAGTACACAAAGTAGAAGAACCAAATTTTCTGAATATACATATCAGTCAAAGAGAATGCAGAACACTTAACTGCTTGGAACTGGAATGTTGAAGACAATTTAATAAAATTTTTGAGCAACATTTCTTTGAAATTGGATTTTTACTCCATAAGGTGATTATTTCAATTATTTAAATAGTGTTCAAGTGTGATTAAATTTTGAAGAGTGAGATTCATTAGGAAATGTGCTATCAGAAAACCCCAGCAAAAATAAATTTCAAAACTCCACGTTAACTATGTTTAGCTTTGTCAAGCACAGCAGCAAGGGGGAAAATTTAATTCTACTGCAGACATCTTATTGATATCAGTTATATTGAAGTATATTATGTCCATAGGAATAGGAATGCTATCTGTATATTAAGCACCACTCAAGTCTGATGCCTGGTACTTACTTTCTGCATACAAATTTAGAGATAGAAGAAGTACCGGTGGTCAGTGTTTTCTAATTTTATTAAATAATGGTTTGGTTTGGTATAGAGTATATAGCTTGGCCTTACTCTTGTTGTACATCTCTAAAGGCTGCAAGCTCCAAGTGTATTAACATGATGTTATGGCTGCCTTGATGTCTATACTGGAAGTCTTGAAATAGCTACATCTTCTGAATGGTATTCCCATGTTGTTTTCACTCAAGGGCTGTGACAGTTACTGTATCTCTCACATGTTTTAAAGAAAATCTTGCTCATCTGACCTCAACCATAACACCATAGTACCCATCTTGAAAATTTAGTTCTCACTACTCATCTTGGAACTAACATAGGTTTTCACTTAAACACTTCTTACAATATTTAATTGCTTCTGAATGGATTTGATGCAAATCTGTCAACCAGTATATGTACATTTGTGAAGAAGTTAAAAAAAAAATGCTTTACTGACCTTCAGGTCAAATCAAAGATCACTGCTTGATTTTGTGTACTTGACTGAGCTTATGAAAACAGTGCCTTGTATATATGCAAGAGTCTTTGGACCAGACATTGCATTGCATTCCAATGAAACAATTTATAAAACTTTGACACTGACTATAAGGTTAAAGGTCTTGACTGTGGATTTTTAGGTGTACATGATTGTGAGCATGCTAACACAAGGAAGAATGAATAGAGTTTTATGCAACACTGTGGATTTATGGATAAAATGAAAACTACATTGAATTATGCCACTGAAATAATTTACCTTTTTTTTCCCCCTAAACTATATAGTGATGATAGCTTTAACAAAACTTAGCATGTGGGTATATCCAGACATTGTTTTAACTAGTTCAATGATTTTGTATCCATGTTATTAAGCTTGAGGTCAAAGGGTCAAGACAAATAATCTTGTCTTGTACCTACATGTATTTTGTTAACAGGTTAGCTTAGACATACAAGAAAGTAGATTTTGCTTCCAAATTTGTTTTGTCTTAAAAATATCAAAAATGGTTTTAATACTTGGCAGTTAAAAGGACAGAATTTTTTTTTCTTGGATTCCTGGAAATTGTTTTCAGCCAATAGAACACGAGTCCCATTAGGCACTCTTGATTTTCATTTCTCAACTGTAATGTATGTGTATTGCAATGAATCACCTTCAAATGCTATGTAGCAATGCAGTTTTATGTTGGGATATTCC
The DNA here is from genome assembly GCA_016746295.1 of Potamilus streckersoni. Classification (NCBI taxonomy): domain Eukaryota; kingdom Metazoa; phylum Mollusca; class Bivalvia; order Unionida; family Unionidae; genus Potamilus; species Potamilus streckersoni. The sequence goes on from JAEAOA010001951.1 coordinate 7,689,579, forward strand.
AGCATCCTGGGTACAGGGACCATGCAGAAAATGGTCATTGAAGTTATTGCACTGTTGATGAACTGTTATACCTCTTGAGATTTTAACTTGGATATGCATCTCATTGTACCTCATCCATCCATCAAAATTTACTATTTTCAACTTTATTTCCAGCTCTACTGGACAGAATTTGAAAATAAAATCAATGGAAGCATACAATCATGAAGGTCTTCCAAATTTGTACAAATGATGCCAGTCTGCCATGACATTTTAACAAAAAAAAATAAAATTAAAAAAGTTTATTTTTTTAAAATTACTTGATCATATATCGACAAATTTGACAGATGGCATTTGTCTTTATACAAAATGATGCAGATCCTTGATCATATAAAGCCATTGTTACTAAAATAAAAATATTTTAGTTACTTCTTTTCTAAAACCACTGACAGTAATTAACCAAATTAAACAGAAAACACCTTAGCATGAAGAATTCTAAAATATCAAAGATGACAGACTGATGTCAATCTAGCATCCAATATGGCTAGCATTAATAAAGTTGAAAACAGTCAACAATTGCTTGACCATATTTCACCAAATATGACACCAAGTATCCTGACTTGAAGGCCATTCAGTTTTGTACAGAGAGCCTTCATTACTTTTGGCCAGTGTTGTTAGCTCATATCCCTGAACAACTTTTGAGAAGTTCTCATGTCCATTTTCCATGCATATGTTAGCACAAATTTCTTATTGCTACGTTTCAACTATTTGAAGGAAGGATAGCCATGAAACTTTGCACATACATTAATCCCATGGTCTGCTTGGTCCTATATCAAAATGGTATGTTTTGGACATACAATATGACTGATACAGTGAAAATCTTGGTATTGCTACTCCTCAAGAATGGATGGTCATTATCAAACAGGGTTTTCTCTGAGAGACTTGTGATGTTTACCTGGCCCTGAATTCTTTTCATCTGTTAGAGCATCAGTTCATCTAGGGACTTTTGTAAAAATATAGAACAAAATTTTCTAATAAATTCTTCTCAATGAAAAATACACTTCTCAGAAACTGAATAAATGGGATAGAATGCACCAATATGTATCAATGAATGGGTTACACATTTTATTATAGTATCAATCTGCATGATATTTTATACATGCATCAGCACTGGATATTTTAATAATTTTGTTTAAAACCACTTGACAGAATTTCACCAAATTTCATTGAAAACAACTGAAAATAATTTCTTTAAAGTTTATGCTACTTAAAAACTTCTTCCCAAACTGCAGATCAGTATTTGATCAAATTTAACAGAATGCCCCCATATATAATTTAAATTCCTTAATGATGTATACAGATGAGTTTGATTTGCCATAAAATAAGGCTGCAGTTATTAAAAATAGAAAAACCTTAAATTACTTCTTAAATATTACCCAACAGAATTTCTCCAATTTTGACAGAAAGTACCTTAACATATTGATTTCAGATTTATAATAATATGTTGAACAACCATAAATATTGTTTCTGTTACTAAAAATAAAAGTAAAATATTTAAAACAACAAGGATGTAAACTACTTTTGTAACTTATCACTCGAAAATATTTCACCTTATTTGACAGAAAGTGTTGTGCCCAGTGTTTAGTGTTTGTTTTGCTCTTTTCCAGATCAAGAACTTAATTACCTCTAGCATGAAAATGTTGGAAAACTGATTTGCAATTACAATGTTACTAAGTTTTGTGTGAATGGAACTGATTAATAAGCAACTAGACTTTAATATATGTTTCAGATAAAGATCTACTTTCAAAACTTTTTCCCACAAATTTTTTTTAATGCTGATAATATTCAATGATTCCTTGCAGCTTTCATCAGTCCCACATTGGTGGGAACTGAGTCACATTTCTTTCAGCAGCTACTGCATCAATAGTTCATTAAGGTTAAAGTTTTTGATTGAGCTATATTTACTAAACCACTTGTTAAATTCTCATGATATTTGACATGAATCATTTGATTCAACATAATTCATTCTATAATGTATTTGATTGTCCATTTAAACTTGCTGTCATGGTCACAGTTATAACAAAATTTGCAGTTAAAACGATTTCATTTCCATATATTTCCTTGATCCATTGATTGCTTTCTGTCATCTATGCAATGAATGGAATGAAGAAATAATTAAAGAGCTAAGACAGTGCATTCTTTGACATGTTTTCTTTTTCTATTAACATTGGGCCAGAGTCATAGTCATTACAAATTTGTCTTAAGGTTTAGGCTAAAAAAATTCTTTTGCTAATATTTCCTATGGCCATAATGCATTTTATTCATACTTTGGATTAATCATTGTGAAGCTAAGACAATTAATTCTATGATGTACATACCGAGTCTTTTGACCATGTCATTGGTCATATATGTTTGACATGCCATTTGTCTTATATATTTGATATGCCATTGGTTATATATGTTTGATATGCCATTGGTCATATATATTTGATATGCCAATAGTCATATATGTTTAATATGCCATTGGTCATATATCTTTGATATGTCATTGATCTTATATGTGTGATGTGCCATTGGTCTTGTATGTGAGATATGCCATTTTGTCTTATATGTGTGATGTGCCATTGGTCTTGTATGGGAGATATGCCATTGGTTTTGTATGCCTGATGTGCCATTGGTCTTATATGTTTGATATGCCATTTGTCTTACATGGTTTAATATGCCATGTATTCAAGTTAATAATTCCATTTTAGAAGTTGTTGTATAAAGGTAACTGATTAAAGTTTGGAGACATTTTGTTTTTGAAATTTTATAACGTTTTACTTTTATCTGATAAATATACAGAATGTATATGTTTTCTGAGTGGTTATACAAATGCCACAATGATGACTTATGATTGAAAAACTTTTCCTCAGAAGAAAAGAAAGTTTTAAAATATGAATTTCAAACATTTTACATTATTAAAATTAGTTTTGAACAAAGATTTCTCAGTCACCTAACAACACACACAAATTAAGTGTGATATTGCCAGGTATATGTTTTGGTGACCTGTATCAAGACAGTGTGATAAAATATTGTTTTTATATCATAGATATTTAAGAAATAAGAGAATTGTACGTCTTTAGACATGTCAATTATATAATTACAAACCATTGTAATTTCAAAGCCATTTATTGAATATTCCCAACACGGTTCACTAATTCTGAGGTAACAGTAGATTTATAACCATGGCATCAAAATTTTGTGTATGAAAATAAGAGTATTTGAAATAGGAATTTTTAATAAATTAGAAATGTTTACAAGAAATTTACAGGTGAACTTACATGACATTTCTTTGTAGTGGTTAGTATTAATACTCAATCTTTAAATAAATTCTGTTTTTAATGTTTTATGTCTGACTCAAGTAGATGAGAAAAATTTCAAACTGAAGATGTATGTTTACTTATTCTAAAAAAAACATAGCCCCCTTTCCTGCCTTCAGTCTGTAGCCTGGTTGGTTATTCTTTATTTACAGCTTCAAAAGAAGATGAATATCACAGTCACTCAGACTGCTTCATGTGTGCAATCCTGTCTCACGGTAAGGAGGGTACTGTGTATGGAACAGATGGAGCTGTCGAGCTTGAGAATCTTCTCAAATATTTCAAGGGCAATGCATGTCCTGGTCTTGTAGGAAAGCCAAAGATCTTTTTCATTCAGGTACATTTTTTTTCCCATTGGTAATACTAGCCATCTAATGATTTGGAAGAATAGATGGCAGGTTTATGATTGGAGAAATCTTTCTAAAAATTGAAATTTATGAAAAGACACTTGATGGGCTTATCAACCCACATGAACTTATCATGTGACAGGAAAATCACAGTAAATAATCATTTTGCAAGCCCTAATTTTACTAAAGTTTTCTCCAACATTGTTATTATGTACATGGGAAATACTACACTTAAACATATTTCTGGTGACAGTTTTTTTGTCAAGTCTGAAAAAGTGTTAAGCTGTGAAGTTCACTTAGCAGCAAAATCATCTAAACTTGAATTGTTATTTATTACAAATATCTATAGTCATCCAAAATGTTTTGTTATGATGCTTATTTCAGATAATAGAAAATAAATAATTTAAGCATATTCATGCTTATTTAGGCATGAAAAAATTTGAGTTAAACTTTGATTACCTACAAATATTATATTGTTTATCTGCAGTTATATCAATTATATGTGATACTTCATAGTATATATAAAGTATATTTGTATGTGTTATACTTCATGGTATGCATAAAGTGCATGTAATACTTCATATTATGCATAAAGTATATAGGGGTATGTAATACTTAATGGTATGCATAAAGCATATGTAATACTTCATTGTATGCATAAAATATATGGGTATCTGTTATACTTCATCATATGCATAAAGTATATGTAATACCTCATAATATGCATAACACACACACACACACACACACACACACACATATATATATATATGGGTATGTGTAATACTTTATGGTATGCATAAAATATATGGTATGTGTTATACTTCATAGTATGTATACAATATATGGGTATATATAATACTTCATAGTATGCATAAAATATATGGTATGTGTAATACTTCATAGTATGTATACAATATATGGGTATATATAATACTTCATAGTATGCATAAAATATATGGTATGTGTATTACTTCATAGTATGTATACAATATATGGTTGTGTGTAATACTTCATAGTATGCATAACATATATAGGTAGATTTTCATAACAGGCATAGATGTTGATTGTTATTGATGGAACTTAGGTTGTCTATAGCAGACAAGGTTGTCACATGTTTATCTTTTTTAAAGTAATTTTTTATCAGTTGTTTTTTTGTAGTAGTTTGTAAATGTTTGGAGGCTTGTATTGTGCTGATGTTTTGTTATTAATATTATTGTTTTTGTGTACACAGAAGTAGAGCCCCCCCAACCTTAAAAAGGAAAGGTATCATACAATTATGAGCCAAACTGTAGTCTTGGCCTACCCAGAGTGTAGTTGCATCAATAACTGGAATAAATCATTCAGGGAAAGAGGGTGTTAAAATAGTCTCCTTTGCAGATGGTTTGTCTTCATTCTTTTTTTTTTTTTTTGTCAAGAAACTTAGAAAATGTTTGTAGGTTCATATTTTATGCTGCTCTTTTACTAATAATATTGTTTTGTGGCTAGATAATTGAAACTTTTCCAAGAAATGAAAGTATCACAGAGGTGAAAACCAAAACGTCACTTTCAACCAGACAATGGTGTACATGCATAAATAATGTACATCTATCAGTCTAACATACAGTAAAAACTGTGTGCCATTGCACATTGTTTACAATAAGTAGATGCATTTTTATTCCATACCTTAAGCAAGTGTTGACATTAATAAGATCATGATCACATAATGTGCATTATGTCAAAAGTGACATTATGCTGATGTACAGCTGAATTAATCTTAATTCTGGTTTCTTCGATATAAATGACTATTTTGTTTTCCATTAAAGTTTGCATTAGTTTGCTATTTATTGTTCCAAAAAGACATAAATTGATCCTTATGTCAGAGAACTCCAAAATTTCTTGCCTGATAATTCAGTAGGTAACACAAACATCAAAATAAATGCTAAAATTAGATAAGTAGTCATGTTTCCAAGTCGTTGAGGGTCCTGTGGTATCCAAGCTCATGCTTGTTGTTTATGAGGGTCCTGTAGTATCCAAGCTCATGCTTGTTGTTTATGAGGGTCCTGTGGTATCCAAGCTCTTTTGCTTGTTGTTTATGAGGGTCATGTGGTATCCAAGTTCATGCTTGTTGTTTATGAGGGTCCTGTGGTATCCAAGCTCTTTTGCTTGTTGTTTATGAGGGTCCTGTGGTATCCAAGCTTATGCTTGTTGTTTATGAGGGTCCTGTGGTATCCAAGCTCTTTTGCTTGTTGTTTATGAGGGTCCTGTGGTATCCAAGCTCATGCTTGTTATTTTGAGGGTCCTGTGGTATCCAAGCTCTTGCTTGTTGTTTATGAGGGTCCTGTGGTATCCAAGTTCATGCTTGTTGTTTATGAGGGTCCTGTGGTTTCCAAGCTCATGCTTGTTGTTTATGAGGGTCCTGTGGTATCCAAGCTCATGCATGTTGTTTATGAGGGTCTTGTGGTATCCAAGCTCATGCTTGCTGTTTATGAGGGTCCTGTGGTATCCAAGCTCATGATTGTTGTTTATGAGGGTCCTGTGGTATCCAAGCTCATGCTTGTTATTTATGAAGGTCCTGTGGTATCCAAGTTCATGCTTGTTTTTTTTTATGAGGGTCCTGTGGTATCTAAGTTCATGCTTGTTGTTTATGAGGGTCCTGTTGTATCCAAGCTCATGCTTGTTGTTTATGAGGGTACTGGGGTATCCAAGCTCATGCTTGTTGTTTATGAGGGTCCTGTGGTATTTAGGCTCTTGCTTGTTGTTTATGAGGGTCCTGTGGTATCCAAGCTCATGCTTGTTGTTTATGAGGGTCCTGTGGTATCCAAGCTCATGCTTGTTGTTTATGAAGGTCCTGTGGTATCCAAGCTCATGATTGTTGTTTTTGAGTGTCCTGTGGTATGTAAGCTCCTGTTTGCTGTTTATGAGGGTCCTGTGTTATCCAAATTCATTCTTATTGTTTATGAAGGTCATGTGTTATCCAAACTCATGCTTGTTGTTTATGAGGGTCCTGTGGTATCCAAGCTCATGCTTGTTGTTTATGAGGGTCATGTGATATCCAAGCTCATGATTGTTGTTTTTGAGTGTCCTGTGGTATGTAAGCTCCTGCTTGCTGTTTATGAGGGTCCTGTGTTATCCAAGCTCATGATTGCTGTTTAGGAGAGTCCTGTGGTATCCAAACTCATGCTTGTTGTTTATGAGGGTCCTGTGGTATCCAAACTCATGCTTGTTGTTTATGAGGGTCCTGTGGTATCCAAGCTCCTGCTTGCTGTTTATGAGGGTCCTGTGGTATCCAAGCTCATGATTTCTGTTTATGAGGGTCCTGTGTTATCCAAGCTCATTTTTGTTGTTTAGGAGGGTCCTGTGGTATCCAAGCTCATGCTTGTTGTTTATGAGGGTCCTGTGGTATCCAAGCTCATGCTTGTTATTTATGAGGGTACTGGGGTATCCAAGCTCATGATTGCTGTTTATGATGGTCCTGGGGTATCCAAGCTCATGCTTGTTGTTTATGAGGGTCCTGTGGTATTTAAGCTCTTGCTTGTTGTTTATAAGGGTCCTGTGGTATCCAAGCTCATGCTTGTTGTTTATAAGGGTCCTGAGGTATCCAAGCTCATGCTTGTTGTTTATGAGGGTCATGTGGTATCCAAGATCATGATTGTTGTTTTTGAGTGTCCTGTGGTATATAAGCTCCTGTTTGCTGTTTATGAGGGTTCTGTGTTATCCAAGCTCATGATTGCTGTTTATGAGGGTCCTGTGTTATCCAAATTCATGCTTATTGTTTATGAAGGTCATGTGTTATCCAAACTCATGCTTGTTGTTTATGAGGGTCCTGTGGTATCCAAGCTCATGCTTGTTGTTTATGAGGGTCCTGTGGTATCCAAGCTCATGATTGTTGTTTTTGAGTATCCTGTGGTATGTAAGCTCCTGCTTTTTGTTTATGAGGGTCCTGTGTTATCCAAGCTCATGATTGTTGTTTATGAGGTTCCTGTGTTATCCAAATTCATGCTTATGTTACATACATGCTTACATACCACAGGACCCTCATAAACAGCAAACAGGAGCTTACATACCACAGGATACTCAAAAACAACACTGAAGGTCCTGTGTTATCCAAACTCATGCTTGCTGTTTATGAGGGTCCTGTGGTATCCAAGCTCATGCTTGTTGTTTATGAGGGTCCTGTGGTATCCAAACTCATGCTTGTTGTTTATGAGGGTCCTGTGGTATCCAAGCTCCTGCTTGCTGTATATGAGGGTGCTGTGTTATCCAAGCTCATGATTGCTGTTTATGAGGGTCCTGTGGTATCCAAGCTCATGCTTGTTGTTTATGAGGGTCCTGTGGTATCCAAACTCATGCTTGTTGTTTATGAGGGTCCTGTGGTATCCAAGCTCCTGCTTGCTGTATATGAGGGTGCTGTGTTATCCAAGCACATGATTGCTGTTTATGAGGGTCCTGTGTTATCCAAGCTCATGCTTGTTGTTTATGAGGGTCCTGTGGTATCCAAGCTCATGCTTGTTGGTTATGAGGGTCCTGTGGTATCCAAGCTCATGCTTGTTGTTTATGAGGGTCCTGTGTTATACAAACTCATGCTTGTTGTTTATGAGGGTCTTGTGGTATCCAAGCTCATGCTTGTTGTTTATGAGGGTCCTGTGGTATCCAAGCTCATGATTGCTGTTTATGATGGTCCTGTGGTATCCAAGCTCATGCTTGTTGTTTATGATGGTCCTGTGTTATCCAAGCTCATGCTTGTAGTTTATGTGGGTCCTGTGGTAACCAAGCTCATGCTTGTTGTTTATGAGGGTCCTGTGTTATCCAAGCTCATGCTTGTTGGTCATGTCATTTTTGTAATCACCTATTTCCCTGAGCTTTTCATTGTGTGGACTTTACTGGCAACAATGCCTTCAGGTTGTACATTGAACATGTGATGTATGCTAATCTCTGAAAGGTGTAGGGGAACAAATCACCATTTTTTGTCATATGGTGTATAGAAAACAGTGAAAATTTTTATGAATAATTCAAATATCCATTTTATCTCACAGTTTTTAGTAGTGAGGTTGGTTAAATGTCAAAATGAATTACACCAACACATATTCACATCTTTTGCCAGTACAAGAATATATTTATTTATTATGTCAGTGAAGAAATTCAGGAGTGGTGAGGTTTTAAATGTATGTTTATGTGTATGTGTGTGTGTATATATATATATATATATATATATATATATATATATATATATATATATATATATATATATATATATATATATATATATATATATCATAAATGAGGTTTTTAGCTCTTGCACCAAATATCCCTTATGATCTTATTGTCCACTGTGAACCTCATTTGCATTATAGTAATAAATGTGTGATATTTTGATATTTCATGAGATTAATACAGGGTTTCCAATCTCACATACAGCATGTAAAGTTTAGGTTGGATATACATAGATAGGTGAATGAATAGAAGGACATCATATGCCAAAAAAAAAATTAGAAAAATAAATCCTCTTCAAATAAGAAATGAATGGACAATATTTTTTGAATTATAAATAATACTACATCTATGTGCAACACAAGACATAGGAATATGAATGAAAAAGTGCTCAAGAAATGTAAAGCAGAAACTTGTTCCATATCACTACATAGGGACATGATTATTTTGTGGAGCATCTTTGCTGTATTTTTTCTCTTCAAAAAGGAATTCTTTAAAATTTTTTTATCCTTTTCCCATTTTCTAAACCTCAGTTCTTGTAAGAAATATAAATGGCTGTGTGGCCATTTTCAAAGGATGTTATTGTTGAATTTTCTAAAAATAAAATAACTTGGTTGAGTTAATATCATTCACTTATGAGTTTTGATAATTTTAACACTGAAAACAAGCTTCTTGCTGATGATTAATGTTGACCTTCCACAACATAACTTTATTATCTATATCCTGTAGTCAAGGTATGTTATATGGGAAATTGAGACTAAAGACTAAATATATGCAAACTGATTATGTAAACCGATTATGTTCTATTTAGATCCTTAGTTATAATTGCATGACCATCATCTTGCAGCAATTTGTCATTCAGACAGCTTTCAGTGTGTAATGATGCATATTTTATTCTTATTGAGAAAATTTATTTTGATTTTATGCCAGTAAAGGCAAGGATAAATGTGAGCCACATTTATTGTCTTCCCAAAGATCATGGAGTCTATGAAAGATTGTTAAGCTTTTTAGGACAGCTGGAAAGAATGTATTATGCACAAGTTCAACTTAAAAATTTTCAACTGATTTTTGAAATTTCCTTAATATAATTTGAAATCCTTTTAACAAGATGTGCTTTTGTAATGAAATAGATACTCAGATGGGTAATTGGAGCATTTGCCATTTGCTTCATGTGGTCAACTCAATTCCAATCCACTTTTACCAGTATGAATTCCAATCTACTTTTACCAGTATAAGTTCCAATCCACTTTTACCAGTATAAATTCCAATCCACTTTTACCAGTTTGAGTTCCAATCCACTTTTACCAATATGAGTTCCAATCCACTTTTACCAATACGAGTTGCAATCTACTTTTACCAATATGAGTTCCAATCCACTTTTACCAATATGAGCTCCAATCTACTTTTACCAGTATGAGTTCCAATCCACTTTTACCAAATATGAATTCCAATCCACTTTTACCAATATGAGCTCCAATCTACTTTTACCAGTATGAGTTCCAATCCACTTTTACCAATATGAGTTCCAATCCACTTTTACCAATACGAGTTGCAATCTACTTTTATCAATATGAGTTCCAATCCACTTTTACCAATATGAGCTCCAATCTACTTTTACCAGTATGAGTTCCAATCCATTTTTACCAAATATGAATTCCAATCCACTTTTACCAATATGAGCTCCAATCTACTTTTACCAGTATGAGTTCCAATCCATTTTTACCAAATATGAATTCCAATCCACTTTTACCAATATGAGCTCCAATCTATTTTTACCAGTATGAGTTCCAGTCCACTTTTATCAGTATGAGTTTTAATCCACTTTTACCAGTATGAGTTCTAATTCACTTTTATCAGAATGATTTCCAATCTACATTTACATGTTTGAGTTCCAATCCACTTTAACCAGTTTGAGTTCCAGTTCACTATTACCAGTATGAGTTCCAATCCATATTTACCAGTATGTGTTCCAATCTAATACTACCAGTATGTATTCCAATCTAATACTACCAGTGTGTTCCAATCTAATAATATCAGTATGTGTTCCAATCTAATACTACCAGTATGTGTTCCAATCTAATACCAGTGTGTTCCAATCTAATACTACCAGTATGTGTTCCAATCTGATACTACCAGTATGTGTTCCAATCTAATACTACCAGTATGTGTTCCAATCTAATACTACCAGTATGTGTTCCAATCTAATACTACCAGTATGTGTAGTGAAATATGTGCTAATCAGCTCCATCAGCACTATCTAACATTCCATAAATATTGGGTACTCTTTTTCAATTCACTGAAATGAGCAGCCAAAATGGGTAGCAATGAAAGCCAAAATAGGAGGCAATGAAAGCCGAAATGGGTAGCAATGAAAGCCAAAATGGGAAGCAATTAAAGCCAAAATGGGTAACAATCAAAGCCAAAATGGGTAACAATCAAAGACAAAATGGGTAACAATCAAAGCCAAAATGGGTAACAATCAAAGACAAAATGGGTAACAATCAAAGCCAAAATGGGTAGCAGCTTAAACCAAAATAGGTATCAATGAAAGCCAAAATTTGTAGAAATGAAAGCAAAATGGTAAGAAAGAAAGCTAAAATGGGTTGAATTGAAAGCCAAAATGGGTGAAAATGATAGCCAGAATGCATTGGAGGATACAAACTACACAAATTTACAGGTATGCTCATTGTTATTCTGGTACTTGACTTCATCAACACAGATTGAGGTAGTGCTCTTATGTGATCTGATTTTGGGGAAATCTTTCAAATATTCTCAGCAAGTTTAGAAAAGGTTGATTACATTTGGTGAATCTACGTTAGTGGGAAGAAAGGTATAATAGCCACGTTTCTATTGTTGTTGTTGTTATTGTTAATTTTTTGGAACGTTTAGTTTAAAGACATTCATTTGCATATATTTTCCAAATCTCTAGACAGATCTTCATCATCCATTATCAGATAAGGCAATTCATTCTGAGATGCTCATTTGCTTTTGTAACCTAGAACTAAGAGTCATGGAGAAAATGTCTCTTGGATTTTATTTGCTTGCTTTAATTTCTTGAACCCCATGATGTATTATCCTCAATTGCTGGATGAATTATTTTGAAAGTGAGACATTAGGGTCATCTCCCACTTTAAAATTATCATTACAATCAACAGAAATCAGGATTGATGTTTTCTCATTTAATTGTATTTCTTAAACACTTTGATCAATTTTCATAACAGTTGGGATAAACCACTATGTAACAAAGGTAATTCATTCTTCACAGTCATTTGACTTTATGGTCACAGTCACACATAGTACAGTAGCACTCTGATTGTAACTGGCTTGTAACACATGTAGGATCTGCCCTTCTTGTTACACACATATTATCATTATTTTCTTTGCAGGGTTTACATTACCTAATTTGCAGGTATATTTCTTTTGTCAAAAAGCAGATTGAATTCATGAATAAATTCAATTTATATAATTTGCATAGCCATCAGTAATATACAGCAAACAAGCTATGTATTTTTGCAGGTAACTATTAGGCACTTGCTGTGGACTAACGTTCCTTTGCTTTATGCTTAATAAGATTTGTTGAAAAGAATACATGTAACTGATTGTTTGTCTTTAGCAACAATACCTGTAACTGATTCTTTGTATTTAAAAACAATACCTTTAACAGATTGCTTGTCTTTCAAAGCATTACTGATTGCCTGACTTGTCTTTAACAACAATACCTGTAACTGATTGCTTGTCTTTAACAATAATACCTGTAACTGACTGCTTGTCTTTAAAAACAATACCTGTAACTGATTGCTTGTCTTTAACAATAATACCTGTAACTGACTGCTTGTCTTTAAAAACAATACCTGTAACTGACTGCTTGTCTTTAAAAACAATACCTGTAACTGATTGCTTGTCTTTAACAATAATACCTGTAACTGACTGCTTGTCTTTAAAAACAATACCTGTAACTGATTGCTTGTCTTTAACAATAATACCTGTAACTGATTGCTTGTCTTTAAAAAAAAATACCTGTAACTGATTGCTTGTCTTTAACAATAATACCTGTAACTGACTGCTTGTCTTTGAAAAAAAATACCTGTAACTGATTGCTTGTCTTTAACAATAATACCTGTAACTGATTGCTTGTATTTAAAAATAATACCTGTAACTGATTGCTAGTCTTTAAAAACAATACCTGTTTGAATTTAATTTTATTTGATTCTTTGTATTTAAAAATAATACCTGTAACTGACTGCTTGTCTATAAAAACAATACTTGTAACTGATTGCTTGTTTTTAACAATACCTGTAAATAATTGTTTGTATTAAAAACAATACCTGTAATTGATTGCTTGTATTTAAAAACAATACACGTAACTGACTCCTTGTCTTTTAAAATCAATACTTGTAACTGATTGCTTGTCTTTAAAAACAATACCTGTCTTGTCTTTAACAACAATACATGTAACTGATTATCTGTATTTAAAATCAATACCTGTCACTGACTACTTGTCTTTAAAAATAATACTTGTAACTAATTGCTTGTCTTTAACAACAATACCTGTAACAGATTGCTTGTATTTAAAAACAATACCTGTAACTGATTGTTTGCCTTTGAGAAAAATACCTGTAACTGATTGTTTGTATTTAAAAGCAATACCTTTAACAGATTGCTTGTATTTAAAAACAATACCTGTAACTGACTGCTTATCTTTAAAAACATTACTGATTGCTGATCTTTCACTACAATACCTGTAACTGATTGCTGGTCATTCAAAACAATGTTTAGAACTGAATGCTGGTCTTTAAAAAGACTGATTTTAATTTCTTTTCCATTTATATTGAATGATTAAACTGAGAAAAAAATTTAGTCATTAGAATCTTCATTTGAACTTGACAAAATCTATTTGAATGTGAGATAAAGATGTCTGTTACAATCATGGATATATTTTGCTAACATCTTTCGTGTGTTCTGACCTGTGAATTAGTGGATTTTCAAATAGAAAAATTTGATAATTCACTCCAACATCAGTAAAATTATGATGTTAGATCTGTTTTTTTTTTACTTACTTGTTCTGATGGTAAATATGGGCACCTGTTGCACAACAATACAACCTGGTTCAAAATCCCAAAGCATGCTTATTTTGTTTTCCTCCAGGTTTTTTGATTGGTTGAATTTTTACAGCGCACCAGCACAAAGAGGCCATTTAGCGCTATACAAAAGGTTATATTTTTCATTATATACAAATGTTAAAAAGGGTCTGTATCAGCCAGCGATACAAAACCAAATTGCTAAAGGTAAAACGATAAGAATGGTAATGGTGATAAAAAATAGTTTCCCGATCAACTAATAATATATGACAACGAAAACATATGAAAGGTAATTAAAATCTAGCGACCGTATATATAAAGCACATAAAAATGTTTAAGATGATAAAATAGAAGTTATAACTTATGATATAGGTTTACTTCTTTAAGTAACATAAGAATCTTTAACATAAGAAATACTAACTGTATAAAGAGCTCCTTCATGTCTTGCAGATTGTAATATTGATTAAGTGTAGATTGGAGGTCAAAACACTTCAGCATAAAGTGCTTAACTGTGAATGGTTCATTGCAAGATATGCATTCTGGTGTGTCTTCTCCTTTTGGTATGTAGGAGTGGGTTAAATAAGTATGGCCGATTCGAATTCTAGCAATGACTACTTCCTCCCTACGGTCGGCTCTGTAGGAAGGAGTCCATTCTCATAGAATTGGCTTGATGGCATGAAGTTTATTATTCACGGCATCATTCCATGATGCCTGCCATTTCTGACAGTCTTTAATACAACAGTTAAAATCAGTATATGGTGTTTTAAAATCAGATGGTTCTAATGATAGGGCCATTTTAGCAGCACTGTCTGCTTTATCGTTACCATTTAATTCCAACATGGCTGGGTAACCAACAGTATACTATATTATGTGAGGAACTCAACTCAGTATGCTTAATAAGAATATTAGCCAATAGTGGATTCTCCAGTTTTCTATTATGTAGTGACTGAAGTACTGACAGTGAGTCGGAGAAGATTATGTTATTAGAAATATGCTTGCTTGCAATGTATTGCAAAGCAAGGTCTATTGCTCTAATTTCGGCTGAAAAAATTGACGTACCATTTGGTAAGCAAACTTTGGTTGTGTGTTTTCCACTTACGAAGGCTGCAGCAGCCTTTTCCTCATCTTTTGATCTATCGGTATATATTTTTGTATAATTTTCAAATTATGAGAGGAGTTCATGGTAAGAGTTGTGGAAAATGGAAGGGTTTGTCTCAGATTTTTTTCCATCATGTAACGTGAAAAGTACCCTTGGTTGCTGAAGTAGCCAAGGGGGCGTTTCGGAGATGTTTGCTTTCAGAATTTTTGAAAGATCGATATGGGTACTTTTGAAATATTGTGATATTCTAATGCCAAAGGTAGGTATAGCTTTTGGTTTATTGACATATAAGGTTTTATATTTTGATTCAAAAACTGCCGAAAAAGCTGGATTCAGAGGGCTGGATCTTAATTTGGCAGCATATTTTGTGCGGAAAGCATTTCTCTACGTTGTAATAAGGGTGGTTTATCAGCTTCAACGAGTAGGTTTTCACACGGGGATGTTTTAAATGCTCCCAAGGCAAGTCTTATTCCCTGATGATGGATTGGGTCAGGCATCTTCAAATAGGATTTCCTTGCTGAATTATAAACAACGCAACCATAGTCCAATTTGGAGCCAGGTTTTTTGAATGTTTTCCTTGGAATAGGAAGAGAATTTTGTTGGTACTGATATTTTTAATGTAACTATACACAAAACACAACAGGAACAGAACATAAACATTAACCTGGAGACATTTTTGCACACTGTATTATAAGAAATTGGCTACTTCAATTTGTTATATATAACTAGTCAATATATGTGAAAATAAAAAATAATAAAAAATTGCTTATTCTGAGTAAAAAATGGATATATTTCATTTTGTTGGTGAAATCTAAAGTATTTTAACTGGTGGGTGTGTAACTCATTAAATGCTGAGTTTTTCACACACACTATAAAATATATTTATTATTTGCTCTGTACAAGCAGATATCCTCTATGTAAGTGTTGGGTGCAATGGTTAGTCACCTATCAGTATCATGAGATTATGATAACATTAATACTGTTTCTTAACAGTAAACCACTGTTTGCTGTATATCAAAGGTGCATATGTCCAATATCAGTCATTTCTGGATTTGATATTGTTAATACAAGACTAATTAGGCTGGACCTAATGTGAGCCTTAGTCATGAGCTCATGTTTAATAGCCCTGCATTACTAATGTGAGTCTTTAAGTCATGAGCTAATGTTTAATAGACCTGCATTACTAATGTGAGCCTTAGACATGAGCTAATGTTTAATAGATCTGCATTACTAATGTGAGCCTTAGTCATGAGCTAATGTTTAATAGCCCAGCATTACTAATGTGAACCTTAGTCATGAGCTCATGTTTAATAGCCCTGCATTACTAATGTGAGCCTTAGTCATGAGCTAATGTTTAATAGCCCTTCATTACTAATGTAAGCCTTAGTCATGAGCTAATGTTTAATAGTCCTGCATTACTAATGTGAGCCTTAGTCATGAGCTACTGTTTAATAGCCCTGCATTACTAATGTGAGCCTTAATGATGAGCTAATGTGAGCCTTAGTCATGAGCTAATGTTTAATAGCCCTGCATTACTAATGTGAGCCTTAATAATGAGCTAATGTTTAATAGCCCTGCATTACTAATGTGAACCTTAGTGATGAGCTAATGTTTAATAGCCCTGCATTACTAATGTGAGCCTTAATGATGAGCTAATGTTTAATAGCCCTGCATTACTAATGTGAGCCATAGTCATGAGCTAATGTGAGCCTTAGTCATGAGCTAATGTTTAATAGCCTTCATTACTAATGTGAGCCTTAGTCATGAGCTCATGTTTAATAGCCCTGCATTACTAATGTGAGCCTTAGTCATGAGCCAATGTTTAATAGCCCTTCATTACTAATGTAAGCCTTAGTCATGAGCTAATGTTTAATAGTCCTGCATTACTAATGTGAGCCTTAGTCATGAGCTACTGTTTAATAGCCCTGCATTACTAATGTGAGCCTTAATGATGAGCTAATATTTAATAGCCCTGCATTACTAATGTGAGCCTTAGTGATCAGCTAATGTGAGCCTTAGTCATGAGCTAATGTTTAATAGCCCTGCATTACTAATGTGAGCCTTAATAATGAGCTAATGTTTAATAGCCCTTCATTACTAATGTGAGCCTTAGTCATGAGCTAATGTTTAATAGTCCTGCATTACTAATGTGAGCCTTAGTCATGAGCTACTGTTTAATAGTCCTGCATTACTAATGTGAGCCTTAGTCATGAGCTAATGTTTAATAGCCCTGCATAACTAATGTGAGCCTTAATGATGAGCTAATGTTTAATAGCCCTGCATTACTAATGTGAGCCTTAGTGATGAGCTAATGTGAGCCTTAGTCATGAGCTAATGTTTAATAGCCCTGCATTACTAATGTGAGCCTTAATGATGAGCTAATGTTTAATAGCCCTGCATTACTAATGTGAGCCTTAGTGATGAGCTAATGTGAGCCTTAGTCATGAGCTAATGTTTAATAGCCCTGCATTACTAATGTGAGACTTAATAATGAGCTAATGTTTAATAGCCCTGCATTACTAATGTGAGCCTTAATGATGAGCTAATGTTTAATAGCCCTGCATTACTAATGTGAGCCTTAATGATGAGCTAATGTTTAATAGCCCTGCATTAACTTTTTCTTTTTCCCGGTATCTATTCTCAGGCTTGTCAAGGTGACAATTTTGATAAAGGAGTAAGCATGAATGTTGTAGATGCCAAGGGTTTCATGCCAAATGAGAATATCACAAAGATTCCCACCCAAGCAGATGTCTTGATAGCTTACTCCTCTGTCCCAGGTATGTAAGTTGGGGACAGGTAATTTTACATCAAATATGAATGCAGTATGATTTTGGTCACTGAATATGATATTCTGTTGAATATAGCTGTAAGAATATATTGATGAGGTTGGAGGATGATTCTCTACCTTCTGGTCAGTGTAGTAGTAGAACCTGTCATGTGCAGTAGTGTTGAGAGTGGGAACAAATATTTGCCATGTTCCTGCCAGCAACTTCTGACCCCATTTATGGATTAGACACCAGTGCATATGAATATGTGTACTATACAATGTGCTAAGTTTCTCTCATTTCTAACCAGGATGTTGTGGTGCAAAGGATGTAATCTTAGAAATAGGATTTTTGAAAGTTATTTAATTGTATTAGAACAGAATGTTTATTTGTAGAAATAGATCACTGTAAGTTGGTTAAATGTTTTTGGAAATATTGCAGACATTCATGACACTTATGAGAAATGAGAGATATTATTATTACATGTATCATGAAAATTGAAAAACTTATCATCAACTTTATTGACACATGGAAGGAATATTGTTGTTAATATAATTAATATGAAAACAGCTTGTGTATTTGACACAATTTATCAAAGTCACAGGCTCTAGACCTGATCTAGAATAGATCTGGAATAATTCAGTTAGTGATTCTGAAAAGTAAAATATTTCAATTCAAGTAAGTTGGCCTTGATTTATCTTCAATGAGACTAGTTATGAGAACCAGAATCTAATAAAGCTATTAGTCAGTTTGTGATTGCAGAATAGCCTTGGGGCTGGTGAAGATCCTAAATGTGTTAATTTAAAACTTGACTTGTTGAGTGCAGTTGCAAATCTCCCTTGATAAACTGCTTCATGTTATCCAGGGATTTAGATGGCCAGAGTCTGGAATACTTAGAAATCTCAGAATTCAGATTGTCTCCAAAGTCAAAAGTCAACATTTGATGCAGTGGTGAGCTGATTCCTAATGCTTTCATACTGATGTTTCACTCTCTTTTCCAACAGTTTTTCAAGGCTGGGTTACATCAGATTTTGCCAACTGCAAGAGGATAGCCACAGCAAAGATGGATGAAGAAGAAAACCAATATACCTCTTGTGGACAAGAGACCATGATGGATGTTCATGTCAGTAGAAAATATCCAGTGTGAATTGTCACAGAAACCACTTTTCACACTAGAAACTATCCCAAGTGGAAACTTGAGAAGAATATCTAATATTTGCATCAGGGAAAGAAACAACTGTTTTGAAACCAGTAAATTGGGTGTAGAAAATTTAATTCCACTAATAAGGAGAAGAAGACATACACAAATTCCACAGATATTGCATGGCCACAGAATGAGCTAAAGTTTTCTGTCTTGACACCTACAAAACGTGTGCAAGCATCCTGGACTCAGACTGAGAGTGAAGCATAGAAGAAGGCAGTTATACTCAGTGTAACAGCCCAAGTAATGTGGAGTATGCAACTAACCCAGTGGTTAGAAACATTATAAATGTTAAGAAACCCAACACCACTAGCAAGAAGTTGATTAGATCTGGCCCATCCAAAGAGCATCAGACATCTGGAGCCAGTGGAGATACATGTTTCAAACTAAATAAATGGCATGTTCAACAAAATAATCAGTTCTATTAAACTCTTCAATAAATTCAGTTGTCCAGAAAATATAGAAACTGTGTCATCTTCTGATCCAGGTCTGATACTTCTAACACTTCAGTAATTATGTCTGACACAGTAATACATTGGACTAATGCAGTTTGAATGCAAGAACATAACCCAACATGTTTGCTAACATGCTCATTGGTTTGGTGGTTCATAAACGTGTGAACAAACCTCCCTGTTTGCTGGCACCTTGTAGTGGCAGGAAAGCTTGCATGTCCTAAAGATCCTGAAAGCTATAACCGGGAGAGTTTCAACCCCTGGCATGTTTAACCAAGATGATCAGGTTTTGGGGGAGAAATTTGACAAAACTCAGCATCATGTCATCTAGGTTAGGGATTGGTCATGGTGCCAACAACTCCACCCCTTCAAAACTACACCATTACAGAAACTGCAATAACTTCAACTGCAACAGCAACAATATGCCAAGTAAAGAACTCCAACAAACTGTTAGATATCATGACAGCATCTGATGAAAGTCAATCCAAGAGAATCAGTGACTCAACAAGGACCCAAAACTACGGTTCATCTTGGTGCATGGAATGGCCGCACCCTGTTTGAAACATAAAAAATGGCACAAGTCATCAATGAGATGGACAGGTACAAATTGGATAATCTTGTGTCAGTGAGATCAGATGCATAGGTTCAGGATGCAGGATTAGAGATGAGAGGTAATGGCTAATCATTCTTTACTCAGGGAAAGATCATTCCATTTCAGTGGTGTAGCCCTTATCAGCAGCAAACCTAGTACAAAAGCACTCCTAGAAATGGGAACCAATCAGTGACAGACCTATCAGAGCAAGATTTGACTCCCAGTGCTGCAAACTCACCATCTTGCAGTGCTATATCCCAACAAAAAAGGTAGAGGAGGGAGATAAGGAGGACTGAAATGAACTAGTCATTTCCAAAGTCCTACAACTTGACATGCTCTTGATAATGGGAGATATGAATGCCAAGGTAGGAACAGACAATGCAAACAATGAAGAGGCAATGGAACAAAATGGCTGTGGAGTCATCAATGACAATGATGAAAAACTTGTGGACTTCTGCTCAGGTAGCTTTAATTAAACATGTCATAACCCATGGAAAATTGACTTCAAGAAGGCATTTGATGGTGTTCACTGTGAGAGTATATGGAAGACTCCTAGAACTTGTGGAAAACCATTCAAAATAGTCAAACTCATTGGGTAGCTTTATGAGCACTTTGAATGTAGTGTTATCCTTAACACACACTCATACCAAGTCATTCAAAGGGAAGTCTGGTGTTAGGCAAGGTTGCTTCCTCTCTCCCATTCTGTTTCTTATCACCAACAACTGGATAAGGTGTGAAACAAGATCTAACCATGCCAGAGGGATCCATTGGACACTCTTTTCACACCTTGAAAAATCAAGTGATGTGGATAAATGTCACACTTAGTCAAACTTATTGGGTAGCTTTATGAGCACTTTGAATGTAGTGTTATCCTTAACACACACTCATACCAAGTCATTCAAAGGGAAGTCTGGTGTTAGGCAAGGTTGCTTCCTCTCTCCCATTCTGTTTCTTATCACCAACAACTGGATAAGGTGTGAAACAAGATCTAACCATGCCAGAGGGATCCATTGGACACTCTTTTCACACCTTGAAAACCCAAGTGATGTGGATAAATGTCACACTTACTTTCCCAATTACCATTGCTGGAGAGGTACTTGAGTTTGTAGAAGACTACACCTACTTGGGTAGCCTAACTAGGAATGACAACAGTGCTAGAAAAGGACATCAAAGTCAGGTTCAATAAAGTCAGAGGTCAAAATATAATAGCCTCAAGACAAAGATAAGACTCAACAACAGTAACATAAAGTTGGTACTGTTGTAAGACTCATAGTGTTAGAGAGTAGTGAAGACAGACAGCAGAGTAAATTCATTTTACAAGGCTGCCTCTGAAAATTTGCAATATCTATTGGTCAAACAAGATCTCCATTGTGAAAAGATGGGATGTAACAACATTTCCCTGGAGATCAAGATGCACTGGATCAAATGGCTTGGGTACCTAATAAGGATGCCCCAAGAATGGATACCCAAGGTAGCCCTCAGATGGACACCAGCTGGTAAATGCAAATACAGATGGCCAGAGATAACATGCCAAAGGACAGTGATGACCAAGCTGGAAGAGATGGGACTTTCCTGGGGTGAGTCATTGCCATTGCTGAAGACTGACCTAAATGGTGGAAGATAGTTGCAGCCTAATATTCCAGACAGGACAAAGAGGACTAACTAACCAACTAAACATGTGAACAAACTCTGGTTTAATGTTGCCTGTAAGGATGCCTTCATAAAAAGGTTCCCAGTGTTCAGTGCAAATCAGATGACTGAAAATCGTAAGGTATATGGTAAATTACTTGTTAAAGCAATCATTAGAGAATGCTAGAAGATAACACATTGGGAATTAAATAAAAAATAAATAGTTTCTTAAGTTTTCAATTTATTAATCATGAATTTTACAATAAACCTTGTACTCAGAGAGGTTGTAACATTCCTCTATATAATCTATATAACCTTATGTTTCATGTCATTTTTAGGCTGAATTACCAAACCATGTACATTGTAAACCAAATTTCATTCAAGTTTTTTAACACAAATTCACTTTTGTTAACATGGCTTCTGTTATTATATATCAATCACTTCTAAATCAGTGAATCTCCTTAATCAGTCTCATCCCCGTAACACTTCCACTTTGTTCTGTAAATACTTTAAAGTCATTGCCACTTTCAGCAAATGAAAAATCCATAAATGATTGAATAGAGTACATCAAGTAATTTCTCCTTCCAGTACATAATTCTCTTTCAATCATTTCTATTTTCCAATGACTCATTTGATTTGGCGCTAATGAAATGGTGTATGCAACATTAACATGTCTGCAGGATAAAGGTCCATAACAGTAAGACCATTTTGCCACAGCACATTGCATGCACACAAACTGGAATGTACAACTTAATTGTGAAACAAGGGAGATTAGTTAGATAAAGTTTGACGAATTACCACTGTGAAATAATGAGCATAATTATGAGTTCAACAAATAGTTAACTTATTCCTATGCTCTTCAAGGAAAAGAAGTTAGATCTCATCTTTATTAAGGGCTACTATTCTTTGATCTCACATGTTTTGCCCTCATGGAATAGAGGATATGGACCAATACAAAATCCTCCTCCACCTTCTTGTGAACTTTAACTTGCCTTGATCAGAGGCTGTGGCAATTTGTCAGAAATGGAATTTTCTGGGTATGACATGGTTAAGTAAAGCTCCCTGAGACATGTCCAAATTTTCCATGGGTTATGACATGGTTAATTAATGCTCCCTGAGACATGTCCAAATTTTCCGTGGGTTATGACATGGTTAATTAAAGCTCCCTGTATCATATCCAAAGCCTTCAGATTCTTGTAACTACAGCAGGCAGAATTAGTAAAGATACAGATCTTTTTAGTTGACCAAAGCTCTCCACAGATCTGCCACAATGGTCTGATTTCTACGATGATAGCTGCTACTTTTATGGTAATAACAAGCCCTTGTTAATGGTGATAAGCCTTTTGGTTTGACATTGCTGTCGGATTTGAACTCATCATCTCAGAAGCACCTACAAGATATCATTAGGGCTCAAGAGAAGCTCTGAAGTGGTTTAAAGTGAACTGAGCAGATTAAAAGAATGAGATTTCACTTGTTCTGGTCTTTAAAAGAAAGGGAGAAACAATATTTCTCATGTTGGTGCTGTCATTCTGAAATCGTTTTATTGCTCATGTTAGTTCATGAGTTTAGTACACACACCACTAGCATATCACTCTAGTACAATTTATCCCTAACTGACATCAGCGAGTCTCTGGGACTGGGGGCATACAAAACTTCCATCAATTGAAAGTCCTTTCATCTTAATGGGATCAGTTTTACTTGTTGGAATCTACATTATTGGCACAACATGCTAACCATGTCCAAAGTTATTTAGCAGCTCCTTATGATGTTAGTCGCTTGACTTTTTGGTTGATTTCTCTTTTCTCTTAACTGTTTACATGCTTAGTAACTCTTGCCCATACCTCAGATGAAACTCCATTTGGAGACCATAGACATAGCTACCTCAAGGGTAAATGTTGTGAATCCCTTCCCCAGTTAGCTACACTTCTAGGAAATTATGATCAGGTAATATATATGTAGTCAAAAGATAATTCACTGACCAGAATACAAGCATACCCTCCAAAGTCCTCTTCACATTTACAGTGAAAACCATCAAAACCAAAACCTTTGGGACCAAATTTTTCAGGTTAAGAAGTTTTTGGTTTACAGAGAGTTCTGCAATATAAAAGAAAATATTTTATAAGTGTTTACATGATTTGATAGAGAAAGAGAGATTATGATAGAACATCTGTCTGTCAGTGTGTGTGTGTGTGTACACAATTAAGAAAGGTTGGGTTTTTTATGAGTCTATGCTCTTAAACTAACAAAAAAGAGTGAAAGGCAACAAGCTTTGTAAAATTTGGCAGATAATCTATTTCCCTTGAATACAAAGTAAAAATGAGAAAAATAACTTAAGAATTGTGAAATAAATTACCCAAAATCCAAGAATTACAGACACAAGTCTTAATAATTTAAAGTCCAGAAAAAAATTCAGTACAAGTCCAGAATAAATCCAAAATCTGATGGCATTGATGTGTCTGTGGTAGCTTGTAGAATGTTGAAGTGCCAACAATCTTTTGTTGAATCACAGTAATAAATTCCAAGTTTGAATTCACTATAAATTCCAGTGAATGTCTCTGTTCAATAATTTTATCAGAGCACTTTTGTATTTCCAAAGAAAATAATCACTTCAATTCAATAATTTTTTTCTTTGTCTGCTGGAAACTGCTACAATCACTGCATTTGTAAATTACATTGTTAAAATATGCAGTTGTATAGCAAGAAATCTTGAATCCACCCCACAAAACTTAATTATGGGCTTTTCCCCCCGACAATAAAAAGGTTGTTGATGGGAATCTTAGGGCCCTCATTCAGACTACTGGCTCCCTCTGAGGTTACGGAAGTTGCTTGGACATTTAATACACTACAGTAAGTATGGTGAAAATTTTATAATTCTTGTTTGTACGCATGTGGTCAAGAAATATTCCATGTTAATTTCTCATATGGACAGACTTCATCAACAAGCTGATATGTAGTTAATTATATATTTTTTGATTTTATTCTCTTATATATTCAGTTTCTACTTTTAAAGGTTATTATTGCTGGAGAAACAGCAGAAATGGTTCCTGGTTCATCCAAGCTTTGACAGAAGTGTTGCAAAAAAGCTGGAAAAAATGTGATCTTCTGACAATCCTGACTCGTGTCAACAGAAAGGTGGCATTTGATTTCAAATCTGAAACAAGTAATCCAAGTATAAATGATATGAAGCAGATACCTATGTTCACATCAATGCTCACCAAACAAGTCTGCTTCACACCAAAGGAATAATGATAAAATCAAGATTTAACTGTTTTCTGTGATTGTTTTTTTCTAATACATAATTAATTCTGTTGGATTAGTGTGTTTGAAGAGTATGGATTGAGAGATGAGTTAGCTCAAAATGTGCTAAGTACAGTATCTTTTTAGTATAATAACCATGTTACCCCTGCTTTTGCTGAGTGTAGCAGAGTGTAATTTATACTTTTACATCAGTCTATATTGGCAGCTGTTATCCAACAGGGACTTACAGATCTATTTTGTTCTAGAAGTCCTTAATGGAAGGTGTCAGCTGAATGAAACATATAAACCATAATTACCTATATACTCCCTTATAATATGATTCCTTCTGCAAACTGCAAAGACCCAAATCTGCCATTGGGTAATACACTGGCAAATCTGGACCTGCAGTTTGTTAGGAGTAATCAGTAGAACAATCAGCATAGACCCTGATCTGATCTGCAGGTGCATTAAGCTGTGGCAGATCTTTGTTGTTTGCAGTTTGACTCTCCTTATAAGCAAGTATATACTATAAGTACTCTTACTCACCATAAAAAATTTACTTAACATCACTGTCTACACTCTTATTGTATGTTCTGAAGAATGCACTACTGGTATAGTACACTGTCTACACTCTTATTGTATGTCCTGAAGAATGCACTACTGGTATAGTACACTGTCTACACTCTTATTGTATGTCCTGAAGAATGCACTACTGGTATAGTACACTGTCTACACTCTTATTGTATGTCCTGAAGAATGCACTACTGGTATAGTACACTGTCTACACTCTTATTGTATGTCCTGATTAATGCACTACTGCTGGAGGACAGTGAAAAGTATACAACATGAAAGAAACAGGGTCTTGATATTGCATATCCAATCAGATTTACGAGTAGACATTTTGAAACAAATACATTTTCTGTTTTAAAACTGTTCTTTTACAAATATTTACATTTATATACTCTTTCTTGTCAATATGCTGCAGTTTCTAAACCTCTTGTGACCTTGTGAAGTATAGTGTAACATGAGAGGTACAGCATTGACTGTCTTAACTGACTGAAAAATGTATGTTATATGATACAGCAATGGTACTGACCATGCAAACTTTTATTCCAATTAACCTTCCAAGAAATTTTGTGCAATTCTTGGTTTTTACATGGTTGGAAGTTTACTTTTATTGGGACCATTATTGTGCTGATGTTCCATCATACCTACATACATACATACATACATACATACATACATACATACATACATACATACATACATACATACATACATACATACATACATACACTACCTACCTACCTACCTACCTACCTACCTACCTACCTACATATACGTACCTACCTACCTACCTACATATACATACCTACCTACCTACCTACATACACACACACACACACAGATCATTCATAATTTAGGAAGCTTATTATAACTCTATTCCCTACTTATATTTACATTTCTTTGGAAGGTTTTCCTTCCTAAGATTTTATTGAATTTCTTGGTTGTGATATTTTTAAACCTTTTCTTTTAATTGGCACTATATGTATTATTCTGTGCCAAGTTGCAATTAAATGCTAATATACAAATATCTTGTTTTGGGAAGCATGCTATTGTTATTCTTTGGATTATATCTGTAAAATAATAAGATAACGTTTTGGGTAGTTATACATAATTTCTGTATGAGGTAATATTTCCTTTGTTTCAGTCAGTTAACTGTGTCACCTGTGGCAAGTTAAAGCAAAAGAGTGCCAAATTAAAATACCTGATTTTTTAAATTTTAATATAAAAGCTATTCCATTACAAAGTACATGGGAGCCAGGGAAGGTAGTCTTAATAGTGGGTACTCACCCAGAGATGCAATTTAGAATTTTCTTATCATTTTAATGTGAACAGATGTGAAATCAAAGTACCCAGGCATATATATTTTAAAAACTGCTTTCCCTGGGAACAATGTATGTTTAAATGGATCAGCCCTAATCAATATTTACAGTATTCTGCTTTTTTATGGTATATCAGGGTTATATTTTTAAAATTGTTTTTGTAGTATAAGTCAAACAGCATGTAAACAGATATTTTTGGTTTACATTTTTGTTTGTAATTGTTATTTGTTTCTGCAATTTGCTGTGCTTGGCACAACATGCTTCATCGTGGTTGTTTCTTGTATGATTTTTCCTTAATTGATTTCAAAATAAACCATTGCATTTGAAAAGATTGCTACATACCATATATTCTTTAATTAATAACATTGTGGATGCTACATGTTCAAATGGGGGACATATATTAGAGTACAATAATGCAAGTTAATGTTGTTGTACTATAATAATGACCATATGTACATCTGGCATTAATCTGCCACTCAGTTGAATCACGGAAAATATCAGCACAATTTAAATTATCAATAAACACATTTTCCCACTCAGCAGTTGGTAGGAATGGTAAGTCTTTGAACTTGTTGCCCAGCTATTGTGTAGGGTTTAATGCTATATGTGTACCTGTGACTTCAGTAATTTATACATTGATACATATATATACCTTGTAACAGTGTGATCAACTGAACCTGCTGTAGAATTTTATTGTAATTGTGGATCAGAAGCAGATGGGTATGAAAAGCACAGGTTTTACACTGGATCCTTTTAAATTGTGTTCTTAAAAACGGTGAGAGGTGCATTAATGAGAGTGAGGGCATTAATTAGGGAATTTACAGAATTTACAGCAATTTGAAACGTGTATATTTATATATTTATATTATTGTTTTGATTTTCATAATCAAGTAATTTAAAGAAAGGTACCGTATTTACCATATATGTTTGGACATGATAAAATAATTATTTTTCTTCCTGTCTGCAAACTTAAGGTGAAACTTTTTTTCCTTCTAGGTCATATGTCCAAAGACTTAAGAAATGAAATAAATTTGTGTTGCATTTGTGTTCCGCCCAATGCAAATTACAATAAAATAGAGAAACAAAATGCTTATTTGATACTAAATAGAGAGAAACTAACTTTGTGTTCTTATCATTTAGTCTTTTTTCAACATGAGCATTAAAGAATAAACTTTATTCATGAAATTCATGTATGTAGCGTAGGATTCCAAATTGTAGCATGTATCGCTTATGTCCGATAACGCATGCTATGTTCATTGAATGAAACATTGAGAAACAAATTGTGTTTGGTTGTGCTCAAAGGTTTGAATATATTATTCAACTGAAAACTGAATCCAACAAAACTGCAAATGAGGGATACATGTATAATGATATCTTGAAGACAACTGTCATTCATGCATGACATGGTATTAGACACAAAATAATCAAGATTGAATTCACTCCAGGTCTACTGTATGACAGTATCTTGCAAATAAAAATCATTAATTGAAAACACTGGAGTGTAAGTGACAATTTTTTCACTAGCACATGTAGAAAAGTATCATTACTATTTACCTGCAGACACCAATTAATTATTATTACTACAGATGTCAAATGTCAAGCATGTAGAAGTCCAGGTGGTGAATAAACACAACTGGCCACAATCGGTAAACTCAATCTTTGAACTTACCTTCATTAAAAACAAAGGTTTTTTTTATTACAAAGCAAGTGAACCTTAAAAGCTGACTTTGGTTACTTTGTTTTTCATTAAAGGATATTAATACAAAAGTTTTTTTATTGCAACTCAAGCAGAAATTGGAAGCCCACTATGGATTCTTTTAAGTCTGCTGATGGTTTGTTTTCTTGAATATACAAAGACGGCTGAGATATGGAAACAAATTTTGGTTTCTTGTCAGTGGTATTCACATGAATTTTGATGATAAATTGAAATAATAGAACAAATTTTGAAGGGACACAATATAGTACTTCAGGCACAGATATCCATGACCCA
Source organism: Potamilus streckersoni (assembly GCA_016746295.1). Lineage (NCBI taxonomy): Eukaryota > Metazoa > Mollusca > Bivalvia > Unionida > Unionidae > Potamilus > Potamilus streckersoni. Next base: position 7,718,380 of record JAEAOA010001951.1, read on the forward strand.
CCCAGAATATTTGTAGAGAATAAAATCATGTGCTGAATTTGTGCTGGCCAGAAGAGAAGCAGATGATGTCACAAACAAGAGAAAAATAATCAACAGATATATTTAAGACAACTGCCATTCATGCATGATACAGTATCAGGTGCAAAAAAAATCAAGATTGAATTATATCCAGGTCTACTGTATGACACTATCTCGCCAATAAAAATCATTAGTTGAAAACACATTCACTTCTATGTAGGTGACACTTTTTTGCCAGCACGGGTTACAAAAGTATCATCAGTGGCATCACTTGGGTTGGTGTCAACCAGTCTGGTAACTCATGGTGTTATCCCCAGTGAACCTTCTTCCTGCACAAAAATTTAAAAAATTTATAGACAGTTATGTGCAGTAACTCATGGTGTCACCACCATGGACACCCTTCCTGCACAAAAATTAAAAAATTTTATAGACTCATTTTGGTGTCACTCCATTTGATGGTGTCACCTAGTGCAGTCCATACCCCCCTAGCAATGCCACTGAGTATCATTATGATTTACCGGCAGACATCAATGCTGTTTTGTATTAATTATAACTACAGATGCCAAGCACATTGAAGGCTGGGTGGTGAATAAACAAAACAGGCAGTGAGCAGTAAACTCTTTCTTTGAACCTACCAACAAGACATCAAAGACAAAGGTTATTTTTATTACAATGCAATCGGACATCTGTAGCCAGCTTTGGATACACTGAATCCCTTATTATTTTAAAAAGGTTATCAATACAAAGGTTATTTTATTGCAAAGCAAGCTGATCCTGGAAGTTGACTATGGATTCTTTTAAGTGTGCCCTTTTTTCAAAATTTTCTTTTGAATTTACAAAGACAGCCAAGATATAGAAGCTAACTTTGTGGGGTTTTTTTTACCAATATTATTGATAATTTAGAAAATAAATAGAAACAATGGAACAATTTTAAAGTGACACAATATAGTGTTTCATGCATGGACATCAATGACCCAACATAACCCAGAAGATTTGGAGTAAATAAAATCGTGATGAATTTGTGAAGGCCAGAAGAAAAGCAGATGATTTTACCAACAATGTGATCAATAACATTGATAAAATTATAGTGTACTTTAATCTTTTGATCTCATTCCTGGACAGACTGATGATAAGATGGGGGTCAAAAGTGTGAGAATTAGATTTGAAAAAAATCTGACTAATTAGTCCTTGTAGTTTCAGCTTCACGTGATGTGTTGCCTCTAAAAATTTTCAAAGTATGAGAAAGCTAACAAACATATTCATGCACAGAAAGAATGGATCATATATGTGCAGCAGAATGGTTGTGTTGATGAGATGCTGCTGCAGTGGATTAAAGAGTTTTATCTCCAGTAGACAGTTTTATATTTTTTAAAATAAAATTGCAATTGGAGTGCATTTTCCAACATGTAATTTTTGAATGATTTAAAAGGTGTCCCACAACTTATGACATAAAAAAATGATCTGTCCCAGAACATACAGTGCAGAAAAGAATTACTTAAAAAATTAATTTATGGTGTTCCAACATATATGGTAAATGTGGTAATATATGTATTGAAAAACTCACTAAGTTTAATATTTTGTTGTTATGTACATGTTTTTTTAAAAAGTGTGACTAATATCCTTATACTGTTTGTCTGGAATGTATACATTAGGAATATACAATTGCAGGATATAAAGTTGAATTGTTGTTTTCTAACATCTTTCATTAAACTTGGTAAAACACAGTTTGTATTACTCCATAAAACCTTATTCATTTGCAATTATTGACATCATTACTGTTTTTTGTGTGCTTAATGACAGTGTAAACATTACTTTTCAGAATGGGGACAAGTGGTCTGAAATACTTACTATTATGGATAACTGCTATCTCACCTTTGTCTGAATGGGTTTGAATCTGGGGGTCAGCCAATGTGGGTACATTTTCAGTAAGCTTAATGATAGCTGCCCCTTGGTCAGTTATTCTTCTCAGGTTTTATCTGTGTTCTTCCTCTACCACTTATATTGGTGGCCATGTATAATCTATCTCCTAATGAAAAATGGTGTTAAATGCCATAACAATGACAACATCTCACATGTAGGAATTATGATGCTGTAGGGAAAATTCTTTTGTAAACAAAAACAGCATGGCAATGATTACTGTTGAAAGAAACCACCACTTAAATCTGTGCAGAAATGAAAATTCATGTTTTAAATTTTTTCTTCTTTTATTTGATTTAAGTATGATGCATTTTTACATATTTTGTTTATATTGGCTTAAGGGACAATATCACACTCTGATCCCATATTTTCTTGGTAGCAATGAAATTATCACTTGCAATAATGCCATGCTGTTTGCATCTTACCTGATGTGATGTGATCTTATTACAGCTTGTTTCTGTAGTGCTAGACAAAAGGCATGATGAAAATGTACTATTTATTATATATTCTAAATAAATAAACTGTTGTATATCTAAACATAAAATCTAGACCATACAACCAACAAAGTACAAGTTAAAAGGTCATATAGAGGACAGTAGTATACAGTCAAACTGATATATCTCAACCTCAAGAACCAAGGTACGTTGAGCATTTTGGTCTTGTCCCCAAAAAATCCTTGTTTGTTGTGCTCACTTATCTCGACCTGTTAAGTCAATAACCTTGCTATGTTGGGCATAAGTTTCTGTCTGAAGTAACAGGTGGACCTGCTTAGTTCAAGAAAGTGCAACTTTTAATGCCCATCTTGGAAAAATTTTGCTAGAAATAATCTAGCATTTCTGCTACTACAAGTACATTACCGGTAAGGATAGAAAAAGTCTGTACAAGACCAGATTTTGCAAATGCTAATCAATGAGTCTCATCTATTTTATAACACATGCATAGAGTCAAGAAAATTATGTTGAAATGTAAAATGATTTTTTAAAATAAGAAAATGAAATGAATATGTTTCTGATTTTTACAGGAGCTGCATTTATAATGCTCACCACAATATTCATTTCACATAATATATTTAAAAAGAATTAGGTACTTTTAGCTACATATAATGATGCTGACATGAAAATTTATAGTTACATATAGGATAAAATTCATGATACTGTATGGAACAAACTACAGTATCCCATTCCAATGTTCTCACTGTCAGCCACCAACTTAATCTATATTTTGATTAATGGAACAAACTACAGTATCCCATTCCAATGTTGTCACTGTCAGCCACCAACTTAATCTATATTTTGATTAATGGAACAAACTACAGTATCCCATTCCAATGTTGTCACTGTCAGCCACCAACTTAATCTATATTTTGATTAATGGAACAAACTACAGTATCCCATTCCAATGTTGTCACTGTCAGCCACCAACTTAATCTATATTTTGATTAATGGAAAAAAGCAAATGATTTTCATACACAAGTATGGTCAGTCACATTTTGCTAATTGTCACAAGTCAACACTTAGTCTAAGATAAGAAAATATTTTTTTAAATAGTACATTGCTACTTGTACATGTACTTAAATTAAACTAGATTTTGAATATCATGAGAAAATAACTGTCTTGCTGAGGCTACCAAAGTGGTGAGACTGTTTATATGAAATAAAAAGAACTTTAAACCACTGACATTGTTACAGTAACTTCAGTGTTGTAAAAATTTGTGTATGCTTACTTAATCTTGTTTAAAAGACCTCCAATCTTCTTGATTTTGGAACCTGTTAATTGTGCATTAGAAATGCCATTTTTTTTCACAACAAAGCTCCTCATTTTTTAGAACTTCAGATGCTTGATCATTGTCCAGGAGAAGATTTGTCAACAAAATATCTTGGGATCCATTTATGTTTATGATTTTCGGACACTCCCAACGTAATAAAGATAACCAGGTTTGACTGTAGTTTCTTTGTAGATTTGTATGTTTTTATTAAAATATTTTCTAAACCAAAAAGCTAGCATCTTGAAAACATGTTTGCTTGCTTCATAGGAGTTTAGGTATGTATGCATCTTGTGCACAAGGCCACTAGTATAAGCATAAACTCATTTTAAAACTTAGTGCATTACATTCAGCTATACCATCATTGCACAATGACATATACTACTACTAATCAAACACAAATCATTGGTGAGGTCAAGTAGGTGTAGGGTTTAACAGCACATAAGCACATTCCTGACTATACAGTGCCAAGTAAATTTTGGTATAAAAAAGAGAAATGCAAAACAAATAAATTACAATCTAGACATCAACAACTGTCTATCAAACTCTAAAAGTTTTGTGAATCACAATTAAAATAAATTACTGTCTGATATTCATTGTCTGCATTTGAACTAAGAGCTGTATGTTATGCTTTATTTGCATTTCCACTTGATATGCAGACTTTTGTCTTTAGGGTTCATATTGTTTTGAATTGTTGGTCTCTAACATGAGTAGCATTTGACATTCAGTTCTTGACAGCAGTATTGACATATGTGCTTCTGTTTACCATTGAATTCTTATGTAAGATAGATCCAATTTATATTGTTATAGAAACCATTTTTAGTTTGTTTTTTATAGTATTTTTTAAAATACAAAACTTCAGAATGATAGTAAAGATTAAGGCAAACTTAGAAAAAGTTTTGTCTCAATAATATCATAGGTTAGTTTTTATTTTCAACATTTTTCTTTTTTTTTTTTTAAAGTCCCTTGAATGGAAATGAATTGGCAAAAATCCATGATAATCCTTTATCTTCTTTTTAACAGATGTACATTAAAAGCATCAATGATATTTTTGAAAATTCCAAAATACCAAATTTGGTAATAAAACTAATTTCTTGTTGAGTTAATTTGTACTAAAAATATTTGCAAGTGAAGTAAATAAAAATTATCTTGTTATCAATAAATTGATAGCATAATAGAAAATCATTAAACATTTCTTAGACAATGCCAGGATGTAGAATTGTCATGTTTGGTTAAATCTATAAATATCAAGTAAGAATAGAGGGGTATGATGTTCTAGTTATTCTTCCAAGAGAACCACAAACTGGGTTAAATGATAAAAAGCATTTATTCTTGCTTTATGAAGTCATACCAAACATGGTACTAACAGCTGCCTCATTTGGTGCTCAGCATTAAGAGGTTAGTGTTAGGACTGGTCAGCCTGGTGTCAGGGTAATGTGACTGGGTGGGACATCATGCTACATGTCTGCTGCATGATGTTTCAATGCTGGACATCACTATAAACTGCCACACTGCAGACATTGTAGCGCTATGACTGAAAAAGTGTTAAAGCTACATTAAAAATAGACACACACACACACACACACACACACACACACATGCTTTGTGTTATTATGCTTACAAGCCAGTAAAATAAAACAAGAAACTTAGTTGAGACCTTTGACATTAAAATCAATGTTGGAGTGCTATCAATCAAATGTAATTATCACAAAGTCTAGTGATAAGTCACATGTGTATAAATTATGTAGAAGTCACTATGTTTTCAGCTCAATGAAGTACAAAAAATACAAACAATGATCTTAACTTGACCCGATGTCAGATAAGTCAGGGTTTTGAAACTCAATCACAAAAATGTTGGTGGTCTAATCTGTAGCAAGAAGCAATGAAATATCCTGGTGAAAACCCAGTGGAAATTCCAAAATACTTGAAGAGTAGCCAGCCAGTGATTATAAGAATTTTGAGATGGCTGTTTTACCATGTTCTAGGGCAGATGTGCACATTTTTCATTCAAAACTAAGTATATATTGTTATAGTACTTTAGTGTCAATTTGATCACGTAGTACTATAAGACTTAGTATAACAGCAGAAATTAGGAATGTTGTATCTGCATCATTTAAACACAGGAACAAATATATATTGAAAAAAAGAAGAGTTTTTAAACAAAATGTTGATAAGCAGAAGTATATGTTAAAAGATTTGTCACATTTTTGGACATAGAAATGGTATCATTTTCATTTAGGTCAATCTAGATATAGACATTGCTTTAGTGAAAATCACATGCCAGTATGACTTGATCAGACATAGTGATGACAGTATTTTTTTTAATCATTGCAATGGCCATCATGCTAGAAGTTTGATCAGTACCATTTGAATTTGCAATCAACTCGACATCAAAAAGAAGTCTTTAAGGGTAAATTCCATATTGCCTGAATGGTCATCAGCTACGAAGAAGACTGCCAATCCAGATAGATCATATAAAGGATGGAATTATGTTTATTTAGAATGAACCAGACATGATTAAAATTATATTGATTAAAGTACTTTTGCAATAACCATCTGTTTTGAAAACGTGCTTTCGTGAAAATTCTATGTTGATATTGATGAGGAGGATCCATGAAAATTTTTTCAAACTGGCCACAATGTTGACCATATTGAATATCTGATGGGTATGCCATTTTCATTCCATAATAAGTAGAGATTATATCAGGTCTATGGTTGGTCCACGTTGAGCAGCGTGTATGATCCTATAGTATATTTAATTATTTAACTGTTTAATCAATGACTTAGTCACTATGATAAACATTGGTAATTTCATTAATGACATACTGATACACGTCAATATCCATAATGCCATCGGTAAATAATTGTTGACAAATAGCAGCTACTTCATTAATAATTTCTGGAGAATTATTACCGGCTCGTTTTTCATCAATCAGAATTTCTAATCTGTCCACATCGGCAAGATGTTGTTAGGACAAACATGACCACTTCCAGTTGCACTTCTATTAATATCTTTTCCAGTTGCACTGGGGGGCGTCTTGATATTCTTCATCCTCAGTTATTGGTCTGATTACACCCCGTGGTGATCGTTGATGTGGTTTTATTGTTTATAATATTTTACTTTATTAATATATTCACCATAAAATATATAATTTCTTTGTATACGTTTAACTTCGTGGTATATATGATATATCTATAAATACCATTTGTCATTATTTTTAATTTCTCCAGCACAAGCGGATTTCAGATAATCTTTTTTATTATGAAAACTTTCCAGGGCACATTCAGGTAAATCTTCTTTGTCAGTAGATTTTATGTATTCAATAGATCTTCGTAGAAATTTATTGATTATATCAATCCTGGTGGGGTTTTTTTTTGGTTTTCCTGGTTCTAGTTCTTTTATATCACATATTTCAGCATCAGTTTTTTCAATACCCTCGAGCATTTCTCGATTTGGTTGAGCAGCTGCTATTTCGGCAGGAAGTTCTCGTAGAATCGTTTTGTTTTCTTAGCTCGCTCTATTTTTCCAGTTGCTTTGGTGGTTTTCTCCAACGTGGGAAGAAGACCTTTAGTAGTCTTTGTGACAGGTATAAATAATTCTTCTGCGATTCTGTAAATTCTTCTTGTGTTTGTTGATGTGCTTGTAATTCTTGTCTGACCGAATCACGGACAAGTATATATTTCTTAATTGCTTCTAATCGCTCTCAAGCTAACCTTGCTGAATGATCTTCGTAGATAATTATTCATCTGACGCAATGGTTTAATTACAGCAGCAGAGAGGGTGGACCAACAAAAGTGACATGCACGAGCACCGCATAGCAAACACAGGAGTCGCGTAAAGTAACAGCGTATATCGTACAGGTTTTGATAGAATCTTTGGTTCATGGTTGTCAAAGAGAATAACTCTGTCACAGCAATAGAATAATGAAGCAGTTATTTCCCCGGCTATAGCGTAACTGCGCAAAAAACCGCAACATGTAGAATCAGTAATTGTATCCGCGCTATACAAGTAGTAATATAAAGTGTGAATAAACAACACTTCAGAATCGGCTTATCACAGAATGTGTGTTATATTTATTTTCGAAACGTATAATTGTTAAGTGGAAACATGACCGATTGCTAGCGTGTCTGACCCTCGTACTCGACGCCCGTGGTTCGATTCCCTGTATAAGACATATTGTCGAAGGTGGCGTTCGATGCCAATTTTTCTTAATAAATGGGGTCCGCAACCTAGTAGCTCAAACTTCCCAGCATGTCAGCATGGGGAGTGTGCGAAATCTGTTGGACGTAGAGATGGCCCATGTATTTTTTTGTTTGATACTGGCATGATCGAGTATCATCGATCAAGCACCGTTCGTTCTCCTAGCTGCTCAACAGGCAGCTCTATAACCGCTCTATTCTTGGTAAAGCCATGCATTAGAACCTTAATAGTACAGTCTCTATATGCCATGCATAGGACTCAAATATCACTTATTCCCTATATATAGTGCCGGAAACTATATGTGGGTAGTTGATCAGATATTGTCATGTTTTAAAATTGTTAGTTTTATGCCAATTTCTTTGTACCAGGGGAATTCAAGGATGCCCAGTGAGGATTTTTCGCCGAGTCGATGGATTTTATTTTCTCAATATCTCAAAAAACGGCTTTAAATTTCTTTATGCGGTCTGCAGTGGCAGGTCGGCCCTACAAAACAATGTCATTATCGGGTATTGAACTCCTATTTTGGTAGCAGTAGAGAGGGTGTGAAAAATGGTGAGTGACCAACACATAAACGCGGCACGTAAAAAATGAAATACAAAACCCTTCCTCGTGGTAGCAGCCCAAGCTAACCTTGTTGGGGTTCCTGCGGGAAAAAAAAAAACGTTAGAGGTGCTGGTTTAACGTCGCTGACGCTGAAATTTCATTGGCGTGCAAGGCTTATTTTTCATAAATAAGGTCTCAGGCAACATGTCTTTTCACCCTCTCTGCTTATGTTTATGAATTTGTTGGAAAATTCAATTAGAAATAACATGTATTTTGTTTTGTCTTATGCCTGATACACAATTTTTCATTCCTACTTTAAATCTAGTCCTGAAATCAGTGTTGTGTTCAAATATAATTTGAGAGGAATTATTTATTTAGATTATTGATTGGAATTGCAAAGTGTGTATGTGTGGCCATTTTGGACTGAGATATTACTTTTGGATTGTTGATAAGTCATTCAAAGACATTATATATCACTCGGTGAATTGTGATTCGCAATATGTTTAGAGCGCCAACTTGTAACTTGCAAATAAGAATCACCAACGAAATTTAAAAATAAATTTGAACCTACAATTCAACAAGTAAAGACTATCGCTAGGACAATCGTCGCTGAAGATGCGCAAAAGAAGAAATATGAGGCCCTAGTATTTTGCTTGAAGTGCGTTAGGCACAATTACTAGAGGAACGATCGTTTGTTGCGCAGTTGCGTGAGAAGAGTGAGGCACGTGAAAAAGTTACTGCAAGAGTGTACAAAACATGAGGAACAATTACTTGCATTATGCGAGTTGCATAAGGCGAGACGTTAGGTGGCGGAAGCTGCGTAAAAAAATTGACCCAAATATTTTTAATTAAAGTGGCAGACAATATTCGAAAGAATTTGCTGCCAAGGCCAAAGCGCGGGATATTTTTCAAAACTATTAAAACTGAAATTCGTTAGTGACATATACAATATCAGAAATTATTCTCCTAAAAAGCAAACAATTTACTAGGGAGGTGGAATTGTCAGGACGAACTGCTTTATAGCTAACCGCCAGTCTTGGCTCCCGTAGTGCTGACAATTTACATAAATTGTTCAAACCCACACATTAATAAACTTCAATTTTAGCGCAAAGACCAGCATAGGAATTTGCTTTACTAGACCTGCTCAAAGATACATTCATCGTGAGCTTATACATCATTTATTGCCCTCCTGATCGACAGCAGCTGCTGCGCTACGAATCAATGCAAATTATACTGATTATGCTAGCCCACCCCTGTACAATCTTAGTGTGCTTCACGGGGATTAGATAGGAGATACATTTTGTAAGATCGTAATAGTGGTGCTTGTCGTCATTAGGACGTTAACGATACGCATAGTTCCCTTTGCCAAACAGGTGGATTACTACACAGCAGATGCCATAAGACGGCCATCGAAAACGACACCCTGCCTACGCCGGCTGCAGCGGCCAGTAAAAGGGTTGCTGAAGCGGTGCAAAATGAAGTAAACAAGTTGGTAAACCCGGCGGATAAAGCATTGCCTTTGCTCACGCACGTCGCTATCAGCGAAATAAACCGACAGAATGTTGCAGACTTGATCAAGCTGACAGCCTTGACTGCTACAGCGTAACAAGCGGCAACAAGAGTGGCTGTTAAGCCGGCAACTCTAGCTTCTGTTTTAAATAGGCACGCAAAGCAATTGAAGCAATGGTTGCACATCTTGCTACGGATTAGCATCTTTGCAGGTCAAATTATGAAACTTTTTAAAAAAAAAAAACAAATGCAAAGTTTAGCAGATGAAGCCAAATAGAAATCGGTCGTGTGCGTTCAGTGACATCTTAACAGGGTGTACAAAATCCGTCTGCGGACTAATATAGTTCAAACCTAACTATGTGCGTATACTTTGTTTTCATTTTTAACAAATGTGTTTCTTTTCCCATTAGACAGGATATTTTTTTTGGGGAATATACACAAAACGCAGCAGAACATAAACGGTTAACCGCGGACAATATCGCAAGTGATAAGTACGAAATCTGCTTTTATTTCTATTTTTCCGCTTTAAAGCATTCAAAAAAAGAATCAAATTTGTTTTCTTCTAGTGAATAATGGATACATTTAATCAAGTGGCTGAAACAAGTGAATATTTTCACGCTTGGTTTAATATTGTTTTTCACCCACTCGATAAAATATATCCATTATTCACTCGTTTCAAGCAAATATCCTCTACGCGCGCGCATGTGTGTGTTTTTTTTATTGGCAGCCATGCACGAAAATAAGTGCCAGGGTACACTAAAAATGGATCTATATCTCTATTCAAGCTCTAGCATATCTCTATTTACATATTTGTAACACTATTTACACGAAAGTAGTCTACGGACGTTATAATAAATTGGCTACTCAAAATAGTTTTAAGTAATTTATAGTTATGGGCAACTCAACACTGGCAATCTGTATAAAAGTATTTTGACACTACTGTTGTTCCTTATTTATACAATTTTAATTGCTGTGATTTGGTCGATTTTCATTCTTTCTTTTAATTCACGATCAACACACACACACACAATATATATATATATATATATATATATATATATATATATATATATATATATATATATATATATATATATATATATATATATATATATATATATATATATGGTTTTGTAACAAGACTATCACTTAATTCTCCTGAAAAGGATTTGTTTTAGTTATTGTAAGAAGACAGGTCTTTGGGAGGAATTACAGGTGTATGTTAAAGTTTGCATTTTAAGGTACTCCTCATTAAACTATTGGTAATTTTTGTATTTTTAAATTATAATAATCTATTTTGTTTCACTGGATTTTCTGACCCATTACTTGGTTAACAGGGGAAGTTTATAACTCTTTCAATACAATACAATACAACACAACACAATACAATACAATACAATACAATACAATACAATACAATACAATACAATACAATACAATACAATATAAATCTCTACAACGGAAATTTCCACATTGAAGGTACTTGTAACTTCAGTATACTATAAAAGTGAATGTGAGTTGAAATGTTGATTAATCTGATAAGGTCACTGTGTTGTGGTTCTGGCATGTTAAAATACGTGCAGTGGGCCTCCACATCCTGCTTGCAAATGATCAAACAAAAGAAATAAAAGGAATTGATTAAAACTGTATTTTTTACAGCAGCATTCATTTTATCGTTAACTGGTAGATTTGCCGTGTCGTTGCCGCTGTTTGAAGGTAAAATGATAAGTTATCGTTGCAGTAAATAAATGTTAGTGTTCCTGGCAGTCTTGAATCTTGAGTACAGAAGCAAAAGATGTGAGAACGGCGCATTGGGTTCGTGTTTTATTTGTTTCGTTATACCTGCAAGAAACTTTAAAAAATGGCGTCCAAACTAAATTCTGCTCTGATTCTAATTCATATTTTCCATCTTGGATCATGGAAATTTTATTTCCTCACAGGTGAGTCAATATTTTATGGTGCAAAATTTATGTATTTATTTTTTTGACTCAGAGACATAGGGCAGTGGTCCCCAATCCCCGGGCCACGGGCCGGTCCGTGGATCAAATGGTACTGGTGCGCCCAAGATACATTAAATTATTTCCATTTTATTTCCAGTTGTGTATTTCACTTGGGTTTATATTCACTTTATATTCATTGTTATTTATATTTATTGATATTCATTTTTGGTGTAACTGTATTTTATTTTGAAGGCATGTTTAAATACAATTAAATTAAAATTATTAAATCAGAACAATATAAAAAATAAACAATCAACATCTCCCCCGCCCCTCACCGGGCCGCGGTAAAATTATCAAACGTTGACCGGTTCGCGGCGACAAAAAGGTTGGGGTCCACTGACATAGGGAATATATACTCTGCTGATTTAAACATTAAGATGAATTTTTGGCATTATTTGATAAAGAATTCTTCGTTCGCTCCTTTAAGTTGTTTGAGCTGTAGCGGTAACCAAAACAGTAGCTCTTTGTTTTCATTGTCGAAATAAAAGCAATATGCATTAACAAAAATGAAAGAAAATTTACAGACACGCAGTAACTGGATATGCTATCCATATTCTCTCTTGCATTATTGGTGTGAATTAAAATCAGTGATAGAATTGCAATTTATAGACTCAACAAAAGTAAATGATATGAAGAAAATAAGTTTGTCTATAGATTGCTTTTTTCTCGCTTGATTTGATTGGATAGTACCTGATGAAATCAGATCATAATTCGACAATGGCGCACACTTAATTTGAAAATCCACGATCAATATAGCAATGAGTATGGAATGAAACTGTACAAGTATGAAGTTTTATAATTGCCTTCAAACAATCTCTATACTTCATATCCTGAATATTAGAAAGCGAGATATAAAATTAAAAATTAGAACTTTATCAAATTTTGTTTCAGTGTCTGCACAAAGTTGCACAGATGTCACCGACTGTATAAAAAACATACTAAGTTTGCCGGAAGATCTACCAGCATGTAAGCAACACATGCGGGCTAGCATGTTCTTATTTGTCAGCACTTTGTTTTCATGGGGCATCAGTTATTCTTTGCTTAGTTAATTTTCTGCTAGATTCCAATTTATCTAAGCTATGAAAGACAATCCAGTCACTAACCATGCCGTCTTAATTTGCCGGAATGATGTGTGTACATTAATGTGAAATAAATGTAATTTTAAGGTCTTTGTACCAATCTTAGTCATGATGTGTGTACATTAATGTGAAATAAATGTAATATTATGGTCTATGTTCACATCTTAGTCATGATGTGTGTACTTTAGTGTGAAATAAATGTAATATTAAGGTCTATGTACCCATGATATGTGTACATTAATGTGAAATAAATGTAATATTATGGTCTATGTACCCATCTTAGTCATAGGCATAGTACATGCCCATCTTAGGCATAGTACAATACAGCTAAAATGGCATGGCTTCTCTATAAACACATTAGCCTAAGACACTTAACAATAATTTACATGTTTTAAAAGAGCGCCGTCAGACAGAGAGGGCTGAGATACCGTTATCATTCTCCATGTAGCACCAAATGAAGATGACCTGCATCTATGAAAAAAAGAATATTTAATAACTAGTCCAGCACAACTCAAAGGCTCAGTCCATGAAGGAAGTTATGTTTCGCACTGTTTTTCACAGACGGTGGAGAGACATCTGACCACGAACGACTCCTGAAATATTCATATGCAACTTCACTAAATCCAACTGTGATCTTTAAGTGACTCTGGCACACTTTATTGGTGTGAAATGCATAGTCGAATCTAAAACTAGTCAAATTGTGACATCACATGGAATTTTCATGGAACATTCTGTGTTGAAAAATGATGTCTGTGCTAGATGTTCTATTTATTTATCTGGAAATACAATGCTCTTTGATTTATAATTTGTAAAAATACTATCTACTTTTAAATGTTAATAGATATAGAATAATTGCGTCTAGGACTATTTTTTACGTACATCAAGTGAAAGGTGCAAAGCTGGAGTCAGAATGAACGAACATATTTATTTTTCTTTCTATCTAAATTTTGTTGGGTAGGTAAACTAACAAACTCCTGTCTCAGTTTTCACATTTTCATGACTTCTAAGCAACTTTTTAGAGTCATTGCTCTGAAACAATAAAAAAAATAATTTTATTAAATGACAAGTTTGCTTAACTTACATGTGGACATTCAAATTAAGTGGACGGATATATCATTCATAAAAGTTTTTCCAGAATGTAATTTGAAGATTTCTGAACAATAGGGAAATCACTGTAATTAATGAATGTGTTCGAAAGAAATTATATATATATATATATATATATATATATATATATATATATATATATATATATATATATATATATATATATATATATATATATATATATATTTCCAGGATTGATTATAATCAATACCAACAAAAGTCGTTCCATCAACATCACCTACACTATTACCAAAACCGACCCACTCATCAAACCGGATAAAATGCCGGTCTTACGGACATAATTTGGAGATATTCAGAATGACACGTCGTTTTCCATAGTTTTGAACAAAAGTTTGGATCTGCAGGCTTTAAAACAAGCTGTGGTAAGATTGCTTCGCATGACGGATTAATTAACTGTGTTGCGATCAATTTGTGGTATAGAGCAAAACTAATGCGTCCATTTTATAATTTAACGTTTTGTTGAACCGTCATAGTTAATAACGTGATATTCATCACGTGACAATCATATAACAAAGCTGTATGTGGCACTCTTACTCTTTTGCAGTATGCATTCTGTTAGATTTTAATAGAAAATATAATTTGTTATGTTTTCCTCACCATTTGTGTAAGCTATTTCAAAAGACCTTGCAATTTACACATGTACACATTTAAAAATAATTATCTTCGCTTGGTCATTTTCACTTTTTGGACTTTAGAATTTAAAATAATGCAAAAATGCCTATAACATTTGCTGGAATTTTTATATACACTGTAATTCGTTGTACTTTCAAAAACCGATACTGCTTAGTGTAGCAAAATTAGTTTTCCCTAATTTAATAACTGCTAAAGATAAAGTATTTTATAATAATTCAGGATGATTTTTGTTGGAGCACAGGGGGCAGTGATATTGGTTAGCTATTTGTTAAAATGATGTACAATTTCCACAATTTCAACATCCAAAGAAATTTCAGACAAAGTACATGAAAGTAACATAGAGGTATGTCAACATTCTCTCTAGTGTGCATGTTGCAAATACAAACAAATTCACCTTACACCTGTCACTCTCTCAGTAGAACATAATATCTGTAGAGAGCGCCCATAAACGCCAGTCAAATGATCAGAACAATTTTGATTCAGCAGCGCCACAACTGACTGGTTCATTGACACTAATGAATACTGATGGATTATCTTAAGTACTCAACAAGGGCTTGGGGGCTGATATACTGAACTACTATAAAAAGCGGCTTTTAGTATATCAAGATAATGTGAGAATGGTATAGTTAAAATGCACTTTTAAATCGCTTTTATGAAAGTATTCACATTTGTCATTACTAGAATATTCTTAGAACCACCGAGACGAACATTTCATTATAGTCTTACGACGTCGCTTAGGTTTGCACAAGCTGTCTGTAACCTATTACTTTCTCTATTTTCCCCCGTCTACTTGTTTAAGAATCCTTGTTGCTTATAATTTCGCAATGTCAAGAGGTCATTGGTGTATTATCCCTGTAGGTTTAGAAATATGGGTGTTTCAAACCAAACCGCTCATAATTTGACCGGACTTTGTTTATTGATGAAGCCTCAGAACTGGAACTGAACGCGCTCTTTCGGAATAGGTCATGTAATGAACAATCAATATGTGACAGACTGCTCCAGACTTGCCTCTTGAGCGGTTCATGTTGAACTTTTTTTTATGATAGGCAGTATTTAAATGGGGTCTTTTTGGATAGACAACTTAGATAAAAGGAGATCTTTACCAGTCCAATAGTCATTTTATGGCAGTTCCATTCCTCACCAGCACCTCTAACTGGCAACAAGACGAAACACTATAATTAATAAATCATTTGGATTTTAAGACTAAATTGTCATATTTGTAATGATTGGCAATAATTAATGTCTTTACGACCTCAGTTATAAGAGCAGAGAAACATATAAATAAAAAATAAAGCTATTTGCACAAACCAACAGACAGTTGAAACTTGAAACTTTATTCAAATCAAGGCCTCTATTTGATGTATGTGACTAAAATACAAATCATAATACAAACATATACAGAGGCAAGCAACACAAGTTATAAGAAGGAAAAGTAATAATCAGGCAAGCGAATGTAAACTGGATAACACAATTGTAAGACAAAATTGAAATCTATTGTTATCTCTGGACTAGCTCTTGCATAATCTCTGTTAATTAAACCATAGAACTAGGTAACTTTTATTTTGGATCCGTAGCGTTTTGGTGTCAGTTTATTTGTATCATGTTTTAAAATTTTGCAATCAAATAAACAAAGATATCATATCAACTGAACCCTAAGAAACGACCATTTTGGTTTAGGTGTCTAAATGATCATGCCATGCTTGCTTGATTTGGTCAACAAATCTTTCTCTAACCTGTTTCGTTGATTGGTTTAATTTAGTGAAGAATGTAAAACATAGAATCAAAACAAAATCAACAACCAATATTAATTCAAATTATTTTCAACATAAGTCAAAATTGAAGATATGCTGAATTGATAAATACTACAGAATGTGAGAGTAGTCCTGTGTGTATCAAAATGGCTGTCTATTAGATTAGTAAGCAATATTTGCCAGGTGTCGACCTAAATTTGAAGGACATTATTTTTAAAAAGTGGACAAAAGTGAACTAAAAATTACAATATAGTCATGCACCATACATCAAAACTAACAAAGAAAAGGGGAGAAACAAATCTATCGAAAGATTTTAATATATCTTTATGTAAATATAATTCATTGAATTGCGTGTTTCAGTTCATATGTTAAAACTAATACGAATGATAAATTACTCTTTATATACTTAGTGGAATACCTCTCAAGTAGCCTGGGCGATTAGAGCATCTTCTTCGGATGCGGGTGGTCGAAGGTTTGAACCTTGGCCGAGTCATAACAAAGACTTATAAAACTGGTACTATCAGCTGCCGCACATGACGCTTAGCATTATGACGTTATTGTTAAGACTGGACGGCCTGGGTGATGTGACTGGGTGGGACATGATATCACATGTATGCGGCATGATGCCCCATTGCTTGACATTGCTGTAAACAGCCACACTGCAGATATCGTTGCAATTTGACTACAATCGTTAAAGCTACGTTAAACATAACACACACATACAGACGCGCGCGCGCGCGACTACACACACACACACACACACACACACACACACACACACTAACTTTATGGAATACGAGAGAAGGAAATCAGAAAATATCTTTGACGTTAAGCAAAATTTATAGGACAAAAATAAACATCCCCATATCAATCCCTTTACGTTTCTCTTTCACAAGTTCATAAAGAATAGGTTCACGTCAACATAATTGAGACGTATTGTTAAATAAATGTCCTGTTATTTTACAGGGAGAGGCAGTCTAGACGATCAATATAGATCTCATTTGTGGATCTGTAAGTTTTTATTTATTATGTTATTTATTTATCTAACATGACGATTTGTAACTCAGTCCTGTGTGTTTTTGTGTGTGTGTGTGTGTGTGTGTGTGTGTGTGTGTGTGTGTGTGTGTGTGATCGCTGTATATTTTATTCCTCCATATACTTACGATGGTTCTAGCTCAAGTTTCTCATCATTTTGGAAAATAAATGGCAAACAAAGTGGCTATGAACTATATAAAAGAATGACCTGTTCAAAAATATAATCATGATGACAGCAACATTTGGTAGAAACATAAGTAAAAACTGCATATTTTTACTCTGTCTATTTTGAAAATTTTATTTAATACCAACAAAAGCATTCGATAATTTATTTTAGCGATAAGAATTGTTTCTTTTGTAGGATTTTTTTTGTAACATCAACAAGAACCCCAAGCACTATATTAACACCTTAAACGTTTATAAATTGAGTTTTAATTATTTAAATAATTAATGAATTCAATCATTGTGTGCCAATTCAATATTTACTCAGGCATTTAAAATACATGTATTATATATTTCATATTTGATCCGACAAAATTATAAATGTCTGCAGAGACCTGAGGTACTTAAAAAAAGTTTTGTTCCAATAGTATATTTTTGAAGTGAATTTCAAATGCATTGAAACATGTTGAAAGATGGGCTGATTTTGCTGTAAATATCTCATTTTTTTCTTTCAGATAAATAAACATATCCTAGTCATTATAATTGATGTTAACGAATTTGATCCAAAGTGTTCAGTCCTCGGACCCATAAATATAACAGAGGTAAGGAAACTTCCTTGGATATAATGAACTGAAACACCTGCTATGAATGGAGTTTAGTAAAATTGTTTCATATTAATTTTACATCTCATAAACCCTACAAAATCCATAAATCACATACAAAAATCGTGAAACTTTCCTTGGTTGTTATGCCATTTAATAATAAAATTGTTGCAGATTTATTATATAAACTGAATCACTATATTAATACACCGACATGTATTTCATAATGCATTCAGCACCGAACAATATTCATCAATATCACACCTTATATTGTGTTTTAATGAATGTATATAGCAATTCATTTTGATCATAATTATGGCTATATGTTGCAATTGATATTATTACAATCTCTAACATGACTAACAAAAAGATTCTTACAATATTCTACGAACCCTACGCTAGTTTTTCCTATTTTTCTCAATAAAAGCAATTCCCAATCCCATTGCTATCTAATTATTTAAAAAAGCAAAGATCTATCCTATTGCTACTTAATTATACGAAAAACCCATAAGACTCCAGCTCCTTATTCCTTTTTTCGAAAAAAAGCAAGACCCTATGATATTGCACCATCCAAAAAATTTTTGCATTTGCCTGAGGCCAGATAACTCCATGCTATTGGAACCATGCCGTTACACAAAATAAAGCATAACATTTTTTTTTACCCATCAAGCCTATGGTATTTCACCAACATAAATAATTTGAAAACAAAACGGTATATGCTATTGCACAATTATTTTACAAACATTTCTAGGCTATCATGAATGAAAGTTATTTTACTTGACTGGAAATTAACTAACGAGTATTTTGGATACATGCACGTTCAGTGGTTAATGACTAAAATTACAATAGCTTGTGAGAAACAAAGAAATAGTCACCGTGGATTTAAATCAAAGCTTGTATGTTGGTTCATCTCAAGAGTATCTGAGACATATCCAGTGATCCTTCCATGACAATCTGACCAGCTTTTCAGAATGAGTCGCAGTAACAAGATTTTTTAGATGGCCACTATGACATGTTGGAGATTGATATGTACCGTTTTCATTTAGGACAAACTTTATATTGCAAAATTGTTATTACAGAACACGACGGTGGGAACAGTTGTGTACAGTCTTCTGGACAAAGCATCAGATGAGGACAGACCCAAGACGTCGACGACTTTCAACTTCGGAATTCATCCACATAGAATCCCACTGGTAAAATGTAATAGTTTCCCAAACTTTAACATAGTATCTAGATAATTTGGCTTCTATACACAATATATACACGGAAACTTAAAAGTAAGTGTAGTTTCCTTATGTATTTTGTTGCATTGCTTAAAGAGCATTATGACGTACGTGATAAATAATCTACGATGATAACTGTTCCTGAGTGACATGGAAGAAGTTTAATTCCTTAAGAATGGTAATCGTTTTGAATTTCTTTCTGAAAGACTTAAACGAAATGCTGCATTGAAAAAGTTTTAAAAAATTTAACATGTTAAAAGACATTGCCATTTTATTTTGAACTCACTTTAATTTCATTAGCATTGGCCTGATGTAATAGTACTTTTGCATTTACCATTTATTGATTTAGTTTGACGGCATGAGAATATTTAGATTGAGTGATTCCATACAAGGACTAATAATACTAAATTCAGCCTTTGATTATGAGTCGAACAACATACACTTCGACCTCAATATATCAGTCAAGGTAAGTTTTCATTTAAAAGTTGTACAACGATGATGAAATGCCACTAACTCAATAATTAGATAAAGAAACGCCTGAAAATGTAGAGATCTAGGCTTTAAACACGTCATTTGTTGGAATAATATCTTTTGAATTTTGTTTAGTCAAAACATACATAATTTAATCGAAATTATTACCACCAACTTAATCTTGCTACCTCTTGAAGAATATGCAATTAGCGATCACTTATCTCCAAAACATCATATACTTATCTTAGATATAGCTGTACTTCTGGCACTAAATAGGATGCTTAAGCTCCATAGCAACACAGCAACTAGTACATTAATGGACATCGCAAGATTAGATTTGTCAGCTACCCGTATATACCCAACATCATAAATGAGGAAAGAATTTGAACTATATATATATATATATATATATATATATATATATATATATATATATATATATATATATATATATATATATATATATATATATATATCACCTGTGATACAACTGGCTATATAAATATAAGAATACAACAATCAAACGTCTGATATTTTCCTTTTAAAGATGTTCACAATGCTCCATATACATCTACCGTCTTTGCCTAATTTTGATTGTATACTCCTTAAGGCGCTATCTATAGATAAAACTGCGAATACACATGCCAGCTGTATATTAAAATATTTATGCTAATCAAAAGGAACTAAGAAGAAATATATTTTCGAACAGACTCTAGTTACAATTCACGTAGAAGTAATGCAAGTTATGAGATGCCCATAAACTACAAGAGCAAACCTTTGTGACAAATTAATAAAGACCTGAATATCTGATGCACGAAAATGTTAAACTGTTTCGAATAAAACTAGCTATTTCTAAGTCTTTCAAATCATTTTTATCGAAATATATGCATATTTGAGTCATTTCAGATTCTGAAATCATTTACTAGTATACAAATGAAGGAATTATTGAACAATAATTACATTTCTGCATACATAATACAATTTCTACCCAAAAGTTCAATTTCTCTTTGTTTAGGATACCATTGACACGAAAGCCAGAACTTCCTATGCCACCTTACAAGTGAATGTCATTGACTTTAACGACCAAGGCCCGGAATTTGTTTATCCCGGATGAGCCAGACCATTCCAAGTACCAAAATACACTGCCGTAACAGAACTTTCATACACGGTACTCACGTAATATTTATTTCACTGAAAGACACCATCCAAATGAGTATGTATTATAAGAAAACGAACATGCTAAATATTGTTCTTATAATGTAAGTTTTGAAAAACAGACTACAATATGCAAATACTTAACTGGAAGCAAGCTGTAAGTCTTAAATAGGAGATTTGAATTATTTCATCTGGATGTACATGGTAATTTTTATTGTGTTTCATAGCAATACGCTAATTTTTTTTTTTTTACCCATGAATGAAAAATGAAGACGACTTTATTTTAATGTACTACTTATTCATTCGCAGGGTCCGTTAAATATTATACCTGAGGTGATCAAAGCTAGAGATCTTGACACTATGAACCATCCAATCGTCTACAGCTTCTACCATGGTAGAATATTAATCCATCTCACATTTTCATCTATATACTGACAGTAGACATGACCATTTAGCAACAGCATTAATTTGCTAACAATTATTTATTCATGGAATAAGTCATTGTTGTATAGATCACAATGAAGATTTCATTTTATTCATCAGTGATGAAAAGTACTTGAAATGGGGCAGGGTGGGGTAGTTAGAAATTTTATGATAGAAGGAACTTTTGACAATCAGACTGAAGAGTACCTAGTGATGAAAAATACTTGAAATGGGGTGGGGTGGGGTAGTTAGAAATTTTTATGATAGAAGGAACTTTTGACAATCAGACTGAAGAGTACCTAAACACTTATTTGCATATATGCAAATTCTCCATCTATTTTTAACTGATCATGCACTATTTATGATTTTTGTGTAAGAACGTAATTACATATATTGTTTAAACTATTTTATAATTTCATTTTGTGATTTTGTATTTACGACTTTGGTCTGTCTGAACTCATGGAAACATATTTGTATAAATACTTTTCAGAGATGTGCTACTAAAGATAATACTATGTTATTTTTGCTAGAGATATAATGCTTATACGGATAAGTATTAGTGGTAACAAGTTGCATTATGATGTAACCAGTAAAACTAACATCCTCCTCTTAGCACGTGATACCAAACATTTATTTATTGCACAAATATATAAACGAACAGAATATGTGAATGAGCTTTATGATGCCAAGCATTTTCTTCAAAACCGAGCTTTAAACGTGAACTGCAATTTTGTAACACATGATTCCAAAATTTAATATATTCGTATTTTGATCAACATTGTTTAGGCATTCTGTGGTTTTGCGTCAGATTCATTTGCAATACACGAGATTGAATACTTAGCGTTGATGTGAACCGAACAATCGGCCTGATTGGTACAGATAACTACGTGATAATAAAACAACACAATTAAGTGTAGAATGTACAGATTGAGCTCATGCAAAAAAGAATCTGGAACTATCTTTGCGTCTGTCAGTGTACCAAAGTTTATACGCAAGTAAACTTTGATTATATTGTAATTCTTGCTAGTTCAGACTCGGCTCATGATCTATTCGGACTAAGATTAACCGGGAACGGTTCATTTAGCTTTATATAGTTAAGAAATGTATTAACCGTTTCAGGACTTCTTTGTGCCAACAGTAGTGTAATCATTTAAGGTCTGCAATTTATGTTTTGATAAAAATGTTGGTCACAACAAATATATATGTTTTATCCAATAGCACATCAATTAGTCTAAAAATTATTAGAAAAAACGAAAATTAAAACCAATGTTACGATTCCTCGCGTGGTTTAACATTCGTTATATCTTCTCATGTGAGATTCATTCAGCTCACCACCCCCTTATCAAAGTTATATTACTTTCCTCAGACACATCTGGTGGTTTCTTTGGTATAGACAGAAACAACTGTACCATCTATCAGGTCAGACCTGCTTCTCAAGCTAGATGGATATCACAAAGACTGATTATCAAGGTAATTGGACTGAGACCGTTCCGCCTACTCATCAGCAGAGAATACTCATAATGATTTCATTAAATATTTATTGATATTATTTAATATAAATTTTAGGTGAAAACAGAAAATTTAATTTATTTTGGATTAAATAAATGTAAATATTAAAAACTACTTAAAATTTTAAGTTTTTAATCGTGAAATAATCACTCTTACCTTTCACTGCAGTCGATATTACGTAATAACTCGCTTATATCCGGCAGAAGCAATAGACACGATTAACAATATGAACATTATGTTATAAAGTTATCTGATGTCTGCATTTTAAAATAACATACACTTTATTCGACTGAGTTGTAGAGAATTTATTAGTCTAGAAAATGAATAGTTTCATTTTTTATTTTAAACTCTTATTAAAAGACAACTGGCGTATCTCAAGGGCATGTATTTTATATGCATGAATCTTATTTGATTTATCTCACACCATTTTAATTTCAAATAGGTTTATTATTAATTACTAGAATGATTTCCTTTCCAGCAGGTAAAAAGTCACTTCAAATATTCCCAGTAAATAAATAAATAAATAAATAAATAATAATAATAATAATAATAATAATAATAATAATAATAATAATAATAATAATAATAATAATAATTGAGGAACGGTTTGAGGCACAGTTGGGTGAGAAGAGTGATGCACGTGAAAAGTAGTTACTGGAAGAGTGTACGAAGCGTGAGGAGCAATTTCTTGCATTATAATAATAATAATAATAATAATAATAATAATAATAATAATAATAATAATAATAATAATAATAATAATAATAATAATAATGTAAGCATAGTTTGAAATAACATATATTATACCAACAAATTAGAATCCTTTTTGCAAAACATTTTTTTTATTTTCTATCTTATTCAGGCAGCAGAGGTGCAAAGCAACCAGCCTGAAGCACTTGCTGTACTGATGATCAGAGTACGTGAAAGGGATCCTGCCCTTAATGGAACGAACACTATTCAGGAAAAAGCTCTGACAGAGGACACAGTCACTCTAATGTCAGTAATTATTGCTGTCAGTGTCCTTCTTGGTATAATTCTCGTCGCCTCAGCAATCATTGTCTTTTTATTGTATTTATGGTACTGGAAGATCGTCTACCCAGTCACCGAGGAGGAAATTCAATCTGACAAAGGTGATGAAGCATCTCCTGATAAGGGTCCTCTCTTTACTGTGACTACGATGGACAGACATGGTATTCTTCCGCCACTACCGATGGAAGATACTGGCACTGGAACCGATGACGCTGTAACTGGAAAGAAGAGGCAGTCGATGAAGACAGCGATAATTAAGGAGCCGGAGATTTATGACGGGACAAGAAAATATTATATCCAGGCCGCTCTAGAATTCTTCTGGTCTACTGACAAGTAGAAAATTAAGAGATTAACAAAGACACAAACCGACCACATCGTGGTCAGAGACGACGATACTGCAGTAGAATAACTATCTCCTTTAAGTGAGCATATTAGAATTCAAATGAGAGCCATCTGGCCAATATATGTGTGAAACTTTGGTGGTACACAAATTTGTCCCCACATTTTTAAAAATATTTATGTATAACTAGTTAGAACTTTTTTCAATTAAGTAGTTTTAGGAGTTGGAGAATGTGTGCAAGCTTAATTCTTCTCCATGTACACGGACTTTCAAGAATTCTTTCAAATAACGTCAAGAGCACGTTATCATTTTGGCATTAGAAGATGAAACTTACCGCTTTACCGAAATATATAAAAAGAAAAAAGAAAAAGTCTTAACTTGTATCTACATTTAATAAATTAATTACGCATTCAAGGAAATCACTATGGAAATCGGTAGCAGTAGTACGGAAAATAGATGGTATTATCATGTAGGTTGTTTTCTTTAAATCATCCCTCCATATTACAATATATTCAAATACCAACATCGTTTTTAAAATAAAATTCACTAACATATTTATGAACTGTAATTAAGTAATCAATTTCACAATGTAAATTTCAATAATAAAAACTACGCTTTCACATTATCCATCCGTATATTGGCAATTGGGACGAAATATCAGTACACGAGGTCAGCAAAAGTTAATTGGCCGTGATACACCTACTCAATCCGACTTGATGTTAATAGGAAGTTAAAAGGCTGAGGTCTTAAAACATTTTTGAAGATCATAATTTTAAAAAACAGAGGAAGGTTGCTGGTAATATAGAGAGTTTTATTATCAGTCATATATTTTTTCAAGTGTGATATTTGTTGGCGATTGGTGTAGCGAAACAAATTCTTCTCGGCCATTATTATTTGAATTTGAAAATGTAAATTGTTGATTAATTACTAAAGTAATGTGACTATCAATAAACAAAGATAGCAAAATACTTTTGCACTTATTGACTTTTATATATCATTAATGCTTGTTTGCCAGGTACAAATAGGGGACGAATATTTTTAACGGGAGAAAGAATAGCAACAATTTCCTATTTGCCAAATTTTGCGGGTTTTTTATTTTGTTGCTATCGTTGCCATAAACAGTTCAAAATTATTACATAGCATTGTTAGAACTGAAAAAGGTATCAATTACTTGAGGAACGGTTTGAGGCACAGTTGCGTGAGAAGAGTGATCCACGTGAAAAGTAGTTACTGGAAGAGTGTACGAAGCATGAGGAGCAATTTCTTGCATTATATGAGGCTAGTAAGTTGAGTAGGGCAAGAAGTTAGGTGGTGGAAGCTGCGCGAAAAATTGACACAAATATTTTTAATTAAAGTGGCAGACAATATTCGGAAGAATTTGCTGCCAAGGCCAAAGTTCATTATATTTTTCAACTATATAAAAACTGGAACTCGTTAGTGACATAAAAATATAAGAAATTATTCTCCTAAAAAGCAAACAATTTACGAGAGAGGTTGAATTGTCAATACGAACATGGGTACGTGCTTTATAGCCTCCTGACTTGGATCATGTCGTTTTAGCCTCCTGACTTGGATCATGTCGTTTTCTCCACTGTTGCCAATTTACCTACCGTGTTTAAGCTCATGCATTAACAAACTTCGATTTTATATCAATGACCAGCATGGGAATTTGATAGACCCGCACAAAGAGATATTCATCGTGAGCTTGCACATAATGGATTGCCCTATTGTTCGACAGCAGTTGCTATGCTATGAAACAATGCAAACGAAAAGGATTATGTTGGTCCACCCCTGTACAATCTAAGTGTGCTTCATCTTGTTTAGCTAGGCGATACGTTTTGGATCACTGTAAGATTGGTATTTGTAGCCATTGGGTTTTAACAAGACCCATAGTTCCCCTCGCCAAGTAGGTGGTTTAATGCACAGCAAATGTCCTAAGACGGCCATCGAAATCGAACCCCTAACTATACTGGCCGCAGCGACCAGTACAATGGCTCATGAAGCTGCACAAGAAAAGTAAACAAGCTGGCAAACTCGGCAGCTAAAGCAATGCCACTGCCCGCGCACATCGCGGTCAACGAGATAAACTAACAGCAAGTTGTGGACTTGATCAAGCCGATGGCCCTTCTTGCTACAGCTCAGCAAGCGGCGACAAGAGTGGCTGTTATGCCGGCAGCGCTAGCTTCTGTTCCGAATAGGAACATGCAGCAAATTGACACCATGGTTGCACATCTAGCTACGGTTAGCGTCTTCGCAGGTCACAATTTCAAGAGTAGTAGAAGTAATCAAATATAGATTGGTCGTTTGCGCACAGTGGTATCTTAATAGGGATTACAAAATCCGACTGCGAACAAATTATACGCGCTCATAATTTGGCTATATTGATAGCTCAAACCAAACTATGAGTATCATTTGCTTTCATTTTTAACAAATTTGTTTTCCTTTCAGACAGGATATTTTCTGTGAGAATATACACAAATCTCATCAGATAAACGGTTAACTGCTGACAACATCGCACGGTATAAGTACGAAATCTGCTACTTCGATCTGCTAGCCAATGCTTTTCAGTTTTTAAACATTCAATAAAAACATAAAAATTTGTTTCCTTCTAGGTAATAACGGATACATTTGATCGTGTGGGTGAAAATTTTTACGCTTGTCTTATATATTGTTTCTCATCCACTTAATAAAATATATCCGTTTTATACTTGTTTCAAGCAAATTCTCTCTCTCTCTCTCTCTCTCTCTCTCTCTCTCTCTCTCTCTCTCTCTCTCTCTCTCTCTCTCTCTCTCTCTCTCTCTCTCTCTCTCTCTGCTTTATCGAAAACATGTGCCAGGGTACAATGAAAGTGATTTATATATGTATTCAGAGATAGCTTAACTCTATTTATATATTTGTAACACTACCTACATGAAAGTAGTCTACAGCCGTTATAATAAATTGGCTACGTGAGATAGTTTTAATCAGTTTATAGTTATGGGCAACTCAACACTAGCAATCTGCATAAAAGTATTTTGACACCTGCTGTTGGTCCATATTAATGCAATTTTAATTGCTATGATTTGCTCAATTCTCCTTCTATTTAATTCACGATCAATATATATATATATATATATATATATATCTATCTATATATATATATATATATATATATATATATATATATATATATATATATATATATATATATATATATATATATATATATATATATGCTTTGTAACTGGAGTGTCAAATAATTCTCCAGGAAAGGATTTGTTTTAGCTACTGTCAGAAGACAGTTTTTTGGGACGTGTAAAATGTTACAGTTGTATGTTAAAGTTTGCATATCAAGGTACTCTTCATTAAAATAATGATAATGTCTGTGTTTGTAAATTATAATAATTTAGTTTGTTTCACTGGATTTTATGACCCATTACTTGGTTAAAAGGGAAAGTTTTTAACTCAGAACAATACAATACATAACTCTACAACGGACATTTACACATTGAAGGTTGTCGAATCTTCAGCACACTATAAAAGTGAATGTGAGTTGGAATGTTGATTAATCTGAAAGGTTCACAGTGTTGTCGTGGCCAAAATCTAATCTTTCTGGCATGTCAAAATACATGGAATGGGTCTCTATACACTGCTTTCAAATGATCTTACAAAACAAATAAAAGAAAATGATTAAAACTGTATTTTTCACAGCAGCATTCATTTAATCGTTAACAGGTAGATTTGCCGTGTCGTTGCCGCTGTTTGGAGGTAAAATGATAAGTTATCGTTGCAGTAAATAAATGTTAGTGTTCCTGGCAGTCTTGGATATCTCAAGTACAGAAACAAAAAGATGTGAGAACGGCTCATAGAGTTCTTGTTTAATTTGTTTCGTTATACCTGCAAGAAACTTTAAAAAATGGCGTCCAAACTAAATTCTGCTCTGATTCTAATTCATATTTTCCATCTTGGATCATGGAAATTTCATTTCCTCACAGGTGAGTCAATATTTTATGGTGCAAAATTTATGTATTTATTTTTCTGACTCAGTGACATAGGGAATATATACTCTGCTGATTTAAACATTAAGATGAATTCTTGGCATTATTTGATAAAGAATTTAAGTTCCCTCATTTTAATTGTTTGAGCTGTAGCGGTAACCAAAACAGTATCAATGTTCATATCTTTGTTTTCTTTGTCGAAACAAAAGCAATATGCATTAAAAAAATGAAAGAAAATGTACAGGCACGCAGTAACTGGAGATGAGATCCTTATGCTTCCATGCGTTATTGGTGTAAAGTAAAATCAGTGATAGAATAGCAATTTATAGACTCAACAAAAGTAAATGATATGAAGAAAATAAGTTCGTCCATACATTGTTCTTTTCTCACTTGATTTTATTGAATCAAAACATGCAATCAGATCATGATTCAACAAAAGCGCACACTTTTTTTGTAAACCACGATCAATATAGCAATGAGTATGGAATGAAACTGTGCAAGTATGAAGTTTTATAATTGCCTTCAAACAATCTCTATACTTCATATTCTGAATATTAGAAAGCGATATATAAAATTAAAAATTAGAACTTTATCAAATTTTGTTTCAGTGTCTGCACAAAGTTGCACAGATGTCACCGACAGCATAAAAGACATAATAAGTTTGCCGGAAAATCTACCAGCAGGTAAGCAACACATGCGGGCTAGCATATTACTTCGTTTTTACGTGGAGGATCAGTTACTCTTTGCTGAGTTACTTTTCTGCGAGTTCTCCAATTTATCTAAGCTTTAGAATAATACCCATGCTTTCTTAATTTACCGGAATGATGTGTGTACATTAATGTGAAATAAATGTAATATTAAGGTCTATGTGCCCATTTTAGTCATGATGTGTGTACATTAATGTGAAATAAATGTAATATTAAGGTCTATATACCCATCTCAGGCATGATGTGTGTACATTAATGTGAAATAAATGTAATATTATGGTCTACGTACCCATCTTAGTCATGATGTGTGTACATTAATGTGAAATAAATGGAATATTAAGGTCTATGTTCACATCTTAGTCATGATGTGTGTACATTAATGTGAAATAAATGTAATATTAAGGTCTCTGTACCCATCTTAGTCATGATGTGTGTACATTAATGTGAAATAAATGTAATATTAAGGTCTATGTACCCATCTTAGTCATGATGTGTGTATATTATTGTGAAATAAATGGAATATTAAGGTCTCTGTACCCATCTTAGTCATGATGTGTGTACATTAATGTGAAATAAATGTAATATTAAGGTCTATGTACCCATCCTAGTCATGATGTGTGTACATTAATGTAATATAAATGAAATATTATGGTCTATGTACCCATCTTAGACATGATGTGTGTACATTAATGTGAAATAAATGTAATATTATGGTCTATGTACCCATCTTAGACATGATGTGTGTACATTAATGTGAAATAAATGTAATATTATGGTCTATGTACCCATCTTAGACATGATGTGTGTACATTAATGTGAAATAAATGTAATATTATGGTCTATGTACCCATCTTAGACATGATGTGTGTACATTAATGTGAAATAAATGGAATATTAAGGACCATATTCCCATTTTAGTCATTACACCATACATTCTGGCCATTTGAGTTCAAATAAACACACCAGAAACAATATTTTCCACTTAATTCTAATTGTTAGGAGTACTTAAATCACATTATAATAACTACAAATAGGTTAATATATTTATTCCACTGCATTTAGATCCAGTTTTTAGATTCAAAATAAAAAGCAATTAAAAAACCCACCAAAACATTAAAAGCTGTTTTAATTGACCCTTTACATATGTAGTTTTTAAAATTGAGGAATGATATATACACATAACCGATATATATATATATATATATATATATATATATATATATATATATATATATATATATATATATATATATATATATATATATATATATATATATATATATATGTAGTTTTTAAAATTGAGGAATGATATATACACATAACCGATATATATATATATATATATATATATATATATATATATATATATATATATATATATATATATATATATATATATATATATATATATATATATATATATATATATATAATGTTTGTGTCAAGCAAATATTCAATAACTAGCAGCTGTTAGTTCTATTTTTGTTAGTCGTTGGTATGACTCGACCTATATCAACCGATCGAACCCACGACCTCCCGCATTTGAGGCGGACGCTCTAACCATTAGGCCATCTGAACGGTGTAATATTTCTTGTAAGTAGACATATATGATCTCCAGAATGGTTGTCAGGGTAGCCAGTGGCGTCACTAGGGGGTTGCGGACCGCACAGGATACCACCATCAGAGGGGTGACACCAAAATAACTATAAATGTTTAAATTTTTGTGCAGGAAAAAGGTCCATGGGGGTGACGCCATGAGTTACCGCACAAGACTGTTTTGAATTGTTTTGTGCAGGAAGGAAGTCCACGGGAGTTACACAATGAGCATTCTCAATAGGTGATAGCAACTCTAGTGACGCCACTGAGGGTAGCCATAATAAAGGTTATCTCAGAATTTTACAAATACAGAAAAAACTATATATTACCAAGAAAGAATTTTGTTTCAAGCGTTGTTATGGCTATCCGTTTACGAGTTGTAACTGCAATGAAATTTTTGTAAACATTTTGTACGGTCATATTGACATCCTTTTTATGTAGGACAAGAGCTACTTGACACAATAGTTATTCCATGAGAAAGAATCCCCCCCTGTCAATAAGACCGTCTATTAAAGTAGCAGAAGCTATGACCTGATTTTAAAGGTGGAACCTTGTGGACATATTAGGTATGAGGTCGGCACCATGAAGTTGTACGTGAATATTTGTGTTATACAAAAAAATTAACATTATGCCATAGATTTACATGGAAATGCCTCTGTGGGTTATGCGAGAATTCCAACAGTACAATTTTCAGTAGATTTAACATAGAGATGGTATTCTGAGATCAAATGTTCATGTAATATATTGCGCAGAAACAAACGATCAAACGTTTATAGAGACAAAGGGTGGAACATAAATGGTGACAAACTCGAATGGTAAAGTAATACTTTGTATTTACAACAAAGAACGCTAATTATTGCAACCGCTTTTTATTTCAATTCAATGCACACACCCGACTATCCAGTAACGCTTTAGATTTGTAGCATGTATCTATTTCTTTCCCTTCCTCCTTTGCGTCTTAACTCCCTCTTCTTGTATGAGAGTATGTTAACACCCCTTTTTTCCAAAGAAAAGGTTACGAATGTTTATACACAAATGTGACACTTTTATACATACAAACATACTTTAACACAATACAATACGTATTAAAGTCGTAGTAAAATTACAGATTTAATGGCATAGCTTTTCTATGAATGCATTAGCCTAAGTTGCTGGACATTAATTTACAGGCTTTAAAAGACCATCGTCACATAGAAAGAGCTCAGATACCTATACCACTCTCTATGTAGTACCAAAATGAAGATGACCTGCAAAAACATAAAGAGAATTCAATAACTAGTTTTGCACAACTCAAAAGCACAGTCCATGAAGGAAGTTTTGTTTCGCACCTTTTTCTCAGAAGATACGGAAGATTCTGAACACGAACGAATCCTGAAATGCTCATATGCAAGGTCACTAATTCCCACTGGAATATTGAAGCATTTTAAGATTATCCTATCTTCAACGAATTACTATGAAAGAGTGTCTTTTTATCTAGATCGCTGTTTCTATATCTGGACCCACACAACCCGAAAAACTAGAAAGGTGAACTGATATTAAAAGTTCTAGGCTGATGTGCAAACAGTTGTTCATCACGTATTTACAAACTGGAAGTTATATTGCTCATATCTTGCATAGGATTAGAACTTTAAAGAAAAATAATTTCCCCCGCTTTCCTCGTTGGCGATACTGGCTATTTAAAAATGACCTCGTATATCTTAGGCATTGTTCAAAAAGCCTTTAATTCCCTTTATTTTGGTGTATGATGGTTATAATATGGCTTATAGAGTATACAGCTTGACCTTACTCCAGATGTGCTCCTTTCAAAATGTGCTAGCTCCATTTGGTCATTTTTATTTCCTGAACTTCAGAGGTAAGAGCCGATAACTTGTTTTGCTTTTTATATATGTGGTAATTAATTGATTACACTTTCCGAAGCTGGTATTGTCTAGTCTGGCAAAATTCACTTTCCCTATTTTAATAGCTGCCAAAGATAGTGTACTTTATACAAGTTCAGATTGATTTGTTTTGGAGCACAAGGAGGCAGTCATTTTCGTTAGCAATGTGCTTAGATCATTTACAATTTCCAAAAGTACATTATCGAACAACATTCTATCAAAAAAGCATAGATGTATAACCAACATTCTCTCCCATGTGCATGTTTAAATGCAAAAACTTAACCTTACATACGTCACTCTCTCAAAAGTACATAATAACTGGTGGATATATTTCTTAAAGGCGTTTGACTTCCACATCCCAAGGACCCGAATCAAACCGTCTTACAGACTCTGCTTTAGCATAGCCTCTGCTTTTATATCTGTCCTACAACTATAACGCCTGAAGAACTGAGATTTAATGTTTACGAGATATGGTAAAACTACAACCTAGTTATGGGCAACCCACCAGAGGTAAAAAGAGTGTTCTTGAATGAAACCGTCGCAGTCGTAAATATTGCCGCAGTGCACGGACAGGGTACTGGTCGTTCACATTTTGTAACACGACACTTAGGCGAAAGAGTTTACCATTAGAGTTTTTGCAATGCATGGTTCAGCAGCCTGGTTGTCGAACCTCCATTTCCCCCACGCGCAGAAACGCATGAAATGTTAGGGGAAATATTGATTTAAATATAGCCGTGTTGAAAGAATTGTGAGAGAAACTGGGACAATTATGAGGTTGAATAGAAAACATTTATGAATTGGTAGGCTGTGTGGTGGTTGTTTATAAAGCATTTGTGGACGCTTTCGAATAAGAAAGGAACTGGTTGAGTAAGTAATATTGCTCAGTATGTGTACATGATCAATTGCTGAGAAATATGTAAATATAGTAGATGATTCATAAAATTGGTCAAATAGCTATGAAATGAAAGGTGTAAAATTGGTACTTGAAAACTTAAACAGTTTAAACTGGATATTTAAATAAAGCATCTTGTGAATCGACGTAGTGTTCTCAACTAAAGAAAGACAAAAAGCACTTTACTCCTAGTCTAATAATACCATATGTTCCCGTTCCTGTTCTGGAATTTCGTCAGCATAGAGTTCGAGGTGTTACACCTGTTAGCGTGAAAGAGTATCAAATAAATAGATAAACTCGTAGCAAATTATTAAAGCTAAGGCAGTGCAGGACCAGGTTACGAAGTAAATAAATAATGTGGGTCCCTACATGATTGTTTAATGTCAACTAGGGCCATATTTTCAGAATGGATATAAATATAATTGTGGCCAAGCAAAGCTCCACATATCTGAATAGCAATGACAGCAGAGTAGAGTTCAAGTGATGTATTTTTTTTTCTTTTCCTTTCCTCTCTTTATCCAAAACCCCATAAAAATATTTGAAAAGGTCGCGTGTTCGAACCCAGGCCAAGTCATGCCAAAGACTTATAAGACTGGTAATAACATCTCCCTCGCTTGGTGCTCAGCATTAAGAGGTTACTGTTAGGATTGGCCGGCCTGGTGTCAAAACAATGTGACTTGGTTGGACATCATGCTACATGTCTTTGGCATGATGTCCCAGTGCTAGACCTCACTATAAACTGCCACACTGTAAACATAGTAGCGATATGATTGAAAAGTATATGATTGAAAAGTTGTTAAAGCTACGTTAAAAATCCAAATCACACACACACACACACACACACACACACACATCTCTTTCACCAGTCTTCTTCTTAAATTTCCTCTCACAGTGGTTATGTAAAGAAAGACCCCCTTCTGATACACTTGCCTTTTCCCATTTATTCTTCTTTTCGATATCGCTGTCTTTTGTTATGTTGATAAGGGCCCAGGATACCTACACATACATGGGATTGAAGAGCATACTGGAAAGAACAGTCGACCAGTCCAGGCATCCCCACATCTTCTCTTGAGAATAGATGACACCATAGGAGAATCGACCTGGATATATACTCTAGGACTAGATCGAACCGATTGAACTGTTATACCAATCAAATAATGTGCTACAAAATTCAGTTAGACCATAGAGTTTATCGTTCAATCAGAAAAATGCTGACGCTTAGCGTAACTTTTAATATATATATATATATATATATATATATATATATATATATATATATATATATATATATATATATATATATATATATATATATATATATATATATATATGCGTATGAGCGTATTGACTATTTCCCATTAAAGAAAAGTAACCCACTGTCAAAGCGTACTCCAACATAGTCCTCGATCAAGGTGCACTTCAAAGTAATACCTTATCAAAGAGTACTCCAAAGTAATACTCTACCAGACCACACTCCGAAGTAATACGTTTTTAAAGCATACTATAAAATAATACGCTATGAAAGAACACTGAAAAGTATTACCGTATAAAAGTACACTCCGAAGTAATCCTCTATCAAATAGCGCTCCAAAGTAGTACTATATCAAAGAACTAGTTCTCTATCAAATAGCACTTCAAAATAATACTCTAACCCTATCAAAGAGTATTTCCAAGTAAAATACTATATTAGGCGGATTTGGAGTATCAAACATATACAACTGATATATATATATATATATATATATATATATATATATATATATATATATATATATATATATATATATATATATATATATATATATATATATATATATATATTTATATATATATTTATATCACGTTTTTATGAACAAGGTATTTTTGTAAGCGCATCAAGGCAGACAATTTTAGTTGACAGAATAATGACATTTCCTTCCGGTTATTTAAACAAACAGAAAACCAAAAACAATATCTCGTCAAAAAAAATAGTTATGTACTCGAGGAATTGTTTTACGATGTTATAACCACAGTATACATATCAAAAACTGTTACAAGTTTCGTTAACTTTGATAGTCTTTTCAGAACTAGAGAAAGACAAGAGCATGTGAATACTGTGTACAATACTTAGGCCCTTTGGAGTAAATACTGAAGGAAAAAACGTAGGATAGTTTGGTTGATTGTTTTTGGTTGTTTTTCATTTTTTGATGGTGTTATTTTGAACGGCATATTTAACACATTATTGGCTATAGCATTCCCATACAAATAGGAACTATCTTCATAGAAAAACATTGACGGTGTCCAGACTATCTTGTATAGAAAGATATGTAGTATACGACCTCCGTTAAGGTATCCACCGACACTTTGGAAACAAAAGAGTTATATAAACGCAAAGCACAGGCTGTGTCGTCTGTACGTAAAACCTACCTGACGGCGACAGTGTTGTGCCCAGAATGCACTTTCAGACCAAAACAGGTGAAATCAAGAGAAGAGATATAGAAAGCAAGTTGACAACGAAAGATTTAATGAAGCATTAGGCAACAATCCGAGGTCTGCGTAACAAATATTAATAATTCAAACGATGGATATGTGTCATCTGAAGGCTTAAATGAACATGAATTGTTTAAATAACAAAATTAACAAGAATATTCAAAGCGAGAGGAGGCACCAAGTTGAAAATTTACCAATAAGTAATGTTGTTAAATATATACCCGATACCGATTTGCTGAAGATTTTGAAAGAAAATTCAAATGAGTACGCTGCCAATACCCTTGGACACAGTTAACAACATTCCCGTTGATGGTTTATCAAGAGTCCTTCTACAAACATGGATCTCATGTACTATACGAACAATTGCAACACTCAGTGTATCAAGCATGCAATTTTGAAAGCGAATTAAAAATAAGTCGACAGCAGAACACATGGAGTAAATAATTGATCAAGATATTGTCGTAAAGGCACACTCAGCCATTAACATAATTGCAAAAAAAGAGAATAGAAAGACACAACATAAAATATTTGACTGGGTATGTGTTGGAATTCATAAACCATAACCAGTCATTACAATCACCAATAAGTAGATGAAAAAATGTGTTTATCACATAGTTTGAACACTTTACATATGGTGTGTACAATTAAATATTTTTTATATAACAACCTGTTAACACACCACTTTATGCGATAATGTTTAGTCCAATTCACCCATGAAATTATTGTGCAATATTCTCTTTATTAATTGTCTGCGATCGTTGAAAGTTTTCCATCCTCCGCCTTCAAGAACGTTCTGTTTTACTATTGCTATCATCATTTGATGGCTATTTTTCCAAATCGATTGCCCAGAGGGAATTTAAAAAAAACTAGTCACATCTGTCTGAATATGGCCAATTTACCCGATGGGAGTTTGTTAACGCCGTGTAAAACATAACGTGCGCTGAAAAATGACATAACCGCACACAACAAGAACAACAACAAAAAAGGCCAAGGGCTTTGGTCAAGTTAAAGCGGGCGTAATGGGAAAGGGTTCGGTGTGTACCTGTAACATTGAGTTACCCCTACATACAAGTGTAGTTTAAAAGTTATTTTTATAGGAATAAAAAAGTCACCTGTCTTTACAGAAAAATGTGGATAGAAATTTTATCCAACCACGTCATTTTTACGCAGTAAAATAGCTCATAATCTTTTTCTTCATGTTATGCAATATTCCAACTCTATAAAATCTTTTCATGTCTACTGTTCCAAATTAAAGAATGAAAATATCCGGTCACATATAGATTTCAGTAGATATGTAATTTCTGTATCGAACAATCTTCGCACGAATATAAACAACTGTTATGTTTAAATAAATCTGGCACTCTATTGGTATGAAATGGATAGTCAAACTTTGACATCACATGGAATTTTCTTGGAACATTTTGTGTTGAAAAATGATGCATGTGTCAGATGTTCTGTTTATTTCGAAATTCAATGCTCTTTGATTTATAATTTGTAAAAAAATCTTTTAAATGTAATAGATATAGAACTGCATCTGGGACTATATTTTACGTGTTGCAACGCTGAGTCAGAATGAACGAAATTATTTATTTTTTATTTCTCTCTAAAACGTTACCATTATAAAGGAAACAATGTAATAAACAGAATCGCAAATGGATAATGATTTAAATTTTTGAACCTCGTTTAATAATGTTATTATTAGTACTTTTGAACTCAATATTATTCAACTCGTTACATAAGTTCAATATTAAATCATTACCCATTTGAAATCCTCAATATGCACACGTATATATTTGTCTTTCCATTTACAGAAGATTGAATATGTCTTGCCAATTAGTTTAGAACTGCTTGTAACTTATTTAATTATGAACTTTCTCACATGCTGTAGTTTCGTTTCAAGTTGAGTTGCTGATATATGTAGTCGTTGAGATTTTGTTGAGAAGGTAAACTAACAACCTGCTGTGTCAGTTTTCACAATTTTATTGCTTCTAAACAAGCTTTTAGAGCCATTACTCTAAGACAATTAAAAAAATGAATTTACTGGATGACAAGTTTGCTTAACTTTCATGTGGACATTCAGATTAAGTGGATGGATATAATACTCACAAATGTTTTTCCAGAATGGAATTTGGGGATTTCTAAACAATGGGGAAATCATTGAAATTAATGAATGTGTTCAAAAGAAAGTACAAAATATAAATTTGGCATTATATGTATATTATATTTGCAGGATCGATTATCATCAGTGCCAACAAAAGTCGTTCCATCAACATCACCTACAGTATTACCGAAACCAACCCATCCATCAAACCGGATAAAATGCCGGTGTTACGGACATATTTTGGAGATATTAAGAATGACACGTCGTTTTCCATAGTTTTGAACAAAAGTTTGAATCTGCAGGCTTTAGAACAAACAGTGGTAAGATTGCTTCGTATTACGTATTAATTAACTGTGTTGCGTTCAATTTGTGGTATAGTGCAAAACTAGTTCGTCCATTTTATAATTTTACGTTTTGTTTAGCCGTCATAGTAGTCAATTGACGTGATATTCATCACGTGACAATTAGATTAACAAAGCTGTACGTTGCACTCTACACTTTTGTATTTACATTCGGTTAGATTGTAATAGAAAAAAAATCCCAGGTTTTCCTCACCTGTTATATAAGCTGTTTCTAAAGACCTTGTAATTATTCGATATTTTTAAAATATACTTTGAATTCCATTTGTCTGATGTGTTCGGTATAACTTTGGTTATAGAGTATATAGCTTGGCGTTATTTCAGTTGTACACATGTTAAAAATAATTATCTTCGCTTGGTCATTTTCACTTCTTGAACTTTAGAATTAAAAAAATTTGAAAATGAGCCTATGACATTTTTTTTAGACTTTTTATATTTCCCGTAATTCGTTCATTGTATTTTCAAAAACAGGTACTGTTTAGTCTGGTAAAATTAGTTATCCCTAATTTAATAACTGATATACTAATTCAGGTTGATTTTGATTTTTCGAGCACAGGAGAGCAGTTATATTGGTTAGCTTTCCGTCCAAATGATGTACAATTTCCACAAGTTCAATATCCAAAGAAATTTCAGCCACAGCACATGAAAGTAACATAGAGGTATGCCAACATACTCTCTATTGTGCATGTTGCAAATGCAAACAAATTCACCTTACACCTGTCACTCTCTCAGTAGGACATAATATCTCTAGAGTGCGCCCATACACACTGGAGTCAAATGATCAACCATTTTGATTCAGCAGAAGCCACTACTGACTGGTACCTTGACACTCATGGATACTGATGGAATATCTGAAATAAGCAACAAGGGCTTGGAAGCTGATATACTGAACTACTATAAGAAAGCCGCTTATAGTATATCAAGACAATGTGAGAATGGTATAGTTAAAATGCACTTTTGAATCGCTTTTATGAAAGTATTCACATTTGTCATTACTAAAATATTTTTAGAACCACTGAGACGAACATTCCATTATAATCTTGCGACGTCGCTTAGAATTACACAAGCTGTCTCTAACCTATTATTTTCTCCCGTCTACTTGTTAAAGAATCCTTGTTGCTTATAATTTCGCAATGTCAAGAGGTCATTGGCGAATTATCCCTGTAGGGTTAGAAATAGGGGTCTTTTGGAACTTACCGCTTATAATTTGACAGGACTTTGTTGATTGATAAAGCCTCAGAACGGAACTATTATGGAACTGGAAGCGCTCAAATTCGGTTCTTTCGGAACAGGTCATGTACAACCAGTGTGTGAAAGACTTCTTCAGATTCGTCTGTTGAGCGATTCAGACTGAATTTGTTTTTAAAATGACAAGCAGTATTTAAATGGGTCTTTTTGGAAAGGTACCATTGATATAAGAATCTTATAGTCATTTTATGGTAGTTCCAGCCTTCACCGCATCCCCTGGCTGGCAACAAGACCAAACACTAAAATCAATAAATCATTTGGATTTTAAGACTAAATTGTCATATATGTAATGATTTATTTCAATATAGAAGTAAAGTGGTCAAGAATCTATATCTTTACGACATCAATTTCAGGATCAGTGAAACATATAAATAAAAAAGCTGTTTGCACAAACCAACAGACAATTGAAACAAACTTGAAACTTTATTCAATTAATGGGCCCTACCTGATATGTGTGATTAAAATAAAACATATAATACATATATGTACGGATGCAAGCAATAAAAGTTATAAGAAGGCAAACTAATAATCAGGCAAGCGAATATAAACTGTGGAAGACAATTGCAAGACAAATGTGAAATCTATGGTTATCTCTGGGCTAGCTCTGCATAATCTCTGAGTTAAATAAAACAATAGAACCAGGTAATTTTTGGATACGCAGTGTTTTGGTGTCATTTTATTTGTATCATGCTTTAAAATTTTACTATTGAATAAACAACGACGGAGCTATAAGAAGCGACTATTTTGAAATGGGGAGTTTGTTGTTTAGGTGTCTAAATGATCAAGAGACATCCCTACAGTATAGGTAATACATTAAATCTTATCAAATGTATTAGATTCTATAAATGGGAGTTTGTGGTTTAGTTATCAAACTGATCAAGAGAGACCTCTCTACAGTATAGGTGATGCAATAAATCTTATCAAATGTATTAGATTATATAGACAAAATAGCTTGGAACAAATAGGCACACTCATGCCATGCTTCTCTAACCTGTTTCGCTGATTTGTTTTATTTAGTTAAGAATTAAAAGCATATAATATTAACAAAAAAAACAACCCACATTAATTCAAATTATTTGCAACATAAGTCAAAATTGAAACTAGTGCTGAATTGATAAATAATACACATGAGAGAGTATTTATCCTGTTTGTATCAAAACGGCAGTCTTCAGCTGAGCTTAGATTAATGAGAAATATTTGCCCGGTGACAACCTAAATTTGAATGACATTATATTTAAAAAGTGAACAAAAGTAAGCTAAAACTTATTGTCAGGAACCATACATCATAACTAACAAAGAAAAATAGACAAAAAAGCCATCTAAAGATATAAATATAATATCTTTATGTAAATATAATTCATTTAATTGCGTGTTTCATTGCATATGTTAAAATTAAAATAGGAAGGATAAATTGCTCTTTATTTACTTAATGGAAGACCGCTCTGGTAGCCGGGGAGATTAGAGCATCTGCATTGGATGAGGATGGTCGAAGGTTTGAATCCTGGCCAAGTCATAACAAAGACTTATAAAAAAACGGTACTAGCAGCTGCCTCGCTTGGTACTTAGCATTATGAAGTTAAGTGTTAAGACTGGTCGACCTGGTGTCAGTGTTATGTGACTGGTTGGGACATGATGTCATATGTATGCGGTACGATACCACCGTGCTTGATCTCATTACGAATAGCCAAGCTGCAGACATTGTAGCAATTTGACTACAATTGTTAAAGCTACGTTAAGCATCCAAAAAATCTACACATTTACTTAGTTTAATACGACAGGCGATGATCAGAAAATATTGACGTTAAGCAAGATTTATAGGACAAAAATAAGCAATTGCATATCAAGCCCTTTACGTTTCTTTTTCACAAGTTTTTAAAATATTTGATCACGTCAACATAATTGAGTCATATTGTTAAATAAATGTTTTGATTTTTACAGGGCGAGGCAGTCCAGACGATCAATATAGATCTCATTTGTGGACCTGTAAGTTTTTATTTATTGTATTATTTATTTATCCGACATTACGATTGATAACTCAGTCGTGTGTGTGTGTATGTGTGTGTGTGTGTGTGTGTGTGTGTGTGGTTGCTGTATATTATATGCATCACATATACTTACAATGGTTTTAGATCAGGTATCTCACCATTTTTGAAAATAAATGGCAAACAGCATGGCCATGAACTTTATAAAAGGAATGACTTGTTCAAAAATATAATGATGATGACAGCAACAATTGATAGAAACATAAGTAAAAACTGCATATTTTACTTGATGTGTATTTTCGAAATTTTATTTGATACCATCAAAAATATTCAATACTTTATTTTAGCGATAAGAATTTTCCTTTTGCAGGATTTAATTTTTTAACGTGAACAAGACCCCCAGATTCTCTAATGACACTTCAAACTTTCATAAACTGAGTTTAAATTATTTAAATAATTAATGAATTTAATTATTGAATGTCAGTTCAATATCTATGTATTTAAAATATCATTTATTTCATAATTGAGTCGACAAAATTGTACATACGTGCAGAGACCTGAATGACTTTAAAAAAATTTCATTCCAATAATATATTTTACTGTGAATTTCAAATGCATTAAAACATGTTGAAAGATAGGCTTATTTTACTATAAATATTTCATTTTTTCTTTCAGATAAATAAACATATCCGACTCATTATCAATGATCTTAACGAATTTGATCCAAAGTTATCAATCCTCGGACCCCTAAATATTACAGAGGTAAGAAAACTTCCTTGGGTCTAATGAATTGATCTAATGTTACCAATCCCAAGAAACACCTGCTATAAAATGAGTTTAGTGAATACGTTCTTATTAAATTTATATCTCAGAAACCCTACAAAATCCACAAATCATATACAAGAATCGTGAAAATTTCCTTGTTGGTTACGCCATTTAATAATAAAATTGAACCTTTCGATGTGTCAGTAAAATCAGCTTGGTGCAGATTTATTAAATAAACTGTATCACTATATTGTTACGACCCTGTAGTTTAATTGTGTGTGTGTGTGTGTGTGTGTGTGTGTGTGTGTTAAGGAATGAATTCTGTATAAATCTTTTTATTTCACTTTTATTTCATCAAATGTAATTATAAATATAATTATATTAATATCAGTCTAATATGTTGTTGAAAACATCGTGTTTATTTGAATCGTTAATGTGACTCATGTGAGCACGTGCTGTGCATGATAAAAAATTCATTACAAGTAAACATTCAAGAATAGCTTTGAAAACGATTGGCTGATACTTGGTCAGGCTTTCCTAATGTCCAGAAGTATTACGAAATTGCATGCGTTCTCGTGGGCGTGTAAATCAAATAACGTATTATCTTCATTTATATGTTGAGGTATTTTTGTAAGACAGTGAGTTGTAGTCGAGAGGCATACACAGTCGTACTGTCGTAAAGTCAGTTTATTGTAACAACTTAGAGTTACACAAGTTCTATTACCCTAAGAAGAGGTATTTTTGTGCTAGAAGTTTTCTGTTCATATGTCTACGTAGAACAACGTGTTTTGTTATCGGAGCTAATTTTGCTTCGTTTTTCTGAATAATTATTTTCCTGGAGAACAATATTACTGATATGGACAAAGACATTTTCCCGAAAATATTCTAAATTGGAACGGGACAACAGAAACCGTGCTTCATTGTGTAAATTCTGGAATTTTCTGTTAGCCTTCGTCTGACGTCATCATCCGCCATTTTAGACCGGAATTGAACTTCAGACTGTGTTTGGGACTTATATTTCTATTTTGAACAAACAATTTGG
Organism: Potamilus streckersoni; assembly: GCA_016746295.1. Taxonomy (NCBI): domain Eukaryota; kingdom Metazoa; phylum Mollusca; class Bivalvia; order Unionida; family Unionidae; genus Potamilus; species Potamilus streckersoni. The sequence goes on from JAEAOA010001951.1 coordinate 7,761,885, forward strand.
ATCATTTCTGTAATTCGTAAGTCTTGTTTAACATATTTACATCTTTTCATGTTTTCTAGGAAAATAAATTATTTTTGTTAACATTTACAAAGCTTGTTTTCTTCACTTTTTCCATTATGTTACTTTGAACGTGAATGAGCCGATAAGTAACAATATTAATACACCGACAGGTATTTCATAATGTATTCAACCCTGAACAATATTCATCAATATCACACCTATCATCTTGTAATTCATTTTAATTATAATTTTTGCTATATGTTGCAATTAATATTATTACAATCTCTAACATGACTAACAAATGGTTGTTACAATATGCTACGAACCCTACGCTATTTTTTCCAATTTTATTTAACAAAGCGATTTCTGATGCTATTGCTCCCTAATTTTAAGAAAAAGCCAAAAGGCTCCAAAAAAGAAAGACCCTATCATACTGCATCATCCCAAACATTTTTGCATTTTTTTTGACCACATGAATCCATCCAATTGCAACGAAATATAGCATAATATTTTAGCCATCAAGCCGATGGCATTGCACCCACAAAAATAATTTGAAAACAAGACCAACAGCATCTTATCCAAAATTCGTTCTCCTATTTTCCCATGTCGAAATGGCCATCAATTTTGCGAAATAATGATACCAAAATTTCCAAAATACTGGAGGTCAGATTTTCATGATTTATATTTAGAACCAGCTAAAAAATGTTTTCGCTACAACCCAAATCAATATTGCCCGTAATATGGAAGGTGTAGTGATAGGGAAATTCACTACATGTGAGGTCGGCACTATTTTCATTTAAATCCCAACTATATATCCTGCAATTGATTGAGTAATAAATACCCAGTGTCTATACAACCATCCGTTCATTTAAAAAATGCTATAACAAGATTTTAAGGATGGTCACCTTGGCGGCTAGTTTGATCTTTGAGTGACTCCATCTTTATATTTGACTCATGAGATTAAAATATGTATAGTGGTTTATGACACAACTTAGGAGGAGTAAGTTATCACAAACATTTTGTTAATGGACACCAAACGTCGGACAAACGACGGATACAGATACATCGCATTTACATGTTCTTCTGCTATTGGACGAGAAGGGTCAAAAAGTCAGAGTAAGCTATTTAAATACACCTGTGGCTTTCACGTGTCCGTTCTTATATGGTGACTAAGACTGGAACATAGATTGCATTAGTCAGCAGTGAATTGATGCTTGTTATAATTTAAATAAGTCATGTTGGCGGAATCTTTTCTTGGTCAATTGTAAGAGAAAAAATTGGTATTACAGAACACGACGGTGGGAACAGTTGTATACAGTCTTCTGGACAAAGCATCAGATGAGGACAGACCCAAGACGTCGACCACTTTTAACTTCGGTATTCATCCACATAGAGTCTCACTGGTAAAATATAATAGTTTCCCAAACTTTAACATAGTATCTAGATAATTTGGCTTCTATACACAATATATACACGGAAACTTAAAAGTAAGTGTAGTTTCCTTATGTATTTTGTTGCGTTGCTTAAAGAGCATTATGACGAACGTGATAAATAATCTACGATCATAACTGTTGTATTATCTGACGTGGAAGAAGTTTAATTTAGAATGGTAATTGTTTAAATTTCTTTCTGAGAGACTAGATGAAATGATCCATTGAAAATGTTTATAAAAATTTAACATGTTTAAAGGCATCGCCACTTTATTTTGAACTCTTATTTTAATTTCATTAGCATTGGCCTGAAATAATAGTACTTTCGCATTTACCATTTATTTAGTTTGACGGCATGGGAATATTTAGGTTGAGTGATTCCATACAAGGACTAATAATACTTAATTCATCCCTTGATTATGAGTCGAACGACATACACTTCTACCTGAATATTTCAGTCAAGGTAAGATTTTATCGTTTAAAAGTTGTACATCGGTGATGAAATGCCACTAACTCAATAATTAGACAAAGAAACACCTGAAAATGTAAAGAAGAAACACCTGAAAATGTAAAGATCTAGTCTTTAAACATGCCATTTATTGGAATAATATATTTTGAATTTAGTTTGGTTAAAAAAAACATGAATTAATCGAAATATTACCACCAACTTAATCTTGCTACCTCTTGAAAAATATGCAATTAGCGATCACTTATCTCCAAAATATCATATAATTATCTTAGATATAGCTGTACGTCTGGAAATAAATAGGATGCCTAAGCTCCATTGCAACATAGCAACTAGTACATTAATGTAAGCTACCCGTAGATAATTATCAAATACAACTAGCTATATAAATAGCAATCAGAATACAACAATCAAACGTCTGATATTTTCCTTGTAAAGATGTTCACAATGCTCCATATACATCTGCCGTCTTTGCCTAATTTTGATTGTAAACTCCTTAAGGCGCCATCTATAGATAAAACTGTATACACACGCCGGCTGGTTGTATATATATATATATATATATATATATATATATATATATATATATATATATATATATATATATATATATATATATAATACACTTTCTGCCCAAAAGTTCCAATTTCTCTTTGTTTAGGATACCGTTGACACGAAAGCTAGAACTTCCTATGCCACCTTACAAGTGAATGTTATTGACGTTGACGACCAAGGCCCGGAGTTTGTTTATCCCGGATGTGCCAGACCATGTCTAGTACCAGAATACACCGCCGTAACAGACCTTTCATACACGGTACTCACGTAATATTTATTTCACTGAGAGACACCATCCAAATGAGTATGTATTATAAGAAAACGAACATACTAAATATTGTTCTTATAATGTAAGTTTTGAAAAACAGACTACAATATGTAAATACAAAGCTGGAAGCAAGCTGTAAGTCTTAATCTGACGTTTGAATTATGTCATCTGGTTGCATATGGCAATTTGTGTTGTTTCATAGCAATACGCTGAAATTTACTTTAATCCCCGAATGAAAAATGAAGATCACTCTATTTCAATGTACTACTTATTCATTCGCAGGGCCCGTTAAATATTGCACCTGAGGTGATCAAAGCTCGAGATCTCGACACTATGAACCATCCAATCGTCTACAGCTTCTACCATGGTAAAATATTAATCTACTTCACATTTTCATCTATATACTGACAGTCGACATGACCATTTTAGCAATAGCATTAATTTGCTAACAATTATTTTTTCATGGAATAAGTCATTGTTGTATAGGTCACAAAGTGGATCCTGTCTAGATCACATACAATGAAGATTTCATTTTATTCATCAGTAATAAAAATTACTTGAAATGGAGCGGGGTGGGGTAGTTACGAATTTTTAAAAAAGAAGTAACTTTTTGACAATCACACTGAATAGTACTGAAACAGCTATTGGGTCTTTGCATATATGCAAATTATTCATTTATTTTTAACTGAGACCGCGCTATTGTTGACCATGGTGTAAGAACTTAATTACACATATCGTTTAAACATTTTCATCATTTTATTTCTTGATTGTATTTACGACTTTGGTCTGTCTTAACTCACGGAAAAATATTTGTAAAAATACTTTTCAGAGATGTGCTACTAAATATAATACTATGTTATTTTTGCTAGAGATATAATGCTTATCCGGATAAGCATTAGTAGTAACAAGTTGCAAAATGAAGTAATCTATAAACTAAGATCCCCCTCTCAGCACGTGATACCAAGCTTTTATTTATTGCGCAAATATGTGAATCGGCTTCTTCAAAAACAAGCTTTAAACGTGAATTGTAACCTTGTAACACATAGTCCCAAAATGTAATATATTCTTGTTCTGATCAACATTGTTTTGGTGTCCAGTGGTTTTGCATCAAAGCCATTTAAACGTCAGCAATACACAGGGCTGAACACAAAACGTTGATGTGAACTGAACAATTGGCCTGATTGGTACAGATAACTGCATGAAATCGCGGATTATAAAACACTACTACGATTAACCGGGAACAGTACATTTAACTTCATAAAGTTTAGAAATATATTAACAGTTTCAGAACTACTCTGTACCAGCAGTAGTTTAAGGTTAAGGTCTGAAATTTATTTTTTCTACAAATGTTGTTTTTTTTTTCTCTCTCTCTCTCTCTGTTATATATATATATATATATATATATATATATATATATATATATATATATATATACATCATTTAGTTAGTCGAAAAATTATTAGAGAGAACGAAAATTTAATCTAAAGGTAAGATTCCTCGCATGGTTTAACATTCATTATAACTTCTCGTATGAGGTTCATTCAGTTCACCACCACCTTATCAAAGTTATATTACTTTCCTCAGACACATCTGGTGGCTTCTTTGGTATAGACGGAAACGACTGTACCATCTATCAGGTCAGACCTGCTTCTCAAGCTAGATGGATATCACAAAGATTGATTATCAAGGTAACTGAACTGAGACCGTTCCGCCTACTCATTAGCAAAGAATACTCCTAATAATTTCATTTAATATATATTAATATTATTTAATATAAATGTTAGGTGTGATTTATTTAATTTATTTTGATTAAAAAAAATGTAAATAATAAAAACTACTTTAAATTTTAAGTTTTTAATTATGAAATAATCACGCTTATCTTTCACTGCAATCAATATTACGTAATAACTCGCTTATATCCGGCAGAAGCATTAGACACGATTAAAAATATGAACGTTATGTTAGGAAGTCATTTGATGTCTGCATTTTAAATAATATAAATACTTTGTTGACTGAGTCGCACCTAATGTATTAGTCCAGTAGATGAATAGTTTCACAATTTTATTTTAAAATCTTATTAAAAGACAACTGGTGTTTCTCTGCGGCATGTATTTTATATGTATGAATCTAATCTGATTTATCTCACACCATTTTAATTTCAGATAGGTGTATTAATAATTACTGGAATGATTTTCAGCAGGTAAATAGTCATTTGCGAAAATCCTAGCAATTAATATTAATGCATGCATATTTTGAAATAACACATTATACCAACAAATTAGAATCTTTCTTGCAAAGCATTTATTTTTTCTATCTAAGAATCTTTCTTGCAAAGCATTTATTTTTTCTATCTTATTCAGGCAGCAGAGGTGCAAAGCAACCAGCCTGAAGCACTTGCTGTACTGATGATCAGAGTACGTGAAAGGGATCCTGCCCTTAATGGAACGAACACTATTCAGGAAAAAGCTCTGACAGAGGACACAGTCACTCTAATGTCAGTAATTATTGCTGTCAGTGTCCTTCTTGGTATAATTCTCATCGCCTCAGCAATCATTGTCTTCTTATTGTGTTACCGGTACCGGAAGATGGTCTACCCAGTCACCGAGAAGGAGGAAAATCAATCTGATAAAGGTGATGAAGCATCTCCCGATAAGGATCCTCTCTTTACTGTGACTCCGATGGGCAGACATGGTATTCTTCCGCCGCTACCGATGAAAGATACTGGCACTGGAACCGATGACGCAGTAACTGGAAAGAAGCGGCGGTCGGGGAAGAGAGCGATAAGTAAAGAGCTGGAGATATATGACGGGACAAGGGAATATGAAATGCAGGCCGCTCTGGAATTCTTCTGGTCTACTGACAAGTCAAAAATTAAGAGATCAACAAGAAGTTTTCACACACGAACCGACCACATCGTGGTCAGAGACGACGATATTGCAGAAGAATAACTATCTCATTGAAGTGAGCATATTTAAGTGTGAACCATTTGGCCAATAGATATGTGAAACTTTGGTGGTACACAAATTTGTCCCCACATTTTATAAACATTAAAGTATAACTAATTAAAACTTTTTTCTCAATTAATTAGTTTTAGGGTTAGAGAATTTATGCAAGCCGTATTCTTCTTCATGAACACGGAATGTCAAGTATTTTGTTAAATAACGTTAAGGGCAGGTTATCATTTTGGCATTAGAAGAGGAAACTATCTGAATTACCGAATTATATAAAAAGCAAAAAGAAAGTCTTAACTTTTATCTACATTTATTAAATTAAGTATGCATTCAAGGAAATCACTATGGAAATCGGTAGCAATAGTACAGAAAATCTGTATTGTTATCATGTTGGTTGTAGTTTTCTTTAAATCATCTCTCCATATTACAATCCATTAAACACTAAAATGGTTTTTAAAAGAAAATTCACCAACACATTTATGAACTAAAATTAAGTAGTCAATTTAACAATATAAATTTTAGTAACAGAAAAGACACTTTTGCATTATCCTTCCGGAAAATGTGACGTACATGAGGTCATCAAAAGTTAATTTAATATATATTACTGTTCTATCAATATAGAACAATTATCAACATATTGTTCTATCAATATCAACATCTATCAATATTGATAGAACAGTAATACATATTAAGTTATTTCCTTTATTGCGTGCTACTTAATCCTACTTGATGATAAATAAGAAATTGAAAGGCCGAGGTCTTTAAACGTTTTTTTAAAGATCATGACTTTAAATATAACATGAAAGTCGTTGGTAATATAGAGAATTTTGCTCTTATGTTATCAGTCATATTTTTAAAGTGTCATATTTGATGGAGATTCGTGCAGCAGCAACAATTCTTCTTGGCCGGTGTTTTTTGAAGCTTAATATGGAAGTTGTTATTTAATTACGATAGTAAAGTGGTTATAAATAAAGATAACATACGTTTGCACTTATTGCCTTTTATATATCGATAATGTTTGTTTGCCAGCTACAAATTGGGAGCTGGTATTTTTCACGGGTGAAAAAATAGCAACAGTTTTGTATTTGCAAATTTGTGCGTGTTTTTTCTTGCTATCTTTTGCCATAAACAGTTCAAACTTATTACATAGCATTGATAGAACAGTAATACATATTACCATCCTGACAAGTCTTGCATGAATAACAAAAAGCTCAAACCAGAATTTATTTAAATTAAAAAATGTATCATGAAAACCCTTTTCAACCTTTTTATAATATATTTGATTTAGTGCAATAAATGGATGGTCAAACTTGGAAATAGGACTAAACAACTTTGATTTCTTTCATCAAGTACAGAAAAGGTCTTCAATTCAAATGAATTGAAACTTAGATTTCTCGCTGCTTTTGACTTGTTATTTTTATTTCTTTCTTTTCCCTCAACCAATTGATCAACTAGATGTCTTTATTCAGATTGTAATAACAAGCTATTTGATGACATCGATGTAGTCCAAGTCTTGTGAATGGTTTACTTATTGGCTTCGTATTGTGCTAGATTTTTTTGAAACATAGAACGCTGAATAAAATGTTACCATAAAAAGAATGTTTTTTCTGTATTATATACTTTCTCTTATTTATATTTTAGTTTTGTCATTGTGATAACGATATAGATTGGAAGTTATTGGGCCCTAAACACCAACCTAGTGTATATAACCTGTGTGCGTCTGTGTAAAAATAAAAAACGGTGGGATTGGATCTAGCGAAAAGACAAAATTTTATACGAATGATCTTTTACTTTACAATGGATTTTAATAATTAGTCAGACACCTTACTCGTACGCACAATGTTCAATAATGGATTCCAGAACCCTCGCCCCTCACACCGAGTTAAATTTTTCATTCTGGCATCAATAATTCATTTCATCAATTCTACTATCTTACTTTCATAGTCTTTCGAAAGTTTCTGAGAAACAACAGTCCAATGTCGTATCGACAATCATATGCTTTCTCTAACTCTATGAATATGACTCTTACATACCTTGATTGTTGGGGGTGGGGTGGGTTGCTAGATAAATCTTGTTTAATTGTGGATTCCAGTCTAGTTAGTTGGTCTATTATACTGAGCTATTTTTACAGAGTCCCCTTAATGTATTTAACGTTTACTCCATACTTTCTTGAAAATATTTTAGCGTATTGTTTATTATGGTTTCCATATAAATTGGTCGAGACTCTATGACTGAGTTTGGATTAACGTTATTTTCTATATTTTCTTCCATGTTCAATGAATTATAATTGGTTGTGCATACGGTGCACTAATACATTTATTGTGAGGTGTTACAAAATGTCCGATGGAGGTAAAGTTTGAGAAAGAGGATCATGAATTGAAACGCCAGTGCTGTAATTTTTCACCAAATATCTCCCAGTTGTATTAGTCTTTATTATATGCTCATTTTTTTTTCTCCGTTAACTTTACATTGTAAGAATAATTTAGTATTTACCGAGATTGCAGGCATTTATATTGCACCCCTCGCACTCAATTCAAAGGAACTATTTTCTAACGTAAACAATTTTTATGAATGAAATAAAGCAGATATTTCATGGACTGCCACATACCAGCAAATGTTTCATAGATTGAGACATACAAACTGCTTTGGCATATTCGTGTTTACTTTTTTAATACAATGTTTCAGATTTGGCTAGATATAGACTCTTTACATGGCCCTTACAATAACACGCAAGTTATACACATTAACTGTCTTCTTTAGCTGGTAATAAAAAATATCAAAAATATACTTACAATTTTACATAGTGAATTTCCTCGAAAATACACTTTCGTAGGTCTGTAAATCTAAACTACATGAGCCATGTCATGGGTTCTCAAGTTTGATTACACATTCTGAAATTGTACTGTAATTTCGAGTATATCCAAGTGCAGTTACATGCTACTTACTGCATTCAAAATAAAAAAACCCATCAAATTCCACAGCATCTTTTAGATAATTGCAATGGAAAGGCTTCATAATTTTCCCACATTATGATCTGCGTTATTCAATGATAGAAACGAAACACTCATGCCGATCTCAATACACTTCAAAACATTAAAATGGCAGACGCTGCTGGAATCCGATGCAATATATATATATATATATATATATATATATATATATATATATATATATATATATATATATATATATATATATATATATATATATAACACGGGATAACCAGTTTAGATGAAACACTGACTACATAAACATATGAGCCTGACAAAAAAGCAAAAAATCAAACTAATAACAGAAACGAAACACTCATGCCGATCTCAATACACTTCAAAACATTAAAATGGCAGACGCTGCTGGAATCCGATGAAATATATATATATATATATATATATATATATATATATATATATATATATATATATATATATATATATATATATATATATATATATATATATATATATATATATATATATATATATATAACACGGGATAACCAGTTTAGATGAAACACTGACTACATAAACATATGAGCCTGACAAAAAAGCAAAAAATCAAACTAATAACAGAAACGAAACACTCATGCCGTTCTCAATACACTTCAAAACATTAAAATGGCAGACGCTGCTGGAATCCGATGAAATATATATATATATATATATATATATATATATATATATATATATATATATATATATATATAGATATATATATATATATTTATATATATATATATATAACACGGGATAACAAGTTCAGATGAAACACTGACTACATAAACATATGAGCCTGACAAAAAAGCAAAAACTCAAACTAATAAACAATAAAATAATGTAGAATTTAGTCTCGATTAGTTGTTAAAGTTTGACATTTCTCAAATCGTCCTTTCATTTGGTGTGCTAAGCACACCGCATGGGACATATTTCTTCTTTAGTTAAAAATCTTGTTCAACAAATAGTGGTCACTGATAAGCATGAATAATTGTACCGCGGTATTTATTTTGACCAAGTTCCAGCCGATTTATTATACATATTTATTTATGTTATCTCTTCATGTCATTCTGCAACCAAGTCGTCAGTAAAATGTGCTTAACTTTTTCAGTCCATTAAAGTATAGGCCATGTGTTCACTTCTTTGAATAATCTTGTATTGTCTTGTGCAGCGACTTTAAAAATGCTTCAGTTGAAATATATTCATATTTTAATTCAAGTTGTCATATTGCATTATCAGTGGCCAATGGTTTTCACTAAAGGTAGGTAAAAATAGTTTGTTTAATTAATTTTAAGATTTCACATATTTTCTTCTTTTTACGAACTGTATTATTATTATTATTATTATTATTATTATTATTATTATTATTATTATTATTATTATTATTATTATTATATTAAGTAATAACATATCGACAGCAAAATAAAGTTTGAGTTATATTATTTGTTGTATCTACAAGCTCTTGTTGATTTACTGTCTCCCTATTCTTGTTTCCTATCTTATCAACATCATCGTCCTTACTGTTGTATTATCATCATCGTTGATTTCTCGTCTAATACAAAAAAGACGCAAAGCTTTATTTATTTTCTTTATTTATTTATGTTTCATTCATTTTAAAGATAGCGTTTGCCATGACCAACTACAGAATATTACAAAGTTTGTCAAAGTTAAAGAAACAGATGGAAATGGTAAGCATTATTTATAATCTTCACAAATGTTATTCGTTAGTTGTCTCCTTCGTTCCGTCGATCGACTTATTATGATGAATATTTAACAAGCTAACCCCCCACGCACACAGACCGACATATGCATTCCTAAACTTTTCCAATCTTCAACGGTTATGTTTTATTTTTTTTTGTTTTTAATATTACTTGATTGTTCTTATCATATCTTTCTTCAATCCTCTTCCCTTATATATAAACGGCACAAAAGTCAGTCATTTCGTTCGCCAATTTATAACCTGATTTCTGCCAGAGTCCCTAATACTGTCAACTTATTGGCTTTTCAAACCATATTGAAGCTCTTTATTTTAATCAAGCAGACAGACTGCTCATTATTCCTTTCTGGTTTTTAGCATAATTTCAGTAAAAAATTGTTTCTTCTGGGTCCAATGTTTGCAATGTCTATATTTTAACATTTTTAAAATAAAGTGAACACATAAAAGGAAGAACTAATGCATTCTTGTTGAAAGTGTGTGTGTGTGTGTGTGTGTGTGTGAGAGAGAGAGAGAGAGAGAGAGAGAGAGAGAGAGAGAGAGAGAGAGAGAGAGAGAGAGAGAGAGAGAGAGAGAGAGAGAGAGAGAGAGAGAAATTGGAATTTTAACGTAGCTTTAACAATTTTTCAGTCATATCGCTATGATGTCTGCAGTGTGTCAGTCCAAAGTGACGTCAAGCACTTGGGCATCGTGCCGCAGACATGTAGAATGATGTCCCACTAAGTCACATCATCCTGACACCATGCCGACCAGTCCTAACACTAACCTTTTAATGCTGAGCGCCATGCGAAGCAGATGTTAGTTCCATTTTTATAAGTCTTTGATATGATTCGGCCGGGAATCTAACCCATGACATACCTCATCCGAGGCGGACTCTAAGCACTAGACCACTACTAGAGCGGTCACTCCAATATATATATATATATATATATATATATATATATATATATATATATATATATATATATATATATATATATATATATATATATGTGCATACATACATGAGTTAATTTTTATTTAAAAACTATTATAGAAGATAGCATAACTAAATTTGTATATAAGAAATCTTTAAAAATTTAGAAGATGTATAGTTTTGTTTTGGGAATAAATATTGAGTTGTCTTTCTTTAGTTTACTTTCTATTGACATTGCACCATTTTGTGCAGTATGGTAGTAGTCGAACTGAACAAAGTTGGTCACTGGGACATTTTTTAAAAATAAAATATCAAACAGAAAAGCTATTGCTAAATGTGCAAAATGTATTTCGACAGGGTTAAAATCATTCGTTGTCAACTACTTCAGTCAAACGAATTTATTAAGATGTATCGTTATCTTTTACTGCCTATTACATTTCAATACAAACAAAGCTGGCACATATATTGATATAAAATAATTGATTTGTGTCTTGCGATTTTCTGTAGCAAGGGCAAGTAACAGTAAATTTTCTGCTTTTCTATGTTGCTTTAATTTATTTATTTAGTGTTTTTATTTAGATCATGTTCAGACCTTTGAGCATTCCATGCCGTGAAAGTGTTTTTATATTCTTTCCATTTTAGGGACATACATTGCACATTGGTATATTGACAAAGCTGAGGATTTTAAATGGTCCTTGGTTGCCAATGACTGGACACACAGTGTTGGTCGGAACCTATCTCAGTGGTTTACTATTAGCCATAAGAACGAGTCGTACGTCCTATCATTAATAATGCCTCTGGATTTGGAAGCATTGCTGTTGCATATCGTAAGCTTTATTCCTATGCAGAAGATTGCTTGTCATTTTTGTACTCAAATAATACTCTCGTTGATAATTACGGACATAGGAATACATAAATTCCATGCTAAGTTAATCAAGTCCATTCAATGGCCCTGTACCATACAAAGGAATATCAGACACAATGATAAACTAGTATGAAATCCCTATTTCTAATAAGATCATGTTTAAAGGTAGACCTACTGTTAATCGCGCTTGTTTAGAATGTTTAACACTGAACATTTTCCACGTCCTCATTTGCTGTATATAATATTTAACAGTTTGAACAATTTACATCACGGATATAAGTTATTCTTTAATCATTGAGATTTAAAGCCAACAATCTTCAGGTATATCTCGCACTCTATCCCTTGAACAGTTTTCATGTTGCATATAGCACAAGTACCTTTCCTTTTTCTATAATGTCATCCTATTATATCTTACATGTTTTCCATGATATAAAATCGTCGAGATAAATTTGGCATACTCTTCTTAAAAAATATTGGTCCTTGATTTGTTTCGCGTGTTAACTTCTGAAATACAGATAATATCAACATTTATTAATTATAGTCAGCCTTTTGCTTATGATGCTTTTTATCCTTACAGGATGATGATATCTTCAATGCATCTGTAACACTGACATGCAGACATGGTGAGAACGAGGACTATGTGAGTATATGTCGGAAACTATAAAACATTTTCTGGATGACATACTAAATATCCTAGAATTCACATAAAGTAACGCTTGTTGGCAGATGATATTAATCGTCTTTCGTCAAAATCTAGCATGATAATCATGATTGATTTCTCACATTTGATACAAATTTTAATACATTTGCATTCTCGGCGCATTATTTATTCATAAGATCAAACAGGAGTAACTTAAACCAGGTCCAACAGGTAACAAACAATGTATGTACTTACCGTTTATAACTAATTCCAGTATATGTTCATTTGCAAATGGTTTGAAGCATTCGACGAGAACCATAGAAAAACAAACTAAATTAAAAATATGGATTGTTTTAATTATTTTCAGTCAGTTAATATTACCGTTGGAGTGATGGAGGTAAACGAATTTACACCAGTCTTCATGAGTGCTGCGTATAATGTGAGGGTACCAGAGGTAATCACTCTTTTAAACACGCGAAAAAAAGTCTTTTGAATATTATTACGTAGTAAGTGAAAAATGGTCCGTTTTTCTGACATTTTTGTTGGTGCTTTTGAGCTCACGAATTGGAATTTGAAACTTACAATATGAGCTGTTCTATATACTACAGTGCTTCTTTGAGTGTACAGAATATTCTCTTGCAAAATTTCAGTATAAATGAACATCAAATGAATCATGATAAAGTAGAAAATGTCTTAGACACTTTAATGAAGTCTCGTTTTATATATGAATGAAATGCACATTCACTTTTAATGAGTTTCCCTATACAGTTTTATCTTTCTTTTGAATGTCAGGGATGGAGGCATTATATAGCCGTGCTTGTGTTGACATGCCCTTCAACCCAGTTTTGTATATACTCGATAATATATGTTGAGGATTGCATACAAAAAGTGTTCCTTCTCTACGCTTCAAAGGTAACGTTCTTTTTTGGAGGAAATGATAAAGGATACTACATTTAAAACAAATGATTTCATTAATTTAAACCGTGCCTTTCATATAAATTTGAATATATAAATAACTTAATTAGCAAAATGAAAAGAGATAAAACAATGAAATTCTTTAAGATCCCAAGAACAATAACTGAAATATGTGCTTACTCGTTACCAACCATAATATTCTAATTTTACAGGATGCTGAAGTGGGAGATGTTGTATTTGAACCGGAAGGGCTGGTTCAAGACATGGATATAAGTCAGTCTCATAGGAAAATCTATCGCATCGCTCCGTACATGATCACTGAAGTATGTTTAGAAAGTGTCAATATCATGTTTTATTTCCTCCTAAAACAATTTTGTTTTTTATTAGACTATGTAAAGTTATGCGAACTGTTTAAATTGCAAGAAATCATCAATAACACTTGGTAGACCTATCACCTATATAAAAAAAATAATAGGGTTCATTTGTATTATGGGCCACTGGCCAAAGATACATATCCATACCTCATGTGGTACAAAAAGTTTTTATAGTGCATATCAAAAGAATATCGTATTTATAAAAAGTAATATACATGAAAGTAATACTCGTTGATTTTTCGGATATAGATGAAATACATATAGATGTTTGCACAGTCATCAAACAAAAGGATTGAAGGTAACCCTAAAACTTGTATGGTGCGAGATTTTGATATTGATTTGTTGCTGCAGGCCACTTTTAGTGACTTCTTCATAGATTATATAGAGAAATAAAATATAATTCAAGTCAAAAGTTGTACAAATACATTTCAAAGTTACTGCTATAATTGCATAGCTTCTCTGTGCACACTTCATACATTCTTTAGTCTTACTTTACATATAAAATGAAACTCAAGTGCTTGAACGTTTGGGCTCCGACCACTACCAGACACATCCAGCGCTCTCTGTGTAGTCAAAAATAGAGAAAAGAAAAAAAGGGGAAGACCTGTAGCAATCCGACAAGGCAAACAAATATGGAACGAAAAGAAAGCATAATAATCAAATACTGCCGAATCGTGCACACCATATCACGAAATGGTTGAATTACATGTCCCAGAACGCCACCGGAAGAATGTGTTACAAGTTGGTCACACCATGTGAAGTGAAGTACTCTTTAATGAACCCACATGAAGTGCAGTGCCCGTATGATGTGTACCCACGAGACCTAGAAGAAGAAAAATTGGAAAGCAGAACAAGGCAGTAGGAATTGATATGATGACGTGTACAACAACGGAAGTCAGCACAAATTACAAACTGGAAATTATATCGCTCTGGCGTATATATTTTTTAAAGGCATCGGACCTCCACCTATCTAAGACCCAAATAAGACTGTCCGAGAGACCCTGCTTAGCATGCGGAGGTGGGACTTTAATTCAACAAAAAAAATATTTTTCTCAAACAATGAATTGCGTTTCTTCTCTTCTGCAGTTCAGTTGAAAGTGACGCCAATTACAATTTAATTAACTGTGTGCACAGTTGCAAGCCCTGACAAATGATTGGCCAATGAAACCCATGTGACCACTACGGGGCGATTTAGTTGGCCCTTCTGGGCTCAGCTTATTATCATAATAAATTAAGGTAAACAATAGACCTAACCTCATTACACCACCCATAGATTAATTATTTATTCAGACTCGGAACAAAACATGCATGTAGTTTTGTGTATATATCAGTGAGAGAAAAATTATATCGCCACTCTGACTTGACAGTTTTTATCGTCACGGTGGCATTTGTCCTTTTGTTACTTTTGGAACCATTCTCTTTTCCCATTTAGGAAACATATCTGCCCTTATATGTGTTAGTCAGCTCCGTATTTTAGTATTTAGACCTACTAAAGTTTGCATTTTGTTCTCTCTCTCTCTCTCTCTCTCTCTCTCTCTCTCTCTCTCTCTCTCTCTCTCTCTCTCTCTCTCTCTCTCTCTCTCTCTCTCTCTCATCTTGAAATGCATCGAGACAGCGGACCCTAGAGTATATATTTATTTAATCAATGGGGGGGGGCATCAAGAAAGGCATAACAACCCCTACCCCCCAAAAAAGTAGGATTCATGTATAAGCTTTTTCATAAATAGTTTTTCACTTGAATCATGCAAATAGTATGTGACTAAACTTAACATGATCTGTTGCTTACTCGATATTCTAGTTTTACCCAAAGTACGAATGCTCTGTGAAAGGCCAACATTACCCCTCCACACACACTAACAAATTATTTACTGTCGGCGCAAGAAATGTTACGAGACCGAAAATCTCTTTACTTGCGTACGAAAACAGACATTCATTTGACCAAATAAACAATTTGAAGCATTATATTGCAGTCAAAATTCGTAAAAATTCGCTATGATAAAATTATTGTAAACTTTCGTAACTTTTCATCGATGTAGCAATGCAACTGTTACCGCAATGACACAGAATGGAGAAAAAAATTCCACGCTTATCGACGAGTTTCGCCTTAATATTATAATAAAAAAGAAAATCTATTCAATATATATGATGAACTATTTTGCACGTGAATTGAAAACATGTTGCTCGTGAAATGCAAACATGTTACTGTATCACAGGTGACTTTGCCACTATTGACAAGCCAACGTTTCCAATCAGTCATGAAATATTTCCTGGCATATACTCAATAAACGTAGATATCTACTTTAAGTATCAAGATGTGCAACAAAAACAACAATATGTAGAAAACAAATATATGTAATTTTTAAACTTAAAATAGCACCAATAAGCGACATTTCTAGAACTTACTACCGGAATACGAGTGATCACCAAAACGACTCACGGTGGCGGCAGCTGAATACCTTAATTATTGGTGACAACAGGGTAACAAAAAAATCAAGATAACGCTGAATTAAACAAGAGTAAAGATGCACCTGCATATTACCTTGTTGCATTAAAATGTGTTGAACATTTAGCTGTTTCATTGTAAATTTATTTTTAAAGAGACATATATCAGGGGATTTGAAATTATTATTTTCCTTTCAGTTTGATGGACGAGACAAATTTCTGGTTTTGAATGAAGAAATTGGCGCGATAGTACTAAAGCACCAGATAAACTTTGAAGATGTTATAAATAGACCCTATTTCTTTTTAAATGTCACAGTAACGGTAAGTCCTGTTTATTTTACGCTCATATCAAAATGCCCTTAAAAATGGTATTCATATCGTTAAATCTCAATATTGGCGTCAATTGTTAAATCTCGAAATTGGCGTCAATGCTGAAATTTTAAAACTCACTAATACGCATGAAATATATACTCTTACGATGATTTATGTCATAAGGAATATTGATCTGTATCTTCTGTTCCTGTGATTATTAATAATGCATACAAGGGCAAGAAAGCTCAAGTAATGAATATGTTCATAATTCACAAAAGTGAAAATACTGTTGGTGCTGAGTTTCGTATACATCATATCTCCAAATATGTCTGATATACTTTGAAACTTTCCTATGTGTTGACAGTCTATAGCCATTTACGTTTACTAATTCCATAGTCGGCATACGTTCGGAGTCACTATGCGGAAAATGCCGATTTGCTTCTCTCTTTTTTTTTTCTTGAGATTCCAATATATTAAACCATCGTGGATTAAGGACACGAATCCTTTTTTTATGTCACCAATCATTACTTATATGTTACTTACCTACATCACACCAAATATCAGAATAGACTTAAGAGAAAGTGTTAGCTGACTATGAGCTCTGTGTGAATCATCGGATAATCACACATACACCGCAATTTGTCGGACATCTCCACGGAGAACTCCAAACACAAAAGTGGTAGCTTTCACTTAAGACTACAGCTTACACACGCTGTTGTACATTGTTTTTTGTCCACGATTAAACTAATATGGTTGTGCTGTTTGAAAATTCACGTCAAGATATGTGTCACTTTCAGAAAAAAACAGTTTGTAGAAAGAAATTTTCTGATGAGTTGGCGCCGGTATGATAACTACTACTGTTTAATATAAATTTATACTGTGTAATTAAGATATCTATTCAAGTAATTTAGCACTGTATTATAGATGATTAAGATGGATATTCATGTAATTTAATACTGTGTTATAGATGATTAAGATGTAATTTAATACTGTGTTATTGGTAATTATGATGTCTAATCGATTTCATTTTATATTGTTATAGGTAACTAAGATGGCTTTTCATGTAATTAAATACTGTGTTATAGTGATTAAGATGACTTTTCATGTAATTTAATACTGTGTTATAGTAATTAAGATGACTATTCATGTAATTAAATACTGTTATAGGAAACTAAGATGGCTATTCATGTAATTTAATACTGTGTTATAGGTAATTAAGATGACTATTTATGTAATTAAATACTGTGTTATAGTAATTAAGATGACTATTCATGTAAGTTAATACTTTGTTATAGGTAATTAAGATGACTAATCATGTAACTAAATACTGTGTTATAGTAATTAAGATGACTATTCATATAATTTAATACTGTGTTATAGGTAATTAAGATGACTATTCATGTAATTAAATACTGTGTTATAGTAATTAATATGGCTAATCGATGTCATTTTATACAGTGTAATATTCCAAAATTTTGCTGACTTTTTAAGGACGAAGGAGGACTTGGATCCTACACTACATTAAACATCACTATATTCGATGTAAACGACCTAGGACCGGAGTTTGTCCTCCCGAACTGCCCCACGCCATGTGATGGCCCAATCTATGTTGCCTATACGAATGAATCGTATCAGGTAGGTTTTTTTCTTGGGGGAGTGGGGGGCACATTATTTGATAATTTAGATACGCTATCAGAATAAGACAATGAATAATTTTCAAACTTCAGTGTTATGTTCAACAATAAAGTAACGGTTCTCTCTCTCTCTCTCTCTCTCTCTCTCTCTCTCTCTCTCTCTCTCTCTCTCTCTCTCTCTCTCTCTCTCTCTCTATATATATATATATATATATATATATATATATATATATATATATATATAAGTGAGGGAGCAGAGGTGGGTTCGACGTTTGGACATTTTCATATCTAATTAATAAAAATCACATTTTGGAATATTATAATAGGTTTTAAGGAACAACAACAACAACAATAAAGCATTAAATACGTTACAGTATGCGTGTCGCGTAACCGGCAAATTAAGTTATAGTATCGACAGGCTATTGCAACTATGTACTATTGATATTCTACACACTGTAGATAGATTCCAGGAAAGTGCAAACATAATTTTACGACGAACCATATGCTTGCAGGTTATTTGGTGCAAGTTTAGTTTCACGATTTTCCCCACTCCTAATTGTTTTTATTTCTGCGTATATTGGCCCTTATGCATGATAGAATAGAGCGGAGCGGAAAAAAGGAAAAGATTGCGAAGAAATTGTGTACCATGTTAAATTCATTTAGAAAACGTGGACTACAAATACTTTGTATCGTTATTTTCATACGTCATTAACGATTAATGTGTAAAAAATTCATCATTGGTCTATGGGCCTGCAGTTGAAGGAATGTTCATATAGGCCTACTCATATTATTACGCCATGGGCGGATCACATTTTGATATACTAATAGTACTGGTATATCAGTTTGCTTTATACCAACACTTTAAATACCATGTTATTCTAAATGTATGTGATATATATATATATATATATATATATATATATATATATATATATATATATATATATATATATATATATATATATATATATATATATATATATATATATATATATATACAGTAGACTCTTAATTATCCGCGCGCGGTTTAACTGCTTTGCGGCTTAACCGCAACAATGTATTTATAAAGAATTTTTTTACTCCATATCTTAAAAAGATGGGGAGTTATGCGACGATTTCAAAATCGAAAATTTTATACAGGAAGTCGACCGACCTGTTTAACGACGACTCGGTCTTACGACTGGTTCCTGGCGAGAGTTGTTATATAATTTTATAATAGGGCTGTATTTCCTGTCCCAAGGAAATTGCGGATGTTAAAGGCCTTCTTTTTGGTAGTGGGGGAAGGAGTTCTGTTAAAAGAACAGTACGATTCTTCAGTTATTATCAGTACAGTAGGCTACTTCAGTGGTGTCCAAAAATACTGTATTTAAGTTTTTGTGTCGGAAAGAGAATAATGGAGTGGAAAAGGAAGCGCGTAGTTTTAACAATTAACCAAAAACTCGACATTATTAAGAAACTTGAGCAAGACGGGTCTACCAAAAACTTAGCTTTACAATATGGTATAGGTGAAACAACAGTTCGCGATCTCCGAAAAAATAAAAATAAATTGATTAACTACGCCAGTAATTCTGATTCATCAAGTGGCTTATCAAGCAGAAAAACAATAAAACTGTCAACTTATGATGATTTTGATAAAGCGATGTTGAAATGGTTTAACCAACAAAGGGCACAAAACATTCCTGTTTCAGGAATTATATGCGCAAAACAGGCAAAACTATACTTTGATGCATTAGGAATGGAAGGTAATTTCGATGCATCCTCGGGATGGCTGACGCGATTCAAAGAGCGGCATGGAATACGTGAGATTTCTATACATTGGGAAAAATTAAGCAACAATGAAACAGTTGCAAATGAGTTCCGAAATGATTTTCAAAAGTTCATAGAAGAGCAACAGGTGACTCCTGAACAAATTTATAATGCTGATGAAACTGGCCTAAATTGGAAATGTCTTCCCAAAAAAACATTAGGACATAAACCAGAAAGTCGAGAACCAGGGCATAAATCCAGCAAAGAAAGAATCACTGCTTTATGTTGCGCAAATGATACTGGTTCTCATAAAGTGAAACTAGCTGTAATCGGAAAAGCGAAAAAGCCGCATTGTTTCAAGGGAACTGAAAAAAAAGCAACATGCCTGTGACATATTTTAATCAGAAGAAAGCCTAGATGGATACCACAATTTTTAAAACATGGTTCCATGAAAACTTTGTACCACAAGTTCGCGAGCATCTGAGATCGAAAGGTTTGCCAGAGAAAGCCATTCTTTTATTAGACAATACTCCAAGCCATCCAAATGAAGCGGTTTTGCAGTCTGCTAACGGTAAAATAATAACACATTATTTGCCACCTAATATAACCGCGCTAATCCAGCCAATGGATCAATGGGTGATTTCTGCTGTGAAGAGGCTTTATAGAGGACGACTTCTGCAAAAGTTAGTGGAAGAAGGCAATGATTTAAAAACTTTCTCAAAAATAGTATCATTGCTGGATGCTATCTACGAAGTTGCACATGCCTGGGATTCCATAAAGCCAACCACAATTAGTAAATCATGGAAAAAAATAATTCCTGAAGTTGAAACTGTCGACTGCAATGAAGAAGAGATTTCGACTTTTGAATTAGCCGCCATTTTACAGAGTACAGAGGTTGGTAAGGAAGTTGATAGTGGAAATATTTTAGAATGGTTTAATGTTGATTGTGACGATCTAGGGTGTGAGGTTTTATCCGTAAGTGAAATCATTAAAAGTGCACAAGGGCAGACAACAGATTCTGATGAGAGTGACGACGAAGACATGGAACTTATTCCTGAAACAAGGATAAACAATTCATCTGCTCTTCAATGGACTGAAGGTTTGCTAGAGTATCTGGAGCAACAAAGTGATTCTCTGCTCTCAGATAAATTGGTATTACCCAGATTGAGAGCAACCATAAAGAAGAAAGAAGCTATGTCATTAAAACAGAAATCAATAAAAGACTACTTTTCCTAAACATTCGTTGTTTTTGTTTGTTCATTTATTCATCTTCCTTTATTTTAATGTTCAATATAATTGTATTAAATTTAATTATTTATTTTCGTGTTACGACATTAGGATATTAGTGAAGAAGAACATTGGCCTGTATCACAAAAGGTAAACATAAGTAGGATATTACGGCGAAAAAATTAACTAAGTTAATTTTATGCCACTTTATCAGGATTGTATATATGCACTTTGGTTTATCCGCTGTTTTTGATTATCCGCGCTAGCTCTCCCCACCATTACCGCGGATAATCGAGAGTCTACTGTATATATATATATATATATATATATATATATATATATATATATATATATATATATATATATATATATATATATATATATATATATATATATAGTAAGCTTGGCTGCTAGCGTTCTTTTATAAAGTCCACCAAATCAATACTATCTTTATTACAAACGAAATAGTTCAGTACAACTTTTGATCTAAACCGAAGACAAAGGGAAATACCTTCGCCGTTGTATATTTTACATACAGTTTCATCGTTTCTAAAGACATTTCACTTTTTTTCGCAATACCAATCTGATTAAAATCCGATTTACTATGTGGAGATCTGACAGACACCAAAAAAGTTTACGTTTTGGTGACATTTGGAATTTATAGTCTACTTAAATTTAGCATCCAATAAAATAAAGCATCGCTAAATGATGTTATGAAGAGTTATGGTTGGTCACGACGTGTTCCGAATGACGCGTGTCTCTTTCTGATTTCAAGTTTGAATTGAATGGTTAGCCATAAGACCAACAGAACCCGGTTTTTTTTATCAGATATCCAGGTAGGACTGTGGAGATCTGATTTTAATCACGTAGCTAGCAATACAAGAATACTCATATATAATTAATATAAATTTAACAGGAAAAAAGAAAATTCTTTCAAAAATAACGTTGGCATAATACTATATTATTATTATTCTCCATTTAGGGTGTTCTTGACCTGAAACCTGTACCAATCCTTGCAAGAGATATGGATACCCTGAATGAATCTGTCATCTACTTACTAGTGGCAGGTAATTAATACAATCTTGACTCCATCATACAATTGATATCGATGTAGGGCATTGCGTTCTAATTAAAATACCCACGACTTCCCAAACTTCTTATTGGCATGTCCTGTGAATCAACCTTGTTAACTAGATGACATAAAAAAAATGTCCGCCCACCAAGGCAATTTCCGTTGTCATGCCATGGGAATCAACCATGCAAACTGGCTGACACAACATTGTTACTGAAAAAAACTAACATCTTAACTCTGACGTTTCCCTCTATTATGAATGGTATTTAAAGCACTGAATATTAGTGTGCTGTACAGAATAGTTATTTATTAGTGAATGGCAATGAGAAAGCGTGTAGAGGTGCATATGGAGTAATTTAAAGATGATGCCCTTAAGATGCTCCCTATGCACCTAAACACACTTTCTCAGTCCGATTATCCAATTATTAACTGCCATTTTGTATTTAATTTTCCCTTGAAAAACTGCACTCCCAACTACATGGCGGATTTTAACTTGTCATCTTCTCAGCAAATCTTTTATGACAGAATTTGGTCAAAACTCACTTGGAGCTAAACCAGAGCTGCGAGCTGCATGGTGGATGTGACAAAGTTTGCGCACTTTTAGACAGTCTGTCTCGATGGCAGATTTATGCAACGGTGCGTTTTCATGAAACAGATCGCACCTCGGGTGCCTGTATGTGGATGGTTGGTTTAGCAGCTCATGAAGACATAAAACCTCCAGTGATACTTGCAGGGTCATGCACGGCTACCTGGACATCGAAAAACAAAATGTTTATGATTCTTTCTTGCTGTCAGACTACATCGAGTAAGTTCTGGCATCATCTTGTTTTCGTCGATCTAAACTTTATTGTGATTTGGGTTCAAAAAAGTAAGTCTGGTTTCATCGTCTGTGACAATCTCATTTAAGCGTGTCTGGTCACTTTCTTTCCGATTTGGCGAGTATCTTGCGATTTCATTCGAATCTACATTTGATCAGCAGTTAACAAATGAGGGACCCATTTTGCGTTGTACATTCAGTATCTTCATTTGTTGTCCACTTTGCAGCATCCACTTCTTGCTCACCAATCGTAGATACCTGTCTTCCAAAACGTGGGTCAGCTTCCATGGATTCGCGACCACCTCGAATCACCTCTGTTACAGATAGTTACATCCATAAACTTTTCTAAGTCGGCCCTTAATGTCTGTTGGAGAGTATAATAAGAACACCTGGATTTAACATCATGCCTTTTCCTCAGTAACAAAATTGTTCTCGGACATATTTATGTCACTGTCATTTGCCAGTGTTACATCACACTCATATAACTTCAAAAGTGTCAGGCGTGCTATACAGCTACTTGTAATTTCTTAGCATTATTTGTTCCATCGATTGGAAATCCTTTCAATACATTTATTAACAGGTTCAAAGAAATAAAAGAAAAGTAAAACATTGAGATTTTTTAAAAATACCGATCGTATCCGCATAGACTTAATACATAAGCAAACGACAGAGCACTGTTTTTATTTTATGGAAATTGTGATTTTGTAGATTTTGATATAATCAGTTGTAACAGTTTGCAAGACAGACACTAGATCTGACAAGTATACGGAAATTTAAATTCGTCCTTAAACAAAAGAGGACACACGCAGGAAAATATCAACCATCTTCTTGATCTTCATTGATTTTGTGCCCAGTTAAATTGACATTATCCTACCACATAATATCACCAACGGGTTGGAAAGAATATTTGATAATACTCATTTTGAAAAAGGTATAAATTACATTTTCCGATGATTCAGAAACTGTGATTAGTATCAATAACACGTAATCTATCCGTTTGGAGAGATGTCATCTTGTCTGTATATCTGTGCTGATTTCTGCAAAAGGCTAGTAATATAGAGAGGATAAAGGAGGTAGTTACCACATATATGGATTTTTCCATATTATACAGATTTTTCATCATAGCTTTGGCTATATGGACAGATAATACCAAAATAAATACATTTTTAGTGAAAAACTAATTTTTTTAAATGGATTTCTTTACCTCTAACAGCATTCTTTAAATAGATTTAAAATAACTGTCTCTAGTACTTAAAAACAGTACAGCACGGGGAAATTAATAATAGCTAACTCACAAGCAGTAGGTACGTCGACTTTCTACCTATATTAAATTTCTTGTGTTTCTGCTTGAATGCGGATTTTATTCCTCAACTGCGAATAAATTAGAACAGTTTATTTTAAAATCCGTATTTTCACCCAGAAAGAGGATATCCGATATGCAGTTTCCTTTTAGTCTGAAATAGCTATTATAAGTAGCAAATACATGGATTTTATTTATTTTGTCTTCAACTTGTCACCACCACCACCCACCACACCTAAAAAAACCGTGGCAATTTTAAGACACTGCCAGTCCTGCGTGTGCGTGCTTATATAATGCCGTACACCTGACCACGTTACTGTACATCATTTGACAGATATTTTCATATGTTGTGTTATTAATGGTGAATGCCAAATACAGTTGTATAAGCTTGTTATTAATGGTGAATGCCAAATACAGTTGTATAAGCTGATCTACTCAGTGGCAAAAGGGCAGGTCTGTAGGATGACAATATATTTTGCACACAAACTATACATTAACTTGTCGTCAAGTTCAATCACTATTGGAAGAAAATTATCAAGAAATTCGATTTTTAGTGGCACAAATAAGCGAGATATCTTTATCATTTTTTATTGTATTTTTGTACAAGTCAACCCGTCCGCTTGCATTTTTTCATAAAACATATACATTTTGAAAAGAAAACAAAGCAATTCGAAAGAAAAGGTCAGTTAAACAAGATAAATTTGATCATGAAATAATCCATTTTTATGATTCATAGAATGCAGAGCAGAAAGGGCATGAAGATGGGGTAGAGTGGCGTGTGGGTGGGTGACAGATTTGAATTACTAAGATGATGACCTAAATGTTTTATTTTTCAAACGATTCTTTAAAAGCAACATAAATTAATTTGAAAATATGCATTGTTTCAACTAAGTTTGTTAGATTTCATTTTATTTTAGATGTAAACGAAGAGTATTTCAGCATTGATGAAAACACGGGTGTACTCATGAAGAACGCATACATGGACAACAGTTCGTTCAATGGCTCAGAAATCTTCCTCCAGGTTTGTTATAATTTATAGGTCCCTACAGATCTGATGAAGCACACTGGGTTTAATAATTTAAGTATAACAAAGAAAATAGCGTAATCGGATTTAATTTCTTTTACCGTATACATCTTCCGTTTACTTTTACTGCTTAAAGAAGCGGTGTTCTTTGGGGGTGGGGTAGGAAGGGAGGAGCGGGGGTTACATAGCAATATGATATCCCTGTTTTCGTAACACACATAATCGTCTCTCACTAATTTTGTCGTCCACACGCCCTAAGTGATGTGTATAGCTCTCGGACGATCTACTGATACGCCTATGTGACCGCTACACTCATAACAGGTAAAATTAATCTCCTTTTTTTGTATTAGTGAAAAGACTTATGAAAAATTGCCAAAATAAATGGTAATTGGTGTCAAATCGATTTATATGAAGTGATGGTGTAGTAGTTAGAACACTGACCTCTGGCACCAGAGGTCAAAGGTTTGAATTCAGATATGGGCAACAAGCTACATTTCCGAGCACCTGTTAGTATCACTGGTGGATATAACGTCAAATTGTGTGCCGTCCTTCAGACGTGACGTTAAATGTCGGCCTTCTGTTTGCAAACCAAAGATACATTCATTGGTTTTCATGAAGTGGTAGGTACCTATCGTCATCATCGGTGGGTGGTTGCTTGCATTACTTGATATATGAGGGTTGATAAATAGATGTTATGATCTATAAGTAATGTGTAAAAATATGATGAGTTTGCCTTTTACCATTAAACTTGAATACAATTTAGAAAAAAAAAGAAAATCCATTCTTTGTCAGTTCGATGTAATCTTTATCAATTCCTTGCACCTAATATACTTCATAATAGCCAGTCCTATAACTAAAACGTATAATGTTTTTAAAGACTCGTATAAAGAGTGTTGGAGACCTATTTAATCAGGTCCGGTCAAAATGTGAACATGTATATTGTTGTTGTTGTGGGGCTTAACGCCATTTTTCAGCACACGATAGGCAACCAGTATTAATGGTGGAGGAAGAAACCGGGAAATCTCACCTATCCACATTCGCCGAATCCTAGACTCTATCCCACGCAGACAGAGGTGAGATGTCAGTAATCCGTAAGGGACAGCGCTTTAAATAACTCGGCCACTAGATGCTCCCTAGACATGTATATACAAATCCAAAGACTTGTCCATTGAAAGGGTGTACAGCTAAATATAATTTGCCTAAATCTAGCGCAGCCAAATATAAGACTTGTTGGATTTGAAAGCAGTGACTCGTTGGGTACTCAATGTATCTGGCACACATGTTTAACGGTTTTAAGGTGGCTTCTTATAAACCTGGTCATTATTTTAGAAAACGTAATGGTTATAATATAGCGGATGTATTCGGTTATGTCTCTCCTTTTCCACCACCGGATTATCTTCAGCTCAATCCCTTACGCCTACACACTGTGTCTCACACAACCTTTACGCCTACACAAACAATGTTGCATACACAGCTCAACCCCTTACCCTAGACCAACAAGTAGCAAGTAGGTCTGTCAGATATAAAAAAGCAGAGACCTACTTGTTGGTCTACCCCTTACCCCTACACAAACACTGGTTACATAAACATTACACAAATGCACACAAAATGCAAATGAAAGTGAACTCATTATCCATATACAAACATTATGTCACATTACATAAATACAACTGATATGCAAATGTAACCGCCACATAAAATTCTTCAAAACCGTCAACATCAATGAAATCTGGAACAAAATTTGAAACTCAGTATTGTGGTCAGTCTGCACAAGATCGACTTAATTTAAGTTGAGTAAAATTTAGATAGATAGATAGATAGATAGATAGATAGATAGATAGATAGATAGATAGATAGATTTAAGTTGAGTAAAATTTATATAAATTCATATGTAAATGTGAATCCTCTGAAGTCTTTGGTATAATCTTAAACAAAAAATTATATAAAAGACAACACGCACACTGATAGATAGATAAAGATCAGTAGAAATGACACATCAATAATCTTATTAGTGACGCATGGAAATTTCTCATTCCAGATTCAAGTTGCTGAAGTAACTTATCCTAATCACACAAGTATGGCAGGGGTGAGGGTGTATTTTACAGATCGGATGACAACCCCTGGTAAGAATTAAAATTATTTCACTAATACAGTCGTTTACATAACACTTTAATAACAATAGTCACACATCAGGCAAGTAAGTATTGTTATATAAAATTCGAAACATCAGGCATTAAAACAAAATTTGGTAGCAGGTGGAGGTGCAGTGAGTACAATTCAATTGCTTTTCCTACGTATCTCCATCAAGTGAGACTGAGAGATAGACATGCATAATGTACAGATGGGTCATATATATATATATATATATATATATATATATATATATATATATATATATATATATATATATATATAACATCTTGCTGGCGTGTACATTATTTGCTTTAAATGTAACCTCTAGTGCCTATTTCTCTTTTCAAATGAGCCAAACTACATCCTAAAATGTTTGTTTGAATAGCAGACATTTTGTATAAAATTCGTTGGATATCAGCTAATTATAGACATAATAATAACGAATTCCTTTATTTTCATTTCAGATTTCAAGGAAAGTACAATGGCCATCCGAAATTCATTATTTTTTCTATTTCAGACAATATATTTGTTTATATTGTATTTAGGATTATATTGTATAAGATTAAACAAAATATGGTTGGGATGTAAAATGTAGCATATTATATGAAGGTTTTATTGACATGAAGGTTTCAGTTTCACTTAAAAATTATTAGTAGTGTATGGGTTTATTTATAGCTCGGTATTTTTATCCTTGTCTACAATAACGGTCAGGCAAAAGGTAAGTATGTTGATGGTAAGTATGCATATGTATACAAAATTATTGATAAGATCATAATTACAGAATTGTTATTGGATTTTAATGCAAATATCGTATTAATCCCATTACACCATACCGACTAACCCATGTTGTATGCTTTAGTCCTTAGGCTCTGTCGGACGATTGTGATCAGTTTTACTCACTTGGTCAGCAAGCATACTGTGGCACATACAAAGTGCAAGTGATAAGAAATCGCGTTTTTCATGTATTTCCACGTACAAGTACATACGATGCTCATTTTTCTTGCATATTTACACTGAATAGATGCTTGTCAGGAAGTTGTCGTTGCTATAGAGGTATGTAATATCTGATCTTTTTTATTCTCTAATGTGTGCTTGGTAGAGCAACTTGCCTTATTAAAAGCTTTATCCTATGTTTCCTTTAGGTAATACAAATTTCATATTTAACACGAAGCAGTCAGATTTTACATACTGTGGTATGTTGCATGTCACGGTTGCATTTTTATCTGAACTGACAAGTTGAGTCAAACTATGTATAACGATAAGAAGTAATGTAGCATTTTATAATCCTGATTATTCTTCTTCATGTTCGCATATAAACCTGATTTGTTAAAAATGTAAATAATGTAATTTCTTCTTACGGTAGAAAAGCTTTTACGTTTAACCAGATCTTCTCTTTTATGGATCATGTATTACATGGTTCAGTTGAGTATTTTTTGCCGACTCCGGTAATGTTCGTGGAACCACAAATGTTGCCCAACTTAGCCTTTTGAGGTATCCAGAGTTCATGCTCCAGTATGTGTCTGCAGGGACGGTTTCTGGCAGGTCCCTTAGCGCATGATACAGGAATGTAATTGATGGGATCATTCTCGTGCATTACCTGTTATAGTGAAATTGGATAACATCATACCCGCTAGTGGAACGTAATTTCGTGCTTGAACGTCATGACATTAGTACATTGTTATAAATTCATGTATTGTGAACAAAACTGTTTTATATGCACTGCTGGATGGTATACTCACATGTATTGATATATTTGGCTAACATTACAATCATAAATTCATAGTTTATACATAAATTATCATAACTTCGTAATTTCATATCATCATGGACTAAAATTTTTTGTGCAAAGAATATTTACATACCTACCAAAATAAACAACAATTTTTGTATCTGACAGCTTAACGGAATATTATAATCTATCTTTATTAAATGTACAAGCTAATGTGCATAGTTAACTTTGGAAACACGTCTTAATTCTTCATTCTGAAATCATTAGGTCCAAAAAAAAAATAGCTGCATTTAATGCACGCATAGACTGACTATCTGTACTTAGTATTTGATGATCTAAATTGTGTACGATATTGAATTACGATTGTTTAGCTAGTGGTGTCATAACTACATATGATAAAGTAGGATTAATGTCTTTCTTGAAGTTTGTAGTGAATTTGATATTACCGACGTTGCAGGCCTAATCATGCATGCTTTGTGTTGTGACCATTAATGTATTCTGTCCAAATATTGATTTATTTCTTGATGATAATCTTGATAAATAAAAACATGGATCAAGTTTTAGTATATTTCATGTCCAAAATGACATTTTATGCCGAGTAAGACTGAAGAGCATTTTGTCTTTGAAAACAAAATTATTCGACATGTCTCAGCTGCACAAGATCAAGAAAGTGCATGCCCTGCATATCAGAGAACACTCTTACACAAACGTCTGCAGTGGAAAATGCATAATTTGTTAGGATGACATTTGAATATTCCTTTATTAGCGCAAACTGTTCTGTGTCATTAAACTGAAAAGCACCTGGAAGGCAACATATTTCAATAAAATTACTGAAAATAAAGCTTTTCCAACTGCCCGACATCTATGACAGACTTTTAAATGCCTTCTGAAGAAGACACAAATGAATCATTCAAGATAAGGATACGTTGGGACCTGCATTCCATTAAAACAGCATAAACGCCATTCTCGCTGTGATTGATTTTTAACGTAGCTTTAATTTTTTTCAGTCATATCGCTAAAATGTCTGCATTGTGGCAATTTATAGTGATGTCGAGCACTGGGGCATCATGCCGCAGGCATGTAGAATGATGTCTTGCCCAGTCACATTATTCTGACACCAGGCCAACCAATCCTAAAACTAGCCTCTTAATGCTGAGCGTCAAGCGAGGCAGCTGTTAGTACCATTTTTGTAAGTCTTTGGTATGACTCGACTGGGGATCGAACCTACGACCTCCCGCATCCAATCGGACGCTCTAACCACTAGGCCACTGGAGCGGTCTGAGTGATGATAGCATGTCACTTCATCAGTCTGAATTTGAATTGGAAAGGAATTTCACTGTACACGAGTCGGAATTTGAATTGGACAGCAATTTCACTATAAACTAATCAGAACTTGACATTGGGCAGCAATTTCACGGTACCCGAGTCGGAATTTTAATCTCCAACTTCACAGTATCCAAGTCGGAATTTCAAGAACAAAAATATATGCAGATATGAACAATTGTTGCAAAAATTCCTCCTGATGTAACTATCAGATAATAAATAAGAATGAAGCTTCTTTGCATAAATATTTGGCATAAAGGGCCTTATTGGATATGAGGGAAGATACAACTGAATGGCAAAATTGACCTTACTTCATCATACTGATAAATGATCGGAGGTTGTTTTTCATAAAAAAAGGTATGAGGAAAGAGCCGCCTTTAATCAATGAAAACGTAAAAGTCATAAGGTTGCATAATTTTTTTTCCTAAACAAAGTTTACTACCATTTTTCAAAGACAACTATGTTTATCAGAACATATAAAATATTATCAATTATCAAAATTATCATTTAAATACAAACAAGGTGCCATAAATGGTGAAGAATTGCACTTACACTACAGAAACTGAATGCAACAAGCTGAAGATGAAATTTTCTTCTAACATATTTAATTTACATTTAAATGTTAGTAATATTTACTTTTTAAAAGGAATGGGAGACGGATACCGGATACAGAGACTGAAGAATACATTTCGCATTAAGACCCATACTGATGCTGCAGATGAGGAGGAAACAGATTTGTACCAGTTTATGGATGAGATATCAACAGAACCAAAAGATGTTTTCAATAAGTTGCCACATACTGAAAAATTTACAGGTGACCAAATCCAGATGGGTCATGAAGAAGAGCTTACATCTACTTTAGGTCATTACAAGTCATTTGCTGATTTTAATGACGAGATAAATATAAGTCAATGTGTTTGTTGGGTAATTTGCATTTATACAGTTTCATCTACCTCAAAGGTAATACTGACATCCAAAACTAGCTACTGGTAGAGATGATTATATAAACAATTTAAGCGAAGTACCATATGATGTGCTTTGAAAAGTGGGAATCTGAGGCCACACTATGCAGTAGGAAACCTGAAAATATTGTATGCACTAGATAACTAGATTGGAAAACGTCTGAGGTATCACATGAATCTAAACTGTATGTATAAACCTTTCTCCCAGAATTTCCACTTCTCTACCTCTGAAAATCATACAGTACCAACCTTGTCATTGACTACAAGGAAGCAGATCTGTTGCTGCCACTCATGTTCATTGCAGACGAGAGTAAAAAATTGAATAGTCTGACTAAATGGTTTGGAATATCAGCTTGTCAATGCACTTGGCTCTTTGTTAGGTTTCTACAGCAATCTGCCTTGTGAAGAATCTGAGATTGTTGTGAATTTGATGAAATTCCCTGGAAATGATCTTGGAAAGACTTTGTAGGATTGGGATGACAGATATCAATGCTTCATACAAAAGGATGCAAAACAAATGTCACATTTGCTATCCATGTCGAGATGATGAAAAATTGTGAGGAAGTTATTGACTGAACATACAGGAGGTCATAATGGTTGCTAGTTAATTTGGTCTGTTGTGAGTCATCCAGGCAATTTGTTTTTACCTGTATACTGGATTCCACATAAATTATGTACTGAAATAAAAAGCATCAAATCAGGATTAACTATGGATGCTCTCTTAACGAGAATGGTCCCAATATATAAATAAGATGAAGTTCATGACTCAAAGAATGAAAGGTTTGGAGAGTCAATGGAAGGAAGATACAAAACTTCTCAAGATTTGATCATAAAAACAACAGATCTGAAACATTTCCTTTACACTGAAGAAATAGTCTACCTCTGGAAGCTAGTATCATTCCATACAATATTTACTGTAAAGAATGCTTATTGTCACCATTGGTAAAACAACACTGGTATCTAATAAAGAAATACATTCTGAGATACAGTAATGAATACATCCAGAATATACAGACTGATTACATCCTTGCAGATCAATCAGGTGAAAGCATCAGAAATTTTTGTTAAAACAATATGGAAATTGTGCAGGTGAGGGATGAATGAAAGTCACCAGTTTAGTTTCAGATTATGTATTGAAATGAGAAAGCCATACCAGCTGACATACATCAAAAGTAGCTACTTTAGAGTTTGCAGGGGTCAAGTTCAAAAGCCAAGATATGAATTGTAAACAGAATTTAATCTTGGTTCAGAACAGTATTTTAAAGATTTGCTGTGACAAATTTTAGTAATTGAAGTAATTTAAGAAAAATACTGATACACCCCAGATGGTTTTAAAGCTGACATAAGAGAACAGAGAAAGAAAAAAAATGCAGTCTCTATTAGCCATCTCAAGGTAACTGGAGATATTGTGCCAGAATGATTCATCTGTCATGAACATGTCATTGAAAGCAATGAGGGAAAACAGTTCATGAAAACCTACTTGGCAGCAAAAGTTTCAATTTGAATATGAAACAAAATCTAGAGTCAAACATTGACAGCAAATTATATACATGAATGTAACTGAAGATAAATCTGTTTGTCAAGGCATGAAATACAGAGCACAGATTTTCTTCTTGACAGGATTTAAGCTGCGTTCTGTTCTTAATAACACATACCAGTATGAGGGAAAGATGCTTTAGCATAAACTGACTGGATGTTGGATAGTGTCTCAGATATCCAAGATGGTGATGCTGTTTTAAGTATTGTCTTTTCAGGTCGACATTTATGGAACAAAAATGAGTAACAATAACATCAAATGCAAAATAATTGTAGCTCATTGTTTATGGGAAAAATGACTACTTCCACACATTCAATAGTTTTTCTAACTGGAAGATACTGACATTATTTTTCAAGCATACAAATGTTCAAAACAAGATGTTTCTTTAATGGTTCAGGGAAAGTGGAGATGGATAGTAATGTTGACAAGGATTTTGTTGAAAAAGTAACAAAAAGTACAACAAAAAGCCCCCTTTTTTACTGTAAAAACATTTATGTGTGAAAAAAGACACATTTTTCAGGAGGTATGGCACTTGACTGTAAAGTCGAAAAGAGGATAGGCAAATAAAAAACTCAGACACCCTTATAATTGGATACCACCAAAATCTCCATATCCAAACTATGCTATGAACTGCCAGATAAAATAACTGGTTTGACATCAGCTTTGTTGCCAGACTTTATGAATGATTGTCTTGTAAGGATGGCCTCAGGAGATAGTACAATCTTGGCCCAGAAAGTTGTACTGTTGATTTGCAAGCAATGTTTCAGATTTTCTTGAATGATCCAACTGAAAAATGCAAAAGTTTTCTCCAAAGAGAGAAACATTTCTGAAAACGCACAAAGGATAGAGAAGGAAGCACCTATTTATATCAACACAAAAGCACATTTTCATGTAATCTGCTTCATATGGCAGACACATAGGAAGCACTTGTCTGTTTTCTTAATCATCAATGTCATTGGTTACCTTAACATTTTCTTGTGAATTCTTTAGAATATCTAACATTTAAATGAAAAGTTAAAACAATAATTGACATTAATTAACATGTGACTCCAGTAATCAAAGTACCATTTGCTTCTGGATCAGTCAGCGATGGTAACTCTTTTAAAATGAAAAGTCAGGTTTATGTGAAGTAGTTCTTATATTTCAAGGGTCTCTAAATAAATTCATGTCTGTGCAAAATCAAATATGACCTCTATTGGTATGCATAATTTAGATTTTTAATGTTGTTTAAATAATTTTAGTCTTATCACTAGGATAGCCGCAGTGTGGCAGTTTTTTTATGATGTCTAGCACTTGGGCATCATTCCGCAAACATGTAGCATCCTGTCTCACCCAGTCACATTATCCTGATACCAGGCTGACCAGTGCTAACTTTAACCTCTTAATGCTGATCACTACATGAGACAGCTATTACTACCATTTTAAGTCTTTGGTATAACTTGGCCAGGGTTCAAACCCACTATCTCATTGATCTGAGGCAGACACTCTAACCACTTAAGCCACCATAACAGTCAACCTCCATAGGCAATTATCTTGAAACGGTGACATTTTCTTTTTATAAATATTCATTTTTAAAGTGTTTGCATTGGGACCCAAAAGAAAAAGAAAATTCCCTGAAATATTCACCTAAAGGTTTGTTCTAAACTGCTTGAAGGTATTATGTCCACCAACTGTACAAGATTAAAAGTTTGTTTTTGCCACCTATTGAGAATGATGAATGTAATTTGCATTGATACTCTTCCTATTAGAGTGTATCACATAGTTTATGTTCTTTGATCTTGGTTCTATGAAATTAGATGTAGAAAATACTAACAGATTGTCTGTGTGTTATTTGACCTAAATGGCTATATATCTTCTGAATTGCTGAATGTCAGATTATTTATTTTTTTTCTTCAGGAAATGTCCTTCCATATGAAAGCATGAACCACGAGTCTAAAACAAAACAACACCATAGATGGATGTTAATTACTGTTTACTGTCATGAAGTCAAATAATTACCACAGACTGATGTTAATTGTTGGCACAAAGGCAAATGAACACCATAGTCTGATGTTAATTGTTAGTATGAAGTTGAATGAACACCATAGACTGATAATTGTTGGTATGAAGTTGAATGAACACCATAGACTGATGTTAATTACTGCCACAAAGTCAAATGAACACCACAGACTGATGTTATTACTGGCATCATGCATATCTGTCAACTCACATGGCAGGCATAAAAAAAATGATTTTTGGGTTCTTCCATATTTACCTCCGATTTCACATCTCCTGATTTTTGCACATAAAGTCTGTTAATTTTCATTTCTCCTAAAAATAATTATACAAAAAGATGTATCATATGCAATCCAAAGAAGCCATGTGCTACTTTATCACCTGTAAATGTTTGCAACAAAATAATCACACTACAAAGAATATTTTTTTCAGTAACAGAATGTTAAGTTTAAACATTATTCACTTAAATGTATAAATTTTGTAATCCCCCACAATACTAAAATCAGAAAATCAACCACAACAATAAATTGTGAGGAATTAGTTTCATTCCCAAGAGTGATCAATGAATTGTGTTGCATATTCATATCTTTTTTAGACACTTGCATGAGCAAATACCTAGCATTACTATACTGTATGTACAGATGTTAATTACCATCATTAAATTAAAAGAAGGAATGAACAATAAAAAAAACTACCAGGCAGAATATGTGCCCTAAGAAAAACTCAATTAAGTTCAGAATAGTGGTAAATATGTAAACAATGTTAAATGTGTTAGTTGTGTTCACAATTAGGAAATGTGGTGGGACACAAAATGTGGGAGAAATATTTGCCACAAGCATGGCATCTTGGGACTGCATATTTGGGAAGCTTTAATAACAACAAAATAGGACATTGTTTATTTCCCAATCAATTGATGGTGCTTACATATAACAATGAAGAACATGGTTTCTTTGAAGTATGTCAGAGCCAGTCCTTTTCACAAGATAATTGCAGTGGTAAGAATTAACTGCTAATTAATCAATCACTCTGGCTTGTTTACTTAAGACTAACCTAAAGCTACAGTGCAATTGGCCACAGCTACCAGAATTTGAAAAGAGGGTATGTCCTTGGGGTGAAAATAAGGCAGGTCACAAAGAATAATACATTGAGAATTTCAATTATCTTGAACCCAAAAGGCTGGTCAAAAATTCTAATGCATTGTATGTGTACTAGTTGTGTTCATTCTTTTGTATCTATATCTATC
Source organism: Potamilus streckersoni (assembly GCA_016746295.1). Lineage (NCBI taxonomy): Eukaryota > Metazoa > Mollusca > Bivalvia > Unionida > Unionidae > Potamilus > Potamilus streckersoni. The sequence continues at coordinate 7,798,465 of JAEAOA010001951.1, forward strand.
TAATACAACTTGTTGTTGCACCACTGAATTTTAATATTTTTATTCATCGGACTGAATTGTTTAAACATTAAAATTATGACAATAGGTTTTGTTTCCCCATTCAACATATTCTCTTTCTATCTCTAAAAGTCTTTTCTGAGATGAGAAGATAAAATAATCTTCAACAAGGTTTCTTGGTAACCCCTTGCAGTGCATTTTGTCAAGCCTGCCTTGGCTGAAGCTTGATTTATTGATCACTTTGGGAGGTGTGTATGTATGTTTGTCTACTAATTAATAAACACTATATTAATGATGATGGTATTTTTTGGACTGAAATCATTGCTAAGTTGTTTACTTTCTATTTACTTCCTCTTGTTTCTTATCTCTTTTGAGTTTTCTTTGTACATCAATACAGACTAGAAGTGGTTTCTTACGTCTACTGGTTTTGTCACAGGAATAAAAATTGAAAATTTCATGAAAAAATATTTTTTTTTTGAAAGCCACAAATGCTGAGGGTATTATCAAGTTTGTAAGCTGATGGCACATTTGAACAGGCTGCAGTAGGTGACACATTACTGGAATAGGTTGAAAGTTGAAACTGATAAACATCCTGTATTTAGGTAGGCAGAGACAGGGGAGGTATTTCTAATCACTTGAAACTGATATATATATATATATATATATATATATATATATATATATATATATATGAAATACATGAAATACATATTTCACCTCTTTATTTTTTTGGGTGGGCTGGATTTGAGGGTTAATGGAAAATAAGTTTCTAATAGGTAAAGTATTCAATCATGCCAAAATAAACAAACTACATGTACTGTAATAAAGCTGTCTTGATTGCAATTCAATTAACCACCACACCTCCGTAAGCCACCCACTAGTAAGCCACCCACTAAATATACGGAATGCGTGTTTTATCAATTTACCAATTGCAAACATAGACCCTGATCTGCTGTCACATAATGCACTAGTAGATCAGGATCTATGTTCCTTGTTCTACTGATTACTCAAAAACAAACTTTATTACATTTTCATTTTTATCTCTGTTAACTTTACATTGTCAGAATTGTGCAATATTTAATGATATTGCACACCTTTATATTGCACAATATGTGCCCAGTAGCGTATTAGGTACTCCTTTGTAGACAAATCATGTACACTCATTTAGTAGACGATTTTCATTTTGGTCGATTAAATTTATTTCTGAATTAACTAAAAGAGATGTTTTGTAGACTGCCACATACCAGTTGCCTTGCCATATTCCACGTTATTTTTCTTGATACAATGTTTCAGATTTAGGCTAGCAACAGATGACAGACAGTTCATAAAATTGCTGGGTGCCTGCAAATAACATGCAAGTGACAAGGCATAAACTATCTTCTGGTAATAAGAATGGCACTAAATATACTTAGTTTTACATCCTGAATTTCCTGATTTTCTGCAAGTCTGTATTACATGAGCCATGTCATGAATTCTAAAGCTTGATTACACATGTCAAAATGGTACTGTAATTTTAACTATATTCCAAGTACAATTACATCATCCTTACTGCACTCAAAATGAAATAAACATATTCCATAGCATCTTTTTGATAATTACAACTGAAAGACTTCATATTTTCCCCACATTATGAATCCAAACATTCAATGACAGAGCAGAAATGCACATGCAGATGTCAATACACTGCTCCCTCGCTGCTGAAATCAGATGTACTTCATGTAGAATTGACACAGATAAATCCAGTCATTATCACAAAATTTAGCAGAATCAACAAAAATACCTAAATCTATTAATTCCAGACTAAGTGGAAAAGTTTTTGCAATGCACATTCATTCACAATATGACTCTAAATTTCAATTTTAAGTAGATAAAAATGCCATTTTCTTTTGAAAGTGATGTCTAGCATGCAAACAAGTTCAAATTTATCTGGGTGGAGTTATGTAGACATTAATAATGTTGTTGTTGTATAATAATGAATCTGCGTTTGTGTATTTAGTTTGGAATGCATTATAAATTCAGTTTGTTTTTCTAATGTATTTTTGTTTATATATTTAAGCTTTAGGTAGAATAAGAAAATGAGCATATAATAAAAGTTTACTGCATTTGTATGGGAAAATATGAACTCGTTTTGTTGGATAGATATACTGAACTCCCAAGATCATGCAGTATATTCATCCGAAAAACCCATTCATATTTTCCCATACAAATGCAGTAACCTATAAATATTGACCATGATCTGTTGTAACATTATGGCAGCAGATCTGGATCTTTTGCAGTTAGACCAGACTTATAAATGAGTATATATTGCAAATAAACAAATTCAGACAGAAAACTTCACAGCTTCAAACTATGTATTAAGATGGAACACATTGTTCCTTAGTGCTGCATTGAATAGCATGAATGTATGAAAATATTTTTGCACTCTAGTTATATCAAAAAGTAGATAATGATGCACAAATATTTATGTATTGTCCACAGTAAGATTTATTTGAATGAAAGTTTGACTTGTACTTAAAAAGAGGTCTACTTCATGGCTGTTTCAGCAAAATATGCTTGGGACCCAGGAAGGTACTTTTAGTGTGGTGTAGTCACCCATGGATGCAGTTTAGAACTTTGTATCATTTTCATATGAACTCTGAGTAACCATAGTACCCTGGCATATATTTTTTGGAAAAAGTGCCTTCCCTGAGTACCATGTCTATTGAAATGGATCAACAGCCATCAGCAGTAAGCCACTCAATAATAAGCTACTAAAATCTCTCTCAAAATCTCTCTCTCTCTCTCTCTCTCTCTCTCTCTCTCTCTCTCTCTCTCTCTCTCTCTCTCTCTATATATATATATATATATATATATATATATATATATATATATGCAATAAATTGACGATGAACAGTGCAAAACTAGCCTGATTGCTTTTGACTCCTAATGAGTCTTTTTCAAAAGCAAATATAAAACATAGATAAAACAAACAAATAAACAAAAAAACATGTTTGTAAAACTCTACATGGCTGTCTCTACATAAATTAAACAAACAAGAACATAATAAGCGCATATAACAAAAATACAAATTAATTTTTTATTTAAAATCAGAAATATATTGAACAAAACAATTCAAATAACTACAGGACTGCAACTTTTGATTTGATAGAAAAGTTCCTAAATTTTAAAATAATTTTGGGACAGTAATGCTTTATAAATTTAGCATTTACATACCATATATCAAAAAGTGTATTTTGTCAAAATAATCACTCTATTTGAACAAAAATGAACAGATTATTTTTGTTAACACATTTAACTTGCAGATTGATACTGTTTGCATGGGGTAATGTCATAAAAAGAGCACAGAACTTGTCAATTCATTCACTGATTTATAATTCTAACCTGAATTGACCAAAGTGGCCTTAACACTGCCATTCTCTGCACCTTTCATGCTTAATGGACTTTCCATACTAAGATAGCACCATGTTACATACACTGTGGGCAAGCCGATTTCCTCAGACAACATTTTGTGATGCAGATCATCCTATTTGGTAACTGGCAGATAATTACATAAATTACCATAGTGTTGAGAGTTTAGAGTTATATCCTTTGCACTCGTGTGCATAAAAATTACTCTAGTTAAATCAATTTGAAAGACAAATTGGTAATTGTCATTGATTTCCTTTACGTGATTCATTACTGTCAATATCGATGGTAGATGACATTGTATTTTCCTTACATGTATCTACATGTGTAGACGTGCATACACCACTTCACTCAAATGGACTTGTGCAGGAACTGGAAATGACCACTGAACAGGTCATCTTTTACACTGAAAATTTCCGTTTGGAATAAAATGCACAGACGATAATGGTATTATGGTCCTACCTGGGCTTAATCAGGTTTGAAATTATAAATCAAATAAATGAACTATGTTCTGTGCATCTTTTATTTTATTTGTGCTGTTTGTCTTTTAAGTCCATAGGAGGGGTATAGTCAGAATGTAGGCAATAACATTATTTATTGATGGATGAAGGTTGTTCAATATAAAAAGAAATGAGAATCATCAAGGAAAGTAATGGTACCTATTTTTTTATTTAGTCAATAAATAACTATTTGCATACATTTTTCATCAAAAGGAAATGAATCTTGCTGAGTTTCCATTCAATGAAAAATTTATCCAAGTGGTATATTAAAGATTAAAGATGCATCATACATTATGTTTTACTTATACCACATACAAAATACACAGACTTTTGTTTCAATAGAGTTCACGACAGAAAACTGTTTTGATGATGGTAGTGAACTCTTAACATATCCCAAATATGTTGACTACAATATTAATATAGTTCTGAATTGATTGTAGTTATTCATAATCCTTTTGGAAATTGTGATTGATTAAATAAATGCTTGGGATATAAAAATAAAAGTTAAAAAAGCTAAAACTGAGTAAGAGGAGCACTCTAAACACTGCATGTCTGGTGTCCTGAAATGGAAAGCCATTCAAACAATAGTGAATACTTCACAAAGAGTGGGGACCAAATGATAAGCCAACATAAATTAATTCAAGCAATTAAAGTTATTGACAATTGATCTAAGGCATAGTTACACTTAACTTTTGCTCATGGCCATAAAATTGTTTTTATTGTCTTCCCTTTGGTCAGGTCATCTGCCAGTTTTATAATCAAAATGTGAAACTGACATGCTGAATGATAAACAATCACTAAGAAGGTGGGGGTGGGCAGGGCTTACCATAAAACTACATTATTATTCATCTCCACTCTCTTCTTCTTCTTTGTGTGTGTGTGGGGAGAGAGAACTGATACAGTGAATAAGCAACAGACACAGATAAAGGGGGGGGACAAAAACTTCAGACATTTTATTATTTAAAACTGATCTGTATTAACACCTTAATATTGGTTAGAAAATTAATTAAACATAATAAAGCATAAAATATATTACAGTATGTATATACCAGGGAATTTACTCATCTCTATAGGATGTTTACAACAATGTATAATTGACAACATGTAACACTAGAAAAATCCTATGAAAAGTGTACACATACAATTAGCAGGACTCAGGGGGTTCCTACAGGTTATCTTGTGTAATTTAATGGTTTTCATCCAGCTCAAATTGTTTTTGCACTCTAACTGTATATATTCCAATGTAAAGGTGAGAGAAAAATAATAAGGAAAGCTGAAGGAATTTTAATAAAATGTTTAATTCATTACAAAACATGGTTAATTTTATTTTGTTGCTATTTTCTTCTCTCAATGAAGCAGGAGGTCATGGGTTCGATCCCCGGTCGAGTCATACCAAAGACTTACAAAAATGGTACTAGCAGCTTCCTCGCTTGGTGCTCAGCATTAAGAGGTTAGTGTTAGGACTGATCGGCCTGGTGTCAAGATAATGCGACAGGGTGGGACATGTCTGCGGCATGATGCCCCGGTGCTAGACATCACTATAAAGTGCCACACTGCAGACATTGTAGAGATCTGACTAACAAATTGTTAAAGCTACGTTAAAAATCATAATCACATCACATCTTTCAATGAATTTAAGAATGGAAATATATCACTGATTTAAACTATAAAAGTGATACTCTATACTCTAATGATGGCTGTATGTATGTGTTGTATATATATATATATATATATATATATATATATATATATATATATATATATATATATATTCCAATTTATATTAATAGAATGCATTTTCTAAATTGTTTACACATCAATAAATTCTGTGGACTACTTTTGATACCCTGTTACCATGTCATTTGACTTCTGTGATTTGTAATTAAAATTTACAAACCCTAGCATAAAATGAACCATTATAAGTTAAAACAATGTAACTGCACAAACCTTCCTGCACTCCACAATTCAACTGTTTTGCCAAAGAAAGCTTGTGATAGGCTTTAATAGATATAATCTTGGTTATATTGCACCTAATACCATGTCATGTGTGAATATCAGATGCTTTCAAGCAACCAGTTGACATATTTCCTCAGTTCACAATTTTGTTGGATCCAATTTTCAGTCAGATACCATAATCAAAACTTTTAAGTATAACTAAACTTGATTTGTTTCTCTGAACATGTATCATTTGTTACCTGACATGAGCAATACATGTTACAGTATGGACATCTACATATAGAGAATTATGAATGTACTTTTTTCTTTAATGCTCATGTGGAAAAAAAAGAGGAATGAATGATAATAATGCAAGGTTAGTTCTTTCAATTTTTTATCAAATAAGCATTGTGTATCTATTTTATTGCAACATGCAGTGGGAGGGTCACAAATTCAACACATTTATTTTATTTCTTAAGTCCTGGGACATATGACCAAGATGATAAAATGTTTTACCATAAGTTCTAGGACTGGTTGTTGTTCTGGGGCTTAACGCCATTTTCAGCACACAATAGGCTATACATGGCAGCCAGTATTAATGGTGGAAGAAGAAACTGGGAAATCAGTGGAAAGTAACAAATCATCTGTACCATGCATTATGCTACATGCATTAATGAGGTAACAGGTAAGATTTTCCATGTCAGCTAATAGCAACATATTCTCAAAAAGTTGTTTAGGATGAAAATGAAAATCGATCTCATGGTTTTATTACTCTCACTGCCTGTAACTTTAGCAAGAATAAAGTCATAATCATCTATCATAAGTTTCTTGACTCTGTCCTCTGTTACCAAATATACAATTATTAAAAACATGTTTCATGCAACATAAATGTTTCATTAACACTGTTATCAGTGTTAGTGGCTCTGAGTGAGAGTTTGGATTCTGTGATCTCAAAGATTTAATAATACTGAAAACTTTGTATTTGTTCTTCATATAAAGCCAGTCTATTTAATGTTACAGAGAATTACTGGAAGGCCAAGTGGTCTAAAGTGCTGTCCCTTACAAATCACTGCCATCTCACCTCTGTCTGGGTGGGTTCGAGTCTAGGATTCGGCAAATGTGGATATGTGAGAAAGCTTGCTAGTAGCTTCTCATGGGTTGGTGGTTCTTTCCGGGGATTTCCCGGTTTCTTCATCCACCATTAATACTGGCAGCCATGAATAGCCTATCATGTGCTGAAAAATGGCGTTAAGCCCAACAACAACAACAACAACAACTGAGAATTACTGTGAATACTTCTTTCCCTTTGTTGTAAATTTGATACTGTTTGATAATGCCAGTTTCCATACAATGAATATAGGTAAACCTGCATCATGCTGGAAATTATTCGTTATTTGATGAAGCTGTCTTGGTCTAAGTCTTCAAAAGCCTAGGTTCTATTACAGATGACCAGGATATCTGTACCTAAAAAAGTTGAGAACATTCACATTGGACAAAAACTGAAAATTTGATAAATAACGCATATTTTAATTTTAATTTTATATAACATAATATCACACACGCGTACATAAATTGTATATGCTCACCAAATATTTAATAGTCCTCTTCGCTAATTTTTCTGCAGAACCAGTCAAACAATGAAAGTAACACCCTCTGTATCAAAATTTAATTGGATATGAATTATTTCTCAAAAGTTGACAAAACATGCACAAAAAAAAGAGTTGATGAAAGGTTAAATTATTAAGGCATGTTTGGTTCAAAGGTAATAAAATGAATGGTGAAATTTAATAGACATTCAAAAAATGTATCTCATATAACTGCTGCAGAAATTTTAAAATATAGTAGGAAAATGTCACAATTATACCACAGAACCTTAAGTATCTAAATTCATCAAAGGACATTAAAAAAAATGTTATTCATCCAACATGAAGGATTGGATGAACAACTTTGGGCTGTACTAAATCTGTAAATTTGGGGATATACAGCAACAAGCTCCTTTGTAACCATGGCTGAATATGTTTATCCAATATACAATACACAAGCACCTCAGTAACCAGGCTTTCTGTGCAGACTGGCCAAATATTTTGGTCCAAGATGCTGTTTGAATACTGAACAAACCTCCATATAGTGGTCATTTCTATCAAACAGCCAATATTTTTGCATGCTTATGTGTCTAGTTTTGTTTGTTATATGACAGTGATAAGAGATGTGTATTAAATTTTTACCTCATCCTCCGAGTCTAGAACATTAGTTAGCCCACAATCTGAGTCATCTTCATGCAGAACCAGGTCAAACTTCCCAATGGGTCTCTCTTCTGGAAAGAACAGGAGCTTAATTCATATTTAACAAAGAATGATGTACATAAAACTGAAGTACTGAAGATTCTCCATATTGCACAAATAGTTTTACTGTATTTGACTGAAACATAAACAGATGGAACACATGCCTATCTATTATGTATGAGAAAATCAGGGTTAATGCTGTCTGTACGCATGTGTAAGTTATACACAAGAAATCATGGTGTACAATTGTTACATATCACAGCAATCAAATTTTATTACGTTTTTAAATATTTTTAAAACCTAATTTTTAAATTATATTGAATACATTTACAGCATGCATGAAATCAGGGTCCTGAGTGGCCAAGTGGTCTAAAGTGCTCTTCGTTACGGATCACTGCCATTTCACCTCTGCGTGGGTTTGAGTCAAAGATTCGTCGAATGTGTTTATGTGAGAATGCTTGCCAGTAGCTTCTCGTGTGTCAGTGGTTCTTTCCTCGAATTTCCAGGTTTCTTCCTCCATCATTAATACTGGCTGCCATGAATAGCCTATCATGTGCTGAAAAATGGTGTTAGGCCCCAGAACAACAACAACAACCATGCATGCTATCAAGTATCTCGACAGTTATTTAGATTTTAACAATTTGAAAATATTACTTGTTAAAGCAAATATTACCCACCACCCAGTGAAGTATCCATCCATGTTGTTTATCTTGAGTGTTAAGTACAATGAAATTTTGTGCAAGTCCATAAAACCTGCATTTGAATTACATTTTGTGTTTACTGTATAAACACTGTGTTTGAAGAATAAAAATTTTGATTTATTTTCCTTCACCAAACTGTAAGTTGTCAATTGATTTGAGACGTATTCCATACCATAATTAGCTAGCATTTTACACTGATTTTGTCTGTACTATCTATCCATCTGGTCTGGTTCATTCATTTTTCCAATATGCAATTCTCTAAAACAAGTCACTCATTCAGATAGATCTGACTTGCAAAACACATCCAAACAAGTCACTCAATCAGATAGATCTGACTTGCAAAACGCATCCAAACAAGTCACTCATTTGAATAGATCTGACTTGCAAAACAGATCCAAACAAGTCACTCATTCAGATAGATCTGACTTGCAAAATGCATCCAAAAAAGTCACTCATTCAGATAGATCTGACTTGCAAAACACATCCAAACAAGTCAATCATTCAGATAGATCTGACTTGCAAAACGCATCCAAACAAGTCACTCATTCAGATAGATCTGACTTGCAAAATGCATCCAAACAAGTCACTCATTCAGATAGATCTGACTTGCAAAACACATCCAAAGTAGGCACTCATTCAGATAGATCTGACTTGCAAAACACATCCTGACTTATAGGAAAGCCAAAAAGAAATTAGCTCTTTGCAACCCTATATAAAACGGCAGGGGGAGTTTACTTATAAGTCGACTTATAATTAAATATATACAGTAATTCAGAATGTGTAGACTGAGGGAAATGGAGTCAAAAAACCACCGACTTAAAACAAAAATCTTTTTTTCTAAAATAAAACGTTTTAAAAAACTTTACTTTCTTGTATGTTAATTTTGCAAAATATTTTCAGAGCTTAATAATATTATATATGACATAATCTACAAAGACTCATATGTTGGTGTCAGGTTGTCTTTGTGGTGAAAAAAACCTGAAGAAACTTCTAAAACCAACAACCCCGAAAAAAGCATCCATGTATAGTCTGTTAGCTCTACCATGACTGCCCATAAAAAAACAGAGCCACTTCCACTGACTGAAAGGGCAAATTCCTACTCTTTTTATTATAAATTTCTTCCCACTTATACCTTGACCCTGGAAATGCAATGACAAACTCATCATATATTCTTTCCCATTCATACCTTGACTAAAAGAATGTAACCCCAAACCTAGTACATATTCCCCAGCACTCAAAATCTGACCATGGGAACGTAACCCCAAACCCAGTACTCTGTACTCATTCCTAACCATGGGAATGTAATCATAAACCCATTACATATTCATTCTCACTTGTACCCTGAACATGGGAATGTAATCATAAACCCATTACATATTCATTCCCACTTGTATCCTGAACATGGGAATTTAATCATAAACCCATTACATATTCATTCCCACTTGTACCCTGAACATGGGAATGTAATCATAAACCCATTACATATTCATTCCCACTTGTATCCTGAACATGGGAATTTAATCATAAACCCATTACATATTCATTCCCCACTTGTATCCTGAACATGGGAATTTAACCATAAACCCATTACAAATTCATTCCCACTTGTATCCTGAACATGGGAATTTAACCATAAACCCATTACATATTCATTCCCACTTGTATCCTGAACATGGGAATTTAACCATAAACCCATTACATATTCATTCCCACTTGTATCCTGAACATGGGAATTTAACCATAAACCCATTACATATTCATTCCCACTTGTATCCTGAACATGGGAATTTAACCATAAACCCAATACATATTCATTCCCACTTGTACCCTGAACATGGGAATTTAACCATAAACCCATTACATATTCATTCCCACTTGTATCCTGAACATGGGAATTTAACCATAAACCCATTACATATTCATTCCCACTTGTATCCTGAACATGGGAATTTAACCATAAACCCATTACATATTCATTCCCACTTGTACCCTGAACATGGGAATTTAACCATAAACCCATACATATTCATTCCCACTTGTATCCTGAACATGGGAATTTAACCATAAACCCATTACATATTCATTCTCACTTGTACCTTGAACATGGGAATTTAACCATAAACCCATACATATTCATTCCCACTTGTATCCTGAACATGGGAATTTAACCATAAACCCATTACATATTCATTCCCACTTGTACTCTGAACATGGGAATTTAACCATAAACCCATACATATTCATTCCCACTTGTACCTTGAACATGGGAATGTAACCATAAACCCATTACATATTCATTCTCACTTGTACCCTCACCATGAGAATTTAACCCAAAACACATTACAGATTCCTCCCCAGCTGGTCTCTGACCAGGGAATGTAACCCAAACCCACTAAACACATGTGTCCTTTTGCTATGAATGAAATCTGGTCAAACAATAATTCAAAAATGTCACTATAAATAACTTTTGCAATTGAATTTTGAACCAGCAAGGGACCCAGGAGAAGAGGCCCCAAAACCATACCCCTCTTGTAGATGGTTATCATAGGAGCAAGCTCCATACTACATTCAATTCATTTAACAGGAGAAGCCATTATCAATAGATTAACAGACAAGTGGTTCAACTGAGGGAAAGTATTTTAATTTGTTTCCCATCTGACTGGGAAATCTAACTGATTTGCTAATTTTACTTTTCTTATTTGTCTGGTTGTCTCAGTCTTGGTGTCCATGAGCTTGGAACTTTTTAACGTTTACTTTAAAAGAACAATTGACAATTTCTGACGTACCTGATGGGGGTTTATAAAATTTTATAAAATCAAACAACAACAACAACACACACACACACACACACACACACACACATATATAACACAAAAAAATTCACTTATAATGCAACTTAAAATCTTTCCAACTTTGATAATACGCCATAAAAAAATTCTCTGAAAGATAGTCAAACACACACATGAAGTTGAGCTATCTGGCAGAGCTCATACATAAAAGTGTATCATACAACCCCAAACTGCAAAGACTTCCACTGCTGATCACATTAATAAACTGTTTGAATCTTTACTATTGGGCCTTAAAACACCATCATCCTTTTAATACACTTTATGGTTTAAAAATGTTGCACTTTGAAGTGTGGTGAAGGTGGTTGAAGAATAAAGAAATATCAAGTAAGGTGATGTCTCTTTAAGGTAAGATTGTGAACTAAAATTGAGATAATTCCATGTTTAATGAGGGACAGATGAAGACAACGGCATGGGACGATGTAAAAAACATAAGCAATATTATAGAAACCAAGAATGTATGCTACCTTCTTATTTCCAAATAGGCATTAAGTATCTATAAATACTGTAAGAACAAATGTCCCAATGATTTTTGTGACCTGACCATGGATTCTACTTTGCCCATGTAACCTGTGTCAATGCACATGTGCCAAATGAGTGATGGATTTTTATGGGCATCATTTTGGGCCAAGAAAGCTGAGTACCCTCATGAAAAATGGCTGTGAAAACAGTTACCCAAGTTGACTTCTAAACATATCACATTAACTCAAGCATGATAAAATATATATGCTAGAAAGTAACACAAAACACTGTTCCAGACACATATATGCTATACACATCACTGGCAACCAAAAACCAAACTATCTCAAGACGTTCTGCAAAGCCCACAACAACCAGAAAGGTGTTAAGTCAGTCCTGTGTATTTCAAGCTTTATCAACCCCCACCCCCATCCTCCCTTGTTGAATCAAACACAATGCCATTACAAATGAAAACTGCAATTACTAATCATAGTAGTTTAATCATTGGTTCACATACAAGATTTCCATGTGGCATATCACTTCTCTACTAACAGCAATACTTGCCATATTTCCAGGACAGAAAATATAAATTTCCAATATCATGAATTATAAAACTTTTCAAAGTCATTAGACACTTTGCTAACAAAATTGTGTACCCATTATTGTACTGTACCATTGACTACCACAGTATATTTTCCAAATTTTAACTGATTAAAAGTTATCTGTATAAAGAATAATTAGTTATTTTCTTAAGACATCCATCAAGTCAATGTGAAATTACAGTATTAATATTAAATGTTTCAATGCTTCTATTTTCTCATGTGCAGTAATTGTGAATTTAGGTCTGACAGATCAACCTACTATCATCATTAAAATATTTTTATTAACACACAGTATTGACAAAAAACAGCACATTGCTTCAGATACTCATAAAGGAATGCTTCTAACATAACAATTACAACTTGTTTTTTCTTTCTTGTTTATTTCTCTTTTCTAAGATCAGCAAAGATAGCAAGACTCTAGAAAAAACAAAAACAATTTTCATTAAAGAGAATAAGATTTGATGACCTTCATATAAAGTAAGAGATAATAATAGTACCCGATAAAATCCATACATATAGAATCCACTAACTGTATTGCAAAAGTACAGGGTTATTTTAGTTTGAATTGAATAATCTGGGGAAAAAAATAACCTATGTCTATATTTTGTACCAAGAAAAGGAAATCTTAGTCATGGGGATTGTATTATTTGTCTCCCCAATTGGTAGAGCCTCATTGGGAGACAAATAATGTAACCCCATGACTTCGATTTCCTTGTCTTGGTGCAAACTCAACCATAGATTTTATTAATCCCATGCCAGAGCATACATATACAAATTTCAAGCTTATCAGCGTTAAAGTACAAATATAAATACTAGCAAATAATTTTTGCAATGTTTAATTTTCTAGTTTAAAACTAATCATTGTTATCATTTACTGGTCTATCTATTGCAATTGGTTGTCTATAAAACAGGAACATACACTGACAGGAATTGGCCACCTCTGTCAGAGGCCATATACTTACTATAAAAAGCAGTTTAGTGGCTAAGGCCAGCATTAGTGATATTATTTCTATGGTGGCACAACATAACTATGTCTAGCTATTCTTATGCAGGCACAATATAACTATGTCTTGCCATTCCTATGCAGGTACAATATAACTATGTCTTGCTATTCTTATGCAGACACAACATAACTATGTCTTGCTATTCCTATGCAGGTACAATATAGCTATGTCTTGCTATTCTTATGCAGGCACAATATAACTATGTCTTGCTATTCTTATGCAGGCACAATATAACTGTTTCTATTCTTATGCAGGCACAATATAACTGTTTCTATTATGCAGGCACAATATAACTATGTCTTGCTATTCTTATGCAGGCACAACATAACTATGTCTTGCTATTCCTATGCAGGTACAATATAACTATGTCTTGCTATTCTTATGCAGGCACAATATAACTGTCTTGCTATTCTTATGCAGGCACAATACAACTACAGTGTATGTCTTGCTATTTCTATGGTGGCACAAGATAACTATGTCTAGCTATTCTTATGCAGGCACAATATACACACTGCAAACTGCTGAAAGAATTAAATTCATCAATCAAAATGCAAATGTCTTGAAACACCAATGGATTATTTTGCATTAAGAAATGACTCACCTTGACTTTGGTCCAAGTTATGCAGAGTAACCATGCCAGTTGTTGGGTCATAGTTTAACACTTCAGCACGCTGTAGTTAGTAAAATTGTTTAATTTAAATATTGTAAAACAAAATAATGGTGTCTGCAAAAGACTATTTCCATTTTAAGTTTGTTCTATAAAAATATATAATTTCCTACCTTTATTCAGATGGCAAACGTATAATGGCTTTTAATCATACGACTGCAAGAATACTAGAGAATTTATGTTGGCAGTTTGAATGTTACAGCTACAGGACATATTCTGATAATGTTCTCTTATTAATCATAAGATGACATCCATCTGGCTTATCACTTTCTATCATAATGAAAATTAGCCATCTAACACACATTCTCAATTTTCTTTTCCTACTTTACATACAAAATTGAGAACAAAAATTAACCCAAGACTGAAAAATAAAACAAATGACTGAAATATATAAACTCCAAAGTTTGAAAATATGTAGTACAAATAATTTTACAATGATTGTGATATTTAAATTATCAATGTATCTTAAAGCTGAACAAAGTTAAGGCCAAATCAAGGCAAATACTTATCACAAAGGCAAAAAAAGCTCTGGCCAAATCAAAACATCTAAGAGTTGAACAAAGTTACAGCCAAATTAAAGTAAATATATTTTAATGCTAACAAAAGATATGACCAAAAATGAAAGTAAACATTTAAGATCAACAAATTTATTGAGAATTAAAAGTAAATATAAAGAACAGTTTTAAATGAGACTGAACTTGGGCACCTACCTTGTAACTAGATATTTCTGGTGTATAATTGCTGGACATTTCCAAAATCTGAAAATCAAAGAAACATACTGAACATGTGAACAAATGAATACATGAAAAGACAGTCTCTCAAAATTCAGACTCTATAAGCCTTCATACTACTTAAATTTTGACCTAGTATCTAAAAATACATTAGTCATTAGTTTTGTTTGGAGGCAAGTTGCAAACAACAATGTCATCATTGTAGAATTCTATCTAATGTTACATAATTTTAAGATGCAAACACAATCCATGTTTGCTAGTAATCAGAAATGCAGTTAGCATAATTGATGATAATACAGAATTATAGCCCAGACTGTATCAGGACATCTCATCCCCTAAATATACTCCTGACTTGCTCCTGCCTGACATCCCACCCATCAAATAGGATTCCCCCCCCCCAAGTCATTCCCCCCATTATCTTTTTGACTAGTTTATTTTGATATAGTAACATTTAGCTTTGATGTATACTCATATCCCGTATGACCATTAGTACATAGGTATGACTGTTTTCATCTAAAATAAATGCATTATCACAGGTAAAATCTCTCTCTCTCTCTCTCTCTCTCTCTCTCTCTCTCTCTCTCTCTCTCTCTCTCTCTCTCTCTCTCTCTCTCTCTCTCTCTCTCTCTCTCACATACAGTCATGGATCTTAAGGGTTTTGACACCATATCTGAACTGTGAACATAAATTCACACCAATTTTTAAGCATTGTTACTTATAACAGAAATGGGCATTGTTTATTTGTCAATCAATTGCTAGTGCTTTTACTCACTGTAGAACAGGAGGTTTCTTTGAAGTATGTTGAAGAGGCTTGAGTCTAACCTTTATTTATTTGTACATATTTGGTATATTTAAGATAAACAATAGAAGGATTAGCTATTATTCAATTAATTGTAGTGGTAAACAGAGCTTAAGTAATGTCAACCTAAATCAGATCTTTGGTGGACATTTGCCTCAACAACCAAAGAAGAAGTACAAAGACTGTTCTTTGAGAACTGCAAACATAGTTGCCGACTTCAACAATCGTGACATCTTAGAACACTTAAAAGCAATTGCTTATAACATTAACGTTTAAACAATACATTTTTTTAATATGTGAAATGTTAACTTTGTTTAACACTTACTACTGAAATTTATTTCAAATAACCTTTTTCTTTTAATGTAACTTAATATAAGTTTTTATATTTTATTGGCAAAATGTCATATTAAATGAATTAAGTTTTAAGATAATTGGGTGGAATGATGGTGGGGGGGAACATTTCTCAAGGAAAGTAACTAAGAAATAAGACATAGGAAAACAAAAGTACTGTGAGCAACACATAACTACTGTGACCTTTTCCTTACAAATGACCTTGACCTTGGAGCTAGGTTACTGTATAATGTGTGGGTAAAATTTTATTAAAATAGACTTAGGTGTTAAAATTACAAAATCGACAAAGCAACAGGCCACTGATTTATGTCCTCCCTTACTATGACATTGACCTTGAGATGAGGGCATGACTATATGTGAGACATTGCCAAGTCAATGTATAAAAGGCTGAAGTTTCATTAAAATATCTTCACTGGTTCAAAATATACATGTGCTTGATAAAACTTATTAAAATTTTCCCTTGACATGACCTTGACTTTGAGGCATGGGTGTGAAATGGTATATAGCATATTGTCCAGTCATGGCATGGGATGTGACTATGGTATGGAACATATTATCCAGTCATGGCATAGAACATGATTATGGTATGTAACACACTGTCCAGTCATGGCATGGGGTGTGTCTACAGTATAATAAATTATCCAGTCATGGCATGGGGTATGACTACAGTATAATACATTGTCCAGTAATGGCATGGGGTGTGACTACAGTATAATACATTGTCAGGTATATGGCATGGGGTATGACTATAATACATTGTCCAGTCATGGCATGGAGTATGACTATGGTATAATACATTGTCCAGTCATGGCACAGAATGTGAGTACAGTATAATACATTGTCCAGTCATGGCATGGGGTGTGACTATGATATAATACATTGTCCAGTCATGGCATGGGGTGTGTCTACAGTATAATACATTGTCCAGTCATGGCATGGGGTGTGTCTACAGTATAATACATTGTCCAGTCATGGCATGGGGTGTGTCTACAGTATAATACATTGTCCAGTCATGGCATGGGGTGTGTCTACAGTATAATACATTGTCCAGTCATGGCATGGGGTATGACTACATTATAATAAATTGTCCAGTAATGACATGGGGTGTGACTATGATATAATACATTGTCCAGTCATGGCATGGGGTAACACTATGGTCTCTAACACTTCATTCAGACATTATATATACTAATTAAAACTTCATTAAAATATATAATGCCATTCAAAAGTTCAATTCTGGTAAAAATACAAGTTAGAGTATATTTTCTATTGCTGTAACTTTATCTATGTCTTTACTGTAACCTTGGCTATGTATGTCTATACATAATAAATAGAATTTAATCAAAATATTTTCACTGACTCAAAAGTTATATTCCAAACAGGGATACAAAGCATAGAATTACAGTTTCTGTTACCATAACCATAACCTCAAGGTATGGTGTGTGGCTTTGGTATGCAAAACTCTGTTTAGCTTCATGAAGATCTCTCCAGCCATTACAAAGTGAAATGTTAACAGGCAGACATACCTAATGATAAAAGGACAATTCCACAAATAATACAACTGTCTTAGAACAGTATTATAAGTAAGACTTGACTGCACCAGTGACTATAGTGGTTAGAGCTTCTGCCTTTGATGCAAAAGGTCGCAGGTTCAAACCTGGCCCAAGTCATACCAAAGACTTATAAAAATGGTACTAGCAGCTGCCTCACATGGCACTCAGCATTAAGAAGTTAATGTTAGGACCGGTTGGCCGGTATCAGGATAATGTGAATTAGTGGTACATTTTGCTACATGCTTTTGGCATGTTTCTCCAGTGATTAACATCACTATAAACTGCCACACTGCATACATCATAGTGATATGACTAAAATTGTTACATTAAAAATCAAAATCACACACATAAGACTTTATTGTGCATCTGTATAAAATTCTAACTTTGCTGACAAAGTGTAAATTAAATCCTTTTAGTAATGTAGAAGTATTAATATGCTACTTTTTAAACAAGATTTGTAAAAATACCTGTTTTCTGAATTCTTTTAAAAAAAATTATTTGATTAAACTAAAAAGTATCCAAGTTTGAGCAGATGATATAAGTAAAACATTAATGTACATCAATGTTTTAAGTCATCACAAAACTGTTTTTGGAGTAAGTGATAACAAGATGAATATTAAAAAAATATAATTTTTTGAATACTTTTTTCAAGTAATTTCCCCCCAAAATGGGTTATGCCACATCAACTCTATCCAGCCATAATAGTTTCAATAAATCCATCAAGCAATTTTTTTGAAGAAATAATGATAGGTTAAACTTTAAAAATTTCTCTTTTCTTTAAAATCTTTACATTGTCCCAAAAATGGGTCTGATGAAAGAAGTCATTGTAGAACAATTTTTTTTCAACTTAATTTTCCTGGAAAGTGATCTGTCTTGATACATTCTTACCTGTCCCATTAATGTACAGCATATGTCAATGGTACTTTGAATTTCTTAAAATCTAATACCATTCCAGGACAACATCTGTGCTTTTTTATTGGAAATTTTAGTGAAAAAAAGATTTGTAAAATAAAATCAGCATAATAATTAAAGTTAATTAGAAAAGCAAAAATAAGCATTTGTATCTATCATTTTAATTTAGCTTCACTCACTATCTTGATATGGTATATCATCACAATCTTGCATATATAGTGCCAATAAATATGTTCCAAAAATGTACAATTTTTTAAAAAAAAAATTACACCTTTCCAAATAAACATTAACATGTATTCCAAAAAGATAAAAGGAAATGATGTATGGATGTGAACTGATACATATATTTCAACTAAGCAGCTAGTTACACATACTTGCCTTTTGATGACTGAGTTTTCTACCAGTTTTCACCCTACAACTTGTAATTATGTATATACCACACTCCTTTGATGTTTCTTGAATTAATATATCTTTACAGTCAAGTCATATCAAGAACATCAGATGTCTTTTGATGAGTTAAGCACCACTAAGTAAACATTGCTATTAGATCGTCTAAGTAAGCAACTTATATCACCTAAGAAAATCATGATATTTTGGTGATTAAACCCATCATGATATTCCAAATTTTGTCTAGTTTTCATGGCCTATTAGAAAGAATAAATACATTAAAATGAAAAGTGGGTAACCAGTTAAAGACAATTCTGCTATAAGTGATATCAACAGTGTTAACTTGCATTTTTTAATTCCCCTAATATGTTTTGCTCCAGCCAAGTGGTAAATAAACCAATTATTCATTATGAATACTGTATTGTGGTGTGTATAATGTACACCTCATTTTAAAAACCAAGAACGAATAAATAATGAACATTTTCAATACAAGTAATGTAATCAATTTGTTTTGTTTCAGTGTAATTGCAATACTATACACAGCTTTAGAACAAGTTACCGTGTATTACATACCTAAATTTCCAGTCCAGATACTTAATAAAATGCAATACAGTGACATGAAATCAAACAAGTTTGCTTACATAAGAATCAAAGAACAAGACTATCAATGTTTGTAAGCATTACTTATTTCTTAACAAGGCTAGTGCCAATATAGCTCAATGCAACATGCAATGGATTTAATATCTTGCAAGGAGTGAAAGCATTACAGCCCTGCAAGTAAAACGTTATTAGCATCTACAACCAACACATATTTAGCTTACATAGTTTCCGAAAAATTCTCAAACCAGTGGAGAAGGAAACATATTCAATGTTGACAAATTTTGAAGAAATTCTCTCCAAAAATGTGCCAGAGGAAAAAACCATACTGCACATACCTGGCATACATGTTTCATCATTTCAGAATGTAAAATTGTTTGAATGTGCTGATAACACTTTATCTTAGCAATTACAGCATTTTACCACAGGCAAGACAAGTAAAATGCCAATAAATCACAGACTTTTATCTAACAAACCAGGCCAGAGTCAATAAAAAAGACTCACTTTATATGCAATCATATCACCAACTCTGGGAGGACCATGTAGTTGAGGGCAACCACTGATGTCTAGTCCTACAGGTACTGCTGTTAGATTTCCTGCATCACCATCTTCATTCTCCTCCTCAACTATATTATCTGCTTCAACATTCATGGGAGTACAGCCTGCATTCTTCCAAGGGTTGATTGGGGACTTCTGTGATTGTACATGTCCACTGACATTCTACAAGAAAATCTATCAGTTTGTAGTAATTATTATAAACATACTGTTTTTAAAGATATTTTTTTATAATGAATTCTGAAAACTAATGCAGGGGTCATGCTACTAGGCGATGAGGGCAACTAATTTGGTGAAAAATGCAAACTTCAAGTTTTTTCATTAGGAAACAAAAATGACATTGCCTTATCATTTCATTTCAGATGTACACTAAATGACTATAGTCTTACTGACATGCTCCCTCAACCTGGCCAAGCAATTAGTGTTATAGCCCCAGACAAAATGGAGTGCACATGGCCTTAGCAGGTGTTCATTTCAACTGTGCAGACAAACAAACTCTAGCACATACACGTTTTTTAATAGTTGACTAAACATTAACACTTTTACCCTTAAATATTGCTGTCCAATCTCTGTACTGCAAATTATCATTTGATCTTGAAAACTTACCAACTGTTGTTCTGAAAATAAATGATCAATATGTAAATGACAATTTATGTTTTAACCCTTTCATCACTAAATGACTTTGTAGGCATAGAATCCTCAACACTAAGTAACTTTGGAGTTGTAAAGCAAAATGACTTGTGGACTTTGAAACAACATAACTTTGCCAATGTTAAAGATATCTGGCTGGATTAGGTGTCAAAATCAAGGTTAAAAATCAAATTTTATGACTAATTCAATAAAATGTGCATATCTATTACAACTGTTAAAATGCAGGTACAAACAGGCAACAACAGGTAAAATACAATTATTTTATTACCTCTTAGAAAACTTAGAATGTTCTCAAAACTTGTTTAATTGACCCTAGATGTACTAGTGAATAATCACAGTAGCAACACAAGTCTTTCTTTCATGGTGTCCATAATATATAAAATTCTATAAAATGAACCAAAATGATCTCCAAGGTGAGATCTGTCCACACACCTAAGTGACCTATAACACCTCTGTCACGTTTGATCGTCGCATTGAAGTTCGTTGCATTGAAGTTCGTTCAACGGACAATTTTTCCAAACACTTCATCTGAATAGAATATTTGAAAATAATCGGAAGCTTTCCTGGAGCCATATAACTCTTGGGTGTGCCCAACTCTGTCAGAAAACTGAAATAAATCTCTTTGGTTTTTGGGCTTCGTCCAAAAAAAAAACAACCACGTGGAGCGTACAATTCCTCTGGTTCAAACCTTCAAAGTCATCTTCATCGTCATCACTGTCACCCACAAGTGCATTTCATTGTCTCTCCATACATCTTCTCTCATTGTCAAACAAATTTATCAGGTTAGAATTATTTAAATCCTCTGAAAACTCTCCTCTAAAAATCCTTCAAACGCCGTCATTTTGGATACAAATTTCAGCATTCGGAAAACACGTTAAAAGTTCCTAGTATGTTCGTTATGTCTAGTTGTATACAAGCTAAACTCACGAGATAATCCAAATATAACATCTACATTATCAGATGGAAGTTATTAGAGGTACCCCGAAAGATATTTAGTCGGGTGCTATAATGTTAAAAAGGAACACTGCCCTAGACCGAAAACTCGGTCCATAGTGTTGACAGAATAAATTTCCCTGACTGCATATGCGGTCTGCCGTAATAAAAGGGTTAAGAAAAGAACAGGTGAAAGCACTTTCTAAATGCATATTTTAAATAGTTTAAGTTGTGTGCTTGCATTATTTTGTTAATAAAATTAGTTTGAAACCACACAGGAACCTACCAAGTCTTCACGAGACCGACTAGTTTTGTAATCACTGGGCACATAAATTAAGAAAAATATAAACTGTCAAAAAAGCAAAAAAGACTAAATATTATCTGATGAAAGATTTAACCTAAAATTTAAAATTTGTCTGTCAGAAACATAAGAGACAATGCTATGTTATGGAATCTAGAAGCGCTGTAACTTAAGGTTAAATTTTGTTCTTTTCATAAATCACTCATTTTTGTGAAAATACAAAAAAGTAGCAATACAAAGAATATCCAACCAATACATGAAGTTAATACTAGTACATTTACAAATATTAAGTCCATAAATTTATAATACTATCTATGGACTGTTGTAACAAAACAAGTGAGTAGTTAATATTACAAAAATCCATTTCTAAAAATAGGCTTACCTAATTGGCATGAGTCTCATCATATTTCCATATTTGTACCTGACTATGTGCCAATTCAGTTACTTGAATGCTTCATTCATTGTTATGAATAGCTAAAGTAATATTTGACATAGAATACAGCATTGTGATTACAAACAGGTATAATTATTGTTAATCAACTGACACATGAACAAGCAATTTAATTTTTATACTTTAAAAAAATTCTGACACCAAAATATGAGTTAAAAGATTAACATTTAAGTCACAATGAGTGCCATGCAGTAGTAATAATCATTAGTGACCATTGTGGATTAAATGGACGAACACTATCAACTGAAGACACATGTACATGTGCCCTCATGCGCATGTTATATGGTTGTTTCAAACTAGTTTGGAAATGTTTTCAGCTGACATTTTCTAGTTAAACTTAGATATTTAAGCGGCATTTGGTTTAATATTTTTACCTATTTGCATTTAAAACACTATAGCCTAGGTACTCCTGTCCCTTAAAATAAATTATTATGTATAGTTTACTCTTTGGCAAAAATATATTGCATATATTTCTAAACATTTTTAAGTACACTGCATATGAATATGGTACACTTACAGACTGGGTTTATAATATACATGTACATACAAAACAGAATTTTCTAACTGAAGAAATGTATTACCCGGTACTTGAAAAAATCTTAATTCCAAATATGCATAATGAAAAATGGAGAACTCAGTTTAAAAAAGATAATTAGTTCAAATAAAAGAATGAGAACATTGACATGTCTTGCTTTGCTACCATTTCTCTATGTTCTGTTGTCATTTTTTTCTAATCTGTCCCAAAGGAGAGGTCACTTCTTGATAAAGTTCAAGTCTAACTTGACCACTGCCAAACTACATAAAGCTGTGCAATTTTTTCATTGGTAATATACATATTATACAAATATAAGTTGCTTTAATAATGGAAACATTTTTAGAAATATCACTGTCTCCCTAAAAAGCTTATTTTTACAGTTCCTGCATAAACATTTAAGTTTCAGGACTATATTAGCAAACATGTGAAAGAAATTTACCTACACGTGGTGTTTGATAGCCAAGCATGGTGTAGATACCTTGAAGTAAATATCACATGCTAACCTATATTTTGGTATGATATTATAGCACAACTAATGATGTATGCACATATTAAATTTTACAACTGTATAAGCAAAAGTATTCATGAAACTAAGCCAATCAGATGTACATAGTCACCAAGGTTAACGATCTACTTCAGAGGTCTTAGAAACACTTAATCAAGCATATATGGATGCAAATTTTTTATCTGGGACACATAAAATCACTTAGACACGAGCCCTCTGTACACACATAATAGTTGGGCAGCAAATTCAAAGACTTGCCACTCCTGCTTCAACCATCTGCTGAGTGGCAAAATGTGTTGATCAATTGATCATTTTCGATGTGCTGATATTTGCAATGACGGAATTCAATGGCTGTAAGGCCCCCAGATGCATATGTTGTCATTATAAGAGTACATCAATAGAACATGACCCATTTGCTGGCTGGCAAGTTCAAGGACCTATTTTGGGATTAAAGGGCAAATTGACGAAGATTGTAATGAGATTCAGAAGAGTGCTAAAGTTGATAGAACTGATAATTTAAATGGAACAGTAGCCAAGTTTAAGAAAGTGTGTGACGCCTGGGTCTAGTGTTTGAAACAAGGCTATTTCTTGAATTGACAAAATTCAGTCTGACTAACAGACAAACAAGGGCTATATGTCTGCCATGTAAAGAATTTGGAAAATTAAACTCAATGACTACTACTGGTTCTTCTTGTCCAGACATTTAGCCACTGCAGGTTTACTTAATATGCTTGTGGGAGGCAAAACATGTGAGGAAGGGAAGAGACAACTTTCGCTGATAGGACTCCTATATTTACCAACAGTGGCCAAGTTGTCTAAAGTGCTCACTGTTTCATATCACTGCCATCTCACCTCTGTCTAAATGGGCTCGAGTCTCAGGCTCAGTTATGTGGGTATGTGAGAAAGCCTGCCAGTAGCTTCTCATGGGTTGGTGGTTCTTGCCCGGGTTTTCCAGGGTTCTTCCTCCACCAGTTATACTTACTGCCATGTATAGTCTATCTTGTGATGAAAAATGGTGTTAAATCCAACAACAATAACAACAGCAAACAACAAAGACCTTAATCTGCCGTAGATTAATGCATCTGTATATCAGGGTCTATGTTGTTTGTTCTACTAATTACTCCTAAAAAAAACTGCACAGACCCTGATCTTCCAGTGCATTATATGACATCAGATTTTGTCTGTGCAGTTTGCAGTTGGTCCTGAAATATATATTATAGATTGCTCAATACTGCCAATGATGACAATAACAAAATGTGACAGATTTTAAACTACACTGATTCATTTTTATGCAGGCAAAGTGAAAATGAACCTCCCTAAGTAAAGCTTATGTTAAGAAAGAAAATTACACTTTAGTAAATTATATTGATTTGTTACCAACTAGAATTTGACAAATTTCCAGACTGAAGAAACTTATTTCAGTCCAAATGCATCCCAACATGATGTTAAACACAATTTTTTTTGCTGAATTGAAATTACGTATATAGTTCTGCACATGCATTACTTTAAAAAATTCTACTACAACACATTAAAGTGGTTGAAATGATACAGTAACTGAATACCCCCCCATTTGAAACTCACCACTAAGACGACAGAGGAATTGTATGCTTGTGTTGACAGCTGCTCTTGTTTGCTAAGTTGCCGGAACCCTTTCTGGAATGACCCACTACCCCAGGTTGTCTGACCAACCCCATGGCCCCGTGTCTCTTTCTTTGGAGACACATCCTGAGATGATCCTTTGTCCCCATCTCTGGTCTGTGAGCATCCATTTTGAGATACCCCTTTGCCAACAATGTTTATCTGTGGACTCTTGTTCTGAGATACAGTACAAACAGCTGGCCTTCGTTGTCTGCTAAACACAGGTACTCCATTGGACAATACAGACACATACAAAGCAGACGTGTCTGCATTCAATGAATCATCTTGTATTTGGGTCACAATTTCATCACTTACAGCTGAGTCACTCTGTTCATTCACTTTTCTATTATTTTTCTTGTTTGTCTGATTGGTAACCATCTCTAGAAAATTATTCCCTCCTTGATCTGCGACATTATATTTCGGAATTTTCTGACTATCCTTCTGTCTAGAATGTTTATTCCTTTCTTGAGCTTTTCCAGACTGTTTATTTTTTGTACCATTTGTATCCTCCTCAGCAAAATTTGCATTATCTTCATCTGAATGATGATAAACATCTGTTATTTTCATCTGGGACACCACAGTATTAGGTAACAATACAGTGCCATCAACATTTATTGATGAATGTTGTTCTTCATCATCAGATGACTCAAAATGAAGGTGGTGTTTTGAATCAGAATATGAGACAAAGCTTAATGAAGCCTCTGACATGTTTCCCTTATCGTGAATAAAAGCACTCTGTTCACTGAAAGTTTTATGCCCATTCTTTGCATTTTCGAAAAGTCCTTCACTATTATTTGTATTTCCAGATCCTTTCTCCCTTTTTCTCCTTTTTCTTGTTCTATGTCTCTTTCTCTTTTTTCTCTCACTGACAATATGCTGCTGTACACCATCTTCCACCTCTAATATCTTATCTTTTTCCATAATTGTTGTGGTTATTGATGAAGATGCACATGTTTTAGTTTTACTTATCTCTTTGGACTGGTTCTTGTCAGACTCTTCATCCTCATTCTTACCTTCTGACTGGCTTACAGATTTATTTACAGCAGGCTTTGATGCTGCATCGGAGTATTGAAGAGTTGCATTACTAAATGTGCTTACTATATGTGTCATGGAAGAATCAAATTTCTGTTTCTTCTGTTCTTGACGATCATCCATTTCCTCATTATACATGTACTTTCTTTTTTTCTTTTTCAACTTATGGCTGTTTTCAGCATACATATTACCTGACAGGGTGTCACTTTGGCATTGTTTAGCACTTTCATAGGGAACTTCTGTCTCTGAATGCTGAAGACAGATGACTGATGAAACTTTGTTTCTTTCCAGCATATTAACTGAAGATTTACTCACTTCCTCATCTTTCAAGTCCTTCTTTTTCTTCCTCTTCTTTATTACTTTTTCTTGTGGGTTTTCTTCCACTCTGCAAAAGAAAGAAAAAAATTACGGTGTTGACCTTTCATTCAATTATATGTTACAAATGTAACTGCACTAAAATAGTTTTATTCCAAGTCTCCTAATCTGTCAAACCTACATCATGCCTTACAATGCAAACGATAAAACAATTCAATAAAGTGTACACAAAAGCAGTGAGGACATAATGAACCATATCTCAGTTTTTAAACAGACAGCTTGTAAATGAACATGGAAAAACACAACCATACCTTCTGTCACCACTTTGAATTTCATGACTCCATCAGGCTGGTTCCTTGAATTTATGCAGCAGTAATAAAAGATCCAAACTGTCCATCAGTATCTGTACAGGTTTGGGGACTGATTTATCAGATTATTTATGTACAACT
Organism: Potamilus streckersoni; assembly: GCA_016746295.1. Taxonomy (NCBI): domain Eukaryota; kingdom Metazoa; phylum Mollusca; class Bivalvia; order Unionida; family Unionidae; genus Potamilus; species Potamilus streckersoni. The sequence continues at coordinate 7,825,558 of JAEAOA010001951.1, forward strand.
TGTGCTACACTCAGAATACATGGCAACAAAGATATATTCTAGGTGACAGAATAATTTATTAAAATATTCTTGAATTTGATAAAGTTGGGTCTCAGATTATGAACCAGTTCTGTTCTTAAGGACATTCATAAACCAATTTTGTATCTTTTAACAAAATGTTATCTTCCACTGTACTAGCCTAAATTATTTCATAATGAATTCATTCACCCCCTTTTGGAATAATGCTGCACAATTTGGGGAAATGCAACAGTAATATTGAAATGAGTCACAAACTTCAATTCTCCTAAATTTACCATTTGATATATCATCAAGAATTCTATTCTCTACATTGAAAATGGCTAAAATATGAATACAGCTTAGTCTATCAAATGTCTGTATCAATGTTCAAAGTAAAGAATGGACTCTGTCTATAGTATCTGCATGGCATGTTTCAATAAAGTTTGAAAAACAGTGCCAAGAACCTAAATTGAGATTGAATGCAATGGTATATTGCAAAACACTATTTCCAAAATAAATATTTCTAAAAAATATTCTCCTTGCTTTGGTGCTTTTCTATAAAATGAACTCAAGAAGAACCCATTAAATCAGAAATGATTCTAAATATGTTCAAAATAAAATTGTAAGACTTTTTTTTTGAATGACAGTTTTCATTGTAAATGTTGAAATTCATGCCCTTAATTCATTACATACATTTCATCCTTTTATATGTGATGTATTAAAATATGCTTTACATTTGCTAAAAAAATTCTTTTTATTTTTGTAGTTACAAATGTAAATTTAACCTATGGGCAACAGGAAGAATATTTTTATTACATGACTAATTATCTGGGTTACTCTCATAAAATAAATTATTCATTATTATTATTATTATTATTATTATAGTACAGCTTACATTATTTTTCATCTCTTCATGCATTGCAATGGAGTAGTTGATCCCATGTTGCCTCCACATTAAAGATCTGTGTGAGGCAGGGAAATCAATAAATAACTATTGTAGCAACTCAGTATTCAAATATATATATATATATATATATATATATATATATATATATATATATATATATATATATATATATATATATACACCTTTGGTCTCGAATTTATGATGATCAGTGCATGGATAATTTGTGTTTTGGGCATGCTTGATCTATTTTTGTAAAACACCAAAGAAACAGCAATGTATTTTCTCCACTTGCATAATTTTCTTTGCTCATTCTTTGTTTAAAATAATGTGGAAAGGAAAAGCAACATACAAAATATTTTACCTTTGTTGAAGAAATATTAATGTGCAAAATGATAGGTCTTCCAGGTAATATTAATCTTGCACTTTTAACTATTTTGTGATAAAATAAGGTGTTAATTTCTTTGTATACCTATTGGAACGTTTGGTTACTAAGAAAAAAAATCACTTTCATTTATTTCAAGACTTTTTTTATCTTGCTTTATGGCTTTTTGGTCAGTCTAAACACCACTAAGTTAGACAACATCATGCAAAGTTTGACCGTAGCTGAATGCATGAGGTGACTAGCTAATTTATACAGCATCTAATATGTGCTGCTATTGGGTGGCTTTTGGGAAATCGATTGGTTTGTTGTTGTTGTTTTTAAATATAAGGGATGCGTTCTGACTGCCCAGAAAATATAAATGTACACACATCTAACGCACAGTGGCAAAGGTTAGCGCAAAACAGCGAAAACTGGTACACATAGCTACAAGCCATGGACGTAAAAGATGAATGTACAGGACGGGTGGGACGAATGCAGCAAAACTTTTCTTTCAGTATAACGTAAACGAGATAGCTGTATAATGAACGAGAGATTCACCTAATACAAACACAGTCATTATCACGTAGGATCAACGACGACTCTTTCTTCGGTAAAATGCAACCATCCAGATAGAGATTCACATCGCTAACATCTTCTAAATACTCTTCTTTTATTTTTATCATTACATCTCCTATGCATTTCATCTCGTTAAAATCAACTAACATCCAACAAGGCTCACACGAAAAATTGAGAAATTGGAGTTTGATTCGTGCATGTTCACCCATGGCGGCTGCCATCTTTAATTTAAATAGTCCATAATGTTCTATTAAAATTACGGTTCAGATGCAAATTAAGCGTACATTTGATTTTTTTTTGTTGTTGTTGTTGTTATTTATATCTAAGCAATAATAATAATAATAATAATAATAATAATAATAATAATAATAATAACAATAATAATAATATTAATAATATCTTCAAGGAAATCGGAGTGTGTGTGTGTGTGTGTGTGTGTGTGTGTGTGGTCATATATCCTAATTGCTCTCTTAAATATATCAAATAAGCATGGGTCACCAATCCCTAAGAAACAGAACCAAAGAACTCTTCCAGACAATTTTCTTTTTTCTGCCTCATAAAGTAAATAAATTGGAAAGAATTATAAGCTGGGAAATAGTTTACTTAACTGATATTTTTAACTAGCTAAAATTAAATTAGGTGCAAAATATATTATAAACTTAGATTTATTTATGAATGTCTTTATGTAAGTCTTCTTTACAAACAATTTAAAAAAATACACACAGTGAAGCTAAAATTAGTTCAAAGATGCACCAGTTGACAAAGCCAGTAATAAACACTAAAAACAAAATTAGTAATTGTTCAATTTTTGTTTGTGTAGATGAAATTAACAATGTTATTATTCAAATAATGTGTGTATAATTTGGATTTTTAACTCAACATTAAAAAATTCATATCACTATAATGTATGTAATGTGACTGTTTATAGTGATGTCCAGTACTGGGGCATCTTGCCACTGATATGTAGCCACATTATCTTGACACCATGATGACCAGTTCTAACATTAAGCTCTTCCAATTTCACAGACTAACAGTAATTAAATAAATTCAATTTTATACAGAAAACTAATTAATCAACTATACTTATGAACTCTCTATTTTTATGTTTTCATTTAATGCAAGAAATTATTGACACTTTACATAAAATGTGATACTTTATGAAAATAAAGATTGAAAAGTTATACTTTAAGTAAATAAATATTTACTCTCTTTCTATCAAGCTAACACGATTTTTAGTATTCATTTGTTTTATCAGGAAAATTCAAAACCATATTGTTCTATTTCCTTCTCTTTATTTTGTACTTGAACAACCATAAGAATTTAAAAAGTAAACAAATATACACTTCCCTGCATATACCCCAATGATGAAAATGTCTCAACAACATTGTAACAATAATTTATTCTTCTAAATTTGCATCACAGTCAAAACAGCTGTTCTCTGTGGTATGTTTACCTTTATGTTGCAAATATGTGTCAGTTCATCATATTTACTAAACAAATTTTGATTCCTAAGTAATATTAATAGACAAATTGAAACTTTACCAACTTATATTTGCTCCTTAAAATATAATAATAATTTAAAAAACATTCCACTGACCATATTTTACAAACTCTTCACCAACTTATATTTGCTCCTTAAAATATAATAATAATTTAAAAAACATTCCACTGACCATATTTTACAAACTCTGAGGCTGAAATGGATTTTGGTTAAGTTTACAATTTTAGATTGTGGAATGTCTCTTCCATGTATCATCACTGCTGTAACTGGAAATGAGATCAACAGGTGCACAGTTCAAAACTTTTTGTTTATCATTTTTTTTAGACCTTTTTTTACTTAAAGACATTGTTTCCAGAATTTGGCACTTCATGGCAAGTAGTAAACTCATTTGCATTTGTAGTTCCTGTCCCTTATTATCTGTTTATCTTGACATGACTCCCTGAGTCTTTCTTACTTTGTTTGGATTTTTTAAACATTCAATACATGATCACATTGGCAAAGTGTCTCTCAAAGTGTCTCTCAAAGTGTCTCTCTGCATATCTCTCTCACTCTCTCTCATATATCTGGTGTTACATTGCACACCAACTTTATTGACAACTCATTATCAGACAGTCTGTCCAAAATGGTGTTGTCAATTTCAACTAACTCTAATTTCTTGGTAGTGGATGCCATGAAAAGTCTATAAATTGCTCATCACTATTTTCTTACCAGGTACTTTTCCCCATTTTCCCCAGTGGCAAAAATGACCATTTTCAGCCAATATGACTGCATTTCATAAAATTAGAAATGTGAGTTGTCATTTTTTTTTAATAATTTAAAATATATTGCAATAATTCATTCTTGATAGTTTATAACTGGACTACTATTGAATATTTCAAGTTATAAAAGTAATTCCAGGTTGGGTGTGCTATATGGAGATTTTAGGTGTGTGTGATGACATTTATGTCCTATTCTGTGTTAGCAATGTAAGATTAAATAGGCGTATAATTAAAACAACTTTTCATTTAACTTTTTATATATATACAAACACTTTTCAGTCAACTTTGATAACTATAAACAATTGTAAGTCAACCTTGACATCTATAAACACTCTTCAGTCAACTTTTATTGTAGTAGGTACCTCAAACTAATAATTTTGAATGAGATCTATTTTGCTACAGATGAATACCATAGAGTGAAGGTTGCCACCATAAGCTGAGATTATATTTATACAACATGTAAAATGTTTGTAAATTTTCAATTTTAAATTATTCTTTGTATTATTTTTTTTTCTCCCAGCCGAACGTTTTTAGGTTACATTTTCAACAACCGAGACTATTGTTATTATTGCAATAATACTCGACCGTGCCCTGCGTTGTTGTACATTTTAGATAGGATGATAAAAACTTCCGGTTTGTACGCGAGCACATTGTGTAATTTCTTTTGATACGACTGGAACTTTGACGAGAAAAGGTCTAATTTTGTTAGATATTATACGCATAAAACCAAAGGTAAAATATAAAGGTACTATTTTAACTAGGTAAAAGGTATAAAAAGCTGAAAACTCTACGAAGGATAGGTAATTGTACGTATCAATATTGAGCATAGAATCTTTACAAATTAGTTAAAATTTACTCAGTATAGTACAGTCCAGTTAGGAGCTATCTGAGTTAGCAAATAAACGCCATTTAGCAAAATATTATTTCAGATGTTCAATACTTGGATAAGAAATATTTTTTTATGGGCTCCTGTTAATGCACAATTCAGTATCAGTGTTAGTCCGAGTTTCCTCTGACCCTTGACACCTCATTTTTGATATCTGGTTTTTTATGTTGGGGTGTAGGGTCAGAGTATATTTCCTATCAAAAACTTGGAATTTGCCGACACCATTTGGTGTCGGCATAGGGTACTCGCCAACTATCAGGCCTAGAAAACTTAAATGACCTTGCATTGACCCATAATTACATTAAATCGATAGGGAAATCATTTATCTTCTCAGAAATTACAAGCATAACACCGATTTTGTCTTTAATCCGTTGTCAGACGAGACGTAACTACAGCGTTGATGAATTTTGACCTCGTTCACACCATTTTAATTGCTAGTCACATGACTAAATTTCTGGTGATCAGTCAGCCTCTTTCCAGGAAGATGCGACAGCGACATGTTTCGGGCTGCTGTTATCCCAATTAATGTTTTTTTTTTTTTTCTTGTTATTGTATACATTGAGTGACTTTCATTCAATATTTTCGAGTTTATGTCTTCTTTCTGCAATACTAGAATGGAAGGTTTTGTGCATAAACCTATATTGCAACATGGCAGGTAAAGATGAATACTCGGAAGCTCTTACCAATGAGATACTTTAAGAAAAGGGATACTATTTTAATATTAAAGAACTACAGTATGATGTAATAAAATCAGTTATCAATGAAAGTGACACATTTGCCATCTTCCACAAGGGGTATGGGGAAAACGCAGTTTTTTGTTGTTATCACGTGACTATTTGACCTATGATGTTTATGCATATCGGCAGCGAGATTTGGTTAGTCATGTGACTAGCAATGAAAATGGTGTGAACGAGGTCAAAATTCATCAACGCTGTAGTTACGTCTCGTCTGACAACGGATTAATGACAAAATCAGTGTTATGCTTGTAATTTCTGAGAAGATAAATGATTTCCTATCGATTTAATGTAATTATGGGTCAATGTAATGTCATTTAAGTTTGCTAGGCCTGATAGTTGGCGAGTACCCTATGCCGACACCAAATGGTGTCGGCAAATTCCAAGTTTTTGATAGGGAATAGACTTTGATCCTACACCCCAACATAAAAAACCAAAATCAAAAATGGGGTGTCAAGGGTCCGAGGAAGCTCGGACTATATCAGTGGGTGGAGGATGGTCCACATTGAAGAAATGGATACAAATTATAAAAATTGTGATGTGCCATATCGTTGAATTATGTATATGGCAACATTTAGCATCCAGTGTGTGAAAGAATAACCTATAATAAATAATTAAATACATCTTTGACCATAGACTTTAATAAAGAGTACAGTATACAGGGATATGGAGTCTGATGAAAAAAAGAAATGACAGTTACAACCGGTTACTTATTATTATCATACAAACACCTAATATTTACGCAAAGAAGTCAACACTTTCCAAAAAGAAAGCCCTTTCACATTAAAATGCACCTTGTCTGCATCATTGTTTTTTGGAAATCTAACATTTGGTCTAATGAATCCAACATTTAACTTCAAAACCAGTTTACTTTTGTGTCTTAGGGCATTCGATAAACTGATCATTTCCGAATCCCTTATAAATATTGCCAGTTCACATCCAAGAAGACTTCTTAACACCTTTACACTCAACTGCAGGAATCATCCTGGACTTTGCCAATGTTGCTAATTGCAATTGTTTTCCTGTATTGGTGACAATATATATCATCTGCAATTTTTTTTTGGGTGACAGCCTTTTTGGCAGTTTAATTTGTACATACAATCATGAATTTGGAGTGGAGAAATTTGAAGGGACCAGGAAAAGGAAGCCACACACTTGCATACACAATGCACTGGAATCTGTTACATAAACAAATCCTTTGTTTGCATTGACAATCCTATCTTTATAGTGCATTGTTACATCATAATCTGGCCTGAGTATGGTATGCTGTGATATGCTCAATCATGCTACTGGACTATACCTACAATCAACCAACCTCTGAAGACAAGAACAGAAACAGCTACAATTAATTGAATGTCAGCTAATCCTTCTCTTGTTTATTTTAAATATACCAATACAATAGTTTTGCTAAAGTTTCAGAGAAAACTGATTACCTTTGAAGTATAATTGATGTGTATAAATACAAAGCAAATGAAAAAATCTCAAACAGAATTATATACTGTCAAAAGTTCAGCTTTATCGTGGGTAAATGTAAGTTAGACGTGTTTAGATTTAGTGTAAATTCATCAGACAACACAGCCACTTAACCTAATATTATTCCTGATTCCTGACAGGCCAACATCATCACATATGCTCTGTGATACTTTCTTCATTTCTTTTAATTTAATGATGGTAATTAATGATTGTATATACGGTACATTAATGCCAGGTGTTAACTCGTGTAAGTTTCATTGGTGGGAATGGAGATCATAGTTAGTTTATCAAGAAAAAATCTACAGTATTTAGTGATCATTGTTGGATTTAGGAAGCAATTTACTAAAAGCAAAGTATGTAAATCGCAGCAAAAATAAATTTTTGGACTGCTAGTTGACGTACATTGTAAAGCTAGCCATAAAGGGACAGGGGCATTTAATTCCTAAATTAAATTAAATTGACGGTCGCATTATATATCACTTATCTTACATTGCAAAGTATGATCATAAGCTTTTGATATTAAAATGTCATTAAATAAGTACTTTACAAAACAGTCAAGTAATGATTTATTTTATATTATGGCTGTATTGTTCTGTATTGTCGTCAATAAAGTAATAACTGTCCGATCTTTTTCAATTTTTATTGCCTATTACATGAATAGACTTGGAAAAATATTAACTACTTGTTCTGGCAACAGTTTTTTAAAATTGGCAAAAAAATATTGAGGTTGGCGATTTTTTTTGCGACATTTTGAAAGCCAGGACCATCCCTGAACTGTCATATTAACAAAAGTAGCATATAAGTACATTTTAAAATTGCCAAATATTGGGAGACCCTTTTAAATAGCAATTAAATTAAATGCTATTTATTTATAAAAAAAAAAAAAAAAACTATCCTTAAAAGTTAAAGTAAATATATAATGTTATGTCAGAGAGTACCTTTGATTCTTTTCACTTTTATTCTGTTATGTATGACTATCAGGGGTCATATTTGTTGAATCAAGTGAAACCTAGTGACACCATTGCATGAATTTATCTATAATGAGGAAGAAAGTAAATAATTCATATCAGAATCGCTCCAATTATATTTTATATTGTTTTGTAATACTATTCCAACAAATACAGATCATAATTCCTGTGTGTATTTCTGTTTTTCAGTGTATTTCAGTGTTTATAGTAACCCATTTACAAAAAAATCCATTTAGTTGCAAGATGGGGATTTTGCATAACACTTGGAGAAACTAAACATGATCTGTTTTCCAGCATGTCCAGTTTTAAAGAAATGATGCCAGTTGATCATCAAATTTGACGCCATTAGTAAAAACCTGAAAATGACTTTACATACAGTTAAGAAAAGTTGGCCAGTTTTACAGCACTTGGCATTAGACTTTTACAATTTGCACTAATGATGCTGATATGTGGCTACTAAAATGTATTGCCATAAAACTTCAGTGTCAGAGAGCATTGTACTAACCTAGATTTTTTAATTGACTGGCATTTAGTTTTAAGATCTATACAAGCTAGGTGAGTAGCCTCACCCCCACTGGGTCTGATGTTGTTGATTTATGTTTTGTTTGCAATATATTTCAGTGTAATAGATGTCCAGACCTACATTGCAGTTTGATATGGAGTTAATCCTTGAATCCTTTGCACAGGTACCTTATACATTCATGTTTTATGTTGGTTTAATTTGTCAGTTTTTGAATTAATACATTTTAATTTTCTTTTTATGTTCATAACAATATTTTTCTTTATCTTTTTAACCAGGGCTTCCAGTATTAAATGGTTTCATCTTCACAAAAGTGATAACATGAGCAACATTTATCACCCGAGTAACAGAATAATATACTTGACCTGTTTCATTCATTTTTAAAGAAGTTGCTCAAAATAAATGGTAACTTAGTGATGTACTTAATTTATAATTAGATATGAAGTAATTTTAAAGTGACTTTCAGCAAAAAGAAATGTTTCTTATTTTATCCAAGTAAAAATTGTACAGATACAGCTGATGGTGGTGAAGTCAACACTAAAGTGGCAGTTGCTAGAACAATACATGGTTTGTGAGTTGTGGAAATTGTCTCAGTATAAAGAATTAAAAAATCTGATCTCAGATTATCATGACTGGAAATTTTATGACAGCCAGAATACAGGTAAACTGATTTCAGATCCATTCAACAAATACATTAATAGTTCATTTTATTTTTTATTTATTGGTCAGTGTTTTGCATTGCATTTGTTTTTTCTATTTTCTTCATTCTTCATTTTGTTTGTGTTCATTCTGCATTCCATTAGCATTTGGTTTTCTTATTGCTGGTAACATTCCCCATTTCAAGGTCTGTGTAATAGTTTATCCCATTTGCTTTGTATATTTAATGACTTGTTTAACTGTGTACTGATTTTTTGCTAGTCTAAATGTGGTAGGGATCATCTTGGGCTTCACCACTGTAGCAAATTGTAATTTTGTTTCCCTTATTGGTGACAAAATATATCATCTGGCGACTTTCGGCGACAACCTTTTTGGCTGTTTAATTTGTTCATACAATCATTTACAGTGGGCTATGATTCTGTTAATTTTGTTCATTCATCTTTTACTTTTGCCGAATTCTATGTTATGACTCCATGAGACTTAAACTACTACAACCAGAAATTGCAAAACATACAAGTTTTACTTAATTAAAAATAATTTATTTCTCAAAATACAGGAGTAAAAGAATTCACTTACAGCATGGTGAAAGAATTTCTGTTTCCTAAAAGTCCTGTCAATTCCAATAGTTCCAAGAAATCCGAATAAGTTCCAATGAAAAAAGCCTCTCCTGTGTTTAAGTTTCAAATGTGCAGAAAGATTTCCAAAGAATTCAAATAGTTGCTGAATAAATCTTTTTAATACCATACAGTTATTCTAGCGTGTCATGCAAAACTAAATCTTTTCACAAACCAAGCTGGGAGATATTAAAACATGCAGATGGGAACCTGCCATTGTGAATTTTTTGCGGAATATTTAAGCATAGTCTTCACTAAATATTAACCAATTTTTCAGGTCTAATACACATGAGATTCTAAAAGGAAACGCCTTTTCTCACTGTATAGTGCGCTATCCACCCCCACCCCCCATTTGCCCTATTTGATAGTCTGGTCAGCTGTGTTGAAACTGCTCAATAAATGAAGGTTAGACTCAAGCCTCTTAGACATACTTCAAAGAAACCGCCTGTTCTAAAGTGAGAAAAAGCACTAGCAATTGATTGACAAATAAACAATGTCCATTTTTGTTATAATTAACAATGCCTAAAAATGGGTATGAATTTATGTTACCAGTTCAAATGTGGTCTCAAGCTACAATACATGTGATAACAATTTTCCACATTTTATATCCCCCTTATTTTCTTATTGTTAACTCATATATGCATACAACACTGCTTGCTAAATAACATTTATTCTGAATTAGTTTTTTTTTGGCACATATGCTACATGATATGTTTCTAAATTCCTTCTTGAAATTTAATTATGGTAATTAATGCTTATATATGGTACATTGATGCAAGGTGTTAACTCGTGTAAGTTTCATTGTGAGATCCTGGTTTGCTTATTGAAAAAAGAATCTACAGCATTCAGTGATCATTCTTGGATTTAGGAAGCAATTCACTAAAAGCAAAGCATGTAAATCGCGGCAAAAATGAACTTTTAAACTGCTAGTTGACGGATATGTACATTGTAAAGCTAGCTGTAAAGGGGGGTGGGCATTTAATTTCTAAATGCATAAAATCGACGGTCGAATTATACATCACTTATCTTGCATTGCAAAGTATGATCATAGGCTTTTGGTAATAAAATGTCCTTAACTAAAGTTCCTTACAACAGTCATTATGATGATTTATTTTGTAATATTATGACTGTATTGTTCTGTATTACTTGTCAGTAAAGTAACAACTATCCGATCTTTTTCAATTTTCATTGCCTATTATAATAATAGACTGGGAAAAATATTTGCTGCTTGTTCTGGTGACAATTTTTGAAAATTGGCAACAAAATATTGAGGTTGGTGATTTTTTTTTGGCGACAACATCCAGAAAGCCAGGACCATCCCTGTATGTGTGTGTGTGTGTGTGTGTGTGTGTGTGTGTGTGTGTGTGTGTGTAAATATATATTGCTTGTGATTGTCAGGCAAACAAGCATAAACACAGAACCCAAATAAAAAAATTTATTATTTGTAATCATTGTAGGGATCCAGCAAGGATTACAATATCTTCTTGGGCCAACTTTCTGACCCAGAAACAAGTGTAAGTATACATGTAAACCATTGTTGGTTTTCTGGTTTAAGCACACAATAGGCTATACGTGGTGGCCAGTATACTTGGTTGAGGAAGAACCTGTAAAAACCACTGTAAGAACCACTGAGCCACAATAAGCTACTGGAAAGTTTTCTGGCATAATTGCATTGGCCGAGCTGAAACCCAGACAGACAGAGATGGGATGCAAGAGATAAGTATAGGCAGGCACTATAGACTATTCTGCCACTGGGTTCTGTACCATTGTTGGAATATAAGTTGGGAGGGAAAATATATCACCTTTATGCACTTCTACAAAATATGCATAAGAATTGAAAAGAAACAACTCTGCATGGCAGTAGACTTTGCCCTGTACAGTAAAACCTGCTTTGACAGACTACCCAATCTACAAACAAAACTGATCTCTCAAGACAGTTAATTTGTCAAAATGGATCTGTGCAGAATTGTAAGTTTCATATTAAAAATTTTATTAGGGTTTAAGGAGAAATACACATAATTACTAATCATGTTTTATTCCTTATTTCATGTTAGATGTTAGATATGTCCATCTCAAAATAATTTTATATGCAATATAAGTGTACAACAATCATTAAACATTCATATCACTGTTGGATCTTAGCTGTGGTCATTATATGCAGGATTCCCACACTACTGGGAAATCAGGAAAAAGTTCAGAGAACTGATAATTTTTTTCTTGACTGTGAAAAGTCCTTGAATTTTTCAAATATTGATTAAAGTCAGGAAAACCCTGGGAATTTCATGCCATCAATTGATGCCTGAAACAGTAACGTAATTGAGTAGAGACTGAACTGATCCTGAGCTAAATTTGTCGAGTTCTGCCATAAACATATTTATTGAGTGAATCCAAACACTCAGTGCATCAGGATCATCTAGTAGATGTTTTTTTTTTCACAAACAGCTTGATATCTGTCTATTTTATTACTTGGAAGGTATGAAAACTAGTCTAGCATCACAAGAGGCCAAAATGGTGGCAGGAAAGTACAGCCACTTACCAGATGGCCTTTGTTAATCTGAGTTATACCTGCATGAAATTGATATAAAAATTATTTATTTTCTCAGAATTTTAGAGTATTAAAATTATTGTCTTTAATCTGATGAATGGCAAGATAAAACTCGTGTTGATGAAATTTTGACTTGGTTCTTGGATTTGCATTGCTTGTCGCATGAGTACACAAATCTCACAACCCTCATTTTCAGATGTTGTAGAAAAAATAAACATTTCAAATGAAAGTCATATACTAGTTGTAATAAAAATACAAAAGCGAAAAAACATAAAATTCTTTTTATTTATTCCATGGACAACTACCAGGGTTTTACTGTATCACATTACTACCATGTTGATATGCTCTTCTGCTTGATGAATATAACTGGCCAGATTGCTGTGACAGGTTTCATGGCGTTTTCAAAATAAATACATTGAGAATTAAATGTTTTTATTTTCTTTTTACAAAAGTATCAGACTTTTATATAATTGATTTTTGTACAACATTAAAATGAGTTTTTTTGTTGATGATATCACACGACTATTGGACTTCTTATGTCATTGTGTGAGATTTGTGAAGTCATGTGGCTAGTAATGCAAAGGGTACGTATTGGGTCAGATTTAATTTTTGCTGTAGTATGGTCTGATCTGTCAGCAGATTAAAGACACAACAATTATAATACTTGCCATTTCTAAAAATATAAATCATTTTCCTATCAATTTCATGCAGGTATAAGTCATTATAACATTGTTATAACAACACCTCAGCTGACAACAACTCCAACACCTCGGCTGACCGTAACCTTGCTACCACTCCATAATCTCCGAGAGATTATAAGTCAAGTGAAAATATTGGATAAATTGGAGCCTAGTCAGTTGGCATCCTCTCTATGATCTGGAATGGTCTCACTCCATATTCCTTCACCCCAGCCTGTTAGTTTCACAGCATCATTCAAAAGGTAATTAAATTTGAGTAGTCTAATGCAGATTGCTCACTTCCAGCAGGAAAAGTCATGAAGGAACAACTTCTAAAAATAGTTGCAGAGATTCCCAGGGAAGCCCTGCCTTTCGAATTTCACTAGTTGCACAAGTAAATTTTTCACTCCAATCCAGAATGCTGAACCAGCCTGTTAGGCTTATATAAAATAGGCCCTCTGAAAGAAAATTTCTGTGAACAAGGGTGGACAGAATTGCTTGGGCAGGATTGTCCCCTATTCTAATAGCAAACAAGGAAAAAATAAGTTTGATACCACAAAGAGATTACTTATTCCCATGGCTGTTTAAAGGAAACTTAGCTTCACTATTTAGAGCTACCTTTCCATAATCTCTGAAAGATTGTAAATCAACTAAAAATATCGGATAAATTCATTAGTCTTATAATTTTTAGTTTCAACCATTCTTCAACAATATAGTATTATGTTTATTGCTTGAAAAATAATGGAATTTCATTCAGTTCCTAGAGTTTCACATTTGTTTGGTTGGCATTAAAATTGTCACTCTTTGAGGACACCAGAAGCTACTGAGTAATTACAAAAGTTTTATTTAAAAATATGTTGCTACTGTTTTACTCCTATATTCCCTAGTAGTAAAGCAAAATTGAATTAGTTTTCCTTGTAAGTCACAGCAAACTTTCACCTATGAGAACAACTGTTGTGTCAGAATTGCTTCTTTGTGTGACTCCTGTATTTTGATGTACCACTTCCTGATATTTTTAAAAGATATAGACTCAGGGCTATTTCATTTAAATATACATGGTACCCAGGGAAGACTTTTTTAAAAAAAAAAATATTTGCCAGGGTACTCAGTTTACCTCAAGAGTTAATATGAAAATGATAAATAATTCTAAATTTATGGGTGAATATTCTACACTAAAAGTGTCTTCTCTGGATCCCATGTATATTTTACTGGATCAGCCTTCTGTATCATAAAATTGGTCTAATTATAAATGACAGTAGGCCACTAAACAGTATCAATTTCATGTGTCATAGTATGTTACAAGTAGTTGTGTGGGGATTAACACCATTTTTCAGCACACAATAGGCTTAACATGGTAGCCAGTATTAATGGTGGAGGAAGAAACCGGGAAATCAGCGGAACCACCTACCCATGGAAAAGAATTCTCACATATCCTAGACTCGAACCTGCACCTGCGAAGACAGAGGTGAGATGGCAGTGATCCGTAACAGACAGCGCTTTAGACCACTCCGGCCGGCCATTCCGTTCCCATCTATTACAAGTAGATTGTTACTAATAGTTTAATCAGGTTCTCATGAATTTTGTAGATACATTCGTTTAAGCAAGTAATATCTGGCCAAAGGAACTCCACTCATCATGGCAGTTTTGCATAGCTGTACAGAAGTTGTACAGCTAGATACGTAATTGATAGGTAAAGATGTAAATTGGGAGTAAAAAGTCTTAGATAAATGATGAGTCAAATGTACATAAATAGTCTCGTCCCATCCAATTTAATTTTGTAATTTCAAAATCAACACTTCATTATTCATTTTTGTTAATTTTTCAGATTGCATTACAGAGAAAATATTACTTTCGTGTATCTGTACTTACAAGCATACATCCATGATACTGTGATTAAATTTTGCATTGGGGCTATATCAGGCATAGTTGTGTAGCATGTGGTCCATGAGCACATATCTAGTTACACTTCTCTTTCACAAAATATATATATATATATATATATATATATATATATATATATATATATATATATATATATATATATATATATATATACACACACACACACACACACACACACAAAATATTTTTACAGCATTTTATTTGGTTACAAAATTTTTGACATAACAGAAGTATTAAGGATGTCTTTTGTTTACACAGGATGATGATCTTGTCAGGTACCTGAATGGTCTCAGACACTGTGTCACAAGTTTGGACATAAACCATGAAATGTTAGTGGGAAAAGTTTTGGTAAGAGTTTTTATAATTTTTTATAGTTGCTCCTGATTTCATGGAATCGATCAAATAATAAAATTTGTTTCATACTTTATATGTACATTAATTTGAAATGTGTGGAGAGGTATGTCCATTGTTCTATTAGGCTTTATATTTGTTATAGTATTTCTGCATTGTCACCATGCAATGCTAGGATGCAAAACTACTGTATAAGAAGATATCGTGAGAGTTATTTAAACTCTTAGTTTGCCCCATAATCAGTATTTTAATTCTACCTGTTCACCAAGTTTCCTGGTAAGTAGATAGCTTATTCCATTTCTTAAAGACAAAAGGAGGTAAGGAGAGATTGCACTAAACTTCATCATTATGATCGACAACATTTTACTAATGATTGTTTTATTTCAAATCAAGTTTTTGTTTGTACTTTTATATTGATGAAACCTTGAAAAATTTCATTTACAGCATGCCTTGATGTCAATTATATGAGTTTTGCCACATGATTGCTCATCCACATGACCTTGTTTCCATAAGATAGCTTTGGCAGTATTTGTTTGATTTTATTCTTATTTGCAATGTGGCTTTAGAATGATGAGACCTGAAATTATTATTTTTCAGTGTTTCAAAATATAATTTACAGAAGTTATGGCCCCAGATCGCTGATTATATCCCTTGATGCAGAACATACCATAGGCCACCCCCACCCCATCATTGACAAGGATGACTGACATAACCAGTCTGACTATTTCAGTCTGACCATGGAAAAGATGGAAGTTAAGTTTCAGTTGATTATGCCTCTGTCTGACTTTCCTCCTATGGTGGCAGTAAATACCACATGCATGATCAAGGTCACAGTGGTTGTTGATTAAGATGATGAACCCTGAACCTTCAGGATTTTGCTACAGTTGATTAAGATTGCTGAAATTACCAGGTGTTTGTTGAATAAGATTCATGACTCTAGTAATTTAGAAGCCATCTTTTTGGTGTGTCAGTTGCTTGCAACTCTCTCACTCCACAAGTCATATGCCAATGTTTACCACTTGGATGTGCCCAGTCTAAATAAAGACATTGCCACTGTTAACATGTACACTTCCCTCAATTATACTGTTGATAAGTGTTTTAGGCCACATCTAAGCTGATGAGGTGTGTTGATTTCCTCCTGACTGTATTTGGCATCACTTGAGATCTGTTGCCTAGCTGAGGAGGCAGAGAGTGGCCATGGTATACATGATTGCCAAGATGGTTATCAGGACATCATGATGGTGAGCATCCAAACAGCTTTTTGAAACTTAGATTTAATTAAAAAAGGTGTAATATTCATACCCTAAACCCCACCATGTGGCAATCCAGTGCTCTTTCCCTTGTTTCATCCATTTGTTTGGAGGCTGAATTGAGCAGGTGAGGAAACAGATGGCACAGGAGTTGAATCATCACCTCTCTTGCAAGACCCTAACCAGAGAAGGGATGAGCATCAATCTAAAGGCTGCAGGGATACTTTTCTGCAACCACAACAATCTTTTCTTGGCCAGGGAAATAAAAGGCAGCTATCTGTCCCTAACTTTTCCTGGTAGACTGCAAGTGGGGAGAGAGAACAGCCCCCCTCTTTGCACCCAAAGACAGTGGCATACCATCTCTTATGCCTGCCTGTGATCTCCTGTTAGCACTAGATTTTTTTACTGTGAAACCTTTAATTAAAATGTTTCTGATGAACTATTGGGTGATTTGATTTTTGGAGGGGCTCTATATCTTATAGATCCAGACTCCATGACTTTTATTGCCCCCCCTTCACGACAGAGACCCTAGCCAGTCATGTGAAGGATGTGTTAAAGAAATAGAGCAGAAACCTTAGGTTGTTTTATTGCATATTTTGTTTGTGGTCACAAAAACCATTGAGAAATCAAGACTGGTCATAGACTTAAGCAGGCACAGTCTGTTTGACTTGAAGACAGTAAGGTCCATTCATTTGTCCAGGCTGTGTGACAAATACATGATCAAGGCATAATTTCACATACATATTTACATGGTATCCAGCAAGTACCTTGCTTTATCTTTTGCAGAGTAGCACACCAATGCTTACTCTTCCATTTGGCCTCAGCCCTTGGACCTTCATCATGCTGGGTGAGTGAGTTGCATGTGGTATTGTGATTAGGTCACATATTCTGAACTATAAGTTTTGAGCTCACAAAATAGGAGCGAATTCCATGAGAGTAGTTTTGAACATATTGTCTCAATTGAAGACATAGCGGAGTCAGTTGGCTGGCTTGCTCAATTTGCTTCTCCAGCTTCGCTTATGCCACGTGGCCTTGAAAAGAAGAGAGCTTAATCTGATCGGTTCACTGGTAGCTTCTCAGACAGTTTCTGTTTATGACAGAACATCCTTAGCCCTGGGCATGACCTACAACTTTTGCTTGATTTTTCTGGGAAACATTTGCATGTATGGTAATATCCAGGTGCAAGATACCAACAGGGATCTCCTTCACATGAATATAAAAGCATAATCTTCAGTTGTGTTGCTTTCTTGTGCTGTAGGTTCAGCCATTTAGTAGATCCATAAGCATGCTTCCACCAGGCGATGTGTAGATGTTGGATGCTGAAGCATTCCTCCTCTTTATGTTTTATCCAAATGTTAATTTGATCAGGTAATATAATTTAGAGAAAAATACATTAACATTGTGAAGTAATCTCTGATACCTTTGAATCCAATCGTTTTGGGAAAACAAAAATGCACAATAATTATCAGAGATCCTAAA
Organism: Potamilus streckersoni; assembly: GCA_016746295.1. Lineage (NCBI taxonomy): Eukaryota > Metazoa > Mollusca > Bivalvia > Unionida > Unionidae > Potamilus > Potamilus streckersoni. Next base: position 7,843,714 of record JAEAOA010001951.1, read on the forward strand.
ACCCCAGCCAGACATGTTGGATAGACAAAGGTTTTGACTGGCAGATGCTATGATCAACTCAACATTGGTTGCAGGAATTCTCAAATATCAGTATATTAACTTGTCTTGGGTGTATATTTCCATTTAACTGCCAAATAGAGTTAAATTCTGAGTTCATTAGGTCTAATTTACAAATTGTTTCTTTTTCTGAGAATCAGTAAGAATGTTGCTGACAAAGCTTATTTTCTCATCAGGATGTAGTTTAAACATGATATAACCACAAAATATAAGAGAAAAAAGATGTCAAATTTTATCCCCACGACTGAAAAATTCTCTCTATGGTCAGTAGCTATAAACATTCCCTTTCACCATGTGTTTGTGTTGAGAATTGTCAACATATGACATCTTATGAACTAAATATGTAAAGTCTATGCCTGAATTAATAAAAATAGACTTGCTACAGCAAGCTTTTTTATTACCATCCATGATGACTTATTTGGGGACCTGATCAAGTAAAACTTCCAGCCTTCTTTACTGGAAATGCATTTTATTTAGGTGTTACATGTTTTTAAAGTAGCAGGTCAGTTGGTTGTCAGTTATTAATTTTTGAAAATAGAAATAGATTAATTAGTTGAGTCAAATTCTGTAGCAAATTTCTCAAAGAAAAAAGAAGTTTTAAAAAAATTAGTTCAAGAGGAAACAAGTTAATAATGGAAAGTTAATACTAACACTAAATTGGTAACAAATTAAATTTAATTATTTAGCTATATCAATGTAATCTCATTTGTTGGCACTTTTGATGCATGCTTTTGAATGTTTTTATTGTAAATTTGAATGTGTTGAATTTTCAGCATTTCTCCTCCACATTTAGAAATATTATGGACCCGGAAAGCCTGTCTTTGCATAACTTGATCGACCAACACATGCTTCTGTTTAAGGCCAAGCTGAGCACATTTGGGTGTGTGGGTCCCTTTGCAATGCAATAGTCATTAACAGCACTTTGTCTTATTTCACAGAGACTAGACTGGGCTGGAAGAAAGCAAGCCATAGTTCAAGTGTACCAGTCTTTTTTGCTGAATCTTGTGTCTGTGCACACTGATTACCTGAAGGCAGGGCTGAGAATGATAGTGGCTCAGTTCCTACCAAGTAAGAAACAGTTATAAGGATAAAGTCTGGTTATTTTTTATTACTTTTTGTTATTTAAAGCCACAAGCATACTTTTATAAAGCGTGTTTCTCATTGTCAACCCTAGCACATTTCCCACATGGCATAAAAAATATTTAAAAAATTACAATAATACATATAATGTTTAAAATAAAAAGATACCTGAATGCCCCAATTGTGAAACCAATACAATAGGAAATGCATACATTTTTGTTTTGCCTGAAAAAAATTAAGATAACTGAGGTTTGGATAGTTGATATCAATGTACATAGGAATAAATGCACAAGTGACTTCAAACCATACTCTTCATCCTGATGTCATTGTCCCGATAAAATATTACTGTAACTATTCATAGTCAACACATTGAAGCACTAAAGTCAATATATAACTGAACTAGACCCATTTTTTCCTCCAACTAAAAATTCAAGAATTCATATTGCACAGTGCAAGTGCATCTGTTTTTATAAGGAGGGCTTTTCTCATCACTACTCACTTGGCTTTGTTACAGAAATCAATTAATAGGACTGCATTTTTATGGTATTATTTGTCTACCTACTGGTAATAATGACATGCTTTGGTTAAATATTATTTGCTTCATTACTGTATATATTTTTTGTATTTTCACCATTTAATGAAGTGGTATATCATATACGCACTGATGTCCACCATTACAAGTTCATTTACGGTTTGATACTGATTTTATACAGAGAATACACAAATGTGGCCATTAAAATCTCCAATTATTAAAAAAAACCAAATCAATTAAAAAACGCAATTCACTGATAATATTTTTTAAAGCAAATTTATATTTGCATATTGATGCTTAAACTGCGAAACAGAATTTGGTATATTTTAGGCCCAACTTCATGAAATCAAGCAGTGATATCTTGCTCCAGTAAAGGGTTAATGGTCAGTTAGCTATTAAAACTTGCATGTGAATTTGCAAGAATTTTTTGTTGCCGTAAGCTGATTGCTATCAATACCATGTTAATACGTTTGGCCTTTGGTTACAACAGTGCCAGAACATACTGGCTACAGCGAGGGGGCATCTCAAAGTTGTAATATAGTTGTTTTACATCCGAAAAATCAGAGGGCAAAGCCGTTTTCACTTTCCTAACAAAAGAAGGTGAAGTTTACACTTCTGAGGCAAGTTTTTGCCTACTTTGCAATGGTAGCGTGACCCCTTGATACACCTGTGCAATGCATTGATTTTGGCTTTTTCAAAACCCGCCACAATCGTTCGCACAGTGACAGCCTTCCAAGCAGTAGCTACCCATTCTGCTACTTCTCCAAATGTAGCACACCTCATCCTCAGTCTTGGCTTAATCCGGAGTTTAAAACTAGAGCAATCATCAGAGGAAATATTCATGCTATGTTTTTTTTAAATAACAAGCCATTGCAAAACCAACCGAAAAAATGATTGTTTTTATAAACTACTATTGAAAAAAATTATGAAGCACTACCAGAGGTCTCAGAAACGCTTTACAGTGACATAATTCGTTGTTTAAAATAACAAAATAATCCCAGTTCTGCATGCTGTATTTATTTGAGTACATCAAAAGAACATGACATAAAAGCTGGGCGGCAAGTTCAAAGGACTTTGACTAGCAGCTTGGGTGGGTAAATGTGCTGAAATTGACAACGACTGAATTTAGAGACAGAAAGATTCTAAGATGTACATACCGAATAATAAAGAAAATACAATTGCAATCGTTATTTCAGTATTTTTTTTATTTATTAATAACAACAAATTTTAACACACATATAGCTAAATATTATTTGATTGTTTAATTTGATGATCTTATAGTCTAATACTTATGTGTACCGTATGTAAGTTTCCTGTAATTGGCTTGTCGGTATACCGGCAGATGCATTTTGCTCAAGCACAGCATCACTGCGCATCAGTCACAGTCGTTAAAAAAAATTATTTATCGTATAAGTCACTCCTGCATATAAGTCGCACCCATCATTTTTAAGGGAAAAAAACGAAAAAAAAGTAGCGACTTATACCCCGGAAAAGACGGTAGCCTGAGATACAGTACATATATGAACTTGATGATCTTTTGAGTTACATAACTCATTTTGGTCACCACACATTTTGTTTGGCAAAACATGAATTCTTTACTGACAGAAGTAAGTGCATATGTCTGTGACAGTGCTCTCTGATGAATTCTCAATTTAAAGAATAAAAATGCAGGCAACTAATTTTTCACTGCTTTTGAAAATTAAAGTAATTTGTATAGAGTAGGGATAATTTAGTGTCAATTTTTTTGCCTCTTGTATTGGGGAGTCCATGTGGCCATGTATAGAAAAATAATAGTTTCACTCCTAGCATTGATCATTGGCATGTAGATACAGTAACATTTCAATAACCTGAACAAAGTAAGTAACCTGGCTCGAGTCCAAGAAAAAGATCCCTAGTGTGAGAAAACTATATTTAATATAAACTTCGTTTCATATCTTGAAAACAAGTTCATATAATCCATAATTTTGAGCCAGTCAAGTTTGAGCAAGCAAGAGACTACTGTGCATACATTGTTCTTCTTTATGATTGATATCCTGAGATTTGGTTTTTCCTAGTTTCATTAACAAAACATTAGTGTCATGCATTTACTTTATGAAAAGGAATGTTGAATATTCTTTTAGATCAGTTTTTCCCTTGCTTTCTTTATTTACCAGATAGGTCCAACTGATTAGAGTGTTTAACTGGTATTTATATAATTTGAAAACCTGGACTTTAACTCTTGGATAAATCCTTTATGTTACACTATAGTTTTTGCTGTGTTTGGATGATGAATACAAGTGTCACCAACTTCATATATTACAGCTAAACTGCTTGAATGCTATGATAGTCATCGTTTATTAATGGAGGTAGAGCAAATGGTTCTTTAGAGAGCAGTAGGTTGGTAAATTCAGTGACTAACACCTTAGTAAAACTTTTTATTTGCAGCTCACCATCAGTTCTATGGATTTAAAAAAAATGGATAAAGAATCTGGGAAGTGAAATTACTGCAGGATCTTTATAATTCTAATCAGTCCATGTCCATGTGCTTTTATCAGTATTGCTGTATCCAATCAGGTCATGTCCATTTTATCAATATGGCAGTGTCGGTACAGATCAGACCTAGGCCCTGATTAAACACATAGGTAGCAATGGTCCATAAATATTACCGATTAATTTTAATTAATTTTTTTAAAAATTGAAATACTTGATATTCAGTAAGGAGCTGATTTATTTTCATATTTGCATCATAGCTTGAATAACAAACATTTTTTGAGCCTATAATTTTAATTTATGAAATGTTCTATTATATTATATACTGTGCATTTTACCAAAAAATGTTTTGTTTGTGATTAACAGAGACAAAAGATTTCATGAAAGAGGATGAGGGATCCACAACAGTGATAGAGGATTCAGTGAGGAAGAAATATGATACGATCTTCATCAATCTTCACACTCTTCTTAAAGCAATTGCACAGATAATACCCATGTAAGATTTTCTGATCTTAGGTTTTAAAATTAAAATGATAAGAAATCCAGTTTTTAGCTCTTTTTTTATGTTTTCACTAAATTCATTGGAGGGGGCATATTTAATTATCTGTGTCAGTCCATCATCATCACCATTGTATATATATTTGTTGACATTTTACACTTTGTTTAAGAAACAATTTGGATGCTGCAAAGGAATAATCGTAATTTCTGTGTTTTGGAAAAGTTTAACAAATTTATCTCTTGGATCAGACTGGAAAAACTACAGGTCACGGACCTAGGACCACTGCTATTTTTAGGCCATGATACATAGAGAAACTTGAATTCAAACAAAATTTGATAATGAGACTTTATATTAAGAACATCTAGGTAAAGTTTGATTCTTCAAATACATTGCCTTATCATAACTCCTTATTAGAGCCACTACCATCTTGTAAATCTAGTCCTTCCAGGTTAAACATTTTAATTAAGTAACTAAATGTTATGTGCCCACATAGTTTGCAGTGAGAGTGATCTCCTCTTGATTCAGGAATTGGTACCAAATTCAGTGAATACTTAAGTTAATATATCTGCATACACTCTACATAAAGATCTCTCCATCCACATACAAGTAATTTGGAAGTTTTCTACCCTGGAGAAAGATGGAGGAGACATGGCACTAACAACCACTCTCGATGTGTGGCTTGCTATGAATACAATTCAGACTTGCACATTGTAGACTGAAAGTCAATTTACTGCAGTAATTGCGGAGCAAAAATTGGTAGACGACAACATTATCAGTATACATCTTACATAATGGTGTAGAATTATTTGCTTCTTGATGGGTATCACACACTGCATGGTTCAGCAACAACAAAGCCATCCAGTCATTCAAGGTTGGTTACAGCAATACCACAGCATCAGGATAAACTTACCTTGGCAGAACTAGTAGGCTGCTTGGGTTCAACACCCAGTCACCTTTTTCTCCTGCCATTGAGCAAAATCAAGTTCAGTTACAGTCTCACACATCAGATGTATCAGCCTGTTATGTTCATCATTTTTGCCTACTGAATTTAGTACCATCATGCGAACATAGACTGCACTGTTCTGCCACAACCAGATTCGGCCATGTGGCTTAAATTGCAGTGGGTGTCCACCATAGTCTATCATACATTGTAAGACAAAAGACCTTTGTCCAGTTTGCTGCACTCATTTGTAACCATGATTGACCTAACCTGCAGAGTGCCATAAGTTAATCAATGCATCCTATTACCAGCTTAGTGCTGCAGGAAATATTTTTACTTGATTCTCAGGTCTTTGCCACTCAAAGGAAGCAGTTATTTAATGGCCTTCTTGACGTAGAAGAATTCCAGTCAGGACTTTCAGTGAGCATGGTGAGCCAGCCATCTAGAGCTGTTTTTTTTTCAGCTCCTTCACAGATAGCACAAGAGTTTTTCCAGTCTTTAACTGAAGAAGTCTTATGCTTGCTGACACTGGAGTCTTCTCTCCCTCCTCATGCTTCATCTACAGCCTGGTTTAAAGTTCCAGCATCTGTTGACCTATTGATTGACAAAGTGGCATTCAAATTGCTTCCACAAGAGTGGGAAGGATCATGGATCAGCATCTTCATCAATCTATCAGTGGAGATCTTAATGAGATAGAGATCTTTCCACATTTAGTCAACCAACTGTGACAGCAAGCATCCCATCCCAATCCAAAGTTGCTGGATCTGCATATTAGGATCATACTAGATAAGCCATCAAGAACAAACAATCATGGAGAGAATTTCTGGAGCAGAATGACCCTTCACTTTGAACGTGTATTGTCAGTACAGACACATTGTACTGCTGAATGTATAAATACCTCGATAGTTAATTTCCTACTTTTGGGTTCTTTGACGAGAAACAGTTAGCATTCCAGCTATTGTCTTTATGGAAGAGAGGATATCAGACAAAACAAGATTTTTAGTAAACTGTCCCAGTGCCTCAAGTGGAATTTATCATGGGCACTTACCTGACTGAATAAGAACTTGCTAAACATCTTGACTCATGAAGTTGGGGGCAGTTGCAACAAGCATTGCATTTGAGCAAAAATGTTCCTTTGCTGACATTATGTAAGCTGTAGGATGGAGATCAATTGATGTTTTCCAGCACTTACATCTGAGATCTTTCATCCCAAAATGCACTGGAAATTGTGTATCTTAACCCAGCTTGTGTAGTCAATCGTTCAACTGGGTTATCTATCTAAAAGCTGCCTCACATACCTTAGGAAATCAGAAGATGGCCTCTCTGGAGTAATGTAACTCCCTCCACCTCATATTTTCTCCTAATGTGTTATGAGCAGGTAATGTATTTGAAGAAGAAACCAATATTTTTTTAGAGAAATATTTCTTCAATATACTTACCGAGTATATATATATATATATATATATATATATATATATATATATATATATATATATATATATATATATATATATATATATATTCATCCTCCCAGCCTCCCCCCTTTCAAATTAATTTAGAGTGTGTGCACTCTGCTCCAGTAATAACCAAGGTATTTATTCAATTTGGCACAAATCCCAGTATCAAGGGGAGATCATTTTGAACTGCCACTGAAGTGGGCAGGTAGCTTTTATCTTTTCATCTGCATCATATAAACTCCTTGTTTAATTTTACAGAATGGTTTTTAAAATTAGGTGATCTTTGTAAGCCAAAATCTTGGCTTAAAAGTCACTGGTTATAATTTTGAGATTTTTAGTTGCAGTTGGCTTGTGTATAATGTTACTTTTTTGACAAACATTTACAGTAGTATGATTAAAGTACATGGTGTTAATTTGCAGGTGCTATATAATTTGATTAATATGATTTTATCATGTGTCATGTGCTTAAAGTTAAGGTCAGGAATGTCTTTCCATCACTGTTCTTGTAACTTGAACTACATCTGTACTGAATGATAGATTTATTTCATCTTTTAGGGTGGTATAGGAGAATGAGTACAGTATATAGTTATTCATAAGCAATGTCTAACTGCAAACAACATAGACCCTGATCTACCATCACATAATGCACTGGAAGATTAGAGTCTGTATTGTTTTACTGATTTCTCTTAACAAACTCAAATCTGTTGGTGCATTATGCAATGGTAGATATGGGTCTGTGCAGTTTGCATTTGGATATATAAATATGTCTATATGATAGATGATAACTACTGTTTTGGAATCTGGATGCAGCCCCCTGGGGAGTAGTGGTGGGGTCAAAGATCACATTTTCGTAGGTAATATGGACTAATAAATTCCATTTAGATGGATTGAGGGATGGTAGTCATATTTAGTGTAAACTTTTTGAATGATGTGTTGATCACAATAAATGATTCAAATCCAGAAAGCAGCAACACAAAGGTTCTGATATTTGCAGTTATTTCATCTTGGTTTTATTTTCCTTCATTAGGACCCCAGTACTGCTGCTTCCTCTACTATCAGAGCACTTCCCTTACTTGAAAAAAGAGACATTCTTGCAGGAGTGCTATGTGAAGAATCTGCTTCAGGTAACCCACTACATCACGTCAATCCGACAGCGAGTCTTGGAGCTGATTGTTGACCGAATGATAAAACTGGATGTAAGTTTATATTTTCAAAAAAATATACATGGAGTTTGACAGTATCAAAATGTAAAATTTTAATTACAGTACAACTTACTTAAAATTGTGCTATTGAAATGTAATCTTTAAAACATTTTTTAAAATGTTTTTTTTAAATATTTTGAAAATTACTTAATGTCATTTTGCTGAACACAATTAACTAATTTCGATTCTAGGAAACAAGGTGTGATTATGGTATTGAGAATCACTGTCAGTGCTATCAAAATATAAACAAGATTGGAATTGAGGTACATATTTTCAAGATTCAGTGTATTAAATTGGGATTTAATGGGTTTACAATATTTCATAATTTTATTGAAAAATTTGTATAGTTCGTTCAAAGTGCACCTCAGAAGAATAATATTATGTCCAAGCAATTGATTTGTTCTTCTGTAGATTCAGTTTATATTCCTACGTTACATCCCCTTTTGTTTGTACCCCCCCTACTGATTTCAATAACTAAAACGTTTAATGTGATGAAAAGTGCACAGAACTAAGTCAGTTGAATCATTGATTTATAATTTCTAACCTGACTGTGACCTGAATGACACTAATATTAGCATCTCCTTGCACTATTCATGCTTAATGGACTTTCCATACTAACACAGCACCATATTCTGTACAATATGGGGCAGGTTATTTCCATCCAACAACATAATGACATAATTCATCCTATTCAGTAACTTCCGGATAATTTCCATAAATTACCATAACATTCAGTTGGGAATTATATTCCTTTGCACACATGAACATATTAATGAAACCACTTGTTAAATCCACATGAAAGGCAATTTTTTTGTTTTCATTCTTTTCCTTTGCTTGATTTGACACAGTAAATATCGGAAGCAGATGACATATATATGTACATCTTTAGTCACGCATACACCCCTTTGCTGAAAATGGACAGGTCCAGGAACTGGAAATGGTCTAAAGCATGCCCGTCTATTATATTGAAAACTTCTGTTAAGCATGAAACACGCAGATGATGATGATGGTGTTATGGCCATTCTACTCTCAGTCAGGTTAGAAATTATAAATTAATGAATGAATTGACTAAGTTCTTTGCACTCTTTTATCAAATTAAAGGTTTCTGTTATTGAAATCAGTAGGGGGTACAAACAAACGGGTTAATTGACTCAGAATATAGGCATATACTGTTTTTTTTACATTCATTTTGTACTAAACTGGGCAAATGCTTCAAAGAACAGTTGCTTTTGTCTAATCTAGTTGTAGAGTTATTCATATGTCTGTATTTAATGTTTTCTTCACAAAATTGGCAGAATCAAAGAGAATATTGAATTTGTTTAAAATGTTTGTGTTCAGCTGTAATTGGCATTAGAAACTTGTTATCACAGAAAGTTGCTATTTCCAATAAGTTTTACATGTATATCTCTGGCATTATGTCATTAGTGCAGAATTTAGAAAATGAAGTGTTAGGTATAATAACAGAATAACACCTGTTTTACAAAAATTTTCACAATGTTTCACTAGGATGAGATCAGCATTGTTTTGCTTTTGATGCATCCAACAATACTTGGATATCTCTCAGATATAGAGAATGGGAAAATGAGGTGAAAGAGTTCTTCAGATTTGAGAAAGCTATAAACTTTCTCAGGGGTAAAATAAGTCCTTAAGCCTTGATGATATCTCTACATATGGTGAAAATATTCAGTGCTGCTAACCAAGCATTAACCCTTTCATCACTAAGTAACTTTGAAGGTATAGAGTCCTCAACACTAAGTAACTTTGCAGGCATAGAGTCCTCAACACTAAGTAACTTTGTAGGCATAGAATCCTCAACACTAAGTAACTTTGGAGTTGTAAAGCAAAATGACTTGTGGACTTTGAAACAACATAACTTTGCCAATGTTAAAGATATCTGGCTGGATTAGGTGTCAAAATCAAGGTTAAAAATCATATTTTATGACTAATTCAATAAAATGTGCATATCTATTACAACTGTTAAAATGCAGGTACAAACAGGTGACACAACAGGTAAAATACAAGTAATTATTTTATTACCTCTTAGAAAACTTAGAAAGTTCTCAAAACTTGTTCAATTGACCCTAGATGTACTAGTGAATAATCACAGTAGCAACACAAGTCTTTCTTTCATGGTGTCCATAATATATAAAATTCTATAAAATAAATCAAAATGATCTCCAAGGTGAGATCTGTCCACACACCTATATCACCTCTGCCACGTTTGATCGTTGCATTAAAGTTCGTTAAACGGAAAATTTTTCGAAAAACTTTATCTGAATAGAATATTTGAAAATATTCCGAAGCTTTCCTGGAGCCATCTAACATCCGGGTGTGCCCAATTCTGTCAGAAAACTGAAACAAATCCCTTTGGATTTCCGGCTTCGTCCAAACAAAACCATGTGGAGCGTACAATTCCTCTGGTTCAAAACCTTCAAAGTCCTCTTCATCGTAATCACTGTCACTCACAAGTGCATTCCATTGTCTCCATAAGTGTTCTCTCTTTTTCATCCAAATTTACCATGTCAAAATTATTAGTATCCTCCAATAACTCTGAAATTTCTTCGAACACCGCCATTTTGGATACAAATTTCAGCATTCGGAAAACATGTTAAAAGTTCCTACTTTGTTTGATATTTTTAGTTATATGCAAGCTAAACTCATGAGATCATCCAAATATAACATCTACATTACAAGATGGAAGTTATTAGAGGTACCCCGAAAGTTATTTAGTCGGGTACTATAACATTAAAGAAGAACACTGCCCCAGACCGAAAAGTCGGTCCATAGTGTTTACAGACTTAATTCCCTATGACCGTTTTTCCAGTCTGCAGTGATGAAAGGGTTAAGGAAGATATTGTAGTTTGAGGGAAGAAATATTATGTTTTTAGTGCAACTGAGGCCAGGTTCTCCCAGTTTGCTATATTGGTTGGTTTCTCACAGTAATAAACAAGAAGCAGCACTTTAATACATTCATTGTAGCATATGTTACTTTTATATTGGTATATATTTGTATCCATAACTTACTGTAGTGGAAAATGTTTGATCTAGTCCAATATTATTAGCCATATTGGGTCACCAAACACTGGATCTCAGTAAAATGGTAGATATTTTTAATCCTTTTGTGTTTGGGGATAATGAAATCTTCAAAAATTGTTTATCAGGTGTCATTAATGCTTGTTGTATAACAATTTAATTAAAATGTTAGTAATCAAGATTGTGGAATTTGACAATAAAACATATAACATTTTATTTACCCACATGACTCTTTGTTTTCACACTTATATTATTGTGGGCTTCCTTTGTACCTCTATGTCATCAGCCGATATGTTTCATTTCCAGGTACGGTGTCCCCGCCTTTCGATAGAAGAGGCAGAATCCCAAGAGGATATGGAAGATGGAGATATCTTTGATTTGGTCAGTATAGCTCTTTATGCTTGATTGAATCTGTTTTATATATTTCAGATTTATAGTATCAGGTGCAAATAATACTTGAAAGATTTTGTACTGCAGCATACCATGGTATTTCTGAATATGCTGTGATAGATATAATGGTACAATACAATTTTAATAGGGACAAACAATTTAATATTCTGGGAGAGGGCCTGATAGGTCTTTGTTTGGAATACTAATGCCAGACTAAGGCATTCCTCCAGGACATTGAACCGTGACTAGAGTCAAGCATACCCTGCTTGCTTCCAATGACAGTGGAAACATTGTTGTGAATTGTATTGATTTCCACCCTTTTTAAACAAATTTTTTAGGTGAAGGAATTTTAGCATGATGAGCCATACAAGAAAATGTTGACCTTTTGAGGAAGGTATTGTTTATATATTAAAAAAATTGAGATTTAAAATTTTTTATATTTTTACCTATACAGCAAAAACTGCTATGAGCGACCTTTGATGTGATCGACCACCTGTCATTTTCGACCACAATTGTAATGCACAGATCAATTTTATTATATAAATGCTCTGTTATGATCAACCACATCTGCTTAACGCAACCAGTGACTGCAATGTCTTGGCAAAATATGTATACACTGCTATGAACGACCACATTGCAAAAACTATAAACTCCACTGACCTTTTTTTAATCCCTGTTAGAACGACCACTCATCCACTCATACCCTTCTAAATTTTACATAAATTTAAAAAATAGGCTGGCTAATGATGTCTGAATCTTTTTAGCAATGCTTATAGAGTTTTATAGTTTCTGTCATAAACCAGACTAAAGCTTATGTAGATTATTTCCTAGTTTGGTTCCCTTCTATGTAAGCTCCCTGCCTTGTATTGTATAGAAATGAGCAACTCAGGGAGCATACAAAGCAGGGATCTGGGCTAATTATTTCCACACTTAGCAGGCTTCCTGGCCTTATCCCTAGGACCTGGCATCCCTGTGAATGAACATACCGCAAGAACAGACACTGCTGACCACTGACAACAACTGCTTGATTAGTAACAATTGTTCTGATCAAAAACAAACATAGAAGGAATATTAAAAAAAAGGATTGTTGCTACCAGTGATAGATGCTACAGTCTGTAAATCAGGCTAATGTACATGTCATGAATTGCTTTTGTAGTGCCAAAGTTGACATAGTGGTCATGTATATTGTTTGTCTTTAGAGTTAATCCCTATTACTGGGGGTGATTAAGGTCATTGTTTAGTAAACCAGCAAGAGAGAATCATTTGTATGATTTGATTGATAGTGTTCAGACTTGTGATGTTTGTTGTTTTTCCCCAGATATTAAGTGATTACATCCTAATCACAAAGCTGTTGTTTAATCAAGTTTGTTAGATTGTGTTATACACTTTGCTTGTAGAGTTAATCCCTGTATGTCATCTTTGAATGATGCTGTTCACTTTTGTCTGTTCCTAAATGGTTCTGTTTCTGGATGAGACAATTGTTTCTTTTTATTTCATTAATTGTTAGATATGCAATGCACATGTATAGATTTTTCATCTTGTCCCACAGCTCAATCAAAACAATCTTTATGTTCGATGTTAAAGCTGAACAGTAATACTTTTAACATGTAGAACCTTAATAACAATGGACATACCTACAACAAAGAAAGACAAATTTTAAGCATGTAAAAAATAATTCTTGTAACTGAAAGAAGTGAAAAAGAGCAGACCACTCAAAAAGGAACTGTTTAAACATCGGTAAAACAAATTTAGGTTATTATAAAGGAAAAAGGAGTAATTCAGAAATGATTTCATATGCTAAAATATGTAATATTCAAATGTAAATGTGATTTCATATTTAATGATAGTGTATCTTTATTTCTATATAATTTTGTTTTTAGATAAATGCATACAATATTTTAGCAAGAACTATTAATAAAGAAAACATATATATATATATATATATATATATATATATATATATATATATATATATATATATATATATATATATATATATATATGGTGATTGTGGGTTTTTTTCTTGAAATTGTTCTGGAACTGGACCTTGCAAACTGGCCTTTTTGTACAAACCTGTGAGACCACCTGTCTTGAGAGACCGTTTTTTGTTGGCAGAAGGGTTGGTCTCTCATAACAGGTTTTGCTGTATATCTTTTTTTTTAAAAACATTTTACAAAGAATATTTACCTGTTATAATTTAGCTTGTAGTACTTATATTTACATTTATGTAGAAGGTTTATTTAAAGTCTTTTATACTGTTCTTTTTTTCACATTTTTGGAAGTTTTCATTTTATCTACCATATAGCCATTATTGTGCTGAATATCAATAGAACCCATCACATTCTGTCCATCCATCACGACAAGGAAAAATGTTATTCTGTGACTGGTATTCTTGTCAGTAATAAACTTTTGAACCACTGAAGTTATTTAATAAAACTCTGTTGATGTATATATCATGACTTGACTTTGTTTTGTATACCACAGTGATATCTCTCCTCAAGTTCCTGATTGCAGCAAGTTAAAATGTAAATCAGTGACCTTAGGAGTCAATGAAGAGATTTTAAACATACTTAAGTCTGTTCTCTATCCAGACTTAACACTTTCTCATGTTTTCTGCCTCAAGTTCCAGGTTTCAGCAACAAAAAATATTAATTAGTTGTCTCTGTCAATGTAATGAACCAATAAAGATATTTTTGATAAAACTATATCCTGTTATATATCTTGACAGTTTCTTATGTATTTGGTCTTACCAAAGGTCAAGTTCATAACAGTGGATGATGCAAGTTAATTGCTTTTTTTTTCCTTGTTGATGTTGCCACATTGTAGACCCATACAGATGTTTGGTTAAACTTTACCTGGGTCCGTGCCTTATCATACACTATTCATATACCAGACTCAGAGGTCAAGGTCATTGGTAGGTTAAGGTCACAAGACAGACATGTCATGTACTGTTTGCTGTAATTATTTTTAAAATATGATTTATCTCCTTTAAACAGCTAGAATTTTTTCATCCCACAAGTTAATATAAAGAGAGGTAAGGTGCCCATGAATGAAATACTGAAAGCCAAAAATCATTATCATTTGCAGGAAGATGGTGGAAGTAAAAAAACTCTTTTTGGTCAGTCTAATGAGGGATACAGCGGACACCTTGGAGCCATTGATCGGCCAATGAAACACAAGGAAGCAGATAGATTGGACACAATGATGGATTTAGTGTTCAGTTATATGCACAATTCATGCTACACAAATGGTGAGGTGCCAATCACCTGTATACACAAGTACAGTTTAATAAAGACTTTAAGATGTAGTGTTGTAATCAAAATCAAGCTACTTAATTTATGATGCTTTCTTGGCAAATATTCTGTTGCATAAATAAGTGCAGGTGCCTAGATTTAAACGTTTACTGAATAGGTTAAACTTTCCGAGATCATGAATACATTGAAAGATCACAGACAATGGTATTTTTTAGAGTTTAACATCAAATTAATTTTAGGAAAATTTTTCATTCTTTTTTTTTTGGTGTATAAAAGCTTTACTAATATGTCAAAAGTCTTGATTGGTAGAATTTAACCAATAATATGCATTATATCAACTCTTTTTGAGAAGATTTTAATCATTTAACCAATTTTTAAGTTCATGTGTTATTGTATCACTCAAATTAAAATTTAAAGCAAGTAATTTTATAATTCAAAAGGTGAATCAGAGACTTTTTTAAAAGAAGATGTGAAATTAACATTTTTATGCTAATTGTAAGGTGATAAAAGTAAGAAAGTATCATAAACCCCATTTACAGAAATGGTAATTTTACAATAATTTTTTATGATTTTTCATCCTTAGAGCAAAACTACTAAAACCTGTTAGACTGAATGGATGTGAACACTTGAATTTTATACTTATCTTTGAATTAGTGTTAACACTTTTTGTACTTGTCTCTGAATGGATGTGAACACACAAATTCTATACTGGTCTAAGAATGTATGTGAACACATGAATTCTGTACTTGTCTTGGAATGGGTAACAGATTCTTTTCTTTTCTCTGAATGGATGTGAACCCATGAATTCTATACCTGAGGAAGAAAGGTGGTGGTCAGGAAAAATTCATAGCAGTGTGAACCAAATTGTTAAGAATTTAGTTACTCAGCCCAGGTTAAGCTCATTTTTGTGAGTTTCTGCAACTCTTTGGATTGTTAAATGTGGTACCAGATTGATACTTCTCAGTTGCATTATCATGTATCCACTACAAATGGCACTGTTGGCTCAGCTGCAGTACCTTTTTCAATTGTTTAGAACATTGTGTTATAATCTCAACCAAGATAAAATAGTTCCTGTGTGTATGGTAAGATAATCAGTGGTTTACGGCAGGAATTTCTCTGGAGAACCCCAACTAGAGATCACAGTTTGTACTGATTTAACATGAGATCACAGTTTGTACTGATCTTGCATGAGATCACAGTTTGTACTGATTTCACATGAGATCACAGTTTGTACTGATTTCACATGAGATCACAATTTGTACTGATTTCACATGAGATCACAGTTTGCACTGATCTCACATGATATGATTGGGGGTGGTTTCAAAAGCTGCATGATTTTACGATGGCATCAAATGATAAATCTCTTTGCAATTACAACAAACTTCTCATCTTCACCAGTCCAGTCCCAGAACCTGAGACACATGCCATGGATACCCAGGGAGTCATCTGGGATGGGTTAGGGGGTTATATCTTCCCTCCAACTATTAAGAAAGTAATTATTAACATATACCTAAAAAATGGTTCAAATAGCCCTAGCCCTCAGATGAAACAAGTCCTGTGTTAATGAATTACATGGCGTAGCGACATATGTTAACAGAAAAATCCTTGCAAGGCTCAAGTAGTTCATTGAACCTGTCACAAAAGTTTCATCCCTACCTGGAGATTCTCATACATGCCTGTCACTTTCCATGATGTGATTATCATTTTTGTTGTATGGTGCCTTTGTTGTTACACCTTTGTATTCAAATGACCATCATTGTTTGTCTGGCTTTATTGCATCAGGTCATACATTATTATAATTGCACTAAATTTTTAAAGCTGACAAGATAAATCAAACACTGTAACCATTTAATGTTGTATAAAGGAATTTTATAACAAAGCCCATGGAATACATAATAATAGAACATAATTAACAATTTATAAGATTTAATGTAATTATAACACTGATAGTAAATATAACTATAATTATAGTTTATGTTGTATAGATCATTTCATTATAATGACTAGGAAGATATCATGAAGTCATACAGTTGCAGAGGCATGAATGATTTGCATCCATGCCAACCATTATGCTTTGGAGTAATCATTGTGCTTTTTTCACTAAATTATGCCTTATGCGTAAATGTATTTGGATTATGCTTTTTCAGTAGATTCCACCTCCAAAAAATAAATTTGTTTTCTCATTTTTATTAACATCCCATTAACCACACAGAATGTATTCTAGAAAAGACTGCTTCTGTGTAACTATGACATAAAAGTACACTTGTCTGTAGACTAGTTGTGACCTTCCCAAGTGTTATGTTCTATTTACAGCAGCTGCCCTATTTCCAAGAAGACCTCTATTCTATTTATAGGAGCTGTCTAGATTTGGACAGAACAGACTGGTTTTCTAATTTTTAATCTTTGCTTACATATTTGTTAAAAATAATCTGAGGTACAGAACCATTCTGTAGGAATTTGACAGTAAAAATCATCCTATATATTCTAGTCAATGCGTATGTTACAGCAAAAATGTTTCTCACATGATTTGACAGATGGATTAGGAAAAAAAACCGGAAAAAAATACTATAGAGATGAATACATAACACAATACAGTGCCATTCTAGGATAGCTTCACGCCCATTGCAGGCTGTGTGCAAAGGATTTTAATTTTGGTCATAGTGTATAACAAAGATGCCTTGAATTAGCTTATTTTATTAACTCCAATACTAAGGTAACTTCTTTTTTACAGCAGAACTAAATTGTGGAAACAAATTTTATAAATGCAGGAGCGTTATTTACCAAGCTCTAAATAGAACACTGACTACAAATAGTGGTAGAATACAACTTTGGTCCTTTGTTCAAACAGATGCTTCCTGATGCCAAAATTTCAGAAAATATGTCTTTTGTACATATGCACATTGAATTTTATTATGTTATATGTGGATTATGCTTTTTCTGCTCAGATTACTCCTTTTGTCCACTCAGATTATGCTTTTTCCTCGCCAAGGGTTGGCATGTATGGATTTGATGATAGTGATGATGATTTAATATACCATGCATATGTAATTAATCTACTATTTCTGATGAAATGAGACCATTCCTGTTTTCTTCGTGGTTAGACAAAAAAACTAGGGTCACAGATATCCTTAGCTGCTATTGTTACTAAATATTTATTCAATTAAATTAAAAAAAAATTGCATTATTAGTTGCTTTGACATGCCAAAACCCCATCTTCCTGACGATTTTCTTCATGCTTCATTTACTATCACATTATAATTGTTTATGTATTTAATCTGCATTTTTTTCTCCCTGTACACTGCTTTGGAAATAAATTCTGCAGGATTTTTGTTGAATTTCATTTTCTCATTAAATTATCTATCAGTAATCATTAGCCATGTGTTCTAGGATGGCTGCTTGTGACAAGAGCTCACAAATAGACATAGATAAAACAATATGAACTCAGATGAAAAGTTCTTACCTATCTCTCATATGTGCCCATGATCAGTTACTTTGTTTGGAAGTGAAACATTTGATTCATTCAAACAGCTTGAAAGATAATGTTGGGTAAAATTTCAGAGAAAATTAAAAGAGAGCACAGCAGAATTATTGTGATGATGTTATACAAAGGAGGACCCAGATCTCCATTATCTCACTTTAATTTTGGCATGGAAATGTTTACAATGGCTACTGGAGTGTAGTAAAAGTAGGGATGAGTTGTGTAATTGTTGATTTATCTCTGGTAATATAATGCCAATCTTTAAAAACAACAGTAAGTAAAGAATAAAATAAAAAAGTACACTTAAAACCTTTATGAAATTGGCATTTTCATTAAAAGTATCTATTATGAAAATAGATTTTAGAAACTAATATTATATAGCTCAAGAAACATATCCTGTGAAAAAAAGAAACTACCTTGAAAACCACTCAATAAATTGTTTAAAATGACCCAGCCAAATGCTAAGTCAGGTAATGACCCCGCATGCTCATTATCTGCCATCCATCCTCCAACCATCTGTCAACTCAACACTAGTTTGAGAATGGTACAGACTTCATTTCAGACCTGATTTTGATCACGGTTGATATGTATGTGTAGTGATCAAAACCTCTGATTAGCTAATTATGAGTGATAATCACACATATTAATGAGGTGATCTTGCATCTGATTGGATGAGTAATGTGGTGATCTTGCATCTAATTGAGTAGTGAGGTGATCCTGCATCTGGTTAGCTGAGTAATGAGTTGGTCTTGTATATGATTTGCTGAGCTTGTGAACACTCATGAGACTATTTGCAAATTTGTCTTTTGTGGTTATCACAGAATACTCCCTTGCGTAAAAACCCCTCAAAACATGCAGTTCCAGTTCAATAAGTAAACTCACATTTTTCATGTGTTATCAAGAGCTCTGTATATATGTTCATAAATCAATTATTATTCCGTAAATGTTTGTGGCATTGTGATATTGTTCCTCTGTCTGTTCTTTCTAAGCTTTTAGGTGAAAATACTCCAAATTTGGTACATCATTTGACCACATGGTTGTCAAGTGTAAGATGTGGTAAAGTGAATTTCTCCCACTGATGGTTTCCGTGGAAGAGGATCAAAAGTCAAACATAAATATTTGAAATATGAAGACATTTTGGTACATTTTTTAAAATCAAATTTTATACATTCGGAAATAGACAAGATATAATATATGAGACCCACTTTAAGTTATGTGGTTACAGCCCATTAAGTTTGTATGTGGAATAGAGGGTGTATGTAGATCAACATACAGATGCAAGTTTGTCATCTTCATACTTGTTCCTGTTAGAACTGGAATCTTATGTAAGTCCTTTTTCTTATTTCAGGCGAATTGGACTGGGAAACAACAAAATTGTTATACAGAGAGATGTTAATGATTTTTGAAAGAATAATTTTACCCACTTACGCATCCTGTCATGTACAGTTTATTATGTTCTATTTATGTAGTATAAAAGAGGTTAGTATGTTTTTCTAATACTCTGCATTAGTTTATATGGATACCTACTACTTAAAATTTGAAGCATCGTTGCGGTTTCAAATTATATTTGTCATATTTTCTCCAATAATTATATTTTTATGTTTTGCTATATTATTTGCAGGGATCATATGCATTGAGTATGCCTTTATCAGAGAAAAACACAGGATGTATAAATTTGAGGATATTTTTCTTGTTTTGAAAATAGATTAAATTATCATTTAGGATAAGGATGAAGCCTTTTTCATTGTTTGGTCAAGTCTTGTTGAAGTCACTGATAGCTTTGCACTCTCAGTATGAACAGCCAAGGTATATTTATACATCATTACAAACAAATGTCTGCAAAAAAAAAATGTTTTCTCAGATAGGGAAGATTTTTAAAAGTCAGTTTTCTCAACTTTTTAAACAAGAAATTCCAGCTTAACCTCAAATTTTCGAAACTGTGATAGCATTTCATTTTAATTAGAATAGAGTAACCGGTCTATAAGAGTTTTCTTAATTGGGCTCTCTCCACTAGACTGCTGAATTTCCGTAATGTACTGTAAATGTCATATCTCATTTTGAAGCATTCTGCTTTACATACACAAAAGGGTTGAAAATCAAAATGTGAGGGTTTATAGTCTTGTCTTCATATTCTTGGAAATTTTTAACTTTGACAGCATAATGTTTAGTTAATGGTGAGACATACAGTAGAGTGAATACAGTGCTATTCCCTGCATAACCTTTCTGTAAGATATAATAGAGTGAAAGCAGTGGTGTTATCAGCATTACATTTCTGTCAAATTCAGTAGAGTGAAAACTGGCATCATTAGCATCACTTTTCTGTGTTACAGTTTTAAGTTGCATGTCTTTTTAAGTCTGATACATTGGGGTTATATCATAATACAGTGTGCAGATGAGATACTCTTTTCAGTGAATCCATCTACTCTCATTCATGTGTGTGTGTGTGTGTTTTAAGTTGCATGTCTTTAAGTCTGATACATTGGGGTTATATCATAATACAGTGTGCAGGTGAGATACTCTTTTCAGTGAATCCATCTACTCTCATTCATGTGTGTGTGTGTGTGTGTGTGTGTGTGTGTGTGTGTGTGAGAGAGAGAGAGAGACCATGTGAGTAAGCGATGTGAGCTTTGCCTATTCCATATGAGACTCTATAGATGCTGTCATTATGCTTAGGATACACAAACATCTGCATTGTTTCTGATGCTTTTAATACTGAACAAATACTTCTGGTTTTTAAATATAAATTTGTATTCTTGTTTTTTTTAAAAGTAAACTAGACATGTTATGTTTCCATTATTTTATTTTCATTGTTGTTACAGATGTTCATTAGAAACCAAATGTGCAAAATGCGAAAAGTTTCAGATCAACAAACATGTCACACTAAACAACTGGTCCTTCTGTTTTGATATTAGCTGACATCCAGCTCATCATGCAGACACCCATATAATCACCTGTCCAGGTAGCACGGCTATATTGCTTGCCACATCCATATAATCACCTGTCCAGGTAACACAGCTATATTGCTTGCCTAGACACCAGATGATCCAGCAGTTCTGAAATCATATTTCATTAATATTTAACTGTGGTAAGGACAGCCCATCATCTTGTACAGAGAAAACTAGATTGTTCACTCTGACCCAACAAAAAACTGTATGGATGTAGTTCACCTTTAGCAGCTGAAGAGATTTTGTCACTGTTTGAGTGCTATATATTGCTGTCCTCCAACCAGGCCTCTATGGTCTAGACCTCGGTACATATTGAGGATGTCAACCATTACTTCCATTTACTGCCGTAATCAGCAAAAATGAAGGAAATTTCCATCGGTCAGACAAACACCAAGTCCAGGTGAATTCAGATACCTTCATTTCAGAGAGCTAGTTGTCAGTATCAGCCCCCTCACACAGATACTGCAGTCACTGAAACTTTTAAAATACACGTAATTTGCACAGGCGCTGAAACACCATTAAATTTGATGCTATCTTTTGAAATTTTTTTAAATTTGACAAAGTGGAAAAGACCTTGAAAAATTTGATTTATCACACATTACAGTTATTCAGATATCTTTAGTATTATCCCTTGTCTTCTATTTCAAGCTTGCCAAAAACATAGTTTAGGTGTCTTTGCCAGAAGAACAATCAGTGCAGATGGCAGATGATGCATTGTGAACATAGACAGTGTTGTCTGTTTTAATGTTGGGGAAATGCATGTTTAGTTTCAAAGTTATCACAAAACTAAATGCTCATGATTTTAAGGAGTTGTAAATCCATGACATTCTGTGATTTGTTTAAGAAGTTGATATAATTTGGAACAAGTGAGGGAATATACCCATTCATTGAATATAAGCAATACACTAATCAGTTGTGACAGTTTTGGAGTCCTCTGCTTTAATCATGGGGAAATGCATGTTTAGTTTCAAAGTTATCACATATCCAAAATACTTGTAATTTAGGGGGTTGAAAGTCAAAGACAGTCGGTGATTTGTTTAAGGAGTTGATAACATTTGGAACAAATGGGGTAATTACCCTTTCCTTGCATACAAGCAATACACCAATCAGTTGTGACTACTTTGGAATTCTCTACACCAATATTGGTTTCTTTTTTGAAGACAGATTTTGAGAAAAACAGATCTACCTCTCAAGTAATTACAGTAAAATCTTGCAGCCTCATTGAGAAGACAGAACCCTCAGGGCAACTTTCATGAGCCATTCAGTCAAACTGTTTTAGGGAAAGGTCTAAAGAAAAAGCCCATAAATTAAATAATTGAGGAAAACTTTATTGATATGGTAGAATAGCCATGGAAGTAAAATGTAGAGATTGTGCATGGCTTGGAAGATGTAGTACAGTGATTTGACAAAGTATACATGTAGCTGGAAAATTTGTAATTGCAATAACTTTTGTTGACAGTGTTATTATTGTACGTACTGGGTTAGAAGTGGACCTCAAAAACCTCAAAGACATAAAATTTCATTTTGACCTTAGAAAACTCAAAGAATCTAAAGGAAACCGCTTAAGAATCCTGTAAATAAAAACTTCCAAAACTTGAACAAAAATGATGACCCTTACCCCAGAAAATATGCACAAGGATTTTCGTTAATCTAGCCTAGCGGTCAAGAAAGCATAGAGATTTCTTAGCCCTTGCAGGTATTTCATTTGTAATTATTTATATTCATGTTTTCTTTATTTTCACTTTAGTTAGAAAAAAACTCAAAGCATACTTTATCAAAATTTAATAAATGTTTTGTTTACCATGGAAATCTTGTAACTGCTTTATGTCTTGAATCTCCGTAAACTTTTAATTCTAGCCTCCACATACATTTCAAAATTTAATTTCATTTCTAACCCTGTATATATATTTATGTTTCAAGACAAACTTTGCACTGTTTATTTTAACATTTGGAAGAAGGACTCAATATGAATACAGTTAAAGAGGTTTCATAAATTGAGTTAAATTACAAAAATTACAAGAAGCCTCTGAAAAGTTCTTAATTTTAATTCTAATATGGCTTCATGCATTGTGGATTTAGTGAACCAAGATGCCTTTCTCCACTCATTGCCAATGAAGCTGCATCACCCAGTGACCTCATGCTTTTCCACTTTGCTTCAAAACTGCTGTTTGGCAGCCATATTGTGGATGTATTGAAACAGGCAACACTATAACTGTCCCATAAGTTCTCCCTACCCCACTGCAGGTTTTCACCCACATCAGTCTTAGCACAATAATACTTAAAAGAAGGATAGAAACCTGAATTCTGTTTCACCCCCACCTACCCACCCTGCCCACCCAGGCTTTAGTTTTAGAGGCAAAATAATGGATGGGTAAGATACCAAGTTCCCTTTCCTCAAGGCTCCCAATGGTTCCAACTGATCATAAGAAGGCATAAATTTGACAGATTTTGCTAATTACTCTTGTGGAGGGTGTTTGCAGACCAAACTTCTGTGGTTTTATTCTATTCTTCTTTGTCATGCCAGAAAGCCAATGGAAAATTTATATGTCCTTCATATATATCATGTGGCTTAACAGATACCTAGCCACACTAAATTTTAGAATGGAAATGGCATAGTTGTGATGGTTTTCGATCAAAAGGGATGAATTTGCAATCAACCTTGATCTGTCTGATTCATGCTTTCATATCCCTGTCCATCCAGCTTTGTGCAAAATTCCTTGTTTACTTTTCAGAAGGAAAATTAAAAGTTTTTGGTACTTATTTGGTCTTAACCTCTGCCCATGGGCATTTATGAAGACCTATCAACTGCA
Organism: Potamilus streckersoni; assembly: GCA_016746295.1. Taxonomy (NCBI): domain Eukaryota; kingdom Metazoa; phylum Mollusca; class Bivalvia; order Unionida; family Unionidae; genus Potamilus; species Potamilus streckersoni. The sequence continues at coordinate 7,867,860 of JAEAOA010001951.1, forward strand.
TGTTAAAGTCAGCCATATTAACATATACTGTGACACACCTAGATGACATCTTTGAAAAAACATACAGTAAGTTCAGTTTTTATGAAGGACATAAACAACATATGCCCATCCTACTGGGGCTATTTATCAACTGGAAAAAAGTCTCACTCATTCTAAGTACATCATTCGCCTAGGTGTGGAAAGTTTTACCCATCTCAACCTTGCTCATCTTCCTTCTGTCAGAATTGCATGGAATATTGAACTCACTGACTCAGTCTCTAACAGAAACTGGTGTTCCTTCAGAGAGTTCTTGCAACATATCAGATTATTCAATGTTTTGGTGGACTTTATTCTTCTCAGTTGCTTCTCCATATGGTGCCCTATTTCATGCCCTCTTGATTATTAGACTTAACCAAGAAAACAAAAATCATGTATCAGTTACAGGGCTTGAAATTAGTAGCAGTCTGCTAGCCCAGACTAGTACGATTCCTGACGTGCTAGCCCAGGCTAGTACGATTTCTGGTGTGCTAGCCCAGGCTAGTACAATTTCTGGTGTGCTTGCCCAGGCTAGTACAATTCCTGGTGTGCTATCCCAGGCTTGTACAATTTCTGGTGTGCTAGCCAGGGCTAGTATAATTTCTGGTGGACTACTAGGTTTCATAATTCTAATGCTAATAATATTTCAGTTGTCACCAGTCAGTATTTATTTACTCAGTGATATGTATTTTCAGAAAATCTAAATGATCAGACAATGTCTATGTTTTAAGAGTTAATTACTTAAATCCATGAGATTGAATTGCTTCCCTAGAGTATTAGACTAATACAAATCCATTTTATCGTTAACAATTCCATCTTTAAATCATTAGGAGTCATGGAGGCATATTTTATTCCCAAGGTTAATGTTGTTTGTATGTCTGTTTTGAAAACCTGCACAGTGCCAATACAGTCCATAAAGGACATGCACAATATAAATAATACCTGTGCACAAGGGGAATACTTTCAAATAGAGGACATCGGTCAATAAAATGCATACCTGATTGTAAAGGCCACTGATCTGCAAGGGAACTGCCTCTAGAAAGGGCACTGTTCACATAGGGTAAGACTTCATATAATGACAATATTTAACAGAGGACATGTAAGGAGACCCATCCATCAAAATAACATGTCAACAAAAAACAGACTGGTTTTCACTCTTTACATTTACTTTTTACTCTTTTGTCTGATTTTAGTCAATATGTGAAGGGTTCTTAGACTACCTCTGGAAGAAGGTACAAGATCCAAATACAGCTGCTATTTTCAGACAAGTCACTGTTGCCTACATGGGAAGCCTTCTAGCTAGGGGCAAGTTTGTGCCATTGAGGTGGGTACCGTAGTTATTGAATATTATTACACTAAATTAGACATCACAGCTGTGTCCAATATAATGAACTGATTTGGGATTAGCAAAATTTGCTTATTTGAACTTAAATGTTGGTAAAAATAGTAACAGTTTGATCATTCATCATTTGATTATTGGCATCAAAGTCCTGTTGCAAAAGAGTATGTTGCCTTTAACCCAACAACATTTCAATAATGAAATACTTTAACCCAATAAAGCATTGGACCTGCAGCCCTTCAGGTTTCAAAGATCAGATATGCTATATTTTTAGATGGACTTGAATCAGTATTATAAATATAAGTACTTAAAATAAATTAATTCATGTAGTGCTGAATAAAGGAAGCTTAGGAAGCAGAGAGGCAGAAAGTCAAATATGATGCTAGTGGTTGTGGTGGTGGTAATAGTGATGATGATAATGACATTAGTGATGGTAATGATGGTCTGGTAGTCATTTAGAAATGTGTACACTACATTTACAACCCAATATAAAAGTTTTCTTAGTGTGTTTTTTGAACTGAGGTTAACTGAAAATACAGCATTACAGTTTCCTTTCTAACTGCAGCATGGTGAAGACATGTTTGGGAATAATGACCAACTGGATCCACAGTTATTTGGACCATTCCAGCCAGGACACAGTGCATGCTGACATAACCCATCATGGTCCTTTCTTTGCTGTATGTCAGTCAGTATTCTATGTGTTTGTCTTCAGGAATAAAGATCTGATGGAGATGAAAAAAGGTACAAGATAGATATCTTCTGGTTGTCAAGATTTTTCATAGACCTATTTGGAATATACTGGCCATATATTCCTTAGATTTGCAACCCTATGTGAATTGGGCTGTGTTAACAGCTTCTAATTTAGTATCAACATAATTACAAAAAAAAATTACTCTGATAGACTCGCAAGGTCTGCACATTTTTAAAAAGTGTAACATTAGGTGTTTGTTAAAATTGGCCACAGGTAATGTTTAATATCTAATTATGGTATTTAAATAAACATGATTTTTATCAGATTAAAAAAATATAATAAAATAACCTTCATGTTTTCACAGATGAGGTTATGACATTATTTGCTGCGGAAGCTTAAAAAAATAGCATTGTATAAGACTGACATAATTAAATTTTATTTAGGGTTAGATCAGCCCAGTAGAAATTTACATTGATGTAGCTAGTTGAATTGTGATCTCTACTGACTTATGTAATATGCAAATGAAAATTTTGAATCACTGACACATTATATTCTGCAGCCAATAAAACAAAATTAAGACAAAACAATTTTATTAGATTTTCTGAAAAAACAAACTGATTTGCTATAAATCTCATTAAAAACAAAACAAGTTTTACATGTTATGTCAGTTCAGATTTAAAGTCATTATGGTCCAGTACAAAATGCAGTGATGGAATGGAAGAAGGGTGTTGGTTTTTATATCCTAATTTTCAGTTGATGATGGAGCAAGTTAAATATGTTGCTTGGTGTGTACAATTTTAAGTTCCTTGTTCAGAAATTTGTGTGTAATATAAGAAAAACGTTACATTTTTGAGTGTGGCATGTGAATATCTCTAGTTTTTGACATTTTAAATCTTTTTTAGTCCAGTTTAATTCAGCAGTAGTTGTTCATTTTAATATTGTGACTTCATTTTCATTTTAAACGTTTTTGTGGATTTGTTGTTGTTTTGGGGCTTAACGCCATTTTTCAGCACATGATAGGCTATGCATGGCGGCCAGTATTAATGGTGGAGGAAGAAACTGGGAAATCCGCGGAAAGAACCACCGACCCACGAGAAGCTACTGGCAAGCTTTCTCACATATCTACATTTGCCGAATCTTAGATTCGAACCCACGCAGACAGAGGTGAGATGGCAGTGATCCGTAACGGAGAGCGCTTTAGACCACTCAGGGCCCCTATTTGTGGATTTGTAAAAAAAAAAAAATTGTTTTGAAATGCATGAAAATTGGTACCATGTGAATAATGGTTCATTCTCAGTATTTGTATGCATTTTAAATATGCTCTTATGTTGCCTATTTTATTTTCATCTTTTTTATTTCAGGTTACAAATGGGTAGAGAGTCTCAATTTCCAGAGAATAATAACTAGTCGGTTGAATCCACTCAGAGTTATTTCCCCATTGATTGTTAAGACTTTTGCATCCATAACAAGGTAATTATATTATACAATTCATGGTCATGGCTGTATCCCTTTTAGACAGAATCAAATAAATGATCTTTGAATAAAACTTTAAAAGGCTTATAATAAAATATTCATTTGATTCTGTCCCAGATGTTTTTGTTATTTGTATCTAGACTAGGTTGTGTCCAGATGTTTTTGTTGTTCATGTATTTACTATATTATGTCCAAGATGGTGTGTTTGTTAATTCTGTCAACTTTTTAAATAATGTAATTTTATAAAATACAAAGCTCTAACTGCAATTAGTAGAAATTATACAATTTTCAGCATGCCACCATGAATGTGCAGGATAGTTTATGCCATATCCCAAATGACTCGGTTTTCATTTTTGGTGGCAATGTTAAATATCTTCTACAGTTTGTGCCACTGACATTATGAAATTGTAATGCAATTGCATGCTAAGAAGTCGTATTGTAAAATGACTAATGGACTATTGCTTATCAGTCAGATCAATCTGAAAATGGGATTGATCCTGATCTGCCATTGCAGAATTTCTATTGTCTGTTCTCTTTACTTCTGCATAGACCCAGATCTGTCATCACTGCATGCAATAGCAGATCTGGGTGTATTCAGTTTGGGATCTGATACTAAAAGAGTAAATGGACAGAAGTGACTGGAAAGTTGAGACTTCACACCTCTACAAAGAGAAACCATGGGACATGGCATATAGGGGCCCTGAGTGGTCTAAATAGCTGTCTGTTACGGATCACTGCCATCTCACCTCTGTCTGTGTGGGTTTGAGTCTAAGATTCGGCAAATGTGGATATGTGAGATAGCTTGCCAGTAGCTTCTCGTGAGTCGGTGGTTCTTTCCAGTGATTTCCCGGTTTTTTCCTCCACCATTAATACTGGCCACCATGTATAGCCTATCATGTGCTGAAAAATGGCATTAAGCCCAACAACAACAAAAACATGGCACACACACACACACACATATATATATATATATATATATATATATATATATATATATATATATATATATATATATATATATATATATATATATATATATATATATACACATACACACACACACACACACTGTAAATGGAACTTCCTTATCTACCATCTATACTTACTAAAAGTGCAAACAACACAGCCCAGATTTGTTTTTTTTCTCCTCCTTACATCTATAAAAAACTGCAAGTATATACAGTATATTTTATTGCTTGCATTAATGCATTTTTTTTTCAGCACCAGATAATATTGACAATGTCATTGTAAACAAACTAGTTGAACAAAAAGATCACTATATCCTAATTTTTTCATTCCACTCGTAACTTTACATAATTTTCATGGTGTTCTGTTGTTAGTTGTCCTATTGTGGTTGTAAAATTACTCTTGTTTTGGTTGGTTTTAACAATACTTTTAAGCACAACATTGACTATATCATGCCAAGGAAATAGGATTAAAGCACCATTTCCATGGACACACTGAGGTGGATATTGTACCCACTTCTTGGATTATGAGCCCAGAACTCAACCAGTTGAGTTACCATGGCTCTCCTGTTCAAACTGTATTGTGGAAGAACTCGACAGTCTTGTAAATTACATTCCTTTTTTCTGGTCTTTTGTAAGAAATGCATTAAAAGGTTTTCAAACATTTAGTTTTTCTCAATTTTCCCAGGACACACCAGCTTGCATTTTGTGATACAGTAATAGAAAGGAACAACAGAATGATTTTACCTGTATCGGGGGACAGCAGCACAGGTTGGGCTGGTAGGGAAACTAAGATGCTGGACACTTTCTTTCCCTTTGATCCTTACCTTTTGTCAAGGTAAGTCATGCATTGCACATGAAATGTATAAAATTGATTGCATGGGCAAGAGGACATATGTACAAGAATTTATCTTGATGCATAGTGCAATTAGTGTAAAGTAATGCCTTAATTGCACAGGTGATTGTGTCTGTAAGGTATATGATGGACAGGACAAGCAGATAGTTCATTGTTACAAACTGTGCTGTCCTTTTTGTGTGGACTTATTAGTTAGGCTTTGTACCAAAGGAACACAAGTTGATGCAGGGTTCCAACATGTATGTCAGTAAATTGCTCTAGCAGTTTGACAATCAACCCTCTCATCTTTTAAGTGCAGCTTTACAGCTTCAGTTTAGTCTCATTTGTGTTACAAACAGCAAGACATGGATATTACATTTTTTGTTGTGACCAATAAAAATTGGATTGAATTTCATATGCTGTGGCATTATGTTGAAAATAAAATTCATTCTACCATATATTGTGACACAATCTTTTCTTCATACAGTTTAGTACCTGGCCACCATTGTAAAAGTCCATAGTGATCCAAAATTTTTTGTGAGGATGTTTCTTGATGACATTTTTGTTGCCAAGCATTCAGTACTCTGGATTTCATAGACTATTAGTATTAAATTTTAGAACAACAATTAATATTTGAGTAAATGCTCCTACCACATCAGCATACACTGTAAAATGTGCATTGCATTCCATATTGTGGATGCATTTTTCAAGAGCAAACCAGAGTTTTTTGTAATGATAATGTGATTGGGTAATTATTTTCAGAAATATGTATTTTACTAAAATCGTTACTTAAATTTTTCAGGTCAGGAAAATTCATAATTGCACATTACCAAGAATTTCAAGGAAACCTTGAGGAAGAAAACACAGAAACATCTGATGTAAGACATAACATGTAACACTTTTGATTTGAATAGGTTTTAGATGTCCTTTTAAATGTATGCCATGAGGCAGAGTATGTTATGATATGATGTTGGTTGGTCCACCCGTCAATCTGTATGTTACCATTTTATTTCCACACAATAGTTTGAGTTGTCCACCATTTACAAAGAACTTTGTGGTTATGGGGTCCAAGGTCAAAGTCACTAACTAATAGAAAAATAACCCTACTTTTTACTTTCAGCAGTTACCAATCTCAGTGTATGGCTTGCATTTAGGATAATGAAAAATCCTATCAGTTTCAGGGTCAAAAGATGAGAGGTCAATGTCACTGACTCAAAAAGATTAAACAACAGTTTCAGTATGATAGCAGTGATTCCACATTACATTCCTGATCTAAATTTTCAAGATAACTTGCATTTGGGGCAAGGAAAAAGCCTTTGTTGGGATTAAATATCAATGTCACTGATTGTTTCAGTACACTAATTTTCAGCTATTGACCAAGATTTTGTGACTAAAGAACAAAAATGGTTTTTGCATAATGATATTAGTTATAGATCTTGTACCTTGAAAGTTTGTTGACTATTTGCATTTAATGTATGAAAGAGACCTGTTGACTTTGGGGTCAAAGGCAAAGGTTATTGTCATTGTGGCTCTGAGAAAAATGGCTTTTGCAGAGCAGAGAGTAAATTCCTTGAATAACTTTGTGGATGACTTGCTCTTTGCTAATAAAGAAACCTATAGATTTTGCAGCATGATGGTCAGAGGTCGTTAAGCCTTATTTTAAAAAAAAATTAAAAAATAAGGGTTTCTGCACATAAAGTTTAGTGCAATAGACACTTGGTTAATAATTCCCAGACTTATCCATGCCCCTACATAGAGGAAGGTTTGTAATGTGCCATTAATGGTACACATGTAAATAGTGAGACTCTATTGTTTCATATTATTGCTTCAGACCAGATCAAATCTGAAAAGGCTTTAATGTGAGGAAGTGATCTGATATGGTTTAAGCACTCCTTGTGCATCCAAGTTCTGTTTAAATCTGTAACCACATGAAGGAAAAAAGAATGTACCTTGATGCTCTCCAATTTATGTTTACATAAAATTCATATAGCTCTTTTTTGTTCCTGCAATTTTCAATAAAATGATAGCACATTATTAACAGAAGTTTTAATTCATTGGTTTGTCGCAAGTCATTGGTATCATTTTTGAGAAGCTCATGTTAGCAGTTTGTTTCACTAGTGCAATGCTAATGGAGGCAGCTATAAAGTTGTCAACAGTTTAAGAGTTTGTTTATTATCTAATTGATCAGTTTCAGTATATTTCCAAGGGCCTTGATAGCATCTTATTTTACATGGCATGAATTTTGAATTTAAGACAGTTCATTTCAGCTCACACATAATTTTCCTTGGGGTCAAGATCTCAGTTATGGAAAATTGCATTACATTTTCTGGTTAGAGTTTTTCATTTGTTAATATTTTCTAAACTTTCTGATGGCGTCTTTTCTTACTTGGCTTTAATCATTAATCTAAGACAATTTATTTGATGACATGCTTGCTCATCCCTATAAATTTGGGGTTAATGTCACTGTAATAGAATATTTACATTAGGAACTTGGAGTACAGTTTTAGTACTTGCTTATGTTTTCTAAACCTCATAATCAATTTTCTTCATAGTTTTGGATGAATAATTATCAATCTAAGTTAATTCATTCAGTGACGTGTATGCTTGCCCTTTGACACTGGGTTCATGGTCACAATCATATACAATTTACATTTAAATTTTGATTGTTTTTTTTAAATTTGCTAATGTTTTCTTGTTTTCCTAATTCCTCAATGGATTTTATTAATACTTTTAATGAATCATTACGAAATTAATTCATTCATTTGGTGACATGCATGTTTCTCTCTGACCATCAAATCATGGTCACAGTTAGAAAACTGGCATTAGGGTTTTGTAATTTGATTATATTGCCTAAACTCCCAGATGAATATTGTTGATATTTGTGGTAATCATGAAGATGATAAGAAAATTTTTTCTGCAACAGGTTTTCCCCCTTTGACCCTGATGTCAAGGTGAATTGTTTTAATCCAATGTTTTGATCCCAGGCTGAATATGTGGGTCATGGGGGGTGGTGTCTTCTTACTGAAACTTTGTTATTCTTTTCTGTCAGAAAATGTTATTCTTTCTGTCAATAGTTACCTTCTGCAATGTTTGGATTTGCATCATCATGAAATCTTTACATATTTAGTATTGTGTCAGATAAAATCATTGCATTTGTTTCTGTGATTTAGGTTCATTTATAGTACTAAATCTTCTATTCTCCAAGCAAATGATTGGCATTTTCTTTTAATACTAAAAAACAAGTGATTAAAATTTTATTTTTCTATTTCTTCTTTAGGTATGTCCCCCAATGACATTACATTAAGAATATTAGTCTGCTATTGTGCAAATCTAGCCTACTAAAGGACAAAAATAGTCATTTTCTTACGTACACAAAGGGCAGTAACTCTTGCCCATTACCTCCCCTTGCCACTACCATGTGTTGCCAGTTCTTTTTATCTTTTGCTGCTGTACTGATAGTATCAAACATTTTACCTGCGAAAATCCAAGCTATTTTAGTGTTCATATTGGACCATCCAACTTTCATTTTAGATATATTATATGGGACAATGCCTCTGTTAAGAAAATGGTCCAGCCAACTACCAATTATGGGGATCTTAGTGGCAGATTCATCTGTTTAGCTGTACTGTTGGTGACATTACCTTTCAATGATAGAGATTTCACTGAGAAATCTGTCCTTCCAGCCAAGCCCTGGAACCAGCTTATAGTGGTAATAACCATCCCTGCATAGAGATTTTTCTTGAACAGATGGTATGGCCAACTAGGATTTATGAGGATCCTAGTAACAGATCCATCCATGTAGGCATACTGTTGATGACGTAACACTTACTATGACTTAGATTTCACTAAGAAATATTGAGCCAGGCCCTTGGAGTGGCCAGCATTGATGATAGCTAGACCATCTTTTATAACTCCAGCAGCCAGGCCGACCATACATTCAGCAAACCAGCTGGCTGTTCTGGCAGTGCCAGACTTCCATGTTCACTACTTATGCAGATAGTGACATTCTTAAAGAGGATCATATTGAGTCATCATAAAAGCATAAAAGCTGCAAGTGGAACCAGGTCAGGACTCTACACAAAGTGAGTGTGACGAAGCTCTTACAAATCAGTCTTACAAAGATCTGACCATAGAATGGACTTCATTGGCCTGAGTCAACATTTACAGTGAATTGACAGGTTCAACAAGCCCTCAACCTCCTATTCAAGATTATAAAGTTCAAGTATTAGTAGATTTCAATGAGGAATAGACTCCATCCTTTTTGGCTCCTTCCTAATTTGGCTCAAATTATGGAGATCAGTGACTGCCTGTCAGGTAAAGTTCCAGACCAGGAGAATTTTAAGGCTTTCTTTTCAGGAAGCCAAGTACTAGCGATGTTCTCATCTCTCAGATGCCTTCAGTACTGGTATCCTAGCCCTTGAAATGCAATTATGATTTCAATTAATCAAGATCCTTCACTTTGTTCCAGAATGGAATTGGATTTTGGTTTTAACATGACTCAGTTCAAATCTTTAGTCAATACTTCGCTAAAGATGCTAGCATATAAAACATGTTTTTTGATAGCTTTAACTTCAGCATGCAGGACGAACAAGCCACATGACCTTTCCAGTGACCCAAACTATCTTCAGTTCAGATCAGATGGTTTGGTGGTCATCTTCATTCATCCGGGCTTTGTAGCTAAAAATAAGTTACCTTCTGTTGGTAATCACAGAGTTGTTTTTGCCTGCTCTCTTCCTTAGATAGGTCACAAACTATGGCCATGCAGGATCCTCTTCACACACTCAAGTGCTATTTGCAAATGCCTCTTCTGGCAAAATCTGGGAAACAGGATATCAACCTAAAGACCTTACTTTATGGCTGAAATGGTTTATGTGCTTGGTGTATTCGTAAGTCATGTCATCTCATGAAGTTTACCCTTTGTGTGACCCTAGGCAGATCAGGTAACCCTAGGCGGTTGTGTTGCTTACATAATTAGGAAAACAGGTTGTTGTTCAGATGGGGAATCAAGCCTTCATTCTCAATAAGGATACCAAAGGTAGAGGTCAGATGTTCAGCATTCCTTTTACATATTATCTTAATGTAATGTAGTTGGGGAACATATTTAAAGGAGAAAGCAAATTTTTATGTTAATTATGTTTCTTTGAGAACACTTACCCTATCACATTACTTAAAACCCTTCCCATCCACCCCACAATGTGAGCAGCCTTGTTAGTATACTGCTCAGCTAAAAACTAGTGCCATATGGTGGTGGAAAGTGGAGTTAATAGATGAGATAGACTAAGAAACATTATTTTAATCTTTTGGTTGGGCTGGATTTGTGAGGTAGCTAATATTCCTAATGTAATGTGATTAGATAAGTATTCCCTGAGAAACAAAATTTACTTAAAATTTACTTTCTGTGACCCACACCACTATTTCTGTGGAGGGGGTATATAGATGTGTAGAGTGTTACCATGTCTATCCATCACATCACACCACAGCCATCAAAAATGTCATTTTTACTTCAAAACTTTATATGTACTTTCTGAGTTGTGGCTCCTATTTACATTGGCACTAGGAGGGATATTCATTTATATAACACACTTTTAGCTAAGAAAATAATTGTAGGAATTTTCACCTGAATTTACAGTGAACATGAACCATTTCAGGAGGAAGAAGACATGTTTGCAGAGGAGGCTGCCAAAAGTTTGGAGAACAGTTTGATGTCACCGTTTTGTAACACATTAACAGAAAAGTCTACACTGGACTTCATGAACTATGGCACATCTCCTGGTTTTAAACACCATTAAAAGTTCTGTTTAATATTGGTAGACATCGCTGCATAATAGTTGTGAATTCTTTGAAGAACATTTTGGAGATGTGCATCATGGCTATATAAGAGACAAGTGAACCAATGTTGGGCAGTGTTGACTTTAGGTATGAGATGATAAGGATGTGAGTTAGAGGCTGGCAGTTGGTGGATCACTAGATCAGATATATTTTAAACAATAATTAAAGTTGTTCTATGAACAATAACTGCTTTGAAATAAAAAACGAATTGTTAGGATATGATGAGATTTGCATGAAAATTTTATAAGAAGTGTTGAAATCATGAGTATTAAAATTGGACACTTAGGTGTCACAGCCACTACAATATTCTTTCATCATGACTTCGATTGTGTAAATCACTCACATACAACCATTAATGATATTGGTCAACAGGCCATTTTTAGTCATAGGTGGGCATAGTGTCAGTGATAAATGTACTAAACCTGACTTTATTGTCCACAAGGAAGGCACTTAACCTGATTTGTTCTAATCACACCAGCTATAAATGAGTATAAAGAACCACAGATGGTACCAACTTAGTACATACTTCAACCGAGACAGTAAAGTTTCACATGTACTAAGAACATACATGAACCTAGACAGTTCTGTTTCACATGCACAAACTGAAGTTCAGATATAACCTAGATGGTAAAGTTTCTCATGCACTAACTGAAGTACAAACTTTAATGTACATGGCAAAGTTTCTTATGCACTAACTTAAGTACAGGCTTTAACATTGACAGCATAGTTTCTTATGCACTGACTAAAGTAAAGACTTAAAAGACCACATGAAAAAGTAAGAAAACAAAAAAAACCAGCCAAGGTTCTTTAAATATGTAAAAGATCCAACAGTTGATAAAGTATGCAAACTTTGAATAGTCAGTTATGCATTTTTATTTCTTTATTTTGCCAACATTTCTCAGTGAAATTTGTGCTAAAATATTTGTAATTTAGAGTGATTAGTTTCATATTGTCGTGAGATGCACTAATCTTTTTTCTTTTTTGGGTATAAAAGTTGATCATTTCGGAGTGACTTATGATTCATGGTGTGCAGAAATCACAAGACCATATGAATGAGGATTTCTTTATATAGAAAAGGAAACTGTATGTTAGTGGGTTGTGTTATGGGTCTGTGCTCTTAAAATAAGTAACAGAAAATAGTGGAAGACAACAATCTTTGTGAAATTTAACAGATAATATATTTCCCATGAATACAAAGTGAAAATGAGAAAAAAAGAACTTATGGTATTGTAAATTAAATACCCAAATAATCCAAGAATTAAAGACACAAGTTCTATTAAATTAAAGTTGTGATTAAAATTCAGTACAAGTCCAGAATAAATCTCAAAACTGAAATCGATGACATGTCTATTATAACTCCTAGTGTGTTGATGTGCCAACAGTCTTTTGTTGAATCACAGTAATATAATTCCAGGTTTGAATACACTATAAATTCCAGTGAATGTCTTTATCCAAGAATTTAATCTGAGCACTTTTGTGTTTCCAGAGAAAATAATCACATGAATTCAATAATTTGAAGAAATAAAATTTCCAGCCCAAATACAGGACACAACATATAATACCGTTTCAAGGTGCTAGATCTTCAAAGCAACTGATAAAATCCTGTTGCACTAGATATAGTTTTCTACTTGACTTCAGGTCACAATTAGCATTTTCTAAAAAGAACATTACCTAATAAAATATAACCTACTAGAAAGATCCTGATGTTTACAAAACAGTAACCTGTATTATGTATAATTTAACATAGGAAATTCCAAAACTTGGACCCAAATAAACATATTTACTTATATTAATAATAATACTGATTTTAAACTCATACATAGAGAATAATTTAGCTATGTATTAGTTGTTTACAGTGAATAAAATAATTTAAAAAAACGGTCAATTTGGGTAAAAAGAAATGAACTCAATTTTGGACAAGGTCAAAACTAATATACAATTCTACATTAAAATAGCATGTAATGAAATAAAATGAAACAAACAAACAAACAAACAAAGCAAATTAAATAAAACCAAAAGAAACTCTTGGGTTTAGCTTTATTGTAGGCAGTGCTTCTTTCTGCAAGTCACTTAACTGTGATAGTTTACCAAGCAGTAAATAGGGTAACTATTTAATGTTCAGGGTTTACTATCCATCTTTGGTGTCATATACATGCAGTTGGTTCTTGTTATAAACCACAATTCTCTTGCCTTATGAACCTCAGTGCTACCCGCTTATGTTGACATGCTCGGGCCTGAGGAAAACTTTTCGACGTAAGCAGATGTCGAGATAAGTGTTTGGGGAGGATTGGAAAAAAGATACAAGTTAAACCACAGGAGTTAGCATTGTGTCAGTAAAGCATGACAAAATTTCTGACAACATGTAATCACCTTAACGGTATTGTAATACCGTTAAGGTGATTTCATATTGTCATAAATTTCATTGTACACATGTCAGAAATTTCCTGTGGTTAGACTCACACAGACAGAGGTGAGATGGTAGTGATCTGTAAACCTGGTTGCTTTAGATCACTCTGCCTCTGTACATAAAAACAAAATGTGAAAGACACTTGTATATTGACAAATTACATTTTAGTTACCTTTGTGTAATTAAATCCACAATAAAATATTGCATCGGTTACATCCTGATATGACCTGATATGAAAAGCATTATGATATTCAATGTCAGCATTATCACTGTTATTTTCATGCTTCAATTACATGTACTTAAATTGGACTAGATTTTGGTCAGTCTGTAAGATGAGGCTACAAAGGGGATAGGGCTATTCACGGGGAAATGAAAACTTGTTTAGTTTTATTTAAACAGTAATTGTATTTATTTATAGTAGTAATTTTGAAAAGTGCATAAAAGCAAACTAGAGATATGCAGCTGGTATGATTAATGAAGGCATAATATTGTATACATTGACATGAGCTAATGAGGTATTGAAAAAAAATGATTCTTGCGTAGCAATGTCAGCTCAATACATTTAAAATTTTTCAGACATTTTTGCGAGATGCTCCATCCTCAACTTCCCTAAACAGCCAGATATTTAGTTTCCAGAGACTGTAAACTTAATCTGCATTTAAACTGCTGTTGGTAGTGATCATAAATAAAAATAAAGATAAAAAAAAAACTTTCACAGCACAATAAACCTGTTTTAATCACTGATCACTTTGAAAAATGCAAGAATCAGATCAGATTTGATTGCTTTTATTTAAGTCACAGTGAGCGGCCAACTTTATGGGACCAAACAAAAGCCTGTTTTTGTGCCAGTTTTTTTTTTTATATCTGACCGTGACATTAAAGCCTGCCAGCAAGATCAACAAATTGTTGAATAAAGTACATGTCGGAACTGGCTGATTGCTGACATAAATGATAAGGTGGTAAAATTAAAGCCTGGCGGCAAGATTAACAAATTGTTGAACAAAGACTGGGTAGGAACTGGCAGCTTGTGAACATAAATGATAAGACAACAATGGATTTTTTCAAGCTGGGACCAAGGGATTCTGTCCACATATACATTTATTTTTATCTCAACGTCGACATAAGCATGACAATTTTGGTAGTAATAGTAGACCATGGAACCGGGAATTTGCTTTTTGTCGAAATAGGCAGCTTGTTAATATAAGTGATGGCAACATAAGTGGGTAGGACTGTACTCTCCAGTATCTGATGATAATTTTGCCATGACACTAATGATTTGGACCCATTACTTTACCACTGTCCATTTTACAACCTGAGTATTTTCTTGGATTTTGTTAAATTGGTTAAATAATAGTCTATTTTGATGAACCAGAGTATTGTCTTGGATTCCATTACATTTTCTTGTCTAGATACTAATCATGGACCCTCCTTATTTTCCAATTCATTTAAGATTCAATTGAAAAATGAAATAAATACAATAATATGGCACAAACTTCTACTAAATATATATAATGGGTTATGCCAAAGAAATGTTAATAAAATCATAAGAAGGGAGAGCAGTACACACTATTATACTTTTATTAATCTGACTCAGTTATTTATTTTTTATTCCATCCATTCTGAAGACTTATTTGATATAAAATTAGAAACCAGTTCCTGTTCACTTATCTTGACAATAAATTATTAAAAAAATACCCTTTGTAAAGTAATATCACCATGTGACATGTCAATCAAGTGCCTCACATACTGTATAATTACAGCTGTTGTGCCAAACATCAGATGGTAGGATCCGTCATCATCTTGAAGAATGATCTTTTTTATAACTAATAACGTAAAGAAAATTTTTCCACAGAATAATTCATAAACAAAATAGCTTTTTCTCACTGACATATTGAACATTTGGCATGCGCTGCATTTTTGTGAAGATAAAAATAAATAAGTTGCCTATTCTGTTGCAACTTTAAAGATTTAAATCGGTGCTAAACAAAAATGTAAGTGAAATATTTGTAATGAAAATAGATGTTGGAGGTAATCTATGGATAAACTGAAATATTTAAGGAAAAGCAAGGGGTATTAGTTACCTTTACAAGATTTATTGAATCTGAAATCAATTCCTTTGACGAATAGAATATCATGTCAGAATATCATCAAGATATTTAATGATTTTTATTATGATCAATAATGATGTATATTTTTATGATCTTGCATTCGATTTTGTTACCGCTCTAGAGACATTATTTTTTTTTTGTTGAATAGGATATATTTCAAGCTGGGTAAGTAAGCTCACATCATTAAGATATTGGATTATGTTTGAAATTCATGTATATTGTTACATGCTTAACCATCAGGTTGGGTAAATAAGCCCACATCATTAAGATATTGGATTGTTTGAAATTCGAGCATATTGTTACATGCTTCACCAGGTTTAATTTACATCACAAGATCGATTGTATATCAGGTTACTTCATATTTCAAGACTTCAGCAATTCTTTAACTGGAACCTTGGTTACAGTACAGTGATTTCTCTGTTTATAGAAAGTCATCAGATAACAGACGGAGACCCCCGAAGTAATGATTGTTGTTATATTAAATTTTTATATGTTGAGAAACTATAAATCTATCAAAATACATAGAAAACAAAAACTGAATGAAAAAATATAAGATTTATTCAAATCTTAACATAATTTCTTAATAAAATAAAATAAATTATTCTAACATAATCATGTTTTTTTTATTATGCTCTCTGTATTTCATGATGTGTCATAATAACCAACAATCTCAACAAATTGTATTAACAATGGTGATCACAAACAATTCACTAGTTAAATTCATGAATATTCATAGGATTCACATTAACATCCCAATTACACAACTGATTCAAAAAAATAACATCATGTGAAATGGATGACCATTTCTGACATATATTTGACATGTTTTATTTAAATTTTAAATGAACCTGATGCCTGCCAGAGGAAACCTGACTTTTGTCAATGACACCCCTATGCATAACTTTCAGTTGCATTACTCCATGTAACACTTATTATGCATATTTTTAATAAGAATTTACAACACAATATACATTAACAGCTAAAATACTATGGTTCAAAACAAATACCTAATGGCAAGTTACATTATTCCACTAAACAAACACTAAAACCCTTCTGTAAGACAAATACGAGTAAATACTTGGTTCCTAATGTCAGAGGCTGGTTGTGTTGGAAAATCACAGCATACAGTAGATGGTAAGAGGATATTTTAATGTCAAGTAGAACTTATTTATTATATAAACTCTGTTTTATTGCTCAACTATGCTTCCAAATAATACAAGTTTTTCATTGCTCATCTATACTTTGAAATATTAAGTTTCATTTGGAGGTGCATCAATCAACAAGTTTTATCCAAACAAAGATGAACACCATTTAAAATGCACAGTTGACATTGAACATAGCACAGAATAAAGATTATTTGTAAATATTGCAAAATACTTTGGTAAAACGTAATGAGCATGAACTCAAAATACCAACTACCACATGAATTTGATAGGATTACTACTACATGTGTAATTTACAACATTAAACAATGTAACAAATGTAAAAATAAATGTAAACATTGGCTTACATGTACCCATGTAGCACAGTAGAAATCAGTAAATTAAAATGCCCCACCCACCACCCACCCCAATGCCATATGTAAACAATTTGAATTTGTTAAAAATTGTCACCATTAATGATGGGACAATTACAATTGATTGGATGAGCTTGTTAACAATCTAGCAGCTAATTTATTTCTGTTCATATTTTGACAAAACCTGTTGGACAAGTTTGATTCTGAGCAGTATATATGCATATCTTTTAAATTAGATACGCATCTATACATAACACTGGTTTTCTGTTGAAATAAAATCAGTACATAATATTGCACAATGATAGCAGAGTTAAAAATATTGTGAACAAGTTTATATGCGGCATTCAGGTTTACAGTGAACCGAGATGCATACATGTATCAAGTTTAATGTGGGAAGATCTGTAGCTTTTAGGGTAACACCTTTACTACAGCAGTTTGTTCTCTCATTTATTGTTAAAAGTGTAAAGCCTCAATGATATAAAAAAATACATAAATCTAGGAAATTTATAATTTATAATCCAACTGTTGCCAAGGGGTCTCTAACACTCTAGTTATTTGTGTTTCAAACCAAATTGAAGTTTCTTGACTAGTATTCACACACCCTCCCATTTGTTTGTACCCCACCACACTGATTTTAAAAATGAACTATGAAAAATGCACAAAACTTGGTTATTTTATGCATCAATTTTTAACTTCTAACCTGACTCAACTTATTGGCATTTCAAACTGAATGGAAGATCTCAATGTAAATAAGCAAACCAACTGCTGTCATTTTATGGTTTCTTAACAGTCCATTTTAGTAAAAACTGTGTCATCTGCTTTTCAATATTTGCAAAGTCTAGCTTTAATGTTTCTTAAAAGTTGAACAAATAAATAGGAGGAACTCTTGTATACATGTGTTCAAGGAGATGTAACTTGAAAATTTACATAATTATTGAGATTATTAAAGACAGTGAACTAAATCTGTTGCTTGAAAATGCTCACCCATGCAAATATGGCAACCATTAAGAAACTTGTGTTTGATTTGAAATGCCAACAACTTAATGGTGTTTGGTACCCCCTGGCAACAATCCGGTTAGGAATTATAAATTGATGAATGAAATGACCAAGTTTAGTGCCATTTTTAAATCCTATACAGGGCCCAGAGTGGCTGAGCAGTCTGAAGCACTTGCCATTACAGATCACTGCCATCTCACCTCAGTGTGGGTTTGAGTCTCAGGCTCAGCCAATGTGGGTAACTGAGAAAGCTTACCAGTAGCTTATTGTGGGTCAGTGGTTCTTCAGAGTTTTTTCCCAGTTTCTTCCTCCACATTTATACTGGCTGCCATGTATAGCCTATTTTGTGCTGTAAAATGGCATTAAACCCTACAACAATAACATATCCTTGACATATTTTGTTTTAAAATCGTTAGATGGCACAAACAAAAAAAAGGTGTGTGAATACTATATCAAGGCATCCATATTTGCATGGGCAAGTCTATATTTTCAGATAATGGTACCTTCATATAACTCTGCTGAAAATGGACCTTTCCAGAAACCAGAAAGGCTAGTGAGGAGGCTTATTATTTACAGTGAAAACTCCCACTTTGCTGAAAGGATGATAGTGTTAGAGATCCCCTCATGGCAAATAATTAGAAATAATGAAATGAATAAGTCTTGTACATTTGTTATACATGTATTTTTGATGCTTTTTGTGTTTTAAAATCACAAGGGGGTACAAACAGTAAAGGATTCCAGTGAATACTATAGCTTTTTTTGTTTACAAGTATGTCATTAAAATCTGCATCTAAATTATGAAAATCTGTAAAAATAAACAAACAGCTATGTTTACAAACTAGTTTCCTATATGACCTAGAAGCTTGCATTTTGCAGTTTAATGATGGTACATTTTGTGATCAGAAAAACAATTATTTGTTTGGAATGCATGAATAAAAAGTTACAGATTCTGAATCAAAATTGTATATTGGATGCCAAAATTCATTACAGAGGGTGAAAATCTAGAGTACAGACAGGAGGCAATGTTATGACTAGATCCCAATAGTTAATTGTTAAAAATTTGCTATTCTCTCATTCTTATGCAGTTTGGCTCTCTGTCCTTTTCAGTGTTAATTCATTTTTCTATTTTACATAAAAAGCTCTTTGCCAAAATCTCGACAATAGTTCTTTCTCAATCCTATTACATTATGGTTTATCATGAAGACAACTGGGAAATATAGCCCATAACAAACAATGTCAGTAAATGCAGCAAGTGTTTATAATAAAAGTCAAAATTAGCATTGTATATTTTAGAAAACGTAACCAATCCTTTTCTTTAACTTTTTGTAGTAAATATAATTAAGGATAACAGTTCTCACAATTTTAAATTCAGTAGTAGAATAGGTGTGCTTGTTTATTTATGTATTATTACATTGTTTGTTCAGAGAGAGAGAGAGAGAGAGAGAGAGAGAGCTGAAAATATCTTGAGGAAATTAGCATCATTATAGAGCTTGACAATTACAACAGCAACAATAACTACTAATACTATGACCACAACAAATAATATAACAACCCAATAAATAAACTGAGTATTACAATCTTTAACATCATCATTAATGTTAAATGTGTCTACTTACAGATCATACATATCACACATGTATGTCATAATAATTTTAATAATATTACAGAAATTATTGCTCTCAAGCTATATACAAATTTGAAACCCTGATTATTAACACTGCAATAATAAATTATGTAACTTAGAATAGGGAAAAACAATGTTTTGAAATGTGAAAATGCATTATTCTAATAAAGGTGATCTGTATATTAAATATTTATGTTGTACTCAGTATTAATTTATCTATACATAATTTGCTTACTTACACATATAAAAGGTGTGGTTTCTTTGAAATAGAAAACCTGTTCCCATTATTTATTGTTTACAGCAGTATTGTCCCTTTGTAGAATCAACATAAAATGTCTTGATGTGTAATTATGGTGAGTTGTTTACAGTGTCAGTAATTTTGCATTACACACAATAAACATCAATTGTAGCAGCAAGTCAGTAAGATTTTGTTTGCTAATAAAAAGGAAACATTGTATATATTACCAAGGTTCAAAAATAAAAAAAAAAAACATTGAGGAATTTTAAATTATAAACAGGTACATTCCTTTAATACATAATGTTATATTCAATACTGTCATAATCAAGTTGTGAAATATTTTTTCTTCAATATATACCATCTTAATCATCAATTTAACATTCTCACTGAAAGACAAACTAGAAATAGTTGATTGATACACAGCAAATTTCTTGGGGCCTTAAAGAGTGAAACTTGAGTATGGGGCCATGAACCCTCAAAATCATGGTTTGGAATTCAACTCCTTCAAGGACTCTTCAATACAATCAATATCTCATCCAAAGATATGAAGTTAATCAACAAGTGTTTTAAATGATGATCTTGGTCTATAAAACAATATCCCCATCAAATTTTGGTTACGTTTTGTATGATTTAATACCATTTCCAGCACATCTTATGTTACACGTGACAGTATATTTGTTGCAGGTAGAACCAATGACCCACAGGAAGCTGTTGTCGAGATTTCTCACATGCATTGGTTAAACAGAGTTGAACTCTGTTGTCAGAAGTAAGATGTGTGAGTGACCTATAAGGGTACACAGCTGGGACCACTTTGCCAGACAGAGTCAAGTTATATCATAATATGTTAAACATTTCTTGAGCAATAATGATTATAAACAACATGACATGTAAAGCTATGTAGTCAATTGATGAGGGCCATAACTTTGTCCACAATAGAGTTGACAAGATAAAATCCATAAAAGTAATAGGTTTTTGAAATAATATTCAGATCAAAATTGTATCAGCAACTGTAGGTTAAAATGGTTCAGGGCACACAGATCTGTGAATCAATGTTATTGCCAACTTGCATTAGAGTATGCTGAATGGTTATTGTGCTTGATGCAAGCAACAACCCATGTGAAAATACAAAATTCAAGGCCATTACATTATCCTAAATGGAGTTAAAAGATACACAGACTCTGGAGACAATATCCACAGCAAATCTCATATGTTGAATGGTTCTTGAACTATGTTGGTTACAAGCATCATACCTTTTGAAGATATAAAATTACTTGTTAAGGGCCATAACTCTTATCTAACTGGAGCTGACCTCTCCAAGTGGATTTGAATCTGTGCGTATGTTGGTTAATCGTGGTTAAGGTTCTTCCTCTACCAGATGTAATGGCTGCCTATCGTGTTGAAAAAAGGCCATGTGAAGCTGCTGGCAAATTTTCATACATTCATATGTTGGCCAAACCTGAGACTCGAACCTACACAGACCGAGGCATGATGTGTCTTGCACAACTCGGTCACCCGGGCAACAAACTATAAAGTTTTATGAATTTGTACCCAGAATAAGTATTAATGGATGAACAGACAAAAGGGTAGCATAATATTCCGAACACACTTTTTAAAAGACCCACATAGATAATAACAGAAAGCATTATATATGTATATATATATATATATATATATATATATATATATATATATATATATATATAACTGAAACTTCCTCTCATTTTATTGTGTATAAATTATAAACTTCATGTAACATGAAGTTTAGAAATAGAAATTCCTCACTTGCAACTTACTTTGAAAGAAGGATGGATTTAAATGTAAAAATTTGTGAAAGACCAATATTGAAAACAGTATTTGTTTCAGACATCTATTTGTAAATTTGATAATATATTACATACAGGATATCAAGACGATATTTTTTTCACATTTGTGCAGTCTCTATTGTACCCTGCAAAAGTACGTTCTGCAGAATATAATGAGGTTGGACCAGTAAAGTTGGCTTTGTTAAGGAAGTTTTAAATAGTGAAAAAGAGTACTTTCTAATTTGCATTCAGATGAGTTGCCACCTTCTATTAAGAACCTTTGAAACTAAATACACTTTCATAATCTATACATTTAGCACCTGTTTTATAACAGTTGCCAACAGTGAATAATGTAAAAAGTAACATGCATATGAAAGTAACATAGAGTGCACTGTACCATGCACATTTTAAGCCAAATCACTTATCACCCTGCTTACCCTTTTTAGTTCCATTATCAATTCCCCAAAAGTAATGCCCAAGGAAAACAATACAAACAGATAAATGTAAGTTTTGTCATGATTCCTTTGGTGTGAAGAAGACATTTTTAGTGAGTGTTGATGTGAATATAGGTATCTGCATCTCTTTAGTCTCGGTCATTTTAAGGGCCACCATTTGGTTAACACAGGTCAGCATTGTCAGCAGGTCCATTTTCTGCCAGTTTTTGTTCAATATTTCTGTAAGAGCTTGAATGTACCAAGAACCTTGTGTCTCATGTCTCCAAGCAGAATAGCCTTAAATTGTACAAATTTAATATATATAAGCACACATAATTGACAAGTTTACAATTAAATACATTGTTGATGAAATGCTCATATGAGAAATACATTAAATATTCCTGTCCTACATAATTGTACACTATAATATTACCGTATTTATGAAATTATTGCCAACTGCATTGTCTGTAGATTTTTCGCAAGACAAAGAAATAACATTTCTGAATTTCAGTGCAAACCAAGTTTAAGCCTAAACTGTTTATTCTCTTTCTAATGACATCTTTTGAGAAGTATGCTGTATTTGTACAGATTTATTGAGAAATAAATTTTCTGAGTAAAATGTTTCTTTGATAATATGTACCATGTCAGACATTAGGAGTACATTCACTACACTCCTAAGTCCAACCCTCCGAAATTAAAAAACAGGTGATTGCAATGTCTTTTGGATTCTTTAGCAACAAGTGCTACAATGCCACAAGTGCTACAATGCCACGATTCTGCTTGTCAAGGTGGAATCAAGTGATCTCCCTTTGAATACTGGGATAAGTGCCAAATTCTGTCAACCATCAGTTACTACTGGATTGCATATGTACATTCTGCCAAAGATGTAACCAAGGTTATGGGGATTGGAAGGGTGTGGCCATATTTTGACCAGGCAAGTATTATCAGAAACAAACTGTACCCTAAACACTGGTTTCTTCCTCAAATATGAAACCTAAACATAATGTTTAATGTGTATAGGTAACAAGAGGAGGGAGTTACATCCCCTTACCACTGAACTGGCTTTTCTATTGTCTTCTACCAAATGCAAATTTGAGTTTCATGAGGGACATGGGCAAGGGTTACCACATCATTTAACAACAACAACAACAACAACAACAACAACAATAATAATAATAATAATAATACTGACTTTATTTAAAGAGGGTAACACAATTAACTGAAGAACTAATCTACCCTAGGCCCTCATACAAAGGAAATTTTAACTGCATCTTTGAAGCTACTGGATATATTGGGTTTGGAAGAAGGAAATAGAGTGGGAATTTCTAATCTCAACTGAAATACTTATTTCCAGAGCAGAGTTCCAGAGTATTGGAAACTTTACCTGAACAAATTCCTTATTTGGTTTGGGAATTTTATATTGTTTGGTAGACACTGATCGCAGGTGAGGTGTGTTACCAGGTAGTCTATAATGGAATAGTAATTGTAAATATTCAGGATCACTATTATTGGATATCATGTACATTAATTTGGCTTTTCTCAACCGGATTTAGTCTTTAATAGGTAATATTTTTGACTTACCAGCTGATTTTACCTTGCTTTCTTTTCGGATTGATATATGCCCAAATGCTCTTTTTTGACAATGCGCTAGTTTTGCTATGTATTTACCATTTGAATTACCCTACCCCATCATGTATTATAGTAGTCCAAATTGGGTTGTAAGTAACTGTTAAAAGATAGTTTTCTATGCCTTTTAGGGATAAAATATCTTATCCTACTTAGAAGCCATAAACTTGAATTTACTTTGTTATTGATATGTTTGATATGTTCAGTCCATGATAGGTTATTATCTACCAAAACACAGTCTGTCATGACAGACCATTTGCAAATTTTATCATTCTATGTCTGACATAGTTAATCACTATCAAGATTTGTTCTTTTTTTACTGTGTTGAGATAAGTAATATTTTAGTTTTACCAGTATTTACCACCATGCCATTGCATGTGCACCAGTTGTCCAGTTTGTTTTGGGCATCCTGTAAAGAAATTTCCAGTTCATGCTCTGTGTTTTGGAATTCTGACAATGTTGCATCTTCTGCATAGAGATCTGTAGATTGAGTTCCATAGTAAAATTGGTAAAAATGATAAACAATAGAGATAGAAATGGACCTAGAATTGAGCCTAGTGGTACTCCATATCTAACTGTTCCAGGTTAAGATAGAACATTTTTTATATCAACATGTTGTGTTATCTTTATTAAGTATGAAGTAAACCATCTAATTGTGCTTTCCTAACATTTTTAAATTTTCAGTTTCTTCAAAAGTATTTCATGATCCACCATGTCAAAAGCTTTTCTGATATCTACAAATACAAATCCTATTATTTTACCTTGATCAAGTGCAGGAATAGATTTATACATAGATGCAATGTAAATATTTTCACTCCTGAAGTCTAATGGAAATAGAATAGAAACTGCTGAAAAACCTAAGTGATATAGCTTTTGTACTGTTGGCATAAGTCTCACCATGTCAATGTGAGCCCTTAAAAATGAAAGGTCTTTGAGGTAAAAACTTGAAAAGGCCATCTCTGACCTTCATTCCACAGCTTGGAAGATGTTAGTGTAGTTGCACTCAAATATTATGTTAGTGGTCAGTAGCTATGACCACTCTAACCTCATAAGCCAATATGTGTAAAAAAATCAACTATACTAATGGGTCAGTTTTTTCAAGTATATTGAAGGTTATATTAAAATTTAATTTCTGCCTTTCTTCACAAGCTTTCTATTTTTGAATACCATTATATAGATAATTTTATTGAGAACAACAGTATCAGGTTTCAAATTCATTGAAGGATACCAAACAAATTCCTTCAATCACCACTGAAGGTAGGATGGTAATATGCTGCTGTCTTTTGGAGGGGATGAAAACTGAATTTTATGTTTTACAAATGGATGTATGTTGTGAAGTAAAGATGGAGGATGTATTATGTTACCAGCTGGAGATGGTGTAGAGTATTGCAAACCTTGTCTCCATCTTTCTAAACATCTGTATAAAGAAATGTATGGCCACCATGTGAAGTTCTTACTTTATTCAATGTACTCAGGAAAATTAGAGGATTATCTGGTGGCAAATTAAGATTACATATTTTTTGGAAGGCTTTAATAATGATGTTGGCATCATTCATATATGTGTGAAAATGTTTACAGTATTGGTCATTACCAAACTATACCAAATTAGAAGAATATGTGGGCTCCAAACTTCATTAATTCAAAAATATTCTAGAAACAACATGTAAAGATGTATGACATTCTCTCAACACCTTAATACTCTAAAAAGAACAAGTTTAAATGGTATATGTCCTATATTGTTGAAACCAAGGGCTAATATAATACACTGTACACAAGTCAACAGCAAACATTATAAACTTTAGTCAATAATGTACTAAATTTCCTTATACAATAAAGAGGGTAAAAAAATGGTAATACAATATGTGAGGGCATTGAAAAAGATCTTCCTGAAAATAACATACATATTTCAGTCCTACCCACCTTTCCAGAATTAACGAGAAACCTGTTGCAAAACAAATCAATACTTGCTTAACAATGACCTCTTACATCAACACAAGTCAGGCTTTCATGTGACACAGTCTCTGTGTGCGAGAAACCATGTGGAACATGCAAGTTTTTAAATTAACTTTTTCAACTTATACTCAGTAACTAATGTCGTTTACAATAAGTAATCTACTCTAATTAAACAACTTTAAGAAAATATATTTCTATGACAACATCCGAAATGATGATCAAACATTGACAGTCAAATATGATATAATGATAACCTTTCTATTCTGGTCACCTGGTCTAAACAGCCATTACCATTTTCCCCTTTGAAATATCGTTCCATAAAGATAATGTATTAAAATGTCACCTGCTCTCTGTGGTCAACACAATGTGTTTTTGTAACAAGGCTGTGGTCTCTAAATGCTTAACATAGTCACATGAGCAAACTGAGCATGCAAATAAAACAAGCAATGCTTATTTAAAGAAACATTGTGCATTGATTAAGGACTTGTGTGAGACAGGATAAAGACTTTTCCACATTGGCATCCCACCTGGAAAATCTTTATCAATACTGATGAGGAATGTTAGAATGCCACAAAAAAACACTCATTGACACCAAAGGCAACATCAAAATGTCTAATTTTTCAAAACAAAATTTGCCAACTTATGCAAAGTAATTCATTTCTGCAAGAAATAAACAAAAAAAAATAAATTTGCTTCTAAGGCATCACCCATCATGATAATTCATGCACCACTCTTACCTGGTTTATAAAAAGAAAGACAATCATATGCATTGATGTGTAATCCATCCTTGGTATTTTGTTGGTACAAACTTATCAAATCTGTATTCTTACCTACAAATTTTCCCATCCTACAGTATTGCACAAGATGGATTCTGCAAACACACTTACTGGAAGGTGGAAGATTACCATCCCAGTTCATTGATATTTTGCAGCAATAATCAAAAGAATATCAAACTCAGTGACCACAATTAATCTTTCTTTAATATGAGATCTTTTGCCTAAAATAATACACAACAGATTTCATCCACACATTACCTGGAACAGAAGAATGAGCCCTCAAGATATCAGCTTCTATGGGAATCTTTCTTTCTTCTCTTGGCATGACTGCCTTAGAATCTGCAACATTTAAGGCCACTCCTTGATCAGCCTTATTTCCCTGACAAGCCTGACAGATAGATAAGAAAAATATTTTGTGCTCAATCAAATGTTAACTCTTCAATAAACTCCTATATATCTAGAATATAATATTTTAAGAATGTTATCAAAAATCACCTAGTTAATTCTGGAAATCACCCATTTCAGCAATAAGACAAAACAACACATACTGCAAACAAGCAATACTTGATGTAATAGCACAAATAGATATACATTATTTGCATGGACTATTTGCCAAGTAATTTCTTTCAATGTGGCAACCAGAATTAAAGGGAGATAACTTCTGATATAACTCAAATGAGAGATTGATAGATGGAAATATCCTGCTCAAGTAATTTAATTATTTTTACATTATTGCCAGGTGATAAATCATTCCATTTCCTCTAACTCATTCTGATGATATACAGGTATAGTAGAAATTTGGTGTGAGATGACTACCAACTAATTAGATTACAATTCATTAGCAGTACCAATATCAGGGATCTAACTAGTAATATGTTGGGTGTGTGAATATGGGAATTTCAGACAGATGTGAGGGAAGTAGCAGTAAATCTGGGTAACTAGGTCAGCATCATAAACTAATGTAAGTTGGGTGTGAGAACATATCAATAGCAAGTCAAGTTTTGGGTCAACATCATGACATATCTGGATAACTGGGTCATATTCCTGCTGTTTCTGCACCATTTAGTTATGGTATGATCTGGGGGGGAAGGAACTGTCAATCATCTAGTAATGGTTAGCCAATCATATTCTGAATGTGAGGATAGGGTGTGGGATTACAATATGTGTATGTAGACAGATACAAGATATAGTATGGAGTAAAAAACAGAAGACAGAAGCACAGAAAGCAGAAATAAAAGCAGAAAGAGGACAGAGAAAGAAAAAGGGGCATCAGAGATAACATGTAGTTGGAAATAAGAATCAGACATAGACATACAAGATGGGAGTTAAGAGAAAGGATACCTTAAAAAGAAATAATGGAGTGAGTGATAGATATTCTGAATATATGTCCATAAAAAGTGCATCCAAATTAGTGAATTATGCAAATATGTGAAATGGCTATCCAGATACGTGGAGATGAATATATAAATAGAAAGTATGCATGTTGAATATATAAATAGAAAGTATGCATATTGAATATATAAAGAGAAAGTATGCATGTTGAATATATAAATAGAAAGTATGCATGTTGAATATATAAAGAGAAAGTATGCATGTTGAATATATAAATAGAAAGTATGCATGTTGAATATATAAAGAGAAAGTATGCATGTTGAATATATATAAAGAGAAAGTATGCATGTTGAATATATAAAGAGAAAGTATGCATGTTGAATATATAAACAGAAAGTATGCATGTTGAATATATATAAAGAGAAAGTATGCATGTTGAATATATAAAGAGAAAGTATGCATGTTGAATATATAAACAGAAAGTATGCAATGTTGAATATATAAAGAGAAAGTATGCATGTTGAATATATATAAAGAGAAAGTATGCATGTTGAATATATAAACAGAAAGTATGCATGTTGAATATATAAAGAGAAAGCATGCATGTTGAATACATAAAGAGAAAGTATGCATGTTGAATATATAAATATAAAGTATGCATGTTGAATATATAAAGAGAAAGTATGCATGTTGAATATATAAACAGAAAGTATGCAATTTTGAATATATAAAGAGAAAGTATGCATGTTGAATATATATAAAGAGAAAGTATGCATGTTGAATATATATAGAGAAAGTATGCATGTTGAATATATAAAGAGAAAGTATGCATGTTGAATATATATAAAGAGAAAGTATGCATGTTGAATATATAAAGAGAAAGTATGCATGTTGAATATATAAAGAGAAAGTATGCATGTTGAATATATAAAGAGAAAGTATGCATGTTGAATATATAAACAGAAAGTATGCATGTTGAATATATAAAGAGAAAGTATGCATGTTGAATATATATAAAGAGAAAGTATGCATGTTTTGGAAGGAACTGTAATAACTGCATAATTTTTCATGACTAGTATGTAGGTGACTCTGAAGATCAAATGAGTAAGAGGAACATAATGAATTGACTTCATAATGATTAATCCAATCTGTCAACAAAATTTATCAATATGGGTTTAAAAAATAAAAGCAAATGAATAAATTTTAACCAAAAGATTGAATTGTTTTAGCTTATGATGAGAATATATCATGAGATTTAGGAAATATATGCAAATGAAATACTATATCGAAAGACTCAATAAACTGTTGAATGACACTGCCACCAGAAAAGCGACTGTTACAACTCACTTCTGATTAATGTGAGCTCTACAAATAACAATAAATCTTGTTAGATCAGTTAAGAGTGATTAGAAGTCATTCCAAAATGACATCAGCTTTTCCACATTTCCCTCTATCCATCTAAATCTATCTATCTACCTTTCTATCTAGCCATCTATATGTTCTGAGACTAACACAGAGGGACAAGAAAATATGTACCTATAGCACACCAGATATCACTTTTTCCCTATTATGTAAATGAGCTTACCAGTGCATTGAAAGGTTTAATGCTGAGAGGGCCAGAAAAGCCCAATCATGGTATTTTGTAAACCACATTGCCACAATCAGGATTGGTAAGCTTTCTCTGAAGTGAAATTAAAGAACTTTCTCTGAGAACAGCTAGAGCCTCTAAAGTAAATTTCCATGGCCTCAATTATAGACAATATGCATGAAAATCAAATGTAGAAAGATGAACAATACCAAACCAAACAATCTGAATTAATTGTACATGGGTAACTCTACATAGCAAGATTGTGGATAACCTGATCATGCCAATATTCCTAGAGCTGTATGATGAAAAGATGATTTCAGAGGAACAAATGATATTAACAAATTTCCATGACTTTAAATCTAAAATGTAATTTTTCATGGGTTTCAAAGCCTTGAATTTAAAATTCCAGAAAACTTTAACTTTCAAAGTTTTCAAGGAAAAAAATGGTTCATGTACTATATTTTGTTATCAACTTTAGGAATAATCCTTTAATTAGTAGTAATTTCACAGATCATGTAATTCATTTTGACATTTGAACAAATGAGAGGCAAAATGTGAATTCTTACTTTACATACAAATACACAATGGCTGTTTGTAAACCACATTACAAAACTGAACTGCCACTAGCTTGAACACATTAATCTATTTCATTTACCAAACTCTCCAGTAGCCTAATTGGTTTCTTCCTTGGATGCAGAAGGTTACAGGTTCAAACCCCAGCTGAGTCATACCAAAGACTTACAAAAATGGTACTAACAGCTGCCTTGCTTGTTCAGCATTAAGAGGTAAGTGTAAGGACTGGTCGGCCTGGTGTCAGGATAATGTGACTAAGTAAGATAATCATGCTACATGTCTGCGGCTTGATGCCCCAGTGCTAGATATCACTATAAACTGCCACACTGCAGACATCATAGCGATATGACTAAAATTGTTAAAGCTACTTTAAAAATTAAAATCACACAGGCACACCAAACTATATCATTTACCCATTTTGATAGTCTAAAATTAGAAATCATGGTTGACTTAAGAGTAGCAAAGAGATGTCCTTTTTTTGACATTTTGTTTGTCACTATGTATTATACAATTACAAATAAGTATATCAACATGGAAGTGAAAAGTTGATGTTTCTTTTCATATTGATATTAGCAAAATATTAAACCTTTAATTAAAAAGGAAAGGTAAAATATATCAATTGCTTACCAAGAGAACACTTATTGAAATCAACATGTGCTGATAACATACCTCCTAAAATTCTCAAATTATCTTCAGGCAAATAAAAAATATACATGGTTCTGGTTATCCAGCTGAACCTACATTTTAGGGTGGGTTTGGGAAGAAAAGAAAAATAAATTGGGAGAGACAAAAAATAACAAAGGGATATAACAAAAATCAAAGTTACATTCAGGATGCAAATGAGTCTTATTTTCTTCTTTATGCATCTGTCTGGGCCAACACAAAAGAATGATAAATAAATAAATAAATTTATACCAACCTACCAAAACTAATTATTGCAATGTAATCAGAACCACATATTTATTTATTTGGCCTCACCAGTGTTATGCTCAGAAAAATATATATACTCTTTGATTATCTTGTATTACCCACAACACATGTCTGTATCATCTTACAGAAGAACAGGTCACCCTTCTCATCCTATAAATAAATGCTGCCATATGCATTTGTCACATCTGCAATACCAATAAGCAAAGATACTGTTTGTGAAATTAGTGATGGTTTGAAAACTAACAATTCTTCTGCTACTGGAAGTGATTAGGATGATGATGACTTAGTTTCAGCCATTGTATCATGAGCCAGCAAGGTTCTAGATAACGAGCAGACATTAGACTGTACATACAAGGCATACTTTAGACTGTACATACAAGGCAGACATTAGACTGTGCACACAATGCAGATTTTAGACTGTACATACAAGGCAGACTTTAGACTGTACATACAAGGCAGACTTTAGACTGTGCACACAATGCAGATTTTAGACTGTGCATACAAGGCAGACATTAGACTATTCATACAAGGCAGACATTAGACTGTACACACAAGGCAGACATTAGACTGTGCATACAAGGCAGACATTAGAATGCACATACAAGGCAGACATTAGACTATACATACAAGGCAGACATTTGACTGTACATACAAGGCAGACATTTGACTGTACATACAAGGCAGACAGTAGACTGTACATACAAGGCTGACATTATACTGTACATACAAGGCAGACATTAGACTGTACATACAAGGCAGACATTTGACTGTACATACAAGGCAGACATTAGACTGTACATACAAGGCTGACATTATACTGTACATACAAGGCAGACATTAGACTGTACATACAAGGCAGACATTTGACTGTACATACAAGGCAGACATTTGACTGTACATACAAGGCTGACATTAGACTGTGCACACAATGCAGATTTTAGACTGTACATACAAGGCAGACATTAGACTGTACATACAAGGCAGTACAGAATGACACACCTAATATTCTTTATGAGCATTTGCATCCTGTTGAAAACATATCAATAAAAATGTCTTCTTAATAAAAAATGTTGACAATTTATTTCCAGTTGGTACATGTTCATAATGTTGAATCTTTCAAATGATGGTAAAAAAGTTTTACTACACATATTTCCAATGTCATCATCATTTACATCTTGATGCACATGAAGATAAACAATGAATTTGGATATAACGTTTCTCAGTTATAAAATACCTATCTGTTGTGAAATATTATAAACAATCTTTATTTGTATAGATCAATAAGCCTATGTTTCCATATATTGTCTGTTTTAATATTGTTGTAAGCTACAGTGAAAACTATACATTTGTATGTACAGGAGTGATACTATGTCTATGTAACAGGTCTTATAATAGTGATGCATGAAGTGACACTTCATGGCCATTTCCAATATCAATCGCAAATTGTTGAGATACATTATAATATAGGTCAAATTAGCATCAGTTTCAGTACTGTACACTTTGATATTGTTCTGTTTGTCTGAAAACAATTAACTGCTCTGGGTGTTGTGAATAAATAAGATAATTTCTATTTGTAGCAATATGGTGACTAAATTCATTACTAATGTGATACATTTTTTTCATACAGATTTCTGAGATAAGAGTGCAGCAAATCCTATAAACATGAAATGATATTGCCAAACAAATTCCTCACTATGACAAAAAAATAAAGGATCTGGTGAAAACCAAACTTTTCATGAACTGTGACTTGCTTGCAAACTTAATCTTTTAGTTTTATTGCACACATAGTTGATGCTGGTTTTACCTATCTCCTTTGTAAATTAGAATTTCGGAGAGTCTAAAAAATAAGAAACAAACCAAGGCTTTAATAAAAGAAAAGAAAACTACTGCACATCTTTACAAGGAATAGCAAATCTTGCTCAAAGGTTGGGGTGACAATATAACTATTAAATCTATGTAACATAGTTTTGATTGTTTATGTTCCCCGAAGAGATATACGCCAAGCAAAGTCTGGACGGTTGAAGAATTCCTTGATCACACAGCAATATTATTAATAGTAAAAGAGTAGCCTAATATTTTGACATATATATTGTTGGGGTCCACTAAGTGGCAGACTCTCTCTGTCTCTCTCTTGGACACCACACAGAAATAAAGTATAGAGACATAAAACATTTTAATCAAAAGGAATTCTTTTATGATTGAGCTCCAATACCTTTGTGACTTAGCTCAAACACCATTGTGACTCAGCTCAAACACCTTTGTGACTCAGCTCAAACACCATTGTGACTTAGCTCAAACACCATTGTGACTTAGCTCAAACACCTTTCCATGAGATTGAAATTTTTTTCAAAATTAACTTTGCTCTAGACATGAGGTAAAGACTTTTTAACAACAATCTAAACAAACATGTACCAACAAAAAAAAACCCCAAACATATTAATTCTCAATATCAAACTTAAAATGGAAAAATTCCAAAAAAGGAAACTAGAAATAAAAGGGATTAATTTTATAAAAATGAAGAATGGAAAAGTGATAGAAAATGGCAAAATAATGTTAACTTGCTAATAAATTAATCTAAGAAAAGTTACTATGCAAATTGTATTAAAGAAAACAAACATTCCAGCTCCTTGTGGCAGTATTTGAATGAGCCCAATCCATCGAAAAAGTATTTCATTCCATCTCAGTTGATTCCATATTACAGCATATCTTCTTCGTGCAGGATATGCCTGACATGTTTAGCCAGTTCTATACTAATAAAGAAAGTATGTATTCTAGTAGTGAGCAAAATCATTGTAACCCAGACTTAAACCCCCTCTAAACTTTTGTAAAGGCAAGAGTTCCTAATGATCTATAATTTGCTATAGCTATTGTGAATAAAAGTGATGTTCTCTACACTCTTAGCATTATCAACACAAAACATTGTGTGGTACTGATGAGGTCAAAGGTCAGTTGTTAGCATGATTTGTTACCTACTTCATTAACATCAGTACTACTTCAGGTGTCTTCCCAAATAAACTGAAGTGTGCTAAAATTACTCCTTTTTTGAATAAGGATGAATAAGTGATCCGTGAAATTACAGACCCATTTCTATAATACAAGCTTGATAAATAATGTTTGAAAAACATGTAGCAAAACAGGTTTATGACTATTTTAATGCATTTTTTCTTTTCCCCAAGAAGCAGTCAAGCTTCTACAAAGTCCATTCATGTCAAACACCTCTCAAAAAATTAACTGATCAATGGCTGAATGAAATGAACAATTGCAAACTAACTGGCTAATATTTCTAGATTTTGAGAAAGCTTTCCATCTGTTTTCACATGATATTCACCTAAGTAAGCTACATTGTTAAAGATTTCATGGCCATTCAATAAATTGGTTTAATTCATATTTATGTGATAGGAAGCAATAAGTCTCAATGGGAAATCTCCACTTTATCATCTCCTATAAGTATGATGTTCCACAAGGCACTGTACTTGGTCCCCTTCTCTTTCTTTAATTCATCAATGACTTTTCACTCTGTACTCAACATACAAATACTGACATGTTTGAAGATGATGCAACACTTTTTCCTCAAACAGCAATGTCTATACCCTGGAATACAGACCAGGTTCAAACTAGTCAAAACAAAGATGGTATATAAGTAATTCTAAAATAAAATGCATGCTTGTGGGAACATTTAAAGAAAAACTTTAAAGTTTAAAGAAGAAAAATATATCACCGTGCATTAAAATACAGTTGCTGAAAATATAAATGATAAGTAGCTGTTAGGAATATTCAATATCAGAAGTCATTAGGAGGAAAAAACAAATAGACAATGTCTTTTGGTCCCTCACATCTAAAATTTCATTGCTTAGTAGATTAAAAAAGTACTTAACAAAGAACTCCAAAACTTTTTACTATAATGCTTATATACTTCCGATTAGTGGCTACTACTCAAGAATCTAGCAAAATTGTACTAGTTCTAAACTAAACAGCTTCAAAAACGAGCAGTATAGACAATTATTGATATTCTTACTGATGCATTATCATCAGACGGTTCATAGAATTAGAATGGCCAAGAATAGCTGTGAGAATAAGTTTTCTGAAAACAATTCTGGTTTTAAATGTATCAAAGGGGATGTTCCAGAGTACATGACTAAATTATTCCACTAACTTCTTGTCCCTGTAATCTAAGATTGAATTTTAAGAACAATTTAGAATTACCAAAATCTTGCATTGAATGGAATTCAGTGGAACTCATAAGCATTCAGGGGCTAAAATATGGAACTTACTTCCTTTTTCACAATCTGCTGATTCAGTTAAATCCTTCAAAAAAAATTAAAGATGCAATTTAAAACCTACATATTAATAAACAAATTATATAAATATAAGTTTAAGTTCTGTAATTTATTCCAGTGTTACTCTTCAAATTTATCACTTGTTTGTTTTACATCTTTTATATTAGCATATTTATAAATATTTATAAATGTCTGATTGGATGGCCCTACTGTGTGACATCTATTAATGCCATAAATTTTAAAGTTTAAACAAATTTCTTTTGCAAGTTTAAGCACAAGTAAGTCCTATTGTTCCTGTCATTAGCTCTACTTCTTGCTAACATTTGCCATTATTTTCTAAAGAATCTTCACTGTCCTCATGTACCTTAATTTCAGTGTCAGAATTGGATTTGGCTAGGGTTCAAGAATACCATATATACAAATTTGTGCCAGTGTGAGTATATATGTAGGTCATGTAACTGGTTCTTAAGCAATTCTGTTTATATCATCCATCTTTTAAAGTTCTGCATGAACTTGAGCCAAATAGGCTATCTGATTTTGGATATTGATGAAGAATTCATTACGTATTTTATTCACATCAATATCACCCACAGCTTTAGCAACAGATGTAGTAATTTCTAGTGTCTGAATGACTTAACCATTATCAACAAAATTATCAACAAAATTATCAGCAACATTTCACTTAATGCCATGTTGGATGCAATTACAAGGACAATATTGTCAGAGACAGTTAAAAGTAAATAGGCATTGGAGGCTAATTGGTGGACTGTTCATTTGCACAGGCAATATTTTACTTACTGTTTTTGCTTTGCACAAGATAATCAGATCTATGCCTAATTACATTCCTTTTTCCTTCTTGTCATGAATATATAAATAAAAATGCCCAAACATCGCCACACATAACAAGACAATAATTAATAAAATCAATAAGCTTCAATCCTCTTACCTTGCTTTGTTCTTTTGCAAACCTAATAGTTCTGAGATGATTGACAGATATTCATGAAAAGTTAAAATAATTATTTTGAATACATCCAACTCGATTATCCAGAATGTCTGGATATTTATGACAGAGTTCAATCCTAATCACCAGCGATATCAGCCACCATTTCTTGTAGAATTGTTTCACAGTGCATTCCAAGCTTTTTTTACAGTTTTTAATTTTTAGATGAAACAACCAACAAATAAAGAATAATTTAAAACAAAAATCATTAAAAAACCTTGTTTGTCATATATATCCTATATTAAACCCAGTCTCATGACTCTGCCAGTGCCAATCAACTCAATCAGAAGAATCATGCAATAATGGTAGTTAATCAAAGTCTAACTGATCAGCTGAACTACGATGGAAAGTAAATAGAAGAAGTAAATTATTTTTCATTTATCTCAGTGACATCAAAACACCTTTTGGACTACAAAAAATGCTTTTAATAGACAAAAAGTTACAGTTACAGCTAAAAAAATTTTGTTGCCAAGTCATTTCACAATTTGATTTTTGTTCCAATTCTGACTAAATATATCTTTTAAGTTTTTATTTCAGAAAGCTAACTTCAATCATCAACCACCATTAGGTGGCTGGTTGTATCATAGGAGGTACAATTTACCTGAATGAAAAAGAGTTTTGGTTTTCCTACAAGGCCAGGACAATCTTTTCCCTTGAAAAAGCTGAGAATGTTTTTAAAATCAGCTTTTCCATCTGTTCCGTACAAAACATCCTGCTCCTCGCCATGGGTCAGAATTGCACACACGAAGCAATCGGAGTTACGGTGATAATCATATTTTTTCGAAGCTGTAAATAAAGAATATCTTATTAAGGCTATGAACAAAATATGATCTGTTTTTAAAGATTACATATACAGCAAATATTTGTTTGACAATTACATCAGTTTCAAATAAAAACTGATATTTTGAATGACTCATGCAAAAAAAATAAGTTGCATTCTTAGGTAATAAGAGTGACTATTTGTAGAACTGGTAAGTACATATCTTCAATTTTAAATACCTCTTAGCATAAAGGATTGGAACAAAAGAACTGAAACATTTTATAATAAACATTGAAAGAAATTTCATTTAAATTTAATTTTACTTGTAAATTTTCATGGGAAAATACAAAAAAGACTTTTTGAATACTATCTTAATTTTTCGTATTTCTATACTGTCGGGAATTGTTTTCCATATATGACTTCAATTTTAAATTTCACTGGTTTGAAATATAATGCTCTGTTTAATAATTTAAATTCTATCCATTTGTTAGGAAGTTATAATAAGAAAGCTCAATGTTTGTCATAACATTCTGTTAATTCTTCACTCGAACATACACCCAGCTGTGAGTATAATTTTTAGTGTGTATTATGCGGTAACAAATACTACTATATATTCAAATATAATAATAAATAATTTCAAATCTCTGCAATTCAGATTTTACAATTTCATTCTTTTTGAGTTTTTGATGAAAACCTGTTAAATAATAATTTATTCTATTTGTATTTTTCATCCTTTCTGATAACATACATAGGAGATTTTCTTGAAACAAGTAATAATGGATAAGATGAAATATATCCATTATTCATGCACACATTTTCTTTACCTTTTATGCTTAGACATTAACAAACAATATGTATGATAGATTGGCTGTCACAGATTTCTTGGTGGAAACTGTGCAATGTGAGTAGTTTACTATTTATTTTCTGCCTTGTGTTGTGACAATTAACACTAAAAATAGTAATAATAATATAATTCTCCTTCATTATATTTAAGTAAATTAGTACTTTAAGAATGAAAAAAAATGCTCACTTTGTTGAACTGAACTCACCTACAACTGGAATTGGTTATACATGTACTACTCGACCATTCAAGTGTCTTAGAACAACTTCAGATTTCTTGGTTGTAATGTTATCAATGTCTACCAATTGAGAAAAGGTGATATTCCACTCCAGTGAATTATCAAGCTTATTTCCCTTAGAAATTCCAGTTATTAAAGGCATAAGATAAAATAGCATTCTATATTTTTTAGGTAAAAGTCAAAAGCAATAAAGATTCAAATACAAATATTTCTGAAACCATTTACTTGATTCCATGATCAATGTATCATCCTCCCTCGTTCATGACTTGCAAAGACTTGAACACATAAGTTTAGCACTATTGATAATGACGTCCCTGTCATTCCCAATAAAGTGATAGCTATGATGTCCTATACTAATGCACTGAACAAAATCACTCTTCTTGTATGTTGCCATCAGCATATCAAACAATCAAGTATTTTGTTAATTCATCTCCATGTACACAAAAAAATTTAAAAAGTGTCTAGACTAAGAAACTAGATCCAACTTTTGAAAGAATATTCTGATTAGATGTAGAAATAAAAAAGGTGGTACCAGCAACAACCAAAACAATTACTAAGGAGAAGGCCTTGAAGAACTGTGTGACCTTAGCAATCTCGTGGATCAATTAGAAACACTTGTGGGATCAGTTCATGCAGGAAACAATTCACCATTAATTAATGAGGCCACATTAATTTGTAAGCAATTGCTCACCAATCATATTATGAACAGGAAAAACATGATATATTGATGCATTAACGTATTGAAGACATCAGTGACATGTATTACTATGATAACAAGTTCTGAGGCAACTGAAATACTGTATTTTGTGTGAAATCTATACTGGAATGCAACAGGTTGCTGCAAATACAACTGAGAATGTTAAATCAATGATCATGATCTCATCAACAAAACTGAAATTTAATGTCTTTTTCCACACCTGTTATAAAGAAGCGATTCTGCACACTCAAAATATTGCATCGACATCACAGCAAGTTTATTACAGTTGGCCTAATATCCAATCACTGTTTTCATCAGACACACCTGTGCCACCTGGAATACTAATAAATGTCCTCCAGTGTATATAACACAGAATCAATCGATGAAGAGATCCAACAAAAAATCTCAATGCTTACTGATAAACTCTAAAATTTCTATTCATGAACACACCCAGCCCTATCATCTTTATTGAATCTGTACTGTATGCAGTAGACATATAATGGCCATCAGTAAGATCAGTTATAGGTTGGCCTGATGACATTTTAAGATGATGAAAGATTTCTATGCAAGGACTATCTCACTGTATCTGACACTATTAGAATTACCTAAACAATGCAGACCAATTTAACTTGTGACATCATCCTTGTCAGTTATAAAAGCAGTTTCCTCAAGTGTGACCTCACAGAGTTCCACAGTGGCTGGATTTTCACCATCTGTGGAACCAGGTGATTTTATATTAATTATGCCCGAATCACCTGTGTGTCTTTCATGTCATAATAATCATTCAACATATATTCATTTTACCTTCTGAATTAAGACAAGCACATTGTGGATCTGATTACATCACTCAGATATTAGAGATTGTCCTGATATTTAATATAATGATGGTCATACCAGGACATGTAACAAAAATATGCATTCTAAATTTAAGTAAACCCATGACATATTATGAAAGTGATCTTAATGATTTTGTTCACACATCCACCAAAGGTGCTCATGGGATTATCTTCACAATTACTGCACCAATTACTAAACAAGTTGCAATACATGTCATTGATTAGCATCAAAAATGTTGCAATGCACTGGTTGGAAAATGGTTGCTTTGATATTGCCTATAACAATTAATGACTAAAGCACTCAATTCTGGTTACAATACCATTAACAAAAACTATGCTGGCTGCAGTTGGTAAAATTATGAATGAAGCTGCTCAATAATGACTGTCTGATTCAGAAGCTGCTTAACAATGAATAACAGTCTGCTATTGCAAACATGTCATACCATTAACCAGTCTTGATGTACTTATGATAGCAAAATCAATCAAGTGTTTTCAGGGTGTCATTATGTCGAATAAACGGGCATTAATAATGCCACATTCATGTGAAACTGACATTGTGAACTTAGATTTGACAACAAATCATGTACTCAGTGGGTTGCATATGTGGTGACACTTCAACATTATTTGCAATTTGACTCATATGGACTCACACAACCAGATGAAGTTGTTAATTATTCAACTCTGCCATTGCAAATTTGGCTTGATGACATCTTGTGATGAAGTGTTGCACATGCTGGGACGTAGCAAGTTTTCTCATGCCCAGCTCCTCAAGCATTTGCTGATTTCACATCAAAGTATGTTTAATATTATACAAAATATCTATTAACATTACTTAGCCTACCATCTGATGTGGATATAAGCAGGTTTGCCACCAAATGAATCTAAGTTTATTTTTATGGTTCAGGGGTCTCAGATGAAGAAGGTGTAAACCCATTGGAATGGTTTGACCTAGGAAGACAAATATCATATAGAACTTGGAACTTAAATGGCTTGTGCATGCATACAACCATACACTATGTGTGTTAGGAGGGAAGGATAGGTATGGAAAAATGGGGCTACTTCTGTCACCACCTCTGGGGACCCCACAGTTTACCTTTGGTACTATAGGGGAGTTTCCTATGTAAACCTCAGGAAAGTGTAGCTGAGGAGGCAGGTGGTTTTGGGTAGGCATCCACATCATTTCCAAAACCTTTATCAGATCCTATCTGACTTGAGGGATCTTAGCGGACTGGTCTCCTTTGTCACCAAAGGTAATGCCCAGTTACCATAGTGCAGGTTTGTCAGTTTATCTTCCAGAATCTACAGTATTAAACTATTTGGTTTCCTTCAACTGAGGCCAGATGAAGCCACTAAAAATTTTAGTGGCCTTGTCTATTCTGCCATACAAAATATATAAATCACCATTTTATTCATTTTAGGGGGATAACATGGGGCTTATAAAACAATGTTTTTCTGTTTTCTTCAATTTTTGAAGCATTTTAGTGATCTCAGTGTAGTAATTTCGGTTAAATTGAAAATTCTAACACCAAAACTATGCAAAAGGAGCAATTTATAGAAACTCAAACTCAGCAAGATTTTTAAAATGTATACAAATTTTTATAAGTTTTAGTGCAATTTCTAATAAACCGCAATGATTTTGGGTAACTTCGGTACTACATGTGTACAATATAACCAATATCGATTTACAACAGATAATACAAGAACAACAACTTGAATTATATAAACCTGCAATGTTTCCAAGCTTGTCTCATTTATTTATTTCATATCCACAATGCAACAATTCCATCCCATTAGCACCAACCATGGACATCCAAGATTAGCATACACATCTGCCAAACATCCTCTATCACATATATCCATACCTCTAATTTTAACAGTGTAGTAGGATCTCAAGTTACATCGCACACACACACACACACACACACACACTTTTCAAGATTTCCCAGATCAAAAATATGGGAACAACGTTGTATTTAAAAAAATGCTTTTCTTTAAAGATACCATATATTACCATCAGATAAAATTGCCATCATGTCTTTAACTGTTCTGTCATTATAGATCTTGACATCAAATCCCATTGCATTGAAAGTAGAATGCAAAGCCATGCCATCTACATCTGTTCCTGTTCTGACAGTCAGATTTAAGTATGGCTTAAAAGTTTTATTGTTGATTATGATGGCCATGCCTCTGTTGTCATGGTTCATGCTGTATACAACTGATTCAAATTCCTTCCGAGTCATCACTGGCATTGGACTGCTGTTTGAACTTGGTGTAGTGCCGTTTGTACTGCTGGAAGACAGTCAAGCTAAAATTACAATCTTTATAAAGCTTTGCTCAGCATAAATTTTATTACAAATATTTGTCAGTTAGATAACTGATACAGATTTTCTTACAGGATTATTCTTGTATCATTTAAGTTTGCATCAACATCTTTTTACATCTCTCATACTTAAACATCTGAAAGTAAATGAAAGTATTTAATCAATTACTAATTTATCAAAGCATAATGTTTATTAATAACAATAACAATCCAAAATCATTGACTCAGTTCAAACATTGCCTCAACACCTAAGAATCCTCAAGCTTCATTTTCTGGACCAAATTCTTCCCTGTAGTCCTGGTTTGCATGGACTGTGTATCAAGAGATTTTTCAGACATAGTCTGTGGAAAAGAAAATTATCAAAACCATGTAATGACTACAGTTCCATTACTTTTGTTCTCCTAATTTTTTTCCCAGAAAGCAAAGCAGTTCAGATGATCTACATTTTCTTATATTCCAACATGCAAATAATGATTAATGGAGCATCAACAGCAAGTATAAACTCTTCACTAGCAAAGTGTTTAAGGTAGTAAATGGGACAAGATGTATAAATAAAGATTCTGTGTTGATATTTCTACAACAGATTAAATTAATTCTCATTAGAAATGGGAGAAATCTAAATGCTGTAATCTCTGGATATGTGTAGACAGAAAATCAGTTGATATGAATGAACAGTTTTTTATTTGTAAAATTAAGATAAGTGTATAAATGTATGCACAAGAAGAACTACCAAAAGATCTTAATGTCTTCTGAAACAAATTTTATTTTTTATTGAGGTGTTTAAAATTATATTTGATGTTTAATATATTCACCTCATTCTGAGTCTGTTTTCTTATATTGGTTTTTTTCAACTACTTATGGATACCATATGGTATCCTGTAGAATGCAATGGCTAAGTTTTAATATTCAAACTTCTGAAATAATCTTATTAAATTCAGGCCTACCACGGTAAATCCATACAAACTTCATTAATATAAAAAATAAGCTTATTGCCCAGATGTAACAGTATGATGACAATGTTATGCCAAGATGAGGTGAATCTCATGGCTTGATCACCAAAACTCCCTGATTATGAGGCTTGAGTGTGCCCACCAGGTTGACATCTGCCCAATGACATCTGCCCAATGACCAAATGCAAGAACAGTTGGCAATGATATCTTGGTCAGTGGGATGCTATCTGTTGAAATTTCCCAAATGGTACTGATTGCATGAAAACAACAGTTTCAAGGTTTTTACACCTTTTTCTCTGTTCATCCATATCTGATCTTATATCAACATATATCTGAAAGGTACAAATGCCAGACTACTTCGCTTCAAAAAGCTGGTCAAATTCTTTTCAGTTCTTTTTTTTTACAAATAAAGCAGTGTTAATGTTGTCCACCTTGTAACAAAAGAAGCCATAAATAATGGTGGAAGAGCATCAATTATATAAACCTGAAAAGCATCAAAACCAAGGATGCCTTCATGTCTATTTGTTTTTTTGGGGGGGTCAAATAGTCAAATTCTGTTAAGCACTAATTTAGAAAATGTTATGTAA
Source organism: Potamilus streckersoni (assembly GCA_016746295.1). Classification (NCBI taxonomy): domain Eukaryota; kingdom Metazoa; phylum Mollusca; class Bivalvia; order Unionida; family Unionidae; genus Potamilus; species Potamilus streckersoni. The sequence continues at coordinate 7,911,416 of JAEAOA010001951.1, forward strand.
GATTTGTTCTATTTTTAGCAGCAGAAGTGGTGTTTAATGGCTGATTAGCATAATTTGTAAAAAAATATGAATGGTCCTTCATGCCAGAAAGCATTCTGGAGGTCATATTTTGATGGTGAATCAATTTAATTTGTAAAAATTTAGAAGGCCATCATTTCTGGATGCTATCAAATTTGCTCAGATTCTATTTAGCATAAATGGAGAAGCAGCTGTGTGAAGGTTTTCTATTTTAGTAACCTGAAATGTGGCTACATGTAATTGTAGATTGGCATCATTTGTACAAATCTGAAGGCCTCCAGGCCAGGAAATCGAAAGGCCTCCAGGACAGGAAATTGAAAGGCCTCCAGGCCAGGAAATCTAAAGGCCTCCAGGTCAGGATACTTTCTGTCAAATATGATTAAATTCTGTTCAGTGGTTTTCAAAAAGTAGTTTAAATATTTTTGGTGTTTTTAATAATTGCAACCATATTTGAATGCTGGATCAGTATAATTTGTATAATACTGAAAGACATTTATTCCAGTATCCAGTACCAAGTTTGGCTAAAAGTGGCCTGATGGGATTAGAGAATTTGAAAATGGCAAATAATTTATGCATGATGGATGTTTTTTCTGGTTTTTGGCAACTACATGTATATTTGAAAGTGTATCAGCATCATCTATAAAATTTATACACACGTGAAAGGTCTTTGTAGTAGGATACCTTCTGTCAAGTATTAAATTCTGTTTCTATTCAGTAATACTGCTTTTTTTTCAGAGGAAACTAATTTAGCCAAGCTAATCTCACATAATGCAGTCAAGGGCTTACAACATTATATACATGTACACAATATCTATAAAAGAAAAAACTGAATGAACCTATTGATGATGGCTTAATGTCACACAATTATTTAACATAAAACTTGTAATGTACATTTTGCATCATTGTAACATGCTTGTAGTTTATTTACAAATAGGAACAAGGTAGAACTGCTGGAATATTTGGCAAGAGATATATGATGCTTAGGTAGTTGAAACATCCTGATCACATTAAGATTGTCAACCTGTTTTAATTTAAATGATAGCTCAGATTTCATCTAGAAGTTTATGAGTGTATATATATATATATATATATATATATATATATATATATATATATATATATATATATATATATATATATATATGTGTGTGTGTGTGAGTGATTATGATTTTTAATGTAGCTTTAACAAATTTTTAGTCATATCGCTACAATGTCTGAAGTGTGGCAGTTTATAGTGATGTCTAGCACTGGGGCATCATGCCGCAGACATATAACATGATGTCAGACCCATTTACATTATCCTGACACCAGGCCGACCAGACCCAATGCTAACCTCTTAATGCTGAGTGCCAAGCGAGGCAGCTCTTAGTACCATTTTTTAAAGTCTTAGGTATGACTAGACCGGGGATCAAACCCATGACCTCCTGCATGTGAGGCGGACACTCTAACCACTAGGTCACCGGAGTGGTCTTATATATATATATATATATATATATATATATATATATATATATATATATATATGTCTGTGTGTGTGTGTGTGTGTGTGTGTGTGTGTGTGTGTGTTTTAAATGCACTAGTTCTTATAGTAGTTTTTAACATATGCCTGATGCTGATTTCAAAGAGTAAACAGGTGCAGTACTGATGGCTTTGACAAACATTTCATTGTTAAATTATGAAGGGATTTATAAAATTAAATACATCTATGACTGGGCAAGTTTGTTATTTAGATAAAGAGGTGACAAATTATAAAGGGCTTTATAAAACAAAATATATCTTGTCTGGAAAAGCATTTCATTGTTAAATTATGAAGGGTTTTATAAAAATTCTACAATATGAAATTCAAAGGGAGCCAAACTAAAGTCTTTAATGTGTCCCTGAATAATTCTAGTTGGATGCTTCTGAAGTGTGATTATATGATTAAAATTAAGTTGTATCCATAAGCCCTGTACTGTGCAGTGGTTATCCATAACAGGTACAATTGTAAGATGTATAGAACAGGTTACTTGCATAAATTGGTGAATATTTCTTGTCTTTGCAGTAGTGTTAGTTTTTGAGTCTATTTTGTTACAGATATGATTTTGTGATGATTCCATGTTAGTTTATTATTAAAATATACTACTATGATTTTATGGCATTCTAAATTAGAAACATATTCATCATTTAAGACAATCAAATGGGGTTTAGGATGGAAAATGTGCCTGATTTTTTGAGTATCACTGCAGTGGTCACTTTTGGTGTTCATTTGTTTTGAATTTCTTGATAAGAAACATGTTTTTCATGCATCATAATTTGCAATTCTTTTTCTTTGTGATAAGTTTCTGGAAGTTTTGATTTTCCTATTAGCAATGAGGCTGTGTGTAGCCTGTTTATAAAGTCAATCTAAGAATTTTGAGTAAAACATACCAAAACCTTCCTCTTGATCCTGACATACCTCAATTTCTTTAATGGATGCATTAACTAAATACAAACTGGACAGTGGTCACTTACTGGTAAGGAATAATATTCTTAATTCTACAATATTTTTGGGATGAGTGGAACATACATTTTTTGAGTAATGGATGCAATTCAGTTTGTTTGCTTTGGTGTTTTCAAAATCTGACAAAAAATTATATGTTTGTGTCATACCAGTATTTACTATTGGACAAGATGGATATAAGATATATAAAAATCACTGAGAAGAACCAATTCCATGTTTTCAGATGTTGTCAAGATCATTAGATTCTCTTAATGATCAATCCTTGATGATAGGACATTTGGTGGACAGTATACAAAACAGGTTAGAACTGATGTAGTGTGGGAAAATGTGATTTTAAAACAAATTGTTTCAAGATCAGATCATTCCAAATCTAGGTATCACTTGTAATTTATATTATTGCTTATATATAGAACAAGCACCCACAGATTTGCCTACTTTGTCCTTCATTCAATTACAAACCTATCTATTTATAATTTTCTATCAGTTATGCTTCAATTAAGGAAAATTTCACACAATTCAAGAACTTGCAAGTTGCTGTCTTGATTTAGTACTATATTAATTCCACCTAATATTGGAAATATGTAGCTTATGCAAGATTCCAATTTTAAAACCTTTTCCCACAAATTAACATCATGTTGATTACTGTCAATACTTTTGTCTTTTTAGTAAAATTTATACATGTAGATTCCTTAACATCATTATGCTCATTATCTTGCACTGAGGATTAGTCTTTATTATCATAGCAAGAGTCAGTAATGGAGAATAGTTTGTGAATAAAATGCAGAGGCAAGCAATGATGTACATATTTATAGTCTTGTCAACACACAACAATGACTCTGAGTAGTAGTTTTCTTCTAATCTATTCACATATACACATCAATTTGTCATGTGTCACATACTTATATTAAGGAATAAATAATGTAGATATTATCAGCTTGAAAATATTTGGATACTGCTTTCTTGGGAAGCTTCTAATCTTGCAAATATTGTTACTGCTTATTACGTCTGTAGCATTTCATCAGTTTTCCATGCTTATGGTATTACTTATAAGTTAAGGAAAACTACAAACAACAAAGATCCTGATCTGCCACAGCATAATGCGCATGAAGATCAGGGTCTAAACTGTATAGAACAAGATATGCTGATACTTTAATGCGATGGCAAATCTAATTCTGTTCATTTTGTAGTCTGACTCAACTTATAAGTGAGTATAAATGGCATTTACTTTGTACATGACCATTTTCACAACAGTAGTAATAATTAGCCTCATATTATGAATGTATATTTTTCCATTTGAAAATCTGTACCTACTGTTCAATGTTCTTTAGAAATGTTCTTTTCTCACTGAGGTTCTTAAGAATATACACCATTTGTTAGATACCTATTTTTATCCATAAACACATTATTATTGAGGATGAATTCTATGCCATAATCTTTGCAAATCTCTACCAGGATAAAAAATTCAGTGACTACACATCACAGTCAATTCTGGGGGTGACTTTTAGGTACACTATTTGTATGTCATATCACAGTATATTTGGAGGTGGGGGTGGTGGGATTTCTAGGTACACAATTTGTGTGTGACTATGATTCTTGGAGATTTTAACTTTTACTCTGACTGTCCTGAAAACCCATGCACATCAAAACTTCTAGATTCCATTCACTTTTTCAACCTGAAACAGTCAGTTAGTCATCCCACCCATAAACATGGTCACATTTTAGATTGGATTCTTTACAGACCTATAATAATATTCCTCAATCCTCCCTGGTGTCCCATGAACTTTCATCAGATCACCTCTGCATAAAAATATATGCCATCTTTACATATCAGTTCCTAACCCTCCACCTTTATTCGCTACTAAGAGAAACCTCTGTATGATAAACAGAACCAAACTAATGCATGACATCCAAGCAAACCTAGCTTACCTACTACAGCAGAACAACTTGATAATTGCCTGTGTTCATTGCTAAACAAACACGCCCCAGCAACCAAGTGCAAAGTAGCAATTCAGAAGTGTTCTCCGTGGTAAAGCAGTGTTAGAGACCAGCTTCGCAATGCTAAAAGAGACCGTCATAAAGCTGAGATACTTTGGCTTTCCACCAGACTCACTTACAATTCATGCGCAGATTTTTGATGCCGCTAAGAAAAATGTCACAAATATAATCTATGCGTCAAAATCAGCCCACTACAGTACTAAAATCATGGAAAGTTCCAGATGCAAAGAGCTATTTGATATTACTAACAAGCTACTGTCAAGGAACAAATGTACCCCACTTCCAGCTACCTTCTCTCGAGTCGACCTTCCAGACCTGTTTGCAAATTTCTTCTGTGACAAAGTACAAACCATCAGAGATAAACTTGACAACACAATTTCAGTTGACTCGTCAACACCCTACCTTTGCGATACAGAACTTCAGTGGCAACCATTAGAAGCATTTGAACCTGACTCTATGGATTTAGTACGTACAATTGTGATGAAGAGTGCACCAAAATCATGTGAACTGGATCCGATTCCGACGTCACTGCTGCTAGAGTGCTTGGATCAAATATTGCCTTCACTAACTGATGTTATTAATACGTCTTTCTCATCTGGGGAGTTCCCATCATTTTACAAAACTGCCATCGTAAAACCTCTGCTGAAGAAACCAACACTTGACCACAATGATCTAAAGAACTACCACCCAGTTTATAATCTCTCATTCATATAAAAAATCTTAGAAAAAGTCTTTTTAGCAATGTATAGTCTGCATATTGCCCTCACCACAGTACTGAAACTGCTCTTTTGAAAGTAGTCAAAAACCTTCTCTCTGTTTTGAATGGTGAAAGACTACAGTCCTTACACTTGTCTGCAGCATTTGACACTATTGATCATGATATATTACTTCACCATCTCCAGCATATACTTGGAATTCACGATACTGCCTTACTATGGTACAAGACCTACTTGGCCAACAGGACACAAATTGTGTCCGCAAATGGAAAACACTTCAGCCCAGTTGACCTATGCTGTGGTGTTCCACAGGGGTCTGTTCTTGGACCTGTTCTCTTTATTCTGTACACTCAGCCACTCTCAAGTGTCAAAGATGATCCTCCAGTGTCTCACCAATTATATGCTGATGACACCCAAATATACAAATCTAGCCATCCAGCTGAAGTTAAAGATACCATCCAAGGCATAGAGAAGTGCATTTCTGATGTGAACTCATGGATGACATGTAACAAGCTGCAGATGAATGATGATAAAACTGAAGCCATCCTGATTACAAAACAAAGACTTTCTCATTCACATCCTTTTAGACAATAAATATCTGCAACTATAACAATAAATCCAAGCAGTCAGTATGAAACCTCAGTGTCACTCTTGACAGTACTCACTTATTGCATCAACATGTCATGAACATATGCCTGGCTGCATATCTTGAACTGAGCCACATCAGCTCCATTCGCAAGTATCTGTCAGTTGATGCCACTAAAACACTTGTGTGTTCCTTAGTACTTTCAAGACTGGATTATTGTAATTCAATTCTGTCTGGTTCTCTCAATATCTACTTCAGACACTTCAAAAAGTTCAAAACACTGCTGCTCGGATCATCCTTAGAGTACCATGATCTGAGCATGCCTCTCCGCTGCTCTGCACACTACACTGGCTATCCATATGATTTAGAATTAGACATAAAATTTGTTCTCTGTGCTACGTTTCACTGATGAGCTCCAGTCCAACATACCTATCTGACCTCACCCATGTGTATACACCTGCAAGATGCTTACACTCCTCTTCTGACACTCGCATTCTCAATGTACCCACTAGGAAGTTGAAATCATATGGACAACGTTCTTTTACATACCAGGGCCCAGCAACGTGGAACAAAATGCCCACTGCACTTAAACACAAAGACACAGTAATCTCATTCAAGAGCACCCTTAAAACCCATCTATTTCAACTGCAACAACAATCATAAGGACCTAACAATGTATCCTTTTAACGTATCCTTACCTTAAAAATGTACAGCATGTTTTTTCTGTTTCTAATTTTTGTGGTGTTTGTTTTTATTTTTGCAATCATTTCATTATATATGTTTTTATTCTTTTTAAACATTGTCAAATGTTGTAAAGCGCTTAGAGCTTCTAAAGATTAGGTGCTATATAAGTTCTCATTATTATTATTATTATTATTATTATTATTATTATTATTATTATTATTATTATCGTAGGCAGTTCTGGGGGTGACTTCCAGGTAACTATTTGTATCACATCACAGTCTATTCTCAGACTGGTGGGTGACTTCTAGGTACACTATTTGTGTATCACATCACAGTCTATTCTAGTGGGTGACTTTTATTATTATTATTATTATTATTATTATTATTATTATTATTATTATTATTATTATTATTATTAACTATTTATATATTATGACTTTTGATGATTATCAATAATATATCACTATATTAACAGTATATTTACTATTAATTACTTTGTCACTATACTTTTATTGATCATTTCTTACACTGCTTTGATTATTTTATATACTACTACTACCAATTCTTCTTCTTTTTCTTCTTCTTTTCTTCTTCTTCTTCTTCTCCTTCTTCTTATTATTATTATTACAATAATAATTGTTGTACTTTTAATATTACTAAAACAAATGTATTATAAAAACAGATAACGATGGTAATGATAATTTTTTTACATTATTCATGACATTCTTGTTGTTACTATTCGCTTGGTTATTATGCAGTTATCAATCTTCAATGTCATAATGGTTTTTTGTAATTGTTATTCATCATAGAAAAAAAACAACATCAAGTCTTATATTCTTCTTCACATCTACCTTTGCTACCCCAAAATTGTGTCTTGACATCTTATCTAATTTCTCTGCAATGAAGAGTTTGGGATTTGAAAACAATGCTGAGATGGACTATGTACAGAACTCATTGTTGTGTGTGCCTCTGCATCCAGGACCTACAGTTCTGAATCTGGATGATCAGTTTTCAAAATTTATTGACCTCGATTTGTTTTTACTAGAATCTCATCTTTTTAATAGACCTACTTCTTCCCAATTCTTTACTGGTTTGGATATGTTGTAAGAGGGGACAATAAGAGGTAACCTGTTTGACATGGCCTGCGTCCCATGAGGATGTTCTGTTGACATGGCCTGCATCCCATGAGGATGTTCCGTTGACATATCCTGCATTCCATGAGGATGTTCTGTTGGCATGGTCTGCATCCCATGAGGATGTTCCGTTGACATGGCCTGCATCCCATGAGGATGTTCCGTTGGAAGGGCATCAGTGACATGTCGTGCAGTTCCTGTGGCATCCCTATTCTCATGTTTATCTGTGAAAAGACAAAAACACTCTAAAAATAGATTAAAAAAAAAAAACAATAAGCGACATCCAAAATGTTCTTATCATTCTGAGTTCCAACCTGTTCAGCTTTATAATAATTGTACAAGTCCATATTAGATTTAGATACTGTCATGTACACACATGCTTATTAACACACTTATGGTCAGTTGAACACATTCATCTTATAAAATACATTTTCCCTATCTCAAGCCCTAGGGAGCAATAAATGATGATAATGTTTCCAAGACATCTAAAATGACCAATAGTAATGTTGCATAAATACTAACTAAACAAGTTGAATTCTACACATCTAAGCCATGTATCTAGCCTACAATATATAAAATCCTATATATAGTGTGGAAGGTCAGAAATGATTAACAAAACATCTGATATACCCATTTTTTCAAATATTTTTTAAAAAAATTTTGTGGATCAAAGAAAAAAGTAAACTATTGCACATGTACACCAAACACATATATAATATAAAAATGCTATAATAAAATAAAGTAGCGGCCACACAATTTACCCCAAACCACCCAAACCCTGCCCCAAACTACCACAAGCATTTTTTAAATCAAATGAAATATAACCAAAACCACAAGAAAACAGTGGAAAGAGTACTTGTTGAAACAGACGATAAATTATGCTGCATTTAGTATTCGCATCGGAGAGAAGTAACAAAAGGGAGACAAATGTTACTGGATTGATCCCTATGCTGTGGTGAAGCGGAGTCTAGCGGATTACTTGAATAGAAGATTTTGTTCAGGTACATCCGGACACTAGACGAACAAGTAGGTCTCTGATTTTTTTTATATCTGACAGATCTGCTGCTGTCAGATATAAAAAAGCAGAGACCTTGTTGGTCTAATCCGGACACCATCTTCATCACCATTAACATTTGGGTATATGCTTCTTATTGGGTGCATGATGACATCACTAAGGGCTAGTAAATGCCATGCGTTGGAAAAAACTCCACTAATACCAGAATCAAAACATGCTTGATCAAAATCGCTGGATACCAAGTATATTTCATTGCTACTTGGGTGATTCATATATGTACTCGTGTTTTTCACCAACTGTATACATGTTAGATACCTCAGTTCATTTGCAAGGGCATCATTGCAGAAGAAAAGTATAGAAATAGCATTATACAGACAATTCCCGCCACCTGAGGTTGTTATTTGATTACCAGATACATCATCGACATAGTTGGCAATGATATATGCGGCGATGGAATCAACACTTGAGACGTCTGTATGTTGTTTCACAGGAATAGACAGGCGAGACTTAAAAAGCAGTTCTCTATCAACAGCAGCGGTAATTTTTTTCTAGGTCTTTTGATCTTGCAGTCCCCCCAAAATATAATATTCTACAAATACAATTAGAATCAAGCGATATGGCCTAGTCATTCATGATTAGAAGGTGATATATGGCTCAAATTTTCCAATAAATTACTCCAATTTTAATTTTTTAACTTAACCCACACATTCAAACAGTTTTGATATTATTAAAAGTTACATTCACAGTTCACACGGGCTACATGGATTCACTTGCTTCGAATCTTTGTGTCCTGACACAATTTTTTCCCCAACAAAACATGAGTACTGATCGAGTTTAGCATTCTTACGAGCACGGGAAGAAGGCGTACAAAGAAAATATACACTGTTATCCAATAAAGAATATGATATCCGAAGAATGTTTCACGATACAACACAGTAGTCTTTAATACCACACTTAACAGCTTATTGTAAACTATACTTTTTATTAAAAATTGGAATATTTATATTGTTACTGAGTCGTGACAAAATAATCTGGATTAAGCCTTTTGTTCTTGGTCACTTTAATTGATCCATAAATTTAAAAAGGCACACGTTTAGTCAATATGCTAATTAATGCAAACAATGTATTCTTTGAGATTGCGGATGCCGGCATATAATCAAAAGTTGATTAAATGGTTCCTTTCTGAACAGTACTGCATGAACCGATTTGTCTCATGTGTCTATATATATATATATATATATATATATATATATATATATATATATATATATATATATATATATATATATATATACATATATATATATATATATATATATATATATATATATATATATATATATATATATATATATATATATATATATACATACATACATACATACATACATACATACATACATACATACATACATACATACATACATACATACATACACTTGTTCTGGGTTTTATTTTTCGATGAAGGTAAAACAACACAAATATGATGCCGAATGTTAATAATTCATTTTACATTGTTGTTATGTATGTGACAGATATTTATAATGCTTAAAAAGTATGATATATATATATATATATATATATATATATATATATATATATATATATATATATATATGTATGTATGTATGTATGTATGTATGTATGTATGTATGTATGTATGTATGTATGTATGTGTGTGTGTGTGTGTGTGTGTGTGTGTGTGTGTGGTTTTTATTTCGGTTACAACTGTGCTAATACATGTAACTGTATGATGTAAATTTACATGCTGAAAATCATTTTTGCATTCTGTTATTATGCAGCCATGGTGCAAATCAACCAGAATTCGTCATTTGCATGTGATGTACATTAACTTTACAAAAATTTGCAGTTGTTATAGAGAGATATTATTCTTAAGACAAGACAGTTTCCCATAAATGCTGTACACATCATTTAGAGTTGTAAAGATACGTGATTAAAATGCATATGTTTTAATTATTTCGTTTTGTTCTATCTATTGGTATTATTTCATACCTGGGGACCAAATTTTTGCTATTGGAGTATTGGAGACTTTATATCTGGTAGATATGTGGTGACGCAAACAAGACATCTACACTGAACGTAGAGATTGAGTTATATACTTCCGTGGACCGCCGCTTTGTGACATCATGTACTCAAATAGTTTGATTTGTACCAAGCATTGTGTGTTTTGATAACAATTGTTTGGTACCAAAAAATTTCTATTTTGGTGACAGTTGTTTGCCTTACATTTATATGTATGTATTTATAGATCTTCGCATCTGCATTGAACAAATGTTAGCATGCTCAGACATCTGATTTAGCATCGTCATTAAATTTAAACAACGACAATATTATTCTTAAATGCAATGACATGAAGTATACAGAAATTAATAATAAGAAATAAATAATCATTTACATGATTTAATTTTTTTTTTTACATTTAAAACGTAAAGAAGAAATTTAATATGTTATATGCATTAGCGACAACAAATTGTTAAGAAAGACAATAACAAATACACGTAAAATTATTTGCAATTTCATGCATATGTTATTGTTGTCATCATCGTTAATATGTATGGCAGTCTGATGGTGCGTTATTACTTCGCAGTGATGCTGTTTATACTTTGAACGTATTGACTTGATCAGCATTTGACTTCATAACCAGCACAGGGGATCAAACCAGTAACATTTGCCTCCCTTTTGTCATTTCCATCTGATGTAAAGGAATTCAGTATAATTTATCTGTTTCAAGAAGATAGTACTCTTTCCAATGTTTCCTTATGGTTTTGTGTATGTTTCATTTGATTATATAATGTTTGTAGTGGATTTGGGCAGGTTTTGGATGGTTTTGGGTAATATATATATATATATATATATATATATATATATATATATATATATATATATATATATATATATATATATATATATATATATATATATATATATATATATATATATATGCGCCCTTGTATATATTACTCAAACCTGTAATTCCATATTCAGATCTTTTTAATTTTTCTTCTTCTTCTCATTCTCTCCTGCACCCACCCCCCTTACATCAGGATGTGCAGATCTTAAAATGTGTCAGTTGTAGACCCTATTTAGGGTACATGTATGCAATCATCGACATTCCATCAGGAAATACCTAAAAATGAACTCCAAACTGCAAAAAAACAGACTTCAAGTATAAACTTTTTTTTTTAATAATTAGTTTTCTACAAGAAGCGTGAAAACTCGCAGCGACTGAACTTTCATGATCTGTTTCACAAATACAACATTAAATTCATTACCTACAAATGGTACATATATTTAGGTAAAAAAAACCCTCATCATTAAAAATAGCACCTAATACAACTTTTAAGTAGCAATTTTAACACACATTTCAATTATGTTTGAAAATGATAGATAAATTGGGTGCTGATAAGTATTGATTTCAAACCAAAATTAAGTGATAATTAAAAGTTGGATACAGTTTCTACTACCAACCTGGACTGCAACCTTGCCAAGGCTACACACAAATTTATTTTAAATACAGAAATAAAACAAAGATTAAGAATGAAAATCCTTAAAAGTAAACTGACAATTATTAAAAAAAAAATTGTTTAAAGAAGTCTGCCAGACACAACCACTTTGTTATGTTTCTAGTTACTTCATCCAAACTGTATCAATCCATGCATGAAATGTGTTAACAAAAATAAAACTTTTCATTTTCGTACAAATAGTCATTATTTTGGCAAATTACAGTTTGAAATATGGTGTCTACGAATTAAATCTGACCATCACTGTACTCAAATTAGTAATGCAGCTGTTAATCACATTTGCAAAGAATGGAGAAAACCCATGCAAACAGACAGCTTTTGCTTTTAAACATGTATTAATAATAAAATGAAAATCTACGCTTTTTTTTAGTAGTTATATGGAAATAAGTCATGCATGTATAGTGAAAACATTTTGTATTGTCACTAATGGCTTCGCAACTCGCACTCATACAGTGTTTCCATTTGACTTGTGAAATATTTCCATATATCTACTTAAAAAAATTTGAAACCCTTTCTACATGCTTCCCCAAATTAACTATACAGACATGGCTATAAAATGGATGAGACGTTTTATATGTAGTTGCTATTTAAAAGATCAAAGTTGTCTTGGTCAGTCATGGTCCTCTTCATATATATGTCTGCCTGAAGTATATACACTCATATTAAAGTCCCATTGTTGGTGAAGATGTTCTTTAATACACTTATATGCTTATAATAATATATTTGTTACATATTAAAAAAAAACAATAGGTTTGCATCACAACACAGAGAGAAAGAGATACATGTAGTAGGTTGCGAGTGCTCACTAAAAAAAGTATGAAAGTATTATGCTAAGCTACAACTAAAAGTCAATTTGATTATTTTAAAATTATCGTGATTGGTAAAAGTTGTAAAATTAAACTGTGAGAATGAAAGAGAGAGGGATGGAACAGATAGCAAAGAGGAATAAAGAAGAGGGGGTAATCGACTGGCTGCACAGTCCATCAACACCATGAAAATAAATATATCAAAAGTACAAGCTTAATTATGTATTTGAATTTATATTGTTGAGTATAAAGATTTTCATTTTTAATCAAGAAAATCTTACTCTAGCATATGTGCCTAGTAATACCATATATTCCCTAATTAACACCCAAGGGGGGGGGCGTTACATTTTCCACATGGGGTGGTGGGGGTGGTAAATGAGTTAGAGAACATCAATGAAAACGAAAGTTGGTCGTTTCATGTACTCTTATAATTACCACATCTACACTGAGGTCCTTTCTGTCTTTGAATTCAGTCATTGTAAATAGCAGCATAGTTAAAATGATCAATCAATCAACACATTTTCCAACTTTTTAGCTGGAAAGACTGGTAAGTCTTTGAACTTTCTGAAAAGCTATGGCGTCATGTTTAACACTGCAGGTGTGCCTTTGACTTTAGCAATATATACATTGATATAAACATTGTATTAGAATGATTGACTGAGACTTATGCAGTATTGTAATTGTGGATCTGAAGCAGACAGGTATTGAAAAGCACGGGTCTTACACTGCATAGATCTTTTAAATTTTCTGGCTTTAGAAAAGGGGATTGGAGATTTAATTAGGAAGTATATGGTATACATTTAATGTATACATGATGAAAATCTGCCAAACATTACTTATATTTATGAAGAAATCATAGCTCAAATACTCACCAGAGGTACGACACTAACTTCCATATATTCAGACCCATTATTGAAACATACCATACCTCCATTATCATAATCATAAACCTATTGACCAGTTCATGTTGGGGTGGGGTTGGGTGGGAAAGTGTTTTATGATCAGACTTAAAATTATTTAGAGAATACTAAGAGGTAGTATTATTTTAAAAAACAAGTACATGCATATTTTTTAAGATGGTGCAAACAGTTTTAAGATTTTTCTCTAGTCTCATTTTGTAAATGATTTACCTTGCAACAATATTTGTTTCAAAATTCTGTCAGTGGTAATATTTTTTTTCATGAAAATATGATCCTTTTGACACTAAAATTACTATTTTCTAAATGTGGGCTTTAAAAACCTATTCCAAAACAGCAATGTAGTCCAGAATGTTTAAGAATTTCCACAAAATGGATAGTATGGTAAAAATCTTGAATAATATCAGTTTTGGAAAGTACAGTAGTTATTTGTTGGCAAAATTCTGTGATGAAACTGGAACCATCAGTGTATTGGATTGTTGTAACTGAGTATGTTAAAGAAAAAAGTTCTTCTTCAATCAAACTACTCAGAAATTTTGAAATCACTGCACCAATTTAAATCACTGCATCAATTTTAAATCACTGCATTATTTTTATTGAAATTTTGGTAGGTCCTAATTCTAAGCCTAGTCCAACTGCAAACTACACCCTCCGATTCACTGTCACATAATGTGCCAGCAGATCTGGGTCTCTGCAGTTTGTTAGGACTAATCTGTAGAACCAACAGCATAGACCCTGATCTGCCAGCATATTATGTGATGGCAGATTAGGGTCTATGTTGATTGCAGATGGACTTATAAGTGAGTATATACAGTATATACAAAATGTGAAATATTCACTGGACAGATGGGTCTATCACAAGTAATTGTATTTTCTTTAGGAATATAACTTATTATTGACTTGGTCTTCTTGTCTAGAACCTCTTGTAATAGCAAAGAAGATGCAATATAAGACAATTCTGTATACTGCAGAGGACATCTTATTTGTTAGTACTTAAACCCTTATATAAAAGATGAGTCACAAAATTAGAACAATTCAAAACTTTTTCCAGAAAATTCCAAGATAAAGTAATTCCAAAACTTTTCAAAATCAATAAGAGGAAGTTCACCTGGAATATTGTATTATATCTAACAAAACATTAAATCACATACGTATTTAATACATCCAGCTTGAGAGTATGGCTCTTAAAGAATAATGAGACAGTTGTCCACCTTATTTCTATTTAATAAATTTAAAAAACTGTCCATGATCAATTGTAAATTAAAATTCGGTCTCATATTTATCACTTCATTCATCAAAATTATAAATACTGTAGGAAGTGCTAATTATGATTTTTGTAATTCTATTAATTAATTCCCTTAGAAGACTTATTTTACATTTCTAATACCTTTTTAACGCAAAACATATTTAAAATGTTATTCAGGGGTGATAATAGAGTGCTTTGACTCGTATTCTGTTGTCAATTTCATATAAATTACTCTCTTTGTGAGGCATTCAGAATAAAAACAAGACCAATATGGCTTGGTTTATTGGGGTTTTCCTTCGTCAATGAGAGCACCAAAATAATCAAAGCTGTTTATATTAAAATTTAAATACTCATCCAAATCTATATTTGGACCACAAATTCAAATCACTACAAAACTTTTAAAATTAAATTGTTAAACTCTTTAATTATTTTTTCAATCAATTTATTTTCATCATATCTTTAAATGTATCATGTAATGAAGACTTCTAAAGTAACTTTTTAAATGTCTATGTGAACCTGCCTGTTATTCCAATGCCCACTATGTTATGGTCGTAATCAGGAGAACCAAGAAACTTTCTGAATTTCTGGTCCTCCGGACAGAGAGAAATTCATAAAGTGAAAAATTGCTTTAAAAAATTTATATACAGTGTATATTTATTGGGCTATTTTATGATCATATAATTTTGCTTTTTAAGTCTAACAACTTGTTTTCAAATGTTTTTGGGTTGATGAACCGAATAATGGATGTACATGTTTAGGTGGTGCTCAGGGATATCTATGTGGGTTGCAGACTTCAGATGAGTATTTATTTTGTGATTTTCCCATAAATACAAGTAGATGTAATTTTTGACTTTGTGATAAAGATAGCGTTTAGCTGGGGTAGCATGTATATCAAACATACTGGACTTCAGTGGATTTAAATATTTGTAATGACACCTCGATTATTTTCATAAAGACTAAGGCAGGAATGTAGTCCGATAAAACACCCCTTCATCTGTGTTGATACTGATGGACTATTTTGGGTCAGATCCAAACATAGTCCATTGCTATCAATAAAAATTGGTGGAGGGGGTGGTGTTGATTTATCGTACTAGGAGGCAGCCAATACAGGAGTGGTCTTAGACCCAACCACTTTCACATTCATTGGATCGTGTTATAATCATGTCCCTTATCAATCTGTACCATTTCTGTGCTGTAGAAAATGATAAGAAGTGGACTAAAAGCCATGAGATGATGTGAATAACAATAAGCATGACCAAACGTGCATTCCCTGCACAATTGTACCATGAAACTAACTTGCAAAGCCTAAACTTTCGCCATTATAATCTTAATTTGATTTATTAATTTGATATTTACAACGGATTAGCTCCTACAAGATGTGATTGGACCTTTACTTATAGAACATGAAATCAAACTCAACGAGCAAATGTCTTTCAACTTCCAGTGTGCAGAACAACATTGTTCGATAATTTCCTTTCCTATACGATTTGAATTGGAAACTTTTTACTTGTATAGACAAAAATAAATCGCTCCATGCTACTATTATACTATTAGTTATCGAACGTCACAGGTTATGTATACTTGACTAAGAAGAAAGTGCAGTAATTTTGTTCCAAACATGTATCTAACAATAATTATTGGTCCTGAAATGAAATAGAGACGACAGAACACTGTCATCTAGACCGTCCAAAATATTCTGATCTTAGAGATAAATATTTTATACACACTCTCAGTTGCTTCTATAAGTGAAATTCGAGAACCAATGTTCTCTACAGAAAATAACATGCAAATATGTTGTGTCCATGCAAAATTTTATTGGGATGAAAAAAGGTTTAAGAAACCGATACAACTTGCAACCTTCTGAATAATGTCTGTTTTGATTTGTTATCAGTTTTTTTTTCTTCTTGCCTGGAAACATATCGAAATTACTCAATATATACTCATATATTTCTTATTTGTAATTGTAACCATTTGTACATGATCCAGATTTATGTATTTTCTTATTTTTATGCTGTTTGTGAGACAGCGCTCTAAATGCAGGTGGTTGACACAAGCTGAATGTTAAAAAAAGTCGCTAATGTCTACCGTCTCAGCTAATTCTGCGCGTCGGGTATTTCTGCGCAAAGATGTGGCATTTCTGTAAACATTGGATCACATGTTGTTTTGGGTCTCAAATCCAATTTGTATCAATAAAGAAGGATCTTCCTTTAATTAAGGAAAGTGATATTCATAAAATGTACAAAAATATCCTACGTGTCTGCATTAATGCGTATGAAAATGTGATTTCTAAATGTCAACATGAAGATCCACTCCATGATCCTCTTGTAACCCAGAAAAACCTATTTAATATTTATCTTTTAGAATCGTACAAATAAATACATTATATAAAAATGTAATTGTTTACCTTAGAACAATACTGCATTTTAATCAAAGTTTCTAATTTTACAAGAAGTTATCCCACACTAGTTTTAGATAGACCTTTCACGCTTATATTTATATTATGGGCGTTTTGACGCCCAAAAAGTAAATATCAGCGTCGGGGTCTTACATGTAGGACTAGTCTCAAACTTACTTGATCTCTGCTAATCAACATGTCAATTTGCCACTTGAACGGGATTCTCAAAAAATTCCCCCGGCAGATGGTATGTTTCTAAATACTTT
Source organism: Potamilus streckersoni (assembly GCA_016746295.1). Classification (NCBI taxonomy): domain Eukaryota; kingdom Metazoa; phylum Mollusca; class Bivalvia; order Unionida; family Unionidae; genus Potamilus; species Potamilus streckersoni. The sequence continues at coordinate 7,929,214 of JAEAOA010001951.1, forward strand.
ACTAAACATTTTTTTCCCTTAAACGATACGTTGAAAACACATGACATCCTATTTATTATTGTTTCTTTTCAAAATAACAGTTTATTTATTTTCTAAAATGCTAAACTTTTTTTTAATATTTGTTTTTATTTTTTTCTGTTTAGTTTGCTTAATATCTCTTGCCATTTAGTGACATTGTGACGTTAAATTTTATAAACCTGCTATAAACCTGACCTAATTACTCGACTGAAATTCAAAACAAAAAAATAAAAAAGAGTCTAAAGTAATACATTTTCATAGCCTTATGCTTAAACATCACATCTTTTGAAAGCTATATGCAGAATCGGCAGACGTATCGCGAGCCATGAAAACGCGGGGGAGGTATCAATTGTCTCCAAAATTAATATTATTATTTTGAACAGAATATTCTGGCGACAATTGCAGCTTTTCAAATAGTAAGCATTGCAGTATTTTATTTTCGTCAATCGGTCGAATTTAGTATGCGTTTTGCGCCAATATTGGTGACGGAAACCTTAGACGAGCAGAAAACCCCGATAGCAGTGTATATAGTTAGATAGACAGGCGTCAGTGTCCGTACGGATTATAGGATACATCTGAGGAAAATTTGTCATTTGCCGTGATTTTATTTTCGCTTTAAGATATTGGTCTGGGTTTTTTTTTTCTCAACATTTAGTCACATGAGTACCGTTGCTTACAGTTTAACTATCATGTAATATTATTAGTGAGATGAGGGAGGTCGCGTGTTCGAACCCCGCCCGGATCATACCAAAGACTTGTAAAAATGATACTAGCAGCTGGCGCTTAGCATTAAGAGGTAAATGTTAGGACTGATCGGCCTGGTGTCAGGATAATATTACTGGGTGGGACATGACGCCCTAGTGCTAGACATAACTATAAACTGCCATACTGCAGATATCGTAGCGATAAGACTGAAAAATTGTTAAAGCTACGTTAAAAAATCCGAAACACACACCCATACAAACACACACATTGTTAGTGATGTGATGTGATTATGATTTTTAGCGTAGCTATATAAGACTGATAGTTAAATTGTAAACCCCTGTGCATTTAACTTGTGTCAGCCACCACTAACTTTGAAAAGCTCAAGCCTTATTTTGAATTTTTAAATGTCCATTAATGCATTTGAAACTGATATTTTTTTTATAAACAAAAACAAAAATATGGTTTCAACTAAATTAAAGCTTTACAGATTAATCTTTCAACACAAAACAATGTCCCGGTTCTACACACCCCTTTTATTTAGTCTGATTCAGTTCTGGCAACAGTCCAAGTTATGGTGACCTCTGGAATTTCCAATAGACGTATTTTTAGTAACCTATCTGATAAAGCGTTGTATTTCGTCTGAGGCATAATCATCGTTAGTAATGACTATTTTGGAATGATATTTTTCACCCAATGAATCGAATGATGTGATTTGGTCGGTGAATAAGAACGTGAGAGGACTATGGCTACGTATACGTGTTCGGAGTCAAATTTCGTCAGATGCATGTATGTATGTATGTATGTATGTATGTATGTATGTATGTATGTATGTATGTATGTATGTATGTATGTATGTATGTATGTATGTATGTATGTATGTATGTATGTATGTATGTATGTATGTATGTATGTATTAGTAACAAGTTATAAATGATCTTAAAGTAAAAGAAAAAATATCCTGGTTTGAAACAAACTTCCAGTTCATCTCTCTCTCTCTCTCTCTCTCTCTCTCTCTCTCTCTCTCTCTCTCTCTCTCTCTCTCTCACACACACACACACACACACACACACACACACATACACACACATACATTGAATAAAGATATCTGAGTTTGACTTTGATTTGATAACCCAACGATGGTAAAGTGAAGAAACAAAACTTGTTTTCATTCCTTACCGTGCTGTCTGGCGGTATTTCCTTGATCCTTAGGTTTTAATGTTTGTGACGGTTGATATTCATTTTTCGGAATTTGACGACTTATTACTATGCCCATGGTTAACAGTACCTGTTGAAGACCTCAGCATGCCGTATGCCTACATTCGCTTTGTTTTGAAAGAACCAAGGTGATTGCGATCGGTACACACTGGGTATTTCCGCCATTGATTAGAGCAGTGCTGTCCAACCTTTATAACTGCAAATTATTTCTTGAATCAGAGGGCCGCATCATGAAATGAAAGTAGGCCATTGATATATTTTTTTTTTACATAAGTGCACAAAACATTTTCCCGAGCTCTGGATGGCTATTTAAAATCAGCCCACCGGCCCCATGTTGGAAAGCACTGGATTAGAGAAAAAACAAAATACCCCACCCCACCCCCAACAAACAGCTTGGACATATATTACCTAGTTTGACAGGACTCGCGTGACTCCGTGAAATTCTCCATACGTTGTCATTTTTTTATTTAAACAGATTTTATTCTCTCTCTCTCTCTCTCTCTCTCTCTCTCTCTCTCTCTCTCTCTCTCTCTCTCTATCTATCTATCTATCTATCTATACACACACACACACACACACACACACACACACACACACATATATATATATATATATATATATATATATATATATATATATATATATATGTGTGTGTGTGTGTGTGTGTGTGTGTGTGTGAGAGAGAGAGAGAGAGAGAGAGAGAGAGAGAGAGAGAGAGAGAGAGAGAGAGAGAGAGAGAGAGAGAGAGAGAGAGAGAGAGAGAGAGAGAGAGAGAGAGAGAGAGAGAGAGATTTTCCAGCACAGTGACTAGCAACAAACTGAATACATGGTCTAAATAGAATATGCAAAAACGAGATTGTGGTTCTTATCACATATGTCAGAGAAACTGAAACGTTACACAGAAGGACCAGTCTTCATAGATCTGATTGTATGACAAAGAAGCTTTACAGAAGTCCATTTCCAGAACATTTCTCTTCCAGTGGCCCCACTTGTAGTAATGTAGTACTTATTGTAATTGCTCACAACGTTAACTGGAGTTACAAAACCAAGAAAGAAAAGGAATCTTATTGGATAAGTCACCGTAGAATATTGAACCCAAGCAATTCAAACAATGAAGACTAGAAATAGACATTCAGTCACAAATAAATCAGTATCTTTATGCAGCCGGAACATTTTCATTTAAATAACTCAATTTGTTTGTTAGTAACCCAATAATCTATAATTACTACTAAAACAAAGAAATATATCGGATATGATTTACGATTACGCAAATTTGCTTAAAAACTGATAGCAAAGTGGAGCATCGATTTCTAGGTCAGTATACAATATTTGTCAGCATCAGCATCAAGTCGAAACATAAAAAAGTTAAAGATTTTATAGTCGTGTAAAACTCTGTAACCTCAATGCTTGTTGTGTCTGTTGTTTGACTTGTCTCTGATTTGTATTTGTCTTTTACAAAGACTCATATTTCTAGTCGAAAGCGTTCAGCCGATTTAAAAACTAATTTTGCACTGTTCGTTGTCAGTTTATTGCATTTATCTGAATCAGTTCCTGACACGCGATCCTTTCCTTGATCCACTGCACTTGAAAGGACTGTTATTCTCCATATGATTTGCATAATTTATATATATATATATATATATATATATATATATATATATATATATATATATATATATATATAGAGAGAGAGAGAGAGAGAGAGAGAGAGAGAGAGAGAGAGAGAGAGAGAGAGAGAGAGAGAGAGAGAGAGAGAGAGAGAGAGAGGGGGGATGGGCAACCATGAATGAAGCACGAATAATTTATTACGATCCTATGATCTTAAACTAAGTAACGGAAAAGAGCGAAAAGCAGCAAGTTTTGTAAAATTCAACAAATAATGTATCTCCAGAGAATACGAAAGTGAAAATTTTAAAAGAACTTTCAGTGTTGCGAATTAAAATCCAAATAGCTCAAAAAGTATCACCACTCCTAATGATTAAATTTGTAATTAAATTCCAATTCTAAATAAGATCTAGCGATGAAAGTGATGATATACATGTAGTCTTGATTATACTAATATACTAGTGGCCTGAAATATGATGATGTGCTAACATTCTTTCAGTTAATCACAATATGACCATGTGTAAAATTACTAAAATTCCAAATTAGTGTTTCTGTCCAAGAATATTATTGAGCACGTTGTACTTCCAGAGAATATTAATTTGAATAAATAATTCCTCTCAAATCAAAAATACGAAAACAACTATACAAATGATTCTGATTCTGCTGTTATCTCAAGAATGAGTTTTCTCAAGCAAGCAAGATTATACAAACCTATTTACTTGAAATAGGCCACAATTACCATTTCTGAATTCATTCTGTAACTTAAAAGGAATTTCGCATTCTAGAACAGTCTGGGTTGTCAACAAGACAAAATATGCTACTAAAATTATAATAAGAATGTGGTGCACTTTAGGAGCAACAGCAGGTCTATACATAGGGAATACAAACATTCTAGATAGACCCAAATAAACATGTTTACCTTTATTGATCATGATCCTAATATTTAACCCACATTCAGAGAAAATATTTGGTATGTATTATTTATTGACAATTTAAAAGTTAACCTTTTAGGTACACAATAAACTTGATTTTGACAACTTCAAGTCCAAAATACATTTATGCATAACATATAATCATAGAGAAAAAAAACCTAACAAACAATACAAATTTAAATATACGTAATAAATGTGTCATACAGATACCAATATTGACATTTGCATTCTAAGTAATAATTTACAAAGATGTAATACAAATCTTGAACAACTTTACAAACTTTAAAGTTCCATGAATAATATAGCAAAGATAAACATACATGTTTACACACTTTATTCATTTAAGTGTTTGTAATATTTCCTTCTAAGTACAGTTATCTGCATTTTCTACTTGATGTGCTGAGCGGATAAGCATTAACTGGTTTTCGGTCAGTTAAGGTATATTTGTTGGCACACATTCATTTCATAGTAAATGGTAAATCATTTATTTTACTTTTAACAACGCTGATATCTTAATTGATAACATATTATGATGATGTGTCTGTCTGCATGCATTGAAAACGAAGAGTGTTTCAAGCACTTTAAAAATATTCAGAAAACTAGACTGCAAAATATATTTCGTCCTTTATTAATAATGATAAAGATATGACCACCAATAACCGTGAACAAGTTTGTGAAGAAGACCTACTTGACCTTGAAATCGTATTCAAGGTCACACTATATATTTTTTTTAAAAGTTTTATTGAGCTTATGAAGACAGTAATTTTGTACGTAAACAATTTACATTTCTTTTAGCTGTTTTTAATAAGCAAATTGAGAGTCCGAAATATTTCTAATGTCAAAGAATTTGACCATTTTTCTTTAATGGCTTGTGATTATTAACAAATAAACAAGTGTGAATGGATTTATAAGAAACCTTATTTCCTGCTAGATATGAGGAATATTAGGTATCAAATGAGTGTCGATATATGTTGATATATGTCGTTGAGTAATTCCAACTCAACATTAGTTTTGAACAGAAGTGCATCCCAAGCTATTCCCGATGACGAAAATTAGTGCACGGATTCGAATTTTAAATGCATAGCTTTATCATGAAACGACCCAGACACCCGTCAGCAGAAGCACACTCGTAAGGAGATCACGAGAGTCACCAAGACTTTGACAAGCAAACATGGTCCACATATCATTTGCATATACTTAGTATTACGATTCTACATTTTAAAATATGTAACTGAAAGAAGTGAAACCAACAATTTAAGTAAAATCAACAAGTGCAAATTGAAATTTCAAAAGACACTAACATTATTGTGAATTAAAACCCAAATAATGCTAAATGTGCTATTACAAGTATAAATATATAGAATATTCCGAATGAATTCGATAGTCTTGAATGCCCTGATGTAACACAACGATGAAGTCAAGAATGTCTTTGAATGAGTTCAAAACAATCCCAAAGTAGTGTATATAAATCTAAATGTTTATGAATACTTTAGTAATTCCAATGAATTTTGAAGTAAAGAAATTCTCTCGAATTATATCTGTCAACAACACAAATGCAAATTCTGTTCATGGATCCCCACAGAATGATATAAAACAGGAATTAATTAGTTATTAAATCCTTATTTATACACGTTTTCACATATCCTAAAACGTAACAGAATGAACAGCTATCGAACGGATAAAAACGAATCTAACTGTAAACAACGCTACTATTGAACACTTATTTGTAAACATGATGTTTACAACTTAAAATCATGGACAAAAGTTAGCTAGGTAGATATGTTGCCGCACGTTAAACACAATATAACTTAGATATACATAACATTAGTCGTGATACAATAATGAATTGAATGCCTCAATCATTGGTAAATGAGTTTCAGTAAACTTGTTTCAATCAGTCATGTACTCATTGGGATAAATTCCTTTTGGAGTGAGTAAACCGATTGTTTCATTTTCATTATTAGATTTGATTTGACATCTATACAATTTTATAAGAGCAAATTGCGAAGTGACAAATATCAGAATGTAATTCTTTCAAAGGTGTTGCATTGCATGGTAGAATAATGAATTGCCTATGACAGCCTTTAGTCATAGGATCGAAATTTTTGTATATTAGAATTACCTGTGCTTCTTTAAGATGTATATGGACATGTGTCGTAGGTAATACAAGATAATCAAAGAGTATACTTTTTTCAGAGAATAAAACTGGTGAGGCCAAATAAATAGTTTTATGTGGCTCTGATTACATTGAAAAAAATAGTTTTTTTTTTCGTTATTATTTTTTTATGTTGGTCCAGAGAGATATAAATGATGCATAAAGAAGAAAATAAGCCTCATTTTCATCCTGAATTGAACTTTGATCTCTGTTACATCCCTTTATTATTTTTTGCTTCTTCGAATTTTTTTTTCTTTTCATCACCCTACCCCAATGTAGGTCCATCAGGAAAACAGAGTCAGTTGAGTAACCAGAACCATGTATATATTGTATTGGCCTGAAGATAATTTAAGAATTTTAGGAGGTATTTTATCAACACATGTAGATTTCGATAACAGTGTTCTCTTGGCAAGCAATTTATATCTTTTACCTTTCTTATTTTATCTTGATCGTGATTATAAACCACGTATTACAGAACAAGAACCCAATTTTGCACAGTGGTTTTATCAGTATCGTTGGTAACCGGAGATGAAATGTAGTTCGAAGTACTTATGTTTTTGTCTGTCTTTAGTGTTTGTATTTAAGACTATAATTTTTCATTATTCTGCATGCAATGGAATCTAAATGTGTTGATGTGTTGCATAATATACCGGCGTGGTGTTAGATCAGCTGGCAGCAGACGTTAGATCAGCTGGCAGCAGACGTTAGATCAGCTGGCAGCAGACGTTAGATCAGCTGGCAGCAGACGTTAGATCAGCTGGCAGCAGACGTTAGATCAGCTGGCAGCAGACGTTAGATCAGCTGGCAGCAGACGTTAGATCAGCTGGCAGCAGACGTTAGATCAGCTGGCAGCAGACGTTAGATCAGCTGGCAGCAGACGTTAGATCAGCTGGCAGCAGACGTTAACATCGATCACAATTTTGTTCTACTTGTTGATGAATATCTGCGTTAAAAGGGTGTTAACAAACTCTCGTATGAATTGTCGCATCATTTTGTTAAGAGCCAAGAATGAATCGCCGTTTGGAATCTCCTTGATCTATCACAACCATCTAGAGGCCAGCTTGGAATCATCGCAACTGCACGCAAAGATGGTCAAGTGTTGACAGTAGCAGCAGATGCGAAATCTCAGCGGGATTGGTTCTACAATCGATGTATCCACGTTCACCATCGAATATTTTAAAAGAAATGTCTCGACTGTTATTCAAGAAAGACGCACTTGTATGGTAACACTTAATGGGCAAAAACGATCGTTAGATTTTCAAAGTTTTGGCGTAATCAATGTGTATTTCAATAAAAGGGTACCAAACCACCAGAATGCTTAATCACCAGAGACTTAAGCCTTTCTGAGGCGGACGTTTTTATAACTCCGTGACATTTGTACCAGTCAAACGGAATAACTAGCTATGAATGCTCTTATGTATTGCACCTACGCGTGATGATGAGACCTGAAAAGGTCTTCATGTTTTGAATTTTAAATACGAAATTGTCCTATTAATAAAAGACCTATGACAGACCCTCAGTCTTACCGACGTGAAAAATAATCTAAGCAGAAAAACACTTGTGAGACGAAATTACTAAGAGAACCCCGCTGATCGTGAAAAGTAAACGTGCTTGTTTGGTCGTAGATGTTATTGGCGGTCTTGCTACGGCAGCAGTTGTCGGTCTTGGAGAGAAAGGAATCACGACCACGTTAACCATTGTGGCTTTAATACCCGGTATTGTTGTCAGAGCTCTACCGATTATAGATGGCGTTTCTGCTGCTGGGAACGAGTTAATTTCGATGAGACTGCAATCCCGAGTACGCGTCTATTTTGAATTACTTTCAGTCACACAAAGCAGTCTCAATACGATCAGTAAATTGTAATAGGTAGCATCGAAGATAAAATAATCCGTGCGGCCGAGTTTGTGATACGGAAATGGAAAATCACATGCGTATACAAAAAAAACAACGCTGATTTATAAACATAAGTCAAATAAAATAACTGGTTATCCATCGAAAACACATTAACTTGCAGTGCGTATAATAGTCACTATCATATACTTGCCTGTCTGAGATCATCATCGTCATCATCACCATCATCATCATCATCATCATCATCATCATCATCATCATCATCATCATCATCATCATCATCTCTCTCTCATTTTTGTAATTTTTGAAATAATATCTCCAGAGTGGAAGCAAAAAAGCGACAATACTATTATATTTCGTATACTTAACACAATGAAATGAACATGTCATTATAGTGCAGTCAAGCGAAACTATAGTTTAGAATTCTGGAATAATTCTGACTTTTAATTGTCTTGTGTTGTTTATTGCAACAAAACTTTTCAATATGGTATGTCTTTCTACACCTCTGCCTGTATCCTTTGCGCTAGTACGGACAATATATATATATATATATATATATATATATATATATATATATATATATATATATATATATATATATATATATATATATATATAATATGTTATCATGATTTTTAACGTAACTTTAATTTTTTCAGTCATATCGCTACGATGTTTGCGGTGTGGCAGTTTATAGTGATGTCTAGCACTGGGGCATCGTGCCGCAGACATGTAGTATGATGTCCTACCCAGTTATGTTATCCTCACACCAGGTCTACCGGTCCTAACACTAATCCCACAACCTCCCGCATCTGAGGCGGACGCTCTAAACATTTAGCCACCGGAGCGGTTTATATATTTGTGGCAGTACAAATCTACGTCTGTACTGCTAATCCTATCCTGGTAAAGGCCGATATAGGTTTTTAATATTTGATTTTTCCAATTAATAAGATTTATCGCACATTTTTGGGATGCACATGAATTGATAATTAATAGATTACAAAATGATCTGGACTAAATATTTGTCTGTAACGTCATGGTTGCTTTTTGAAACCGTCACGTAGCTCTGTGAGGTAAGAACTGACTTTTTCTTTTAAGGCTAGAACGAGATAGTTTTAGAAAATGGAAAGACGATGTCATGGGCTTATGAAATGCGATGTTGTTTGATGGTATTCTTCTTTTTACTTAAACCTTTGAATTTGGCTGATTGTCTCACGTCTCCGAGATCGGTTCTAGTGTCACAAGACATGCGCGCGCGTGGTAAAGGGACAAAACTGTCACTAGTGAAATTAAAACGTCCAATAGTTGCCTCCATTTCATCAATGACGTTTTAATTTATCTCTTGAAAAATATTTGTACTAATGACATTGAAAACTATTTAATGTGACATATTTATATTATGAAACAAAGTGATATTTTCGAATTGGTTAAAAAATAATTATTGGCACATTTGTAAATTAAAATGTTAAAAAGAACTAATTGTTTCTGGTTTTTTTTCTCTTGAACCAAAACTTCTAGCTCTTAAAATTTGTTTGGACATTTACAGTATTTTATAAACTTCTGCACCACGGTACTGCTCCAGTCGAACTTGGCAGAAGCTTTACAATCAAAGATTCCAAATAAATGAATGAAATGAAAAGTTTGAAAACGTTCAGGACTTAGACACAGAACAAAAATATGTGTATCATTATTGCAATTATTAACAACAATTATAGCGGCAAATAAAAGAAGATAATGAAGAGTAATTTTTACTTTTGAGAGAGAATTGCCATTCAGCTTCTGTTCATTGAAGTCAAGAAAGAAATAAGCATTTCATTCAAATATATTGGGAAGCAATCAAGAATTAAATAGGAATACAAGCAATTTAACCATGAGCAGCAGGGAGGGTGAATGAACCCTACAACTTTTTGCTAGAGCCCTATACCTAAAGAAAGGTTTCTACAACTGGCTGACAAAAATAAGGTCAATAACGGTAAGCCAAAGTCTCTAACCGAGTATATTTCCATACGGTTAAAACATGGTAATATAAATCGTTTAGGTTAGCTCAGTTTTGTTACAGTATTATTTACTATTTTTTTTCTTCAAATTTTTATGCGATTTCGTTTACCTGTCGTGGTTCTCAATTTTTGTCGGTCACCCTCCCTGCTGCTATGAAATAGCCAAAGATTTTATCCAGACCTATACGATATCTGGATCTTGGGTCATGTAGATTTATTTTTATAAATCCGAACGGAGCAGATTATGCTTTTGAAAAAAAGCTTTTAAACTTGCTCATATCTATATCCCCTGAACACCAGGTATAATAAATGTTCTGTAGAGTATAATTATCTACCCAATTAAACACAACCAAAATATTACAGTTATCTCTGATCACCTTAGGTATTTGTGTGTATCGTTGTGTAAAATAAATCACGTTAATGTTTTTATGTCTACCTCTGGAAAATATTCTAGCTGGATTTGATTGTTTGTCCAGCATCACATCATCATATACTACGAGATTAGTAATGAATCAATCTAAGTCATCTACAGATGGAGCTTCGTCTATATTTGTGATAAAATCAATAATATTGTCGCCGTCTTTACTAACTGATTTCGCTTTCTCGCTAAATTCCTTAAGTACACGATTGTCTATCATTTTTTTCCTTTTGTATTCGTGACACAATGCACTTATTATCTTTTCGATTGAACGCTCAAGAGGTGTAGCTAGCTTTACCTGTATGTTGTTTACCATTGCCAAGGATTCAATCATAGAATGATAAATGGATTTTAGAATCTATAATTGTAAGGTAATGTAAATTTGTTTTGAACGTTTTTTCTGCTGTATTGATTTAAACTCACACATAATCTTTTGAGAATCAAGATTTTGAGATTACTTTATTCCGTCATGTTTTAAATTTTGAATAGCAGAAATAATATCAAAATTTTCACTGTTCATTAAATATGTATTTATTTATTTAAAATTAAAAATAATTACAAGACATATAATCACAACATAACCCCATATAAACTCCCAGCTTGTCATGTAGGAAGAAGGCAAGTTCAGGGGCATTTGAATTAATATCCATGTGATCCCCTAAGGTGTCAAACAACATCTTAGTTAGACCAGAGGAAATTCGAAAGACGAAACATAAACCCCATGTGACCTCCTAACTTGGCAAACATCATCTTAGCAAGGTCAGAGGTTACATATAAACTTATCTTTAAGAACGTAATTCTAAGGACGACAAAAACCCCATGTGACCTCTTAAGTTGTCAAGCAACATCTTAGCAAGTTCAGAGGTTACATATAATGACAGCTCAAGCATAAACTTAACAGCAAACTTAACAACACTCATAAACTTAACAACAAACATATACTTAACAACAAACATAAACTTAACAACAAACATAGACTTAACAACAAACATAAACTTAACTAAAGACTTATCCTAACGGAGATTTACCTACATCCAGCAGATTAAATGCACTCACCCCTCATACAACCTTATGAGTGTTGCAATAGTGTACCCAGCCACGTGGGTGCTTGGCGGGTGAGTGTATTCAATCTTGCTGAACTTTGTTCCACAATTTTGATAGACAAATTGCATCAAATTCGCCCAAGTCGCCAAATGGCTGTCACGAGCTTCGAACAACAAACCTTGAGTATCACAGTCCAACACTTATACCACTAGACCACATATGTGTCTTATATATTCATATTCAAAAAGTTATTATATAGGTAGGCGACAGGGAAATTATGTACAAGAAGCAGATACTGAATAAAAATTATAATTATAATAGAACTCTAGCGTGAATTTTCTTCAATTTTTAAACATAATGCAGAAAATATACCATACATATAATCACATTGAATTTTATCCATGAGTTGTCGTTCTCTAAGTCAAAGTAAGTGTTACGAATTAAATATCCTTGATCTGAAATGCTTAAATTGACTTAAATTTGAGGCTATATAGACATTTAAAATAACAGTATCTCTCCCTGATGCAAATGTACTCTTCACTAACACCTAATTGTTTGTGGATAACAGATAAATAGGTAATAATTATCTGAAAAACGATATGACTTTTCTGTATAAAAACTTGATTATGTGTTACATAACACAGAAAATGAGGTAATTGTCTATTGCTCAGCACAGAGGCATGGCAGAATTATTGCGCTTCATTGTATATATATATATATATATATATATATATATATATATATATATATATATATATATATATATATATATATATATATATATTCAAATGCCATCAGAAAAATTAAATTTTTATAACGTTTGGAGAGAAAATAAATATTTTTATAATAATAAATTTGCAGATAGAGATGGCAATTAATAACATATTTATTTTTTCTTTGATTTGTCATAGAATATAAAAGCATTTTTAGCATTTTCGTTTACTCGTGAACCGGCACTCAATTCAATTAAACATATATTAGATATTATTAATAATGAATTTTACAGAACCTCACTCAGCTAGATTAAATAGCTCGAGAGCTACTAGAGGCAATTGAAAAATATTTACCTGTTCGTGATACTGTTAAACAACAACTACAATCACGTTAGGAATCTCAAGTTGAATTTGAAGAGGGCACAAAACAATTATTTAAACATATCACAGAGACAACTAAACCTCTTCTACCTGCGTTAGAGAAAACCGTTGAAGGAACTGGAAAAATAGCAAAAAGAAACAAAAAAAGATTTTTTAGAGAACTTCCTGCCTAAATAGTTGATTCTCAACCAATGCAAGAAATACTTGAAGGTATTGACCAAACTCGTACTGAAACATGTGATATAAAAGATCATATACCGGAACCAGAAAAAGAATCATAAGCAAGAGCCAAGGTTAACTTGGTTGATAAGTTTTATGAATACGCTATTAATCGTTTTAGAAAAACCGAAGATCTAAAATTACACGAGATTGCTGTAAAAGGTTATTATGATCGAAAACAATTTTTAAAATCTGACTTTGTTATTAGTTCTGTAAATGATGATACATGGCACAAATGGATATATCGCATATACTATAACGTTAATCAATCACGAGACAGCGATCCAAGATATGATGATTATAAGAAAAAAATAAATAGCTATATTTCACAACGCTGGGATATAGATTTCTAAAATATGATCAAGTTTTGATGTATGTAATGCAAATTTAATACTTGCTAAATACACATATTCAGATATAAGAATAATTGTTGTTATGGGTAGTCCTATTTCAGTTTCTGTGACATAATGCTTCGATGATCAACAACCCCGTTTTAAATGCTCCATTACGTATAGAATCTATGCCTGAAAAGTTTAGTCCTTGTAAGTAAATGAATTTCACATTGAACCGACAGGTTAGTAGTCTTAAGTGTATATCTCTTAGGAAATGCAATTTGGCCTCCATTGATCCATGACATATTTTGTTGGCTCTATATGCTATCTTTGCCATTTTCAATCAACTGAAATAATATTTGTGTAAATAAAAATTTCAACATTTACTGTAAACGGCTTTCAATGCACTCGATTTGCATCCATAAGCAAAATAAGGTTTGGAATATATGAGGAATATACAATAGAAATGATTTTATTTTTACAACCTGATTGTAATCAAGCAGAATAAATGCACCATGTATATTTGCATCTGAAAATATTAAAAGAAACAGATTGTCAATTCAGATTTTGTTTGACAAACGAATATTTATTTTTGAGAAATTTTGTTTTTTTTAAAAAAGGCTCAGTATTTGGCTTTATAATTTTTGTTGTTCATCTTTGGAGTTCGAGGATGATCACGATATCAAGGACAGGTTTTGGTACTGTGAGCGTGTGTAGGTCTGATCAGGCCAGTTTTAGCTCTGAACTGTCTGTGTCATAATTGGCAGAAGATGCCAATGGTGTTTGGCTGGTCAATGAACGATCTTCTTTACTTCGGCCGCTAAAGATGAAGGTGTCGTTTCTCAACAAATTTCCCTCTGGGCTTTTATCTGAATATTGAATCTGGACAGTTTTTTACCAACTAGTATCCTATGCCTTTAGTCACCTGTTTGTAGGTCTTCAGTTACAGTTCAAAGAGTATCCAATTCTTGTGCTTTGCGGTCCGCTCATTGCCACAGGACTTGAAATTCTACGTAAGGAATAGGGGAATAAAGTATTGACATGCACGTGAGTTGGACTTAAGTGAGAGAAAATTGCGCAGTTTTCTTCACTCTCTCGTCCAGGACTGTATGAATAAAGTAGTACAACGTCTGGAGACACATCCGGATGCTGAGCTGAGGCCCTGCGTTGTCAACAAATATCTTGCCATTGGCCTTCGCTGCCAGAGTATAAGCACATCTGCTCGGCCACTTAATAATAATTTTCCAGAGGCATCCAAATGTAGCTGCACTCTGGATAAACAGTCACAGGTATTGGTCCACGGTTGCAAAATAAATTAGAAGCAACTTAAACAAGCAATCATACTTTCGTTATTTATTTTACAAATTTCCTTGTGATTTAATTTTATTTACATTTTTCTCATATTCTCTTTCACGTCATTATTTTTTAATGTAACTGTAAATGTTTCTGTTTTACCCTGCACACTACTACTGATATTCTACATCGTTTTTCTATTTGGCTTATTTCAATTTTGTTATTAATATGTGACGTCAAACTGAATCCAACTCTGTTCAATTCCGAACGTTAGACGTATAGTGTACATTCATTGCTTCACTTGAAAAAATTAGATTTATCCAAGACAAGTAAAATATTTCAATAGCATTTGTTTAAATTATACATTGGAACTACAAAGTTCTAATTGGAAAATAAAATATTTTTCTTCACACAAAGAGTGTATTCTAGAGAGCTGCCGTATATTCCCATTTGACATGCAAATCTGGCCTTCCGTTAGTATTTAGAGCAGCAAGATCAGAGGCACCGAAGAGAGTGATTATCCCTAAGGCTAGAAATATAATTGGAACCATCTAGGCCATAAGGAGAATTAGCTGAAACGATCTATTCTTCACAATTCCTTTATTAAATTAAGATTGACTATTTCAACAAGATCAATACAATAAGAAACAAGAACCTTTCATTATATATATATATATATATATATATATATATATATATATATATATATATATATATATATATATAGAGAGAGAGAGAGAGAGAGAGAGAGAGAGAGAGAGAGAGAGAGAGAGAGAGAGAGAGAGAGAGAGAGAGAGAGAGAGAGAGAGCATAAGAATGTTATTGACATAGATTAATAATTGAAAAGGAATTTTCTTCTTTGCATGATATGAAGTAAATAAGGTAAGTAAATAGAGACATGATATATTAATAACTTCAAACATGCATGGAATGCATCTAACATAAATATTTTTCAGTGGCTGCAATAATTCGGAACTTGCCAGTCTAAGTTATAACGATGTTAACAAAAATCATAGACTGCCATTATCAAGACAGAAAGCATAATTCCCAATATTTAATTACCTTTCGTATAACATTATTTCCGTTTATATATAGGAAATAAAAAAAATAAGTGGTCACTAGTTTTGTTAAAATGTCCGCTAGAACACTGATGATTGCTATCTTCTGTTCTAGGTTAATGTACCTGCACTTTAACTTCGTCCCATGATTATCTCAGTGGCAACGTTTGCCTAATTGGAATAGATAGGTTCTAATTTGACGTGGATCAATGAATCAAAAAAAGACTATGGCTTACAATGTCTTTATTACCGTTTTCTTATTTCACTCGAGTTTACGTCACATTTACTTTTGTGCCTGTAAAGAGCACATAGCGAACCTATATGATTCACACTATTTGCCTTAATTATACGCAATTGTCAGTTAAGCAGATGCAATTGGCAAATTCTTAGATTTAAGCTGAAAAACGTGCGCAAATGTAAAATACGAGTACCATGAAGTGAAGGATCAACCTACTGGAGACTATCACAGGTTACATTTTTTAAAATAACCAACAAACATTTAGAGATACTCTGACTCTGTAAGAAACTTGAAATATTTATTTATTATTTATAATTTCTTGCTTGTTATTTACTTTTTTCTATAGGAAAACGCTGAGTTGAAATAATCTGTTAGAGACTTTCCAAACTGATAAAAGTTCATTTTCACGAAACTGGTAAACATGAAAAGTAGTTAACCATAGTGATATTGCAAATTGTAGCTTCAAATCCTTTGTTTATAACGCGTTCTCATTAAAGAAAAAAACTTATACTTGACTAAAACATAGCACATTGAGATTAAACTCCTTTAAATAAATGTTTGCAATCAATAATTATAACGATGAAAATATTTCGTGTAAATTACCTGCGTTATTTGCTGACAAATAAATACGATCGAAAAATACATGTTCGATCACTCAAAACATTTTCTACGTATATTTTGGTGTCTGAATTGTTTCGACAGGAATACAGAATTTATCAGAGAATTTTGCAATTTTGAAGACTGACATAAATAGTTATTTATTATACATAAACATGTGTCAATGTCTTCTCGCTACTGTTGCCCTTTTAAATAAGAAACCTTTCCAAAGTTTCGGCAAAAAGGCTTAATTCGTCTGCCACACTATCTGACAGTTTGAGAGTCATTTCCGATAATTTGATAAAAGTAAGAAACCCACCGAATTATATGGGAAAACTACTTTCCATTCTATATACGCTACTGTTTAATCAGCGACGCACGTCTTTGAGACAGTTATATCATAACAAAATATCCTCTGGTACAGTGACGATAAAATGAATTAATCTTAATAATAAAATGTAAGAATGCAATAGGAGTCTGGCTATCCAAAAAGTGTTTTTCCATGTTAATGACGGTAGATAGAATGTAATAACTTTAAACATAGGTCTGGTGTTAAAATCTACGACGAAACTAATTTTCGAAGTTGCTGCCTTTAATGCATTGTATATATATATATATATATATATATATATATATATATATATATATATATATATATATATATATATATATATATATATATATATATATATATATATATATATATATATATAAGAGAGAGAGAGAGAGAGAGAGAGAGAGAGAGAGAGAGAGAGAGAGAGAGAGAGAGAGAGAGAGAGAGAGAGAGAGAGAGAGAGAGAGAGAGAGAGAGAGAGAGAGAGGACATTACGCGATAATAGAAAAACTTAGCTAATCGATTAAAAACGGCTTGTAGTGTTGTCTTGGTCAGGACCCGCGGGAGGGGGATATACAAACTGCCCACTAAATCAAAGTCTTGTAACGTCGGTGTCAACCTGATCATCAAAACTGACATGCTGGTTCATCCTGTTGTATCCAAAGAAAGATGTCAAAATCTAAGATACCCAATCTGATATACACCAATTAACCTGCCTCATCGGTTTCTCTAAAAATAGGTGGGCCGGATATTCACATGAGTTGCTAAGGTCGATTTATATCCATCGGGATACTCTTGAATGAACCATCCATTTATATATACACACTCCCCACCTATGTTTAATCAGTTATCTAATTCAGTGTGACAGCAATATCGAGAAAAATCCTCTTCAATTACGGGGCAGCTGATGCGACTTGACTGTGACAATTACCTGAAATACGAAAATCTAATTCAATATGAATAATGTTCAAAATAACGTATTAACCTTAAATATAAGCCACCGATGTTTATTCCCTAAAACAGAACAATCTATAATTTTTCACCACAGTTTGAAATTTTTGGAAAAGATTGTCTGTATAAGCTGCAGAAAGAAAGAATGAATAGGTACTCAGAATGAACGAATGAAATCAAAGATTCGAGAAATTATCTAACAGCAGTAATTTGGTGTAGGAATTATCAAACGATGGGACAAAAGTTACAGTTCACTTCAGCTGTGCAGTCTCTAACAACTGAATATAGCTAATAAATGGTGTATAACCTAGGAAATGTCAAATTAAATCTTAAATGGACATTACAATTTCGGCCATTGTTTAGCACTCAATTAGGCGCTTGAGAAAAGTTATGCTGTTTGTGGTCTTATAGCAGCTGAATCAGTGGTTATGTAATAATTAAAATATGATTATTCGATACATTCTTTTCATACGAAAATCGTATAAATTGAGATTGTCACTCTTCACTGTCACAAGATTTCGTGAAACTTAAGTGGAAATTTATCTTGTTATATGTTTCTAAAAGATTTGGTGATCCGCAAGATTTCTGAAATATGGAAACATGTGGTCAATATTAATCATTCCCACCTAAAGAAACCGAAAAAATTTTCACTATATATTGGTTCATATGGCTTCATCCCGTCCATCTTAATAAAGCGATAATGTCACATAACCGTTAAGGTTACAGGCGCCATATGGTTTCAGTTTGCATTCATGACGAGGTCTAGACATTTCCAAAGATTATTGGTCAAAGACGTAAATCATCTAAAGTCATATAATCTTCTTTTCAATAAAGATTTAGGTCTGAACGTGATAATTATACGTTTCCTGAATCTTTCATGAAATCGTTATCCCTTTCCTTGTCTTTGATAAAACTTGTTAAGACTGTCCATATTAGTAAATAGGATGAACGGCTGGCGAACGAATTCCTCTTTCATCCAAAAGGTAGCAATGATGTGTTGAAAGAGCCTGTCTGGATTGGTCATTTTCTAGAAAGTCAGTTATGGTTTTGGGGCAATCTTAATTTCCACAGCGAAAGCAGTTACGCTAATGATATATCATCGAAATAGTTTTAAGTATTTTTGGAAAAACGAATCTCTTCATTTGTTGCATTTAGCAACCGACAAAACGTTGAATCGATTCATTTCATGATCTCCAACTTATTTTACACTAATGATGACATTATTTATAGGCTGAGGATTTTGATTCTGCATTTGCTTCTCTATTAAATCACCGAAGTGTCTACTTTTACTATAGTAAAAACCTTTGTCGTAATGGCCAGATCTTGTAACAATACAACTAAATTTATTCTTGCTCATAAAGCTAGTGAATACGAAAAATATTTTCGTTGTACTAAATGATATATCATCTGCTATCACTAAACTGTTATGGTTACATTTTAATAACTTAATTGAAAAAGGACTTTCCAGTGCGCCATATTATATCTGTGAAGAAAACGGGCTATACAAATGATGCTTATCAGCATATAGAATATGTTATTGATGGAAAGGATTTGTATCAAATCCTTGTCCGACTATGTTAATGAACATGACTTGATCTAGAAATCTAGATCTTGAATTGTCAATCTCAATTTCATCCATTTCATAAACGATATTCCCAGCTCATTTATATTCAAGCATCTGACAAACACCGAAATATTGCCCATAACAGGTATGTTTCGCACAATGCAAGTCTTAGCAGAGGGAAAAATCAATGTTTAATCAATTTAAGCGTGAAACAGTTTGTCTAAAAAGACTGGTTCTCTGAACCCTTGTAAAATTTCTATAAACGTTACACCGGGCACTGTAGAAAAGAATTTCAATTTACGTGTTTCTTTCTTGATTTTCTTTCTTACCATATATTGTAAATTAAAAGTAGCTCTAACTCTTACAATAATTGTCAAGACTTTGGCAAATGTATGCCTTAACAATCGCTACTAATTCTTGTTTCCGTTTATGCATGATTATTTGAGCTTTAGAATTCATATGTGGTTGCACAATTATCATTAAAAGAAACGTCATGTTTGTTCTGTGTTATTAGCCTGGTATTCTGTCCTTGCGACATTTAGTACATGTACGAAGAGTTATTTGAGGACAGGGTACCAGAGTACTATATTTGCTGTTTCTCTTTATAAAGTTGGAGAACTGCATTGAAAAAAAGAATAATTATAATATATCGGAAATGTTTTGTAATATTATATTTAATTTTGAAACAACAAAATATCCACAAAATATTTAAAATGGATACTAACAAAAGGTTATTTCATCCAGTTACTTCTTCTAACCAGGTAGCTTTTTAAAGCATTCTCTGATTAATTCTTGAAACTGCGAATGACGAAAAAGCCGTTATTTACACTTATGACCTTAACCAGTCATACCTTTAAATTATATCTGAAAGATATAAGTGAGATCTATTTTACGCCGTTAAGAAATTAAATATATTAAAAAGAATATTTTTATGCACGATTTAAAAAACCATTACAATCATCTGACATGCAAATAAGAACTGTCATTGTCATAACCAAGAAAAACAAACCGTAATCACTGTTTCATACACCAACTAAATTATATAAAATACACGAGCCAGTGAAACATGGAAACAGTACAAATCATGACATTTGAATAACGTTGCGTTTTTGGGCAACTATAAAGATATATCGTCTGAAGACTAGGGAAATATAAAACATTTGAATAATATAATCCTCTCAGAATTTCAAGCATTTGATTTATTCATACAAACCATATTTTAATAGTATCAAAACAGGTCAAAATTTTGTAAACAATAGGAGATAACCCTGAGGTATGATTGGGCAAGTATAGTTTACAATCAATAAAGAATAAAATTCGAATGACAAGGTTGTGGAGTAGTAACTAGAAACGTTTTTCATCATCGACATATTTAGGGTTTATTTTTCATAAAAAGTCGTGCCGGATATATTTTTCATATATTTATACATCTATGATGTTTTCCAAGCAATTGCCGAACGCTAGTAGGAGTGAAATAGAACTTAATTTTTTGATACAAAACGTTGCAAAGTATGATATATATATATATATATATATATATATATATATATATATATATATATATATATATATATATATATATATATATATAATGAAGAAATGCAAGAATTCTCTAAAGGACCTCACTAGAATAGTTCTTATATTGAAAAACCAGTTTTTTATATTTGTTTGTTTCGCAATCGCTAGCATTAATTTGTATATTTTTGAAGAATATATTTGAACTAGTACTTAATAATAAACACATATTTATTTAAATCAAATGAAAATACATAGAACATTGACTTTAACTCTCAATACCAATTTTCTTGCACAATCAGAAAAAGAACTGTCTGGCAAATAAATAAGATTTGGAAATTGATTTTTTTCTTGACTTTTTTACAATGATTGCTGACGTTTATTGATTATAAAGGCTAAAATCAATTTGTAGCTACATCAAATTAAGGAAGTCGTACTATAAAACAGTTGGAGACCCTTGCTGATAATGGCAGAGTGGAAAGACAGTATCTTAAAAGATATTTATCAGCGACTACTTTGACTTTTTTTCCCAGATACAAAGTCGCGTGACGAGCGTTAACAATAGACAAATCTCTAAAATTTAAGGATTATAAATAAATCAAACTGTTTTCACGCTTCAATCAGAAAGGAAAGTAAAATTAAACCATATACACATTCAATACCGTCCTAACGGTCACCTGTTTTTAGTCATTCACCTGGTCACAAGGGTCATTCTAATACCCCCGGTGAATTTCCTATATAAATGTCCTGCATTTGCCATGAGTAGTTAGATGTTCCCTAAACAAACAATGGTTTTACTCTGCCTTAAACGATCATTGGAATGTATTGGCAGTGACGGCACTTGATATGCAAATTAAACGCTTCATTTGTTTGCAAGACATTGTTTAGAGAAGCGTGCATTATTGGAGTCGATTTACAAGCATTTCATTCCTCGGAAGTGTTTACCGGACTAGAGCCAAACCGTACGTCAGACTCAAAGGTGACAACATGTCGTCTTGGTAAGAAAGTTTATCCTTAGAAAAGAGGATTGGAGCAATTCGTTTCTTGGATAGTGCAATAAAAAAAATTAGTGTAGTTGCAACATAAATGGGAGTCGGACGGACTCAGATCCAGTGGATTATTTAACGTAAGTGAGAAATTATGGCTGAATTTTGGCTTATTTTAATTGTTTTTCCCAGTTAATAAGACGAATTTGTGAATTATTATAAAAGCTCTTTTCATTAAAGACGATGCAACAAAAATAATGTCCGAGTAGAGACAAGCTGCGCATATAACATTCTCTATGTTTTACAAGCTACTAACAACAGCCGCATGCAACCAAAGGTTTCTCACAAAAGCCGACTATTTTTTAAAATCTCGGTTGAATTTGAGCAACTGTTTAATCCATTTATTGCTTGGAGTGTGAACACGTATGTGCAGGCATAACAATACCTGCCGGCATAACAAAAATGTCAATCTTGTGTTGCGATTTCATCCGTAAGCTGTCAAGTAAACATTTTAGGTAGGATATGATGCTGCTAGTAATAAGACTAAGGTGTTTGTGTACACGTGCGTGCGGCTCGCTTGTGTGTATGTGTACGTCATTGGGTACTGATAAATGCATGCAAAGCAATTTCTCTACAGGAGAGATAAAAACACCTATTGTCAATGAGAAATCAAACAAACCGATGTTTCAAGAGTCATTAATTACTTAATATCCATAATGAATTAAAGCGAGAAAAAGGAGTCTTGTGTGGAATATTTTATTTTATTATTCTGTTGGTTTTTTGTGGGGTAAATAACTAACTAAATTCGTGCATCTTGATATCCAGCTGCTACTGCTAATATATATATATATATATATATATATATATATATATATATATATATATATATATATATATATATATATATATATATATATATATATATATATATATATATATATATATATAATAGTGCATGCATTTGATATGAACCAATTTTGAGATTTGAAGATACTTTGTGCAGGAACATGTACACACACACATCACACACACATATATATATATATATATATATATATATATATATATATATATATATATATATATATATATATATATATATATATATATATATGTGTGTATGTATGTATATGTATGTATAAAATGTATTTTCTTGTATATATATATATACATACATACATACACACACACACACACACACACACATATATATATATATATATATATATATATATATATATATATATATATATATATATATATATATATACACAAGAAAATACATTTTATACAGTTTAACACACACAATATGTCATCCACCTAATTTGACCTATAGTTCCACAAAGGAAATACAACATCCGAATCAGAGCCCAGTCTTGTGGTATCAAATTGAGTTTTAACTCTCATCTCCGCGTCAAATAATCTACTTTTGTTTTCATTGATTCCAATCAACAGTCACCATCGATTTTGACTGTGAAATATCATCCAGCAATAAATTTGAAATAATGTTAGCATTCATACTAAATTGATGGATGCGTCTAAAACGCTTTCATTAACAGATCACTGACAACATACCGTTGTTCGCGTAGATTAGAGTCTTTCCTCAGCCAATGTGGGTTGCCGTTAGCTGCCTGTGGGCCGATGCTTCTTCCCTGTTTCTTCCTTCACCAGACATGTGCTGATATATAGCATTTTAACTCACGACCTCCCCTGCCACGCTGATGACTTCTATGAGAGAAGAACACTATTGAAGTAAAACGTGCTTATATTATGTCTTATGGCAGAAGGCCCCGGATGGTCGAGAGGTCTTAAGCGTTCACCTTTAATTATCACTATTATCTAACTGCTGTCTGCCTTGGTTTGATTCTGATATGGATATGTGAGAAAGATTGCCAGAAGTCTTCAGTGAGTTGGTGGTTCTTACTTGGCTTTACTAGGGTTCTAGTTCAACCAGTTATACTTACCGCCATGTGCTGGAAAAAGGCATTAAACACACAACAACATCAATATAATGTGGAACAGAGCTTACTGTATGAGATTTGTAGGGATTGTTTGTATGTGTGGCATTGAATTGAACAGCAAACCATGTACGTCATTTACCTTACGACAAGGAATTGTTAAGAATAAAACAAATATCATATTCCTTCATTGGACTATCTTTGGATTATCTTCTCAAAGATTACAAATAGACTTTGATAGAAACAGAGTATTCCATAAGTATTATAAACTAAGCTGCCATATGTTCTATTTCTCTATAAAACCGTAAGACCAGGGACCGTAGTGGGTAAATTTAGGCAAGGCTAGAAAATTAGCCGTTTCTGTTTAGTTGACAAGGTAAATTAGCTGTCACAGTGCTTTGCTGAAAACGATCTTAGTTTCTATCTTCCCGGTATTAAATTTAGTTTAATTATTTCACCAATATCAGTGATGAAAAAAACATAAACGCTTTTTTAATTCCGATATATATATATATATATATATATATATATATATATATATATATATATATATATATATATATATATATATATATATATATATATATATATATATATATATATATATATATATGGTTGGAGGGGAGTCTGCATCCTGCGCCATGACATTAGTCTTCTTCAAACTGATGATCAGAAAGAACCCTTTACAGGCGTGTGAGACGCGACATACCAGCTGATGAAGTCCTTCTTCCGTATGTGATGTCAAAGTTGCATCGTTGGCGAAGAGCAATTCACGGATGAGAAACTCTGACTTTGGTCTTTGCACGGAAATGTTTGATGTTGAACAGTTTGCCATTTGCCCTGGTGTGAATGTACACTGTCTCGCTGCCGTCCTTGAAGGCGTACTGGAGCAGCACGGAGAAGAAGATGGCAAAAAGGGTTGGTGCAAGGACACAACCCTGCTTTACTCCACTGCTGACTGTGAAGGTCTTTGATGTTGCGCTGTTGAAGCACACTGTGTATTGAGTGTTCTTGTGAAACGATGTGATGACAGCGAGCAATCAAGAGAGTAGCCGACCTTTTTCAGGAGCTTGAAGAGTCCGCTCCGCCTGACCAGGTCAAACGCCTTTGTCAGGTCTTTGAAGGCAATGTATAGGGGAATTTGCTGCTCATGACACTTCTCCTGCAGTTGACGTAGGGAGAAGATCATATCTACAGTTGACCGGCCAGCTCATAAAACCACACTGGGATTCTGGGTAGATACAGGAGGCTAAGGTCTGCAAGCGCACCAGTGCGACACGTGCAAAATCCTTTCCGACGATACTGAGAAGGGATATGCCACGGTAGCAGTTACAGTCGCTGCGGTCTCCTTTGTTCTTGTACAAAGTGATGATGTTGGCATCTCGCATGTTTTGGGGAATGTTCCCAACTGAGGCAGAGAAGTTTGTTCAAGGGCTGAAGTACTGCCGGTTTCCCTTTCTTGAGGATTTCACGTGGGATGCCGTCGCTCCAAGGGGCCTTCCCACAAGTGAGACATTCGATGGCTTTACTTAGCTGTTCCATTGAGGGCTGAGTGTCTAGTCCATCCATGATTGGCAGTCTGGCATGGCGTTCTGGCCAGTATTGGTGATGACAGTTTGGGTTGCATACAGCTCATGATAGTGCTCAACCCAGCGCTTCAGCTGTTTCTCCTGGTCTGTTATGATTACTTCCGTCTTGAACTTAAGGGAGGGGGACGTCTTGAAAGATGAGGGACCTGTCGCCTCTTGCATCACCAGTGTCAGCACCAGTTATGGTAAGACTGAACTAGAGAGTCTGGAACAATCTCAACCTATATGAGAAGACCAAAATGCGTGTCTACCAAGCATGTGTGCTCAGCACACTCCTCTACATTAGCGAGGCATGGACCACATACACGAGCCTCGAAAGGAAACTCAATAGCTTCCATCTGAGATGCTTGTGGCGCATTCTGCGCATACAGTGGCTGGACAAAGTACCCAACACGGAGGTTCTGGAACAGGCCAGTATGAATAGCATGTTCACTATCCTCAGCAAAAGGCGACTTCGATGGCTCGGCCATGTCAGGAGAATGGATACAGGCCGCATTCCCAAAGACCTGTTATACGGCGAGCTAGCAGAAGGCACATGACCGACTGGACGGCCACGTCTGCGATACAAAGACGTCTGCAAGAAGGACATGAAAACGGCTAACATCAGCGTCAACAACTGGGAGAGCTGTGCTAACAACTGCTACGAGTGACGACTTACGCTCAGACAAGGCATTCAGAAAGACGAGGAAAGGATAAAAGCAAACCTCGCTACAAAGAGAGCCAAGAGGAAGGCGAAACAGCAACAGCCTCAACAAGAATCAACCTTCACCTGCAGCAAGTGCAACAAAGATTGTCACGCAAGGGTCGGACTCTTCAACCACTCACGACGGTGCAGATAAGGCACTAAAACAGGGAGCTACACCATCGTCTCTCGAAGACGGACGGATGCCAACCAACCATATATATATATATATATATATATATATATATATATATATACAGATATATATATATATATATATATATATATATATATATATATATATATATATATATATATATATATATATACATATATACATATATATATAAATATATATATATATATATATATATATATATATATATATATATATATATATATATATATATATAATGATATTGTGATAAATTGGCCGCGTTCAAAACACACCAACCTCTTTCACTACGGTTCGTTGCTAATGAATGACCTCCGCGGTGTAATTTACCCAGTGTGGATAGATAGAAAGAAGAATGCAGATCACTGAACAAGTATATGTAAGAAATAAACACAACGAGCCCCGTTTCAATGAACAGATATAAAATTTTATCAGTTTATCAACAGAATTTAAAATAAAAAGAAATCAATTACTTGGTTACAAAAGAAGGAAAATTGTACTAACATGTACTCAAATAAAAAGACAATACAAATTTCTTTAAAGGCTACAATTACTTTTAACGTTAATATTCTATCTTAAATGCCAACGAGATGTGACCTTTGATTGCAACGATGAGAGACTTCATCTCCTATTTTATGCGGACATCGAGACTTCCGTTCGTCCCTGCTCTGCAGATCCATGTCTAGTTGTTTGGTCTTGGACTCTTGTCCATCGAACTATGATTTAATAATCGTCTCTGGACTTTAACTTCGGCTTAGAATTTGCTCTAGTCCTGTGATTGGTTCATGGATTCTCAGGTGAATCCAGGAAAGCCGTTTCCTTCAATAAATAAAATGTCTCGCAAAAGACAATATGTCACATTCCCAATTATATCTATATTTTTACATTAATTCGGCTCAGAAAACAAAAGGCATAAATTCTGCCGCATGAAAGTTAACTAACTCTCTCTTTACATAGTCGTTCAATGCTTGTCCTGACCTTAATTCGGGTCAAGCTAGGGGTGGTCAATTATATTCTACTCGGTTCCCGTATGAACCAGTATGTAACCCCCCTTGACTTCTTACTCTACCAATCTAGCAGTGTTAAGTTACATATGGCTTAGACCCTCAAATCTAACTATTCCAAAATAGGTTAATCGACCAATTAAATATTACAACTAACATATAGATATACACTTAAGTGATCAATTAAATGTTACAAACTAGCATATGGATACACATTTAATATTACGTCATACTCATACTAGACAGAGTTAATCCATAAAACTATGAAACATTACCCATCATTCCTTAAGCTTAATTCATGAAAATTCCTAATCACTCCTATGCATTAAAGATTCAATTACATGCAATCTTGTCAATTCTTTTAACGATCATTTAATTACATTAAATCATTAATTAACCTTGTCAACTCTTCTAATGAAATTTTAATTACATCCAATGTTGTCAATTCTCCAAATGAATTAATAATTAGAAAATCAAAGAATAAAATGCCATGACTAGCATTTCACTAAAATCATGCAAAATAAAATCATACATACATACATCCATCCATCCATCCATCCATCCATCCATCCATCCATCCATCCATCCATCCATCCATCCATCCATCCATCCATCCATCCATCCATCCATACATACATCCATACATACATACATACATACATACATACATACATACATACATACATACATACATACATACATACATACATACATACATACATCATATAAAGAATACATTTGCAAATAGATCAACAAATGAAATAACATATTAAAATCGGGGAAACTAAGATTGCGTACCTTTTGCCGTTTCCTTTGCTCGTTTCCACGAACCTCACGTATAGTCCGTCTCCTAACTGAGACAACTATCTGGCCCCTTACTCAATAACGAAAACGTACTTTCTACGAATTCGAAGGTAGAGTTTGTCTACTCGCTGAGACAACTCTCACGCTTTACTGCCAAATCACGAGATAACGTCTTTCACGCTCCCGGAGTCCGCTCTAACGTTTCCCAAGAAAGACTAAAGACTGAAGAATTTTTATAAAGTAAAACCTTTATTTCTTACAGAGTTACGCCCCTACATCCATGTTAACCAATTTGTTCCGTAGAATTTTTGAATGGACAAGACAACTAAACAATTAATCATGCCGTAATTAACATTCTTTTGAACAATCACTTATGGCAAGCTTCTCCCTTTCACCGGTCAATTTTGGGGAAGGGTCTTATGTCATTCCCTTGTACCATAACATATGACTCGGTCAAGTTACGTCAATTGGAACGAATCCCCTTTGACGTTCAGAGATTAAATGAAAATAATCATCTATCTCCAGCCCTTTCTACTTTAATTAAGTTGACTTTAATACAATTTCTTTAACCAATGCTTCTAAAAGTTTTCAAAATTCGACACATCACAGATATAATGTAAGATTCATGGTGACAGAACAATATAATCTAAAAGATTTTATTTTGCTTGTCTTAAACTAATTTTGATTTTCAATATTAAAGTATCAAAAAGAGGTACATGATATAAATCATCAATTCAGAATTAGTTGCAAGGCATTTTTCAAAGTCTGTAACTATACAAGTCTAATTTTTATTAATGTACTTTATATACTAATATTGCAAAGCGGTTAGCTCAGAAGTATTTGGCTGATTTTCGATGCAAATTCAAAAACCTCTTCGTAATTGTTGTTTGTATACTGGTGTGCAATAGTGTCGCAGGTTTCAAAGTTTGCGATCGGCGAATAAGTAAGCATAAACACCGGCTTCAAGATATTATGTATGTCAATTAGTTGTTTATTTATCATTATTAATTTTTGCTTTATATTGAAATGTATTTAATTTCCAGTATAAATCAGATGATTGCAGGAAACGATGAATACAATAACCTATGCAGGGAGTTTTGAAATTGCGGCAATGCCGAACAAATTTTTTTTGGCGATGGCGTATATTTGTCCTAATGATGGGAACCCGATGTGTGTAAATTAGCTTGAAAACTGGAGGCTATTTCCATGGGATTCATTCTACCTCTTCTGCCATTCAACTAAAATTTAAAGAGAATTAATGAAATGCGTCTGTGATCATCTATGACGTGGGAGTAGCACCGGTATTGTCGGTGAGAATAGGTCACCAGCATGAGGATGAAAGTACATATTAACCAGACTGTTTAAATAATTCCAGGTGTTCCAATGGAAATTTATAAATCGTGTTCAACAAAAATTTAAAGTCAACACATTGTAATCGCGAAAGCCACCTACAATCCCCAATCGTCCATATTTCACATTTAGACTCTTATCTGCTATCATAGATTCGATCTGTTGGTTCATAACAAATACTATTATCATGTGATCTAACCTTTCATAACACCGTATGACATTATTATGACAACTTGTTAACCTATTTGTTAAAGTGATAGCGAATTTAAGAAGATATAGGTTCCATTTAAGACTATTGGGTACAGACATTTTTTGGAAACCGCGATATTTATGAGTACATTTTTTAAATAGGGTACACTCGATTAATCCCGATGTTTTCCAGAGATGCAGTATTATTAACATACGGAAGTTAAGGCAACGTAGTGTATATACGATAAGTAAGCTATAGTTGCACTATGCAGAAAAAATGCCAAAAACTTCGCATAGTGCAATACCGTAGAATCCGCGACATCAAATAATCTATTGCTATTTAAGCACTTCTCAACAAGGTAAGATTGCTACTCATCCTGAGAATGTTTACTTAATAACAGTAATATTGGTTGCATTTAACTAGTAATTTTCATATAAATATCTTTGCTAAAATAGGTTCATAAAGCTATTGAACCTCACTCATGTTAATGGTTACAATGGATTTCTTGAAACTCAATGAAGAATAATACAAAACTATTATGCGAGCACTTATCTATATTTTTGCAACTTTTATACTAACAAAAGTATAACAGGTTGCACACTTGTTTCTTATGCAGATCATATAATGAATTGTACTTTGTTATGTTAGAAAGTCGAAACTTTTAATACTTGAAGCCTTAAGGATTTTGTTTTAAACAAATTGATAGCTAAAGTTTTCTATCGAGTCAATTAAATATGACGATTATATTGCGTATGAAGTACTGATGTTAGATAGACATTTTCCTACTAAAATGATACGGACACTAAGGAAGAAGTAAAAAACAATCTAAATATAACGATGAAATTTGCCAGATTAGATGGGACACAGATCATGTTCACTGAACAACACCTCATGAATGGCATATTTATTAAAAGCTCCAAAACAACAGCAACACCTTGATCAAACAAAGAAAAACACAATTTTAAGAGATCCTGTCAAATCAAATATATTGGCTTCACTTCTCTGAAACTAAATTTAATAATATTACTTAAAGTGTACTGCTGATGTTTTCAGTAAATTCCATTTTTAGATTTGGAATATCTTACTACATGGTTCCTAAAATGAGTGCAATCAACATGCTTTTTCATCTCAATTAAATCCTTACCAAGCTTGAGTAGTAAATTCTCTTTTGTAACAGAACATATTTATAACATTTTGATAAATTTATGATAAAATTGACAACTACTGGTCAAAACTCCTGACAATATGCTGACAATCTTGCATGCATAATTAAGTCTCATTAAGAACTGGTACAGTTCCAACATCTTGAAAAATGTAGATGTTTCTGGTAATTGTTCAAAAAGGCAAAAAGGTAATAATCAGATCCAGGTAATTATCGCCCAATATCGGTAATAGCACTGTTTTTCTACATTTTGGAGCATTTTGCTTATTCTTAGTTTTTTTTGCATTTTTCAAGTAACGATATCTTTTATTCCGTCTAATCTGGTTGTATAAAGGAACAATCTATAGAAAATGGGCAACACAGAGTAAATCAATTTGACTTCAAGATGCAACCAACTTTGATGGATGGATTGAGAGCCAATCCCACAAAGAAGGTCTTTGACACTGCTAATCACTCAATATCTCTGTATAAACTAAAACATAATGGCATTAGGGACGGTACATTGGTGTGGCTTTGTGATTGTTTTAAAACAAATTCACTGCAACAACTGGTAACTTTTTCGATCGTCAATACAGCGCCTCTGTTATTCTCCATCCTGTGAATCTTTCGTTTGTCAGTTATGCAAATGATGGACCAATTTCTCTTAAACATCCACGCGGATGATATTGCTTTTTATTTGGCTAATACAAATAATGACAAAATTAGATTAGTTTTGCGGTCTGAGCTTTCTCATGGCTATGGCTGGTTAAATTCCAACATACTAAGTCAACACATTCGTATTTCTCTTTGCCCTTATTTGTGCTTCGACGATATCCAAATTTAATTTTGGCTCCCCAGTCCTGACTCATAGGTTTGCTTTTACTCATCTTGACCCAGTTCTGACACCAAGTGATTTTTTGCTCTAGATGTTTCACTTTTTGGAGAAACACTCCATGTTCTATAAGAAAAATGTAAGCAAACATTGCAAAAACTTACTTATCTCTTGAACGCAACAATGAAACAGTATCAGGAGTTTACAACAGGGACTACTTACACTTTAGACGAAAGTTTGACTTTCAAACAGCAATTTTAGAAAGCCTTTAATACAATTAAATAGATATGCTAGGATCCTGAAATGTATTTCTTCTTTACTCCCAAATCTTACTGGTAAATTCTTTATTTTACGTTGCTTCTACCATATATCAGTTGCTGTGCTAATATTTTGATTTAGGCTCCCATAAACTCACTTCAGAAATACGAAATCGTAATATGTGCATAATTTTAAAATTTCATTACCTTTTCCCACTGATATGATACATGGGGTCATTTTTCTAATCATGTCTGAACAGATCTTATACAGTAACACGGTGCTTAATGTGAAATGTCTAGAATTACTTGGCCACTAAACCGCAGCAAATCACATAAATCTCTTGTGAGTTTCCACCGTCCTAGATCAGCTCGAGAACTGGAAGTGCATACTGATGTAGTTGCCAGTAATTCTTGTAATTGTCTGGGGTACAGAGCATATCA
The DNA here is from genome assembly GCA_016746295.1 of Potamilus streckersoni. NCBI lineage: Eukaryota > Metazoa > Mollusca > Bivalvia > Unionida > Unionidae > Potamilus > Potamilus streckersoni. Next base: position 7,961,759 of record JAEAOA010001951.1, read on the forward strand.
TGACCTCAGGATCGCTGTACAATCCGCTACAAAGTTTAAAACATTTAAAAATATTTATCCAGTATATTAAATCTTTACTGAGATAAAAGTTCTGAGATAAAGTAATTTTCATTAGCTAATTCCTATGGAAACTTTTTTGCGTAATTGTTCAATAGTGAGAATTTCTTACGCTTGCCCCATATCATCAGTATTTTCAAGACTCTGTAGATTTGTGAATGTTTGTAACGCCAAAGCAAATACGCCATTGATATTTAATATAAATATGGAATTATATTACACAAGAAAAGTGTCAATTGTTTGTATTTCAAAGAAGCACCGAATAACCCGATTTGGTCAAGCCTTCACTCTACAGAGCTACACACAGGCACATTGAAATGGAAGATTGCTGATTGGCCAAATTAAGTGGAACATATGTAAGTCATTGTCCCGGATAATCGGCTACTTTGACAACCTTATCTGATTTTTGAATAGTTTACAACAGCATACCTTGTTTGACGTAAATGACGAAACACTTAAAGCAACACAACATGGCAGTTTAACATCCCTGGCCTACGAGTCTTAACTTAGGAATTCAATTAAGCTGTTTAATGGTGTGCATCATAGACATACAACAATGATTTGGTTTGTTTGAGTTAGTCCCACTTTAAGGGGTTTGTTTTAGAAAAACGCTCCTCTTGTATGAAATCACTCCATGAGCATTTTGAAAGCACGATTGATGTCTGACGAGCGACAAACTAATATAAATAGATACATCAGATACAACTGCTTTCTTTAAAATGTATTATTCATTCTCACCGTGATCGTCTATGAAATTTCAAGGTGCATTAGACAGTGTAGTTTTCAATAATACTTGTTATTGTGAGACAAAAGGTTATACTGGAAATGAATTATTCAAACGGTTTCCATTATGAAGTATGATAAAACAATGCATATTTGAGAATAACTATAATCGAATTGAAACACCAATTAGACGTTTCTGAAAATTACTAAATAAGTGCTTTTAGCTAGTACAGTGTAAAGATACTATTTAGCATTTTATACACAAATATTCTCATATGCTGCTCTCAACTTTCGATTAAAGAATGACGATCGATATGCTGATAACAAATCTGTTCAAAAATATTGATTTATATGTTCATAACAAATCGGTTAAATATTGATTTATATGTTTATAACAAATCGGTTAAAATATTGATTTATATGTTTATAACAAATCGGTTAAAAATATTGATTTATATGTTCATAACAAATCGGTTCAAAATATTGATTTATATGTTCATAACAAATCGGTTATAATATTGATTAATATGTTCATAAATAAGTTCAAAATATTTATTTATATCTTCATAACAAATCGGTTTAAAAATATTGATTTATATGTTCATAACAAATCGGGTAAATATGTTGATCGATACTCTAGTAACCAATTCAAGATATTTTTTAAAAACAGATTTATGACATATAATCGTCTTAGATGTGACTTGGTTTTTACAATTAGTGGCCATTAATTGCCAATAATCTTTACCTGAAAAGCACCAGTTCAACTTTTATTACAAAACATATTTTAATTTTTAATAGTAAAGTGAGTAAATTAATATTTTTGAGCTGAAATATATGCGCATTTACTTTACTGTCCTAGAAATACAGAAGTTGGAAAAATTGTACAAACATTCACCATTACATTTCTATATTTAACTATTATATGCTACTTTATTTTATAGTGGAAGAGAGTTTAATATCGGGGACATATCAACGGATTCAAATAATTGTGTTTGTTGCCAAAATAGAAATTTTCAGAGACTGTGATTGAATTCAACTGACCGAAAATCAGTGAAGAAACCGTTCCATATGAGACTTCACTCCCATTTGATCACCTTGCGAAACCCAGTGTGATGAACCAATCCAGCGAATACTTCCCTGTCAGACTTAAACGTCTTGATTCTACATCATATTATAGACACTGTTTTGAAAGTAATTAGAATATATCGTTGAAAGCGTCAACCATTGTCTAATCTGCCCAAACTGTTTTACAGACTGTGGAGAGTAAAATCCCACTGTAGTATATATTTCGTTAACATGCAGATAATTTGTGAACTTGTATCCAAAACTAGTTAAAATTGCTTTAGTTTGTCGATGTAACAACAATTTCCATTTGGCAGAACGTAACCATGTGATCAGGCCGAACTGTGTTTATTTCTGCATAGATCGTATACAGAATTCTAAAATTAGTCACGTGCATAGTGAGCAGTATAAATGCTAAAAGAGAGCGTATACACACTGCATGCCTTGAAGACAAAATAAGAATGTTAGTGATTGTATTTTGCTTCCGAAAATTTAATAAACTGTTCTTGACAGAATTATATAACATCTCTGGAATTTGTTCTATCACTATATTTAATATAAATCTGGATAAAAGTGTTGGTTATACGCTAGGTTAGGTCTGTTGTGCCGCCGATGTTCGGCATACAAATGTTGTGCCAGAAATGGAAGAATTCTGAATCTTTTCGATAAATTTGCTGTATCGGATAAATTAAATAACTCGATAGAGTGAACACGTTGAGTCACCCGAATCTGACGGGCTTTCTCTAAGTGGACGATAATTCACAAGCAGAATGAAACAACAGTTGGTTACTCACGAATCGAGACAATAATGACTCGCCCAATCACGCTGCACCAGTCCATAAAAGCATCAAAATGCCAGGGATATTAAAAATAAACAAAATGGCACACCCATTTGTTTGACTATCAGACTTATAATCATAATGCATGTATCCTATTTATACATTTAGAAAAGAACATGCAACTGAAATATTAAAATTCAAATCAGCTATCATTGGTGTAATTCTCTACGCAAGTTTGATGTGGGAATTACGATGTTCAAGCATGATCTCTGTTCTTAACATAGCAATGAAACAGAAGCCCTCAGCAAGTATTCATAAGCTGAAACTCTGAAACTGATATTAAATATTTTAATATATAAAAGAAAATTAATAAAATCATAACGAAATGAATTATAAAAGTTTAATTTGTTTATCTGAACTTAAACTTATAGTGGTATAAATTGTCAGTTGCCGAATCACGCAGCATACAAATTTATATGGCTCCGTTATTGCTTCTTCTATGCTGACATTTTACATGTAGGATGATATTTGCATTTGTTGCACGATCCGCAAGCACATACATCATAGATTAAGAAATATGTTTTATAAAGTTGAGAATAAAAATAGACTTGCACGAGTAACAAGAAGACACTCAGTGAAATAAATTCAATATGAGAATTTCATTTTTCCTTGATTGTTTTCACAGCAACTGTTTTGCATTAATGAAAAACACAAGATACATATGTTATTTTCCAACAGTATCAAAAAGCATAATGAAGTAACTGGAAACAAATCTAATAGATGGTTCGTATATTAAAAGATAATTATCAGCAATAAGAACAAAGTTTATACCCATTACGTATGAGAATAATCATCTACCTAGTTTAAGTGCATCAAGATTACTCATGTTATAAAATATTCATATGTAAAAAACATTCTAATGAAGTCACAGCGATGGTAATGCTAACTTGCATTGTGAAACACTCTTCCTTAGTTTAACTTATTACGTGTTGATATTGATTTCATTTGAAAAATAGGACCAATCAGGTGTTCGAGTCTTACGATTAATTATGTTAACGTTTTCGAAGAACTGTGATCTCTGGAAAGAAGGAAGGAAGGAATAAAGGGAATGGAAACATTAGCATGCAACCAAATTAATTTTATATTGTATCGCTCATTGCTACACATTCAAATGCGTGGGCATCCATCGTTGTTGGATGAACTGTAAGAATTTGGAAGTATGCATGCAGCTAAATCAGATTTTATTTGGCATCAATGACCTAGCTTATTGCTATACTTGCCCCTTATTTATTCTGCAAAAAGCACAAACATAAGATGTGCTCTTTTTTCCCTAATGCATACCATTTACTCAGATGCATGATATGTTCTTTTAATCCATTCTTTTTGTCTTAGCTGTACCCAAAATACATAACTCAGCATCCCGCATATTGTGCGTGTGTTAGCTCAGAAAGGTAGAGAAAACTATGCAAGCACAAGAGATTTTTTTACTAGTCATCTATAGAGTAACGACGTGTATTCTCATTTGCATATGAATGAAAGTACTGTTCAGGATCTGTGCATTTTCAGGTAATTACCTTACAGCACATATTGGATGCTTTTTAAAATTACAAATAACAGATTGCATGCTGAATGACTTATTGCTCAACAGATATTTAAGTGGTCAGTCTTACGAGGTTCTCACGTACATTAACAACTCAAAAATGCAAAAATATTGGATATTGGTAACTTCACCACGGTAATTTTAAACTGCATCTGAAAAGTTCTCTTTCTATTTTCTTTCGTTGAAAAATGTGTTAGCCTAATCCTTCATATGGGTTTACAACTTAATCCTTCAGACTCTCTCTTCAACGGGATTCGGCGAACTTTAATGGCTGATAAAAATTTGTTTGATCCATATAGAAGTTATAAGAAGATAAAGCTTGCTTATACAATTTGAGAAGCCTGTACATTTAAATCCTGTGGTATTATAATGTCTTAGTTTTCGAATTCACCTGATGAAATTGGAGTTGTCCCTCTTTTCGATTATTTATATTGAATCTGACAGTGTCTTTGTGTAATTTTGGATCAAAGGCTAGAGTTCCTTGTTCGAAGAAATTCGATAACAGTGGCTAATTTCGGCTGTCTTATTTATTTTGTACCCAAATTACGGACATGAGAACTTTTAACCATAGTATTTTATGATGTTTGCAATTGGTTTCCACACTTTCCGCATTCTAAATAAATGACAATCTATGCAGATATTTGTCTAATATTTGACTGACATTCCAAAAATGGACTGGAAAGATAACAGTGTTCAATTTATTATTGTTGTATGCTTCCACGAGGTACGTATGTAAATAGATAATTATCAAGCAAATTTAATATGATAAAAAGATTTTTATTTTTATTTTGTTAGTTTTATTGGAAATTTTGATCTAAGGTGATAGCGTTCAAAACATGAAATAGAAAAACCCATTCCAAGCCATGATGTTATCTTTATTATATTTATTTCGTTCCACATACTAAATATCCAGTCACGTAAAGTGTAGGTATTATGCTATAGTAATTCTGAGGATGAATACCTTTGATGGTTCCAGCATTTAAACAGAATAATGATTCCGGACTATTTTAGCAAAATGAAATACATGATCTGAAGTTTCCCTTAATATTGTCTTCAAGTACTTCTTTATGTCAGAAAGCTAAACTAAAACCTTTGAAATAAATATGTTGCTAATTCTTGGTCGAAAATGTGTCAAATTATCCAGATTAGACGACAAAACAAATCGGCGGTGGGCGAAATTGCACAGGAATCTAATTATGGATAGCGTGTTGATGGAGCAAATATCTATTGATCGGAATATTGAAAGACATGAGAAGTGTTTCAGCTCAATGTGAATGTCAGAAAAGAAAATGTTTACCTATTTCAAGACGGTAGTTTTTGTTCATTTTAGCATGGTACACTCCTTTTGCTAAAAGAGAACATTTTGTAAATAATAATATTTTGAATATTTAGTGATAATGTTGAGGATAGATTCTCAAGCCAATACAACAAAATTACAATATTCTTATCATGTGCATATACATAGATACATTCACTGAAACAGTCTTTTAGCTCAGGTGTTTCTCATTTACCAACAGGAAATGGACAGAAAACAGACTTCATGTCAATACTTGCAAAAACCATTGTATGTTTATATTTTATCACGAGTAATGTCCACACGATGACAATAAGGTCCATTGATGAAGCCTGCTTTTAAATAAAGGAGCTGAAAGATAAATCAGGTACGATTTAGAAAAAATGAAACGTATAAATATAATGCAATAGAAAGATGAATGAAAAGTTTGTTTTGGAGATGATATTGGTTAGAAAATGAAATAAAAATATTATTCTTAAGAATTATGAACGTTTATATTTTTACTTCTGTTGAATAATGTACTGTATTTCATAATGCACAAGATATTGTCATATACCAATGTCTGACTGCTGATGTAATGATAAAACAGTCGAATAAAGTTTTATTATTTTACAGCATTGCTATCTGAACTTGTATCTATCAGAAGTTCCAAGGTTCCATTATTTATACAAAGTAATGAAACATGGCGATTTCATTGAAAATGAATAGAGTGTAACTTCAGAAGAAATAAAAGCAACACCGAAATTTCTTTGAAACTAAATGATATTTCAGATTGCATAATTTTCTTGTTCTAGTTTCAGTAAACCAAAACCCCTCAACTACAAAAAACTGAATGCAATTTTAAATGCCCATTTGATACTAAAATGAACCCCGTTCATCTAAAACTAAATCGGAATATTGTATAAGCCAATAGTCTTCAAAGAGTGGAAATGCATTCAGTGTCATATAATGCCCAATATATCATATTCATTTTTATGTAAGAGCATTACCCATCAACCATCCTGACAATGATGATGGTAGGGAGTGCATGAGAATCGAAGTAGGTCTTGTGGCAATTGAGAAGGTCAGTAAGCGTAACTTGTGTAAACGACATTGCATAATTAGAATAAAGTATTTTTACGTACATGCCCATAGAAAACAACCAGAAGTTCAAATTCGCTATAAAGAAAATAAAATGTCTTTTTCTTGGAAGAATTTTAATTTGATTTGAAGCAGAAGACAGTATATTCATATAGTATCATCATTCTTTCTCTCCCTCTCTTTCTCTCTCACATCCACATTAATACAAACACAAACAACCACACGGACATTAAATACAATTATAAATATGTTCACAAAGCACGGATTCCCAACCGTAATGGCCAAATGACATGATCACAAACACTTACCCAAAGTATAGGATCGACCTCAATACAAAGGAGGTTTTTCCTGTTCCTGCACGATAAGTGGCTGACAAGCAAGGACGCCTTTAAGAGTCATATTATAAATATTATAACACCTTGGATACTAGGTGTTAATCATCTAAGATCAAAACTTTCATTTAATACTGAGATGTGCTAAAAGATCCATAGAAAGACAAGAGTTAACAATACAAGTATAAATAAATACGGTATAGTAGATGATAAGCATCTTTTAATCACAAATAATATCAACATTAAGAAAAGTTATGATAAATGAAAAGCGTATAATAACTCCATAATGAATGTTATAAGGGAAGACTTTTAAAATTAAAGTATATTCACCCTTAAATAACTTAAACAACTTTATACCTTAAGAGGTCCTTGTAATTACTTAACAAAACTAATTACAACATATACCTCGTACAACTAATACATTGTCTAGAACAACAATTATACACGCATGGGTCAGGGATGGCCTTGCATCGTGTTATATTAAAGTTGATGTTAAAGTTGAAATGTCAATCATACCTCACCACATTCTTTAGTCAAGTAAACTCCCGGTAAACTAAAGACTCTCCACAACCTAAAATTTAATACGATCCAAGAGGATTATGGTCTTGACTGGTTTGGTGTACAGGATTTTAAGCAAATTTGATGTTCATCAAATATTTACTTAGATCAAAAGTCTAAATTAATTTACAGCCTGGTAGACTGAAGCTTGGAGATAAAAAGGGAACAAAGTCTAGATTGTAATTTAAAATATTTTCCATATTAGCGGACAAAGTGAATCGGCGGCAAGCGAAATTGCACCATCATCCAATTAACGAATGTGGAACGTGTATATTGATTAAACAGGAAGGACGCGAGAAGTTTTTCAGCTCAGTCTGATTGACAAGAAGAAAATTTCTTACTGATGCCAGATAGGTATATAGTATCGATTTAATCCAGATACGTCGTCAGATTGACATTTAGGATCGATTTAATCCCAATATGTTGCTCGATTGGTTTTTACCATCGATTTCATCCTGATACGTTGTCAGACTGGTAGTTAGAATCCAGTTCATTTTGATACGTTGTCAAGTTAGCATCTAGTATCGATGTCATCCTGATACCTTCCAAAAAAAAAAAAAATATATATATATATATATATATATATATATATATATATATATATATATATATATATATATATATATATATATATATATATATATATATATATATATATATATATATAAAGGATACAAATCATATGGCGAATAACACCCCTTTCAAGCGCACTGGATTCACCAAGGGATCACGTATGTCAGGGATTGATTAAAATAGATGCAATAAATTGACGACGAACAGTGCGAAACTAGTAACTAAATAGCCTGAGCGCTTTCGACTCTTAATGAGTCTTTTTCAAAGTCAAATACAAAACATATATAAGACAAATAAACACTAAAACGTTGTGTATGTAAACCTCTACATGGCTGTCTCCACGAGGTAAAACTATAAATACAACCAGCTTGTATAGACTATAGTTTATAGTTATAGTTTTACCTGATGTGGAGACAGCCATGTAAAGGTTTACAAACAAGACGTTTATCAGTAGTATACCACTTTCATATTCTTATGTACTTACGACTTCTCGCAAGAAAAAGATGTTATGACAGTGAAGAAAACATCGCTCCTGTTAATACTTTCATGTTAACAAGCAAAATAAAAAGACAATGCTTCATAAACTGACAACGTTTCACTTAAAAAACAAAATGTTATTGAGTAATAAACTTTTATGCAAATGAGATTAATAAGAAAAGGTGAGTGCATTTGAAGGGAAATGCAACTTTGTAATTAAAATGAAGCTTGATCTTTAAAAAAATGTTTTCACTTGTGTAGTTGTAATGACTTTTATGTCATCTCGAGGATATAAAGAATATTGTTAAAATCATCGATCATTGATCTTATGAACGAAATGACTCTTTGTTAAGGAAAAGATAGCTGTTTATGTTACTGACATTTCATGTAAAGATCATACTAGCTAGGAACGTTTGAGCTTATTGCCTGCCAATCAGATTTCAAAACCAAATTTGATAAAGTGACCATAAATTGATACCGAATATTAATCTTTATAACACTGAAGTTTATATAAATAATTTGAAGAAATAAAATATAAAAATATAATTAATTTGTTCATCCCAAGTTTTTCCTTGCAAATAATATTTAACTAACTAAAACAAATTTTATAATTCTTTGCGTGACATTATTAGTTCTGTAAAGCAAATAAAAAATTTTCACATAAATTTCCATTTGTTTATTATATAACAATAACGGTTTGCCAGGAGAAATTTTTATTTGTTTATTTTCTCTATGAGAAATACAACACGTTCGGCAAAGATAAATATAGATTACTGTGGATACATAAATACATTTTGGAGATCATGCCTTTATGCAAATTGCTTTAAAAACAACTGTTTTACTTCGTTGTATCAATGAATAAAGTCTGCGTAAAATCTTCAGCTCTTTTTCATGAAGGAAGCATATGTTGAGTTATCGGTCGGTGCGAGATGATGATTCACATGTTTGATATGTGGTACATTTTAACATCAATTACCATTAAAGATCAAAATTGAAAATGTAACACTGATGCTTTAAATTACTAGAAATTTAAAAATGGTCTGTACAAACTTGGTCTAGATATTCAATTCTAGTTTCAGACAGAAATACGTCGCAGTAAATTATATGTTTTACATTTTGTATATAAATTTATCCCGTTGTTAAACAAAGAAAGTCCGATTCAGGATTGCGTCACGACGGTTTCATTATTTATGTTCAGGATTAAAGTGAAAATAACTTTAATGAGACTCGAATAGCTTCGAATGGAAATACATCATCCAAAAGTAATTGACGTGTCTGCAGTTCCAATTCTTTATTCTAGCTCACAAATTGCTCGTAATTGCTAATCACAAATATCGTTACAAATTAACCTTTGCAAGCAATGCTAGTAGTACCGTTAATTACTTATAGTTTTCAATCATTTTCACAATTTTGTGAGCATCATTTCAAACAGTTTTGATTTGGGGAGGACCCAAGGTATTTATCAGTATCTTGTCTTTTTTATTACCAGACTGTTTTCTTGTGCAAACTTTACTAATGTATATTCACTTTGAATAATACATTGAACCATTTTTTGAATATTTCTTCTGTAACTTTTAAAGGGTTTTCAATGAGTTTAATATACGTCAAGTTCATTTGTATCGATCAATCCAATTATTTGTATCGATCAGTCCAGTTTATTTGTATCCTTCTGCTCAGTTTTTTTCTCATAATTTTATCAAACAGAAATGTACATTCTGGGTCTTTCTCTCTTTTCTTCAATTATCATTATATTTAGTTTCCATTATTTACTGTCTTTACACTGATAAACACAGCGTACAGATCACTATCTCTCAAATTGAGGGTTCTAAACAATTAAGGAAGTCTTCATTTAATTTAACGTGTCAAATGGTTTTGCTAATTTAATCACATCTGTTTTTGCATCCTTGTTTGTTGTTGCTGTTTTTATGTGTTATTCTTATGTCTGTTTGTACACATTGATTTTGGGTGTTGCGTTATAATTATTACAAGAGCATGCACAACACTCAGGTAACATGATAAATAGCTGTCTTAATTAAAGATGCCTTCAGAAAAATAATATGTTAATCTGTGATAATTTAAGGATCTATAGATATTATTGAACTATTTGATATGAAATATAGGCTATACTGTACAAAAATATAAAATATATATTTTGGACTGTGCGGACTTTGATTATTCTTTACTGAATATTTCTCAGTTGCCTATGGAGTATTTAATAGGTTTGTTCTCCTTTGAAACTTCGCAAATTCCCTCGGATGCAGATTTATCTGATGAATCATGGGCATGCGCACAGATAATGTGGATGTGATGTTTCGAATTTTGTTGAAACCTAAGGTTAAATGAATTTTACTTTCAAGTTAATATAATCGAATCAGAAAGGTCTGGTGAAAGTTCAATGTTTATTTCTTCAGTTGAAACTGACCCAGTCATTTCTTAAGGTGGGCCATTATTATCAAGATTCCACTACAGAATCCAGTGATAGCAATGTCTGTTCTGTCTGGTATCTATGTATAATTATTTGTAATACAAAAATCCTATTTACCTTGATTTCTTTCATAGGAATCTGGAACGACTGTGTATATATATGAAAATTATTTACTAGGTCATCATGCGAGTGTGTCTGCTACGCACGAGCTCCGATAACACCGATTCAGTGCCATCATTTTTTTGGTGATGCGTACTTAGTCGTGACGGTATATGTGTTGGTGCGTGCAGGCAAGGCGATGGGTGCCGTTTACTTGCGGACCTGGCTTCGAAACTCCGTAGAGTACGAATTTAATTTCTTTAACCTGTATGATAGTATTGTTTGTATTAAACTATTATTTTTTCCCACTATTATCAAGTTTCTACTACATAATCCAGGGATAGCACTGTCTGTTCTGTCTGGTATATATTTATAATTCTTTCTCTCTCTCTCTCTGTGAGTTTGCAATATTTAATTTTTCACGCAAGTTACTTTAGAATGGTTAGATTTAGTGGATATTATGCATACATATTTGAGCGTAAACTGCATTGAAAAGCCAAAGGTAAATGAGTCCTGTTGTAATGCATGCTGACATATACAGCCACATGTGTCTATAGAGGCACGTGGGAATTAAGGACTCGCAGTAAACTCAATGAACTTGAGTTATGGTAATTATACCAACGTAACGGTAAACATACCGCAATATAGAATCAGCAAGAATTATTGTGCAAGGCCACGTGAGATTAGAATTATACAGTGTAAGCCGCCTAAATCTGAATACCATCTGAATCGGTAGTGGAATTTGTTTAACGTGAGACTTACTTTATGTTATAAGGGACAGCTACGTAGTTCGAGTTCAGCCTTCGTAGTTCGAGTTCAACATTCATAGTTCGTACTCCGAACGAAAGAAAGGAGAAGAATGAATACGGGGGGAACTCAATGAAGAAATCTGCAACTTCGGGATGTCAGAATATTGAGGGTCAAATTGTGCCAAGCACATAGATAGACGTGGGAGACAAGTCGTGTGAAGACAAGTGTCCGGTGATGCATAAGATTGGACTCAAAATCACCACACGAGTACATGATGATATTTATTCGCTGTATTAAATTCTGTCATTGACTATCACTTGAAGAGAAAGTGAATTTTGGCTATGCTTTAATTGAATACGTAATTTAGTAAATCGGGTAGGGTAATTGATTGTTTCTTTGATGATATGTAATTCGATTAAAATTTTATATTTTATTCGTTGAAAGGGGGCTCGTTGTTTTATTTCTTTCCATACTTTGCTCAGCTATCTGTGAAGTTACATACGTCCACACTGGGCAATTACACCGCGGGAGATAGTTCCCTAGTTACGACGCCGAATTGAAGGGAGGATGGTTTTAACGTTTTAAATCCCCCTTATCACAGTGAAAAAGGTCTTTTTTTATATAGTTCACTTATTAGTTAACATCAACGCTTTAATAGGAAGTAAACCGAAAGTAATGTTTTACTGCGTTGTTCTGTGCGGCAACCTATAGAATGAAAGGAACGATACAAACTATGAACCTTCACAGTCGCTGTCATGTGCCTCGAAACTTGTTTCTGAGCTATAAAACAAGTGCCTTCACTTTATTAATATTATATAAGTTGTATATTTAAGTTATGATACGCACAGCAAATCCACCTTTCGAAATTTTGTCATAATTTTAAACACAAGTGCAAGAAGCAATTTCAGTTTTGTTCCGCTGAACCATTTTTATGGCAAGGTCTGTTGCACATTCAGTGCAGATATATTATCCTTTTATCGCATCACTGGGAATATTCTTTTGTTGTAAGATTGACACACAGACATAAACCAGCACCAATTATGAAAAATATGTTGGTGCATGACAAACTGCAAATCATTACAAATTAGTAGCTGAGAGGAAGCAGAAGCAAACCGAAGTTACTCTTGTTTAATTATCGACAAACGTGATGAGGATGGGACCAACGCTTTATGGATAATGACTATCGTGATTTCACTAGAGCTCTACTAATGATACGGAAATTTGTGTAGGAATATCATATTGATCGTTTTACTGGGGTTATATCTGGACATTCTAATCACGTCTGAAAGCAATCTGTGTTGATCGTGGGTTTCGCTTACAACTATATTTTTGTTTAATACAGTTCTCATGTGGAGTTGGAGGTTTTCTACTCTACTGATACAAATGAAGAGTGACAAGTGAAAATCGTTAACAAACAATGAGAGAGGAAAATC